>OW028754.1:23374925-23999925 GCA_932294355.1 Aporophyla lueneburgensis
ATATCGACATAGTTATCCTGTTTCTGTATAATGAGGTAACATTCCTCTGGGATTTTATTACGTCCATGTGAATTTCGACTGAACACCCCACAAACCGGAGTTAGAAGACGTTATAATATTTTTGTGTTTTGTATGCAGGTAACTCAACTCAACTTCTGTCTAAACATGCATAGCATTGTATGCTCATTATTAATTTATCTCATGTGCAGTGTGGTCCTTCTGGTCTTCATGTCCTTGTGACAAGCGCTATGACTGGTGTCTCGTGCCACGTGTGGTGGACAGGTGACCGTTTATCTATGAAACTGTACATTTTTGTGAAGATAACGGTGTGTTTGTAATTTACTATGCAGATTGATAGAAATCCTGTCAAATATATCGTGTACTTACAAACTGATCATAATATATATTTCATAATATCTAGTATATCTAGTATTTCATAGTGTTTAGTAATATATAATCATTATACATGTAGTTTTTTTTTTTTAGTTAGATCTTAGACTTGCAAAAGCGGTTTAGTAGTGGTTGTGGAAAACAAGAATTTCATGCTCTAGTATAGAGACTTTGACGGGGTTTTTCGGTTTCGACTCAGTTGGAAGGCGCCACTCTGAAGCTTGTTGAATAGTTTACATGTCAAACTCGTAAACCCATGTGTCAATGCGTTGCATGCGAGTATTCTTGCTTGTGTTTCAAAAATATTGGGTCGGAATTGGCTAGTTCTAGCATGTCCTCAGCGACTCATATTCGATTAAATTTTTGGAGAAAATTCAGGTGTTTTGGGACTAGCCGAGCGGCAACATGTTTCGTAATCAAGTAATCATTTAAAATGGTACAGACCGACTCCGGAAACACAGAAAGTTCGGTAGCTATCTCTCTCAAAGTTGAATGAGGATTTCCAGTCACTATTTCCTTCACTTTTGCGATGTTAACTTCAGTTGCAGACGTTGATGGCCTACCAGAGCGAGGCAAATATTCCATCACATATCGACCGCTTTGGAACACTTAGTAGCACTCATAAGCACGTGTTGTTGATAGAGTCGGTTCGCCTTCTGTAACATTTTCAGTGACTCCGAACACGAATTTCCTTTGACGATGCAAAATTTAAGGGCCCACCTTGAAAGTGAATGATAGTAGGATGGGCGTGGTTTATGGCGGGTCAACCTAAAGTGGCCGGTCGCCACAAACTTATATCTGAACCGTTTATAGAGAATAGGAAAACCAGCGGCCAAAAGTTGAACTACTGACAGAAAATGTCTCGATATAAAAAACGTTACTAACTTAGCATAGCCTTGCTGTAAGCACTAATCCTGTCACTGTTGCACATCTGTCAAACTGCAATAGCAAGGTAGAGACGGAAACATCTTAGAAAAAAGCACGTGAAAGTAGCATAAATTTAGTCGGTCTATGAAATTTTTGCACATAGCGTGCGATGGAGTACACAAATAATACAAATCTTATACCTTTAAACGAGCAATTCTTGTATATATATATATATATATATATAATCTGAATCTCGGAAACGACTCCAACGATTTTCATGAAATTTAGTACACAGGGGGTTTCGGGGGCGATAAATCGATCTAGCTAAGATTCATTTTTAGAAAATGTCGTTTTATACGTGTTTTCAATGACCAACTTTATCGATAAGAAACTTAAACATAAAGGACAATGCCAAATATCGGCTCGAATCATCGTGGTGTCCGACAGACTTTCTATAAATAATAATGATAATTCATACTATAAAACAGTAAGAATTATACAATATAAATAAAATCTGTAGAAGTACACCGTTGAAAAGTAATTTTAAATAGTTATTCAATTTATCAACACATTTCAAGGCTATAACTTCAATTAGAAATGTTGCCAATACCAAAATAAAATAATATCGATACGGACACTTGCAAACCGATTACAATAATATCAATATGAAGCTACGTAAGTAAGTATTTAAGTACTTACGTCGTACCTCGTAATTCTTATAATAATAAATAGCGTTTATTTATATTTTTTAGTATACATTTTGTAGTTATATAATAACTAAAAATAATTTAATTCGATTATCGATACCGTCTAGAATAGTTTATTCGTAATAATGTTATTATAGCGCTGGCAACACTTGACGTAAAACAACTTCTGTTCAGGAATAAATTAAAAAAAAAAAACAACTTCTGTCATTGTCAAAAAGTTTGACTTCTCACTTCTCCCGCGTGTCATTTGTAAAAAGTAAACATGTGTTTTTCTTTCCTAATACCTAAGTATTCTAAAATCATTTAAGTATGTTAAATGTATGTTCTTACTATAAATATATATATATATATATGATGCAAGGATAATGTGCTAAAAGTTATTAATTGAATAAATCATTTGTTTATTTTATGGTATTGTTAAAATCACAAGTATAAAGTGGTCAACTTAAAAGAACTATAACTTTTGTTGGCGTACTTTTAATAGAAAACTAGTTATAGTATCAAATTCTATAATAATTTTCCTTTCATCATCACATAATCATCTTTGTCGGTTCTGGCCGAGACTTGTAGGAAACCTTGGCATTCTCCTTTATGTTTTTTGTTTTATTGGAAGAAAAATAACAATATATAATTTGTATTTAAATATAATTTCTAAAATACACAATTTACCAAAAAAAAATAATAAATATCAAGCAAAGCTATCTTACAGCAAGAAATTATCTTCTTTATCTATACATAATATTATAAATGTGAAACTAACTCCATCTGTCTGTTACTCTTTCACGACTAAACCTTATTCGTTACTCATTAACCCTATTTATTCCGCGAGTTCACCTGCGTCCGCGTAACGTAAGATTTACGCAGACGAAGTCGCGGGAAAAAGCTAGCTAATATTTATGTACGGATGTTGGGTTATACGAGATTGATTAACTCAGCATAATTAAAAATATATAATAAACATTTTAAGTATTTATTCATTATTAGTGATCGCTCATTGGTCGAAATTCGACCGTGCTTCATTTGAATAGAAATACATTATTAAGTGAAAAAATATACATAATAATAAATATTAAAAAAAAATATGGTTGGTTGGTTTTGGTTGGTAAATTTAACCATATTTTTTAAAGACAAATACTCTCGACAGATAATATTAAAGACAAATACTCTCGATATGATCATAGATTTTAAAAATGAAATAGGTTATATATCTATAAAATTAATTTATTACCTACATTTATACTTGACAATAATACAAACAAAGAAGATCTTTATATTTTACCTATGTTAACAAACAAATAAACTGAACTGAACTGACATTCAGTAAGACTATAGACCACAAATTTGGACCATAAACAAAAGAATATTTATGCATGTGTGTATTATTAAATACACGGCAATGAATAGTAGTGTGTGTAACGTGTTATTCATTGAAAATAATGTATTTATACGCATAATTAAAAAAAAATATTTACATTCGTCACTTTTTCTCTGTATAAACTATACGTGTGCGAAATTTCATACTCCTCCGTCCGCCCAATTTTCGTAAAAAGGGATCCAAAGTTTTCGCTTCAAAATTAAAAATAACGAATTAATCTTCTAGAGGTCTATAAATAAAATATATGATGGTGTTTAAGAGATTAATAAACTTCAATTTCGTTTCACCGATTACTATACATTTATTTGGTAAATGACAATTACAATATTTTACATAGACTTCGTCCATTACGTAATACTAGTTATGAGTATTTTTTCACCTTATTTTACAAGTCATTTATATTTCCTTCAAGGTCAATTTCGTATGGCAATGTGTATGATAAATGTCAAAATTACTTGACTTATACATACATATTTTAGTAATTACGTGTGACTGCGGTTAGAAAACCAAAACCGATATTATTGCCGATATTTTGTAACTATGTCTAGATTATATCTTTTTATTTGGGTGTTTTACCCGACTGCAGAGAGCAATGTGTTTATCAGCCTATTAACTCGTATGTATGTTTGTTCTTTTATTAACTTTATTCTTCATTACAGTTATTTTGGAGTTAGGGGTAATTCAGAGATGGAGTACACAAATAATTTGCTAAACAGTCTTCATACGATTATAGAAGTATGTTTAGTGTTATTCAAAACAGTGCAAAACACCATTGTATTGATCATCCATAAAATCTTGTAGGAATGAAAGTTATAAATAGCCAATATGTTTTCAGAAAGCACTCTTGTAGACCTTTGATTAGATATCAATTAGATATCGAGAAGCAGTGGTGGCTCAGTGGCAACGGCTACTACTTCCGAGTTCGAACCCGAGCAGGCGCTTTACTCTGTGTAAATTATTTCAACACCACTGCTCTCAAAACTGTGAAGGAAAACAGGGTGAGTAAACCGGCATGTCTTAGAACCAAAAAATTGAAGACATGTGACATCTACCAACCCGCACTGGGCCCTCGTGGTGGATTATGTCCCACTCTCTCTCACCGAGAGGAGGCCTGTGTCCCAGCAGTGGGAACGTTATAGGCTGCTAATGATTAGGTATCAAACACGGTACATATAGGGTTCGAAACAGCTAGGCCCGGCTTCAGGCCACGTGCCTGACATGGATGGCTTCGTGAAGGTAGAGAGGAAGAAGAGGAAGTAGGTTCCGAACCAGTGTGAGACCGTGCTAGCAGGACTCAATATGCTGCTGCGTCCAGCTACACTAACGACGCAGCTCTATGTGTCCCGTCTACATTACACCACGAAGGTTAAGGAGATCGTGGAGTTTGTACGTGTTAAGTCCAACTGGACCTTGAAAGTCGAGAAGTTGGAACCGTGCCACAACACGAACTTCAAGTCATTCGTGGTGCGAGTTCCAACTCATCAAATCGAGACGGATGGTCTCAAGGAAGAGTTTTGGCCGAAGGGTGCCGCGGAAGGCTACGCGACACCACGCAGCGCAACACAACGCCGTCACTTCGTGTACAATTGTTATGTTTACGTGGTTTTTATTTGTATGTATGATAGTCTTTATGGTATTATGATTTGGGTCTTTGTACCCCAAAATAAACTGATTTGATTGATTGATTGATATATGAAATTGAAATTTATATTTTCAATAAAACTTCACATCTGCTATAAATGATAAAAGATTTTATTTCTGTAAGTAGGTTTGTACAAACACTTTTACATGCCAATGATATGTTTTTAAACTAGTTCGGCGTTTGACACAGCCTGTTTAAATCATTACCCTTCTTTGGGCTGCTGTCAAGTAAAACCTCACCTTTTTTACAATTCTAATGCTACTTCATTCATTCGTTGTGCTCTTGCATTTGAAGTGACAGTACTTGACATATAGATATGTTGTTGACATAATTCAAACCTAAAAACTAATTATATATTATTCTTCCCGTACTAACCCCAATCAAGATCTACATGTGTGTCAACTGTATCAATCAGAGAATTTCACTCTTGTCCTCAGTTATTTTTTAAATTACTATAATTCTGAATTTGCCATACACACTTGTTTCCTCAACTCACTTTAGACATTGGCAGAATAGTCGACATCGGCTTTACTTGCCATTTCATTAAAATAGAATAGAATAATTATATATTTTATTTTATTTCTAAATGAATGATTATTATAAGTTTTTGGGATAAAACAGACGTTCTTCTCTAGAAAATAAGGTGTTTACTCAATATTATTTTACAAAGTGAGAATAGATTGTTGCTGTAATGCTTTAGTGAAGGTGGTGAATTCGATTTATTGTTATCATCATCTTATTGGTATTTCATTCTAACAAAATGAATAAATGGATTGCCCTGTGCAGGCACTCCTAACCTTGAAGGTACTGTTCACTTTTGGTTTATGGTTCTTCCCATTTTCATACATAATTTAGGTCGTCTCTAAATGGTAATAGAAAATATATAATAATATAACAATATAATTATATTGTTCACAGTCACAAAAATAGACACATATACAGTCGAAATACAAAGTTCTTTGGAAAGCCAGCACTTATTATATTAAATAATTACAGCAAAATGCTTAACTACTACCTTTTTCTGTAAACACAAATATTTAAAAAACGTAATTTTGATCGCACCGATTTGTAAAAAAGTGACATAGGTTCGTCGTCGATGAGCCCTACTGGGCGACTGATTTATGAACGAAGGAGAGTGATGACACTACTTATGATAGGCAAAAGAAGAGATGGCGATAATGTGTGTGCGCTTGAAATAAAATAACGTATGTGCCAAACCGAATCACCGTTTTTTATGAATGAAAAGTATTATTAAAACGAAAACTGTTCTACAAAAACTTAGATACAATTATAATCAATGTTTTAAAGTAAACTATGTTTAATAATACATACGCATCGCGCCTTGAGGCTAAAAAAATCATAATCATAGATAGAACTTTGCGATTTTTTTGTATCGAGAAAATTTCATCGTATCGTGTATTCTTTTTACAGGATACTAGATCATATAGTCAAAAAACATACACTAAAAGATTAAGTATGATGTCATACGGTAAGAAAGGTACGCTAAAAAGAAAAAGCACGTTTTTATCAATACGTCACCTTAAGACAAACTCTTTGTTCGATGTTTGGTCCGTTATGAAATTCGCAATACCTACGCACTAAGTATGACATATCTAAAAACAGCACTGTATTTGATCTAAATAACAGATCTAACTCAAACTCCGCGCCAATATGGAAAACAGTTGTGCCAATGTAACAAAAACAAAAAATGCAATTTGGAACCATAAACAAATCGTCCATTCCCGAAACTATGTTTAGTGAATGTATCAGTATAGATATGACAGACCTGCTGACCTCACAATTTAAAAACTCATATTTTAGGGTCATCACTAGAAGAAACTTGAAGTAAAAACGAGCCATTTAAGCCGCGAAATAAAAACAAACTGTCAGAAATCATTTAACCGAAAAGGGCGAACGCTTTTCCGTTAAAAATGCAAAATTATGCACAACTTACACTACTTACCGGCAATTAACGTTAACATGCCTTCAAATTACTTCGATATAATTCATAATTGAGGTGTATAATGAATTAATAATTAGTGAAAAAAATAAAACGCACATGCCGTGCAACCGTCTCCGCCGAATGTTAGGAACTTCGGGTTCACATGACATTTGTGGGCGGGATATGTCTTGAGATAAGTGTTTGTTAAAATAAGGAGTGTTTGTTTAAAAGTTGCAAATGAGGTGGCTCTCTTACACACTTACACAAATGAAGACTTAGATTTCTTCTTGAAAAAGATAACACAACACAATTAATAGAGCATATGACATAATAGTTTTGGTTCAAAACGCCTATTACTATTTATTACTCTTTATTCTAAAGTAAAAATATTTTCTATTCCATCAACAAAATATGGAGGTAGTGCCGTGTGGTGGATCTTCAGAATTGGCAATAACCATATCAAAAATAATAAAGTTCGAATACACTCCTTACAAAGATTTTTAAATAAAGAACATAAATATTCATATCCTCAGACAAATCGGCCGACATTTCTATCCCTTGTATATCCTATTCACCGACACAGCACCTGTTTACACGATCAGGTGTTCGAACAACACCCTCACAGTAAAAAAGTCAGCGTTTAACGATAAACACATCATCCATTGACGAATTAGTTAGACATACAGAAGTGTTCGTCGAACTTAAACTGCGATGTACAACGAAGCAAAGTAATTCTTCCTTAGTTCCAGGTGACTGGTTGTCGCTCATTCATTGATATTTTGACACGGCTGCCATTCTCGTTCATTACAAATTACTTTAAGGGTCCCTGAACAATTTGTAACGATAAAACCTTCGTCAAATCTTGTTTGTTAGAATCTGTATTTTATACGTTTTGTTTTTTTTTTCTTTCTATTTTTATTGCGTAATTTTGAATTTTCCTTACAAGAAACCACCTTTATCTGACCTAAAAACGGAGGACGTTCTAAATTCTTTTTTTTTATGTTCCCCGATATTTCCGGTAGTTTTGGATCTATTTTTTTTAATGCTCCATTTAAATGTTAGTAACTTTGCTTGGGTATTTTTTGCGTTAGCTTTGATAATACGTATTGAAACAGCTTAGTGTACCTTGGTTATGTTCTTATACCTACTACCTGTTACTGTTGTTTATATAGCAAGTAGTGGGCATACGAATTGCTATGGGGTAGGTACTACCATAACAAAAGTTGAAAACATTTTTACAAAAAATTAACAACCGACTAAAAAAAACACACAAATGTAAAATTACATTGATTTCGGAAATCGATAGCATGAACTAAAATACAGATCCAGAGACTCCGACTTCCGAAATTAAAGTTATTTATACTTTAATAATAGTGATTGTTGGAAGTCGACTGTTTTTTTTTTTATTTTTTTTTTCTTTCGAACATCTCTGTTTTGGATTACCTCTTTCCTATAAAATCATACGTTAAAAAGACAAACATATAAATAAAAAGTAAAGAGACAGAATATTAACGACAAATTGATCACTCCATCGCATTTCCACGAAGAAATAATAACATCTAGCTGAGTTGATTGCCAAGAAATCGTATACCAGCTGATGGCCATAAAAGCAGCCTAGAACAAAACACCGAAGCCAAGTGTTGAATAAAATATAATAAAAAATATAATAATAATGAACAAATAGAAATACAAAAATGAGCCACATTCACTCTCCCATATTGAGCACCATTTATTATGACCGCTGTCTGACTCAATTTGAGAAGACATCGCACCAAAAATGGCCTGATTGGCAAAAAGAGCCAACGCGTCCGCGAATTAATGACGTATTGGCAGAAAATTATCATTGTGCGCCTATTTGTCATATGTCAGGTAGAGGAATGGCGCGAAGTGGCAACCCTGAAGCGCTAAATACGGGTATCCAGTTCGTTTATGAGGAATTTGTACGTTACGCTTAAAATAAATAGTTTTGATGAAGTCTTTACGAACTGAAAGATGTCTTAAAAATGTATGGGGGTAATAAAAGTCAAGGTGGAGATAATCATGCCTATATTTTTGAGGACAGGTAATACGGCATACCTGTGTAAGATAAATTACTTCACATAAACTGTCACTGGCACATTGCTTTACCTAAAGTTCGTTTTTTTTTTTTTAATTCGGACACTAATTTGACAGGTGTAATGTCAAGCTAACAGCAGTGGTGACTCAGTGGTATTAGCCCGATTTACGAGCCCAGGCAGGCACTTTGACTATGTGTATTTGACATCAGCACCATTGCTCTCAAAACAGTGAAGGAAAACATCGTGAGTAAGCATGTCCTAGAACCAAAAATTTTAAAACGTGTGATCATCTACCAATACGCATAGGGTCCACATGGTGGATTATGGTCCATTCCTTCTCACTGAAATGAGGTCTTTGGCCCAGCAGTGGGGGCAAAATAGGCTGATTATGATGAATGTCGATCTCCTGTATTTATAAAGCAAATATAAGATTAGTCTCTGGGTCACTCTGGGATTAAAACATGTAAAATGAATGATTGAATGAAATGAATCACTGACATGAATGTGAGTGTGAATGTCTTCCAGATAACTAGCTGGAACTTTTAAATACGACGCAGCAAACATCAGAACCATAGATATTTTTTTATTATCAGACAAACTTTTCGAATTACGAATGCCAACCATCAAAAGGTCACATTCTTCGTGAAAAATGAAAAATACTTAACAAGCATTTTATTAATAAACTAGCTTTTGCCCGCGGCTTCGCCCGCGTAGATGTCGGAAATTATCGCAAGAGGTCGTATTACCACGGTAAGAATGTATTAATCCATGTTATACATACATAAAATTACGCCTTTTTCCCATGGGGGTAGGCAGAAACTACGGAACGCCACCTGCTACGATCCTTACATATCTTGTGTGTTTGATGTTCTTTAAATAAAACTTATAATATTCAGAGTAAGAAGACTGCGACATAGGGCTGGATTGAATTGAATATAAGTCTGGTTTTTCTTAACGCTCCTATTCTACCTATATAAACACTCAGTTATTTACCAGACACCAAATTAAACATAGTTAAAAGAATAGTACTTTGGCCAGTGGCTTTGCCCGTATAGCTGTCGGAAAACTACTACCGTGCTAAAATATCTATGGTATCCCAACTAGCAAAATAATCCTGGATGGCGATTTTATAATGCTACGTGGACTTACAAAGCTCCGATGATGGTTTTGATGGTTGCTACTGCGCTTTTAACAGCATAAATACATGCTATTTTTACTCAAGTATGCTTAATCCTATAATTTGTACTTATATCGGTATATGGGATCATATTTCCTGGCAAACATAGGATCAAGACTCCTATGACAGCATGAAACAAGAGTAATTGCACTCAAGAGTAATAACTCTGGTAACTCGGACTTATATGCGCCTATAAGATTACATCTGCGGACCATTTAAATCCTAATACTCCTGTAGGAGCATGTACCAGGAATATATGCACTGAGGAGCAATTACTCTTGTTATTTTTACTTATAACCTCATATAAGCTAATATTTTATGGCCAATATAAGTAAATTAAAGTTAAATTACTGTAAATCATTTGTGGTTTGATTTTACATATGCTTAAAAGTAAGTGTTATATTAATTTCATATCCATGTTTTAAAAACAATAAATCACCAAGATTACACAGCATGCAGCACTCGGTGGGATAAATTGTTCTCTATATCGATTTATCGTGTGCCGTTTTAAACCTAGACATATTTATATAGGCATTCCACAGTAGTGTTATTGTCCAAGAAATCTCAAAGAATCCTTGTTAAAACTCTTAAGAAGCCACTTTTGCTTGTAACGACCAGTACAGGCGAAAACACGCTTTATATAGTTTAGCAAATTCTATTGTAGGATTTGACATCAGCCATTTTGATTAGTTACAAATTTTTTGTCTAAAAATATTGAAAATGGATTTAAATAAGTGGAAGCGGTTTAAAAAAAGTGGATCTTATAAAAGAAAAATTAAAAAACATATAAAGAAATGTTAACCACAGTGAGCACCGATTTTTTAAAAACTGGTGAAAACCGTATCGCGAATTCTAGCGAGGGTTCCGGACAAGATTGTAGTACTACTTTAGATGGAAGAGGTTCGGACAACGAAAGTAGCAAATCTTTGAGCGATATTGAAAGCGATAATAAGAAAGAACTTTCGGATTATAACAAAAACTTGAACTGCGTTATTCTATTAAAAACTGGGTTTTACACTTAAATATTCCTCATGCTACTTTAAACTCTTTATTTAAATAAATATGAGAATAAACAATGTTTTGCCTCAAGACGCACGAACATTAGTAGATACCAATAGAGAAAACCTACACATCAGTATTTCACCCCCAGGACACTATTGATCGGTTTACCAACGACGTTGCCAGATTTATCAGCATGGCTTGTAAGAAAATAGAGAAGACTGTGCCCGTACCTATTGTGTTATTGTAGAAGATCCATAAACATTTGTGTAATATTGCCCAGATATGAGATTTGACTAGTCAAAAATTTCACATTTGTCTCTTGGGAAGTGATCATAAACTGCGTAAGTAGAACAATTCTCACACCAAAACCAATCTTGATATAGCAATGATCTGATGTGCTCTTGATTCTGAGTAAAATGTAAATCTCTAGTGTTAATAGAAACCACGCTGTGACTACCGGGACATATCTCTGATAGCAAGAAATGTGTAACACTCCGAGGCCATTTTAAGTTCTTTAAGGATCGGAAATTCTTTTTTGGTTAAAAATCGATTGATATCCAGGAACGTCGGCAAAGTCATGTTTAAATCGTCGGCAACCTGTTATATAATTAAGTTAAATAAAAACAATGTTTAAACTAATGTTTAACCTAGCACGTAGAACAAACCCTTAAAATATTCCTTTAACTTACTTATCTATAAATATCAATCGATTTTCATCGGGCATTCAGAACCCTAATCGGTAACAATGGCGAATCTTCTTCGGTTTTGAGAAAACGCAATATAGAACCAATATACTTATATTGGTAGTATGTCACACTTGGAAATGCTAAAAATACTTATTTTAGCACTATGTCACACTTGGAAATGCTCACCAAGAAAATGGCAGCTGCCTTCATAATATTTATTAAATATTAATTAATACTAAAATGTAAATAAGGCAAATTCCAAGAGGCGCTTTAATTTTTTTATCGAAACCATGATAGATTTCACAGAAAATTCAAGTTCCCCTACGAATAAGCTATAAGTAAGACTAACAATTTGACAACAATAAGTTTGTTTTTCTACTATGGTTGACATGAATAGTATAAATACTCTTCCTCAAGATGTTAAAAATATTTTTACAGAGCACAACAATGCGCGATACACTCACTTCGACTGTTCACAACATATGAGCTTATAGAAACATTTCTAGGCGCGTATTAATCTATTTTTTTACTATAATTTACTTATAGTGAGATTTATAGGAGTAATTGTATTGACGTAATTCAATTATAAGAGCAATATAGGCATATATGGCATTTCAGCTGTCTAATATAAATATGTTATAGGTAAAAGTAGACTTATAAAGTGGGCCCTTTTCGCAACTTATATGCGGATAAAAGCCTCATATAATCCTCGATAAATGATGGTTCTAGGATAGTTTAAAAACCACTTTTTGCTAGTTGGGATGCTATATATGGTAAGTATCCAGGATAACCAAAAATCCAAATCCATCCAAAAATGTAAACATCTAAGCCATATTTCGCGGTCTCTTACTTGGAATAATACAATTGGGTTTATTTTGAGTACTTCGAACACACATGATATTCGCATTTACTATGAAGCCAAAGTAATATGAATTACAATATTACAATCCTATTAATCCTGCAGTACCCGACCGCTACCAAGCGAGATGGCCGGCCGCGGGACGGCCCGCTAGCCGCTCTGCGTCAATTTTATTATAATCTCTGATATCTTCTAAAATATTCATTTTAATGATATGCTGTAAAGGGCAATTTTGATTTACATGAAATGCACAATTTATTTAAGGTACTTAATTTGATAAGGATTAATGCTGTATTGCTTAAAATCGCATTCATAAATAAGCCATTATTTCTCGTAAAAAGTAAAGGATAAAAGTGGTTATTGTGGGTTATCCCTAAGAGTTAGACATATACCATCGCGGACTTTTTTGTAGAACTTTCTAAGGTGTATAATACTGTAGTACATTATTTTGATCTAATTCGTAGGGTTCAGCCAGCGTTCGCAATGTAAGCGCAAAAAAATGAGTTTATTATGACATCACATTAGAAACCTCTAAAATTATCAGCGTTTCTTTACTATATTATACATGTTATATACATATAAACCTTCCTGTTGAATCACTCTAACTATTAAAAAAACCCGCAACAAAATCCGTTGCGTAGTTTTAAAGATATAAGCATACATAGGGACAGACAGACAGCGAAGTGACTTTATTTTATAATATGTAAAGATTCACACGTTTCCGGTCACTTTTACTTAATATGGCGATAAGCATACAAACTGTCTTTTTAATTTGACATAATGTACAGGTGCAATTTACGCAGCCGTTTTTAAGACTCACTTTCGTTTAATGCAGGAAAATGAATATTTTATAGAAACTCTATGTTTTGTGAAGTTTTCAGAATCAAAAGTTCACGATGGCTTTTCCGAGCTATACACTTTTCTGCCTTTCATTAGAATCGCTTTGGTAGTTTAGGAATCATTATTTCAGGCGAAAGACTGGGGCAGGAGAGTGGGAGTTTTGCCATAATCGCCACGCTTGGCAGGCGGGTTGGCGATCGCACTAAGATGGTAAAATGCGTAAAGAACGCTGCTGCCCATTCTCTAGTAAGTTCCTTAGTCGCTTTTTACGACACCCTCAGGAAGAAATGGGGTGGTGATATTCTTTATATCCGGCACCACACTGAACTAACTACATGTCTGCCGGGGTCGCGTGATAGTTCGAAAGAGATACCGTGACCCTGGCACATGGGCAACTGATGGAACACGGGTGGGTTTTAGTCAGTAATCGTCAAAAAATAAAAAAATAAAACTACATGTAAAGAAATTTACATAGATGTCACAAATTTAAAGGAACAAACAAACAAATAGATACAGGATGCTGGAAGATTAACGTGTAATGTGATTGGTTACCATGGATTCAGAAAATGGTACCTCCCTGCGTTGAAGTTTATAGTCGGTCTGTTCTATAATGCATTTTGATAAGTAGGTATTGCACTTTTTTATGAAACAGCAGATTTTTTTTATAACTTTACGTAAAATATCTGTGCTAGGGTGTCTAGAATCATGTGATGAATTCATGGTTTCAGTGAGTATGTATGTACGTCGATGTGCCTGCCTGTCTGTATATAAGGTGTATCTATTCATACACGAAATATTTTAAGAGGTACACCTGTAGGTGGTAAAGAAGCTATAGAAGCAAAAAGAAAAATTTTATGTAAGCGTTTTTGAATTTTCGTAATTATTATAATTTTAAAACTGCATGAGACGTTTTGCATTAAACCTTTACTCCAAATTCTATGAATGGCCCGCCTAACGCTGCGAGGGCGGCGACCGGACGGCACGAGCATGCCTGCGGTGTCTCGGGCCGTAAAAAAATAAGAAGGAGCCAGTATTTCTTATGTGCGTTAAATAATTTATAAATATGAAATTTTGAAAAAAAATACATTTAGAAAATTCTTTTTTTCATTCCTTTAGCTTCTTTACCACCTACAGGTGTACCTCTTAAAATATTTCGTGTATGAATAGATACACCTTATATACATATAGGGTGACAAACACATTTATTGCATTGATAGGTTTTTGGATTGTGGCTTTAGGTAGGTATTCAATGCTGGCGTTACTCTAGATTTTGCATTTAAAACGCCTTTAATATTTCCATAGCTTTTTAAAAATCCTTTGCCACTGTTTCGTAACATGCATAGGTATTAGAAACCTTGGGACAGGTGTAATTAATATTGAAACGTCACCCAAATCCGTTTAGTAGTTTTTTCGTGAAAGAGTAACAAACATCCACACATCCACTCATCCATATTGAAACCAATTTAATATTTACCGAGAATTTCTACCGATGAAATTTTTCACAACCTTATTCCTATTTTAAAAGAAACTATAATACAATCTCGATTACGCACTTTTTGCAAGCGTGAAACCATTCAACCAATGAGAGCTATTTAAAAATGCCTGCCCATTGTACGGCGTTAGATCCATTAACGAGCTATGCTATGTAGTCCATTGATTCTAGGATAGAATAACTTTCTTTATAACCTATATATCTAAACGGGTCTAGTGTAAGTGTGTCAGTTGGTGCAGCTGGCGCAAGGTGCGCGAGGCATGTGCGACCAACTGCCAAATCGATGCGCGTACCACGACACACGCTAGGAATAGGGTCGCCACTGCCTACGGCACGCAGGACATTACAATATTATACCATTGCAGTGTCCTACGTATAGATTTTTATTCGACTACTGGGAAAAAAAGAGGATTATGATTTTGAACGGTGTATATTTTATTATGAAGGCTGAT
Source organism: Aporophyla lueneburgensis (assembly GCA_932294355.1). Classification (NCBI taxonomy): domain Eukaryota; kingdom Metazoa; phylum Arthropoda; class Insecta; order Lepidoptera; family Noctuidae; genus Aporophyla; species Aporophyla lueneburgensis. The sequence goes on from OW028754.1 coordinate 23,390,414, forward strand.
GAAGAAAAAAGGCTGCCAGGTTAAAATGGGATTGGGCGGGTCACACCAGCCGCATTCACAGTGACCACTGGGCAATAGTCTCCACACAGTGGTTTCCTGAGGATGGACGGCGCAACCGAGGCCGGCCCAAGAAGAGGTGGCGGGACGACCTAGATGCGTACTGCAAGGCTTGGATCAAGGTGGCTCTGGAAAAGGATGCCTGGAAGGATTTGGGGGAGGCCTTTCAGCAGTGGGACAGCTACGCTAATAAAAAAAAACGACGTGTTGCACTCCGGGAGTGCCGGCAGAAGTGAAAACTTGAATATTAACGTTGTGCATTTTTGATATTTTGGAATGGTTAGGGAATAATTTTGCACGAATTGCTTTAATTATCAGTATAAAAGTACTATCATTTATGTGGTAGAATACAATATTTATTTATTGCGCTATCGTACACAAACATGACAATTTATATTACAATATCTGGATGACCGAGCTTTGCTCGGTAGTTTTTGATAAATCGTGTTTAAAATAATAAGTTTATGTTCAAGTTGATTATCGATAAAGTTGGTCATTGAAAACACGAATAAAACAACATTTTATAGAAATGAATCCTAGCTAGATCGATTTATCGCCCCCGAAACCCCCTGTATACTAAATTTCATGAAAATCGTTGGAGTTTCCGAGATTCAGATTATATATATATATATACAAGAATTGCTCGTTTAAAGGTATAAGATTAAAAAGTTTATCTCTCAGAAAAATCACTCTCCGTCCATCTTACGAATTTTCGATCAGGTCACGTGTCCTGACGCGAGTTTAACATTTTTTACCCATTACAAAAAAAGTGCACAACGCCGCTAAAGAAGTTTTCACTTCAAAAATATTACTACGCATTACTTCAGCCGTAAGACATCCACTGCTGGACATACGCCTCGCCTAATTTGGGGGGTTTGCCATAATCGCCACGCTTGGCAGGCGGGTTGGCGATCGCAGTATGGTGGTAAAAGAAATAAAAAACACTACTGCCCATTCTCTAGTAAGTCCCTTAGTCGCTTTTTCGACACCCACAGGAAGAAGTGGGATGATGGTATTCTTTACGTCCAGCACCACACGAAACTGTATAGCGTATGTGTTTATGTATGTTCATCTGTTCCCTCATAACTTCTAAATTACTTATCATGATTTGACAAATAAGGTAACGTTGGAAGCGTCTTGGTTGTCTGCTGGTAATAGGCTATAGGACGTCACATTAAAATAAATATGGCACCTTCTAGAAGACATTGAATCATGAACTAAAAAAAACTGGCATACGACTGATACGACTACAGCTTTCGGAACAGAATATTTTCTTGTTTCATACTTTTTGGAGCGTGATTTTTCAGTAGTGTTAGTTTGAGTTTTGGAACTTAGTCTGTTTTTACATATCATAAGTAAATTAAAGTCAGTTTTCAACAGTCTAGGCTCCGGATTTTTGATGTGGTATTCACCATCATTCATATACTTTTTCTGGAAGTTTTATGTGTATAATACATTAATTACTAACACAATAAAGACATTTCGATTTTTTGTCTAGTCATAAAAACCGTGTTAAGAAGGGATAGGTAATTTAAACATTTAAAAAAAGAAATGGAAATAGTAAATGGTATTCGGCACAGAACAGGTCGAAGTGGTGGTGCTTGGGGGAGGCCTATGTCCAGCAGTGGACGTCTTTCGGCTGAAATGATGATGATGATGATAATTCAGCTGGTCAAAAACAACTCTTAAATGCTTGCAGTTCAGCCATCAATAGTGTCAATACAGCATCAGTTTGAATGACAGCTCATTACATTCCAGTCAATCTATTCTGTGTACTATCACAGTGAAAACAAGTTTTTGAAGTGAGATTTTTACAGAATAAAGACAGTTACGACAGAACAGAAAGACAGCGACAGATAAATCTTAAAGCCAGATTATCAAAAACCCTTAGATCATGAATTAACTTTTCTTCTCAAAAGTTGCGCTACAGCCCCTAAAATCGTACATACACGATTACATAGGAAAGCCGGAAAATCGGGAAAATGATCAGTGTGGCAACCCTAACTAGAGCACGCACTGTCCCTATGTCGCGTTAAATTAGCCGCAATGTGCGATTGCAAGGTCGGCAGATACAGATCTGGTGAAATAAGGCTTCAAGAGCCCAGCCATAGCCAAGCACTTTTTTATTTCCAATGATTTATTATTAATTCGACGCTGGCATTCTCGTTAAGATGCAAAAATGTGACGGTTCTTTTTTTAAATAAATTCCTTTTTTTAATTTCGGAGCTAATTTTTATTCTTTTTTAAGAAGCTGGTATTCTCTGAGGCTTACTAAAGACTTTTATATTGTGTAAAATGTTATCTCGCTATCAGATAATTATTGCAAAATTGTAATGATGTTGAAAATACGTTTTTTCATGCTGTTTTTCTTATTTAATTAGCTGGACGTGTAATGATGGTAAATAGAGATGTAATGAAGCAGCTGTAAACCTTTACCTACATCTATTATGTATTTTGTTTAGGATCACTCTTAACAAAACATTCATTTTATATTCTTACGAATAGAAAAAAGGGCTGCATAGTGACACTAGTATATGTATGTATATATTGTATATATAAAGGTAAAAACAGTTCGATCATAGTATAAAATCACGTGTATATTCCCCAAAAGGTTTGGCAGAGGTACAGTAGGTATAATCAATTACCATAATACCTACTGATAACAAAACATCATCATCACACATCGCAGCTTTTCATTCTGACAGTTCAACGTTCTTTCATTCAGTCATTCGTTCATCCATTGCATTCCATTGTACCATTCATAAAAATACATTTCCTCTTAGACTAACGTACCTAATTACTAGTGGCATAATCAAAGCGAATCAATTTAGTTTTAGTTTATTCGAGTTTCTATCACAGTATATTGTCATCACATTGACAAAGCAAAGGGTTGCGATGGGGAAGCCCAACTCGACCCTTTGGTTTTGACCGTGTGGGCTTGGCCAGCACACGCAATCCTGCGTGTTCTAGCAGGGTTCATAGTGTCACCCTTTCTAATATTTCGTTAAATCTAATAGACGTTACTTAGTTATTTTTTTTTTGTTCTAAAATCATTAGATCATCATCTATCTTGCCTTTTCCCAACTATGATGCAGCTGTATATGGGTAATTTACATGGACCGTATGCCTATCTGACCCCCAGAGCCCATTTACAGGGTAAGACTGGTTGTCAGACATCATTAGATGCCGCAGATAATTCAGCATACGCAAGAAATTAGAACGACACTGCAATAATTGTAACATTTGCACTGACATTTGACTACATTTGAAGAATTCACCAGGCAATAATTAGCGACCTGGAAGTACCATTTACACGATACACATCATGACAAAAAGGCTGACCTATTAATGCCCGTTATTATTGTAATGGGACCTTAGACGAATGTAATACTGCCAAGGTGTGACGCAACTGTCGTTCAGTTACAGGTGGCCCCGTCAGGTGTAACCCACCCCTAAACGAAGGCAAATATAACATTGCACCTCAGGAAAAATGTTCACCGCATCGCCGACACTCGCAATCTTGAACACAACAGCAAAAACACATTTGTAGAGTTCGCTTGTTAAAGAAAGCACCTTTTAAGAACATTGCCGCGTATTAAGGTCACGTGACAATAAATTAGTAATTAAAATTAAAGTAACGATTCTATTTAATTTATGATGGCGGTGCACCGCGCTCCTCTCGTACGGTATCGATCACTGTCAGTCAAAATGTGTTAATACGGCCCGCCAAGTGATAATCATATGATAAATTGATAGTTTTTTACCAACAGCAGAACGTCCTTCGCGATGTTTCCGTTAATTCGTCACCTGCGAAACTAAAAAAGATAAACAATAGCCACTGGACGTTTGGAACGCGTTTAAAGCAGAATAATCGTAAATAACGTCGAATTAAGTCAGTGGGTAAGTAATGTAATTCTTGTGTGCCTATATGTGTTTTATCACATACGTAACTCTAGATAAAATATATATGGCCGCGGTATATTTGTTTCAAACTACATTGTATTTTATTCGCGCAGTCAAGTTTTTATTGCTCGTTCTATTTATGGGAGTGTCTCTAAAATACTGAGAAAGAACTTCGAAAATATCTGAACAATATAACCACCCTACACATTCGATACATCGGCACTTAAAAAAAACATCTGTTCCTTAATTAAATAAATTCAGGAAATGTCTACAAGAGCCTTTAAAATTACTCTACAATCGTCGAAGAAGGTTGTATACCAATATTCATTCTGTCTTTTTTTAATTACCCACCACAAAGGCCGCATGCTCTTGGGCCGGGTGGCGGGCTCTCTCGATAATGGCGGCTAGGCTGTATGGCCAGGTGTCAAAGGCGAGTGTTTCACGAAAAAGGTAAAAAAAACGTCAAAAGGATCATTTGGCTAAAAAATCTGTGCAGGTGCTTGTCCGAACGTGGTCAGGCGAAAAGACAGCTGATCGTAAAAACCGAATTAAGGGAAGCATTAGCGATCGATTTTTTATTGATACAAAGATGGTAGGATAGGTTGCAGATTGCGTGGGCACATGCCAAATTAATTTAAGGTTACGCTGAAAGTACGACAGACCTTTTTTATGGTGTTTATTATATGTTACGGCTTCGGAATAAACAACGCAACTTAGAAGATATCGTAGTACTCTCGTCAACCCTGTCAAATTCGTTTATAATTTCAGTAAATTTCTCGATACAGAAATCGAAGCTAAAGATGTAAGGACTCAAAACTTAAATTTTCTAAGTTATTTTGTTGAACGTAATGACTGCTATTAATGACTGTCCTCTCTTGTAGAAGCTTAGTTAGGTGTCCAATTTTCTTTTATAGGATAGTAAGTAACTAATGTATATAAAATGCATGTTGAAAAAGTACGGGATAAAAATTCTTACAACATCATCATTCAAAATTGAGAAATTGCGCGCCATTTTAGTAAAATGCTACAGGTATGGTTATGGCCTACTGCGATCAGCCAACAGCATATTTACCTACTATTATTTGTCATGATGACTATAAAATACCTATATTACAGAGAACGTTTGTAACCAACAATTATTGATACCAATTTAATAACGTAAAATATTGCATTCATTACCGAACAAATTGCGACACTTATCGCAGTATTTTGAATATTCAAATTCCACGATAATCATGGCGGCGATGGATGTATGAATGAGTAACTTTTTATTTTTTATGCGTAAAAGATATCGGCCAGTATCGCGATACAGCTGCCCGCTTCCGCCATTTTTTGTGACCTTGTACCATTCGTTCCATTTATACAAAAAAAAATATTCTTTTTTATTTTGCCTGGGATTGGGTTCCGTAATACGAATTGAACCGTAGTAGAGTCCTCTCAAAGAAACTCGTTTTGTCATAATATTAATTTCCAGTCAACAGAGGTTGATGGTGACAACATAGTCTGTGCGTGTATTTTGCCTGCTACATACTCGTACTCCTACAATTTGCCACTGGGAGCAGTTAAAAACTGTAATATGACAAATAACAAGTGATTCTTAATTCACGCTGCATAATTGATATGTTTCGTTCAACCTGAAATAATTACGGACCCCTAATAAATTGATAAAACTACAACGTGCGTTCGGTCTGCGTAGATCTTTTTAATTTTGGAACGCGTGTAAAGCCAGCTATTTGTAATTCATTCGTTCTTTTGGCGCGAAATAAATTATAAAATAAAATGTCGACGAATATTTCATGGTATTAAATTAAGTATAATAAGCCCCGGCTGGAGGCCTAAAAGGTAACTTTTTAGAACTCGCCGGGCCACAATCCGTTTAAGTAGTCACAATCTTTTCAGGATTAACTACGAGATGCCCAACAAAAAACAAAAAAAAAAAAAAAAAAAAAACTTGGTATTAAAGTATAGCATGTAGGGGGTAGGGGAGATAAATGAATTTGTAATCATTGGCATTTAGAAAAATAAGCTGTTAATCAAGGAATTTTAAATGTCAACTAATCTATTTTTCTCGGTGTTTTTTTTAGCGTTGTTCAACAAAACGAGTTGTAAAAGTCACTCCTGTCGCGTACGTATGATCGTAAAGATGGAAAGTAAAATTAATTAAATACATATTTTTATGTTCATGGGGGCTTAGAAAGCTTTCAGCACCTGCTGTTACAGACAACAAGGTGGTTGAGGTGGATCTTGTCTCTTTCCACTGATATTTTCATTATTGTCAGAAAGTAAAGAGAGTTTTAGGTATCTTTTGACCTAGGCACAGAGTAGTTTAGACTCTGGCCCTCTAAATAAAAACACCAGAGCCTTAAAGCTAAGGCTCTGCGCTAAGGTAGTCCGCGAAAATGAGTGACTATTTTATTTAAAACAGTCTAATTATTAAATGATTTTATGATCATTGTTGACGATTTTAATGTTTATAATTCTGTAAATACATACTAACACACAGCCTGACACGGACACTGCAAATTGCAAAAAAAATGAATTTCGAGGGATACCCGTCATCAATGTCAAAGTCAAAGACACATCTATCTAGTGTATCCAAATGATCCCTATATGAAAATGTATGATCAGTATATGAAAATGGAGGAGCTTGTGGGTAAGTAATGACAGCCACAAGATTCGTTAGATCCGTGGCCGCGGTTGGTCCGCGTCCAAGACCCCTTTGTGCTTCGGAAAGCACATTAAGCGATATTCGCGAGATCTGTTCGAAAGAGTTACCGTGGCCCTGGCATATGGGCAACTGAAGGAACACGGGTGGGTTTTAGTCAGTAAAAGTCTGACACGCCCTTCCGCTCCGCCCAGAGTGGGAGACGTCAACTGATGACCCACAAATAAAAGAATAAAAAAGCCTTAGTCCGCCACTGTCATTCGTAGATCTTGGGTTGCTAGAAGCCCGAAAGTCTGACAACCAGTCTTACCAAGGGGTATTACCCAGTAACTAGGTGGTGGAGGTATGATAAGCAGTCCCTCCATGTAGAATACCTACTGGTATGCAGCTGCATTCGGCTACACCGGGAGTTGACCTCTACATAATTGGGACAAAGCAAGGCAGATGATATTCAAATGAACCCAGTGCGCCGGTTAGAGAAGCTCTATTAAAAACGAAAGAACAATATGCCCGGCACCGTATTCTGTATCCACCACGCAGGACAGACAATAAATAAAATAATTAATCAGAGAAGACTAATACAGTACCTGCGTATTTACATAACGACAATTGTTTGAAATAAATCAAGCGGCTATTTAAGAGTTAGGCTAGTTGCACACCACACGACGCATGTCACAAGTGCATTCTGTCGGCTGAAGCGCGCGCGGCGCCGCCGTGGCGCCTTTTCGCATTACTGTAGTCAAGACTATGCGAAATGGCGCTTGAGTTTTCCTGAATGTTCTAGTTTGTCTAACGTAATCTTCTACAGTGCCAAGTGCTAAAAAAAACAAGTAATCCATTATGCCGACTGCAGACCAAGAGCTAAGCTAAGTTAGTTTAACCTAACTCGAACAGCTGTGGTCAATTTTCAATTTGTGTGCAGACCGGGAACTCTGAACACAATTATTTATTTTATTTAACCATTTATGCACACATACAGAGGAACAGAAAATACGTACAAATGTAATGCTTATTTCTATACAAATCTCTTCCAGCCTACCTGAAAAACCAAACACACCATGTAAAACTATTTTAGCTATGCCAGCTAAGTTAAACTAAGTCAGATTAGCTTTTGGTCTGCAACCAGCTTCAATATAATAGGCCAACTCAACAGGTGCAATAAACTAGTAACAGCAGAAGCACCCGCTTCTTGAAAAATTGATTTTAAAATAAGGTGATACCATATTTTTTTATCCTAATTCTACTTGCTTATATGTTTACCTTATGAATTTGATGTAAGTACAGATCTGTGAATTATATAACGCCTGAAACTCTAAAGCGCTCCCTGTAAATACATTCAGTGGCCATTCCTCATGAAGCGCAGTGTCCGGCGCGTGCTAATCGGTGACGAATCTGTGAAATTGGCTCGTCGCGGACGCTCGCGCCACTCTATCTCGCTAGATACACCTCCGAAGCTCGGTGTGGCCCAAGGCTTACACTGAAAGCATACATTAACAAAAATTTTAAGTTATTGTTTCAGGTCAATGACGTCCACTGCTAGACATAAGCCTCCTCCAACATTGAGGGGTTTGTCTATTAGGAAATTGGGCAAAAGAAAATCTTCATGATATACACGGCTACATATCAAGCTATACATTTCCAGTTTTAGCTGACCTCGTATAGTAAAGGCTTTTCGTACATTGAGAAGTCAACTTATAGTGGAAATGTATATCTTAACTTGTCGCCGTGCGTACTTACAGTAAGTTAACAAGTTGGCTTATAATGTCCAGCACCCTAATTGCGTAACACACGATCAATCACTATCTGAATGATTTTGAAGGATAGCGCTAATACATTGGCTAATATATGGCCGAAAAATTTGCCTGCTCAGCAACGTAAATAACGCAATGAATGTTGTTGATCTGTCAAAATTAAAGCCATTGCTACTGTTATTGTGTTACAAAATTATCCCGTAACTTACTCATAACTAACCGACTATAATAATTCTGCGAAAATCAGAACATACGTCCCACAACTCAAGCTTGTAATATTTTTAGTAAAAAATCTCTTTCTCACACAATTAAGACCTTTGCCTGCTTTAGCAGTCAGAAATTGACAGTTGATCTACGTCCCACATCTAGCAAGATTTTGTAGGTACGTAATCCCCTTATCTTAAGTGAACCACAAATTAGAATTCCAAATATATGCAAAAAATTAGGCTGTAGAAAGTAAAAATCGTGTCAATGTATATACCGAATAGACATATGTTTTCAACACTTTCTTATTTCCGCCCGCTGTCACCTTTGCCGTGGGCTGTCTCTAGCTTCCGTAGCGCACGTCCGTTTGCATTAGATTCACGTTTCATTGCTTTAGAAAACTATTCAGATATCAGGTGTATCTTAGGTGCCAAGGAATTAGTAATCAACAATTCAAGACCTACATGATCAGATAAGAGTGTATAGCTCTTCTTGTCCGTCTCTCAGGTGACATCCACATGACACAAGGTAACTCCTAAATTTTCGGTTAATTGGTATTGACCAAAAAAAGTTTTGCTAATAATTGCTTGTCGCACTTACAGTAGATCAATATACATATAACTACTATTTTTTTCAAGTGTGTTATTAAAGGCTCTTGGCCATTTTATATACCATAAGCCTATAATGTTCCCACTGCTGGGACACAGGCCTCCTCTCTTCGAGACAGGCTGTAATGTACAGACGCCAGCACATCAAGCTACCCGAAACTGAAAAATTTCCCAATCAATCTTGAACCTAATATTGTAGCCATAAAGTTGAAAATCTATTAAAGAAATTTGTCGTAGCTTTTTGTGCTGGCTTACACACACACATACCCAGTGCGGGTTGGTAGATGTCACATGTCTTTGATTTTACTTTTATGCACTAATATAGAGTATTCTATCTAGATAGATACGAAGCTTTGCCTGCATTTTAGTCCTTTACTTATTAAAATAACTATCCGTTGAAAATCAGACACATGTTTCTATCAATCTACACGGTCTTCACACGATGTAACCAAGATTCTGTCTGGACTTTAAAAGAGACGGCGGCGTGACCTCTGAATTTCTTTCGACCCTTCTTCTCAGAGTAGTCAGATAGGAAACGCCGACCTCATCTAGTTTTAAAAATATGATTGTCGTGTAAAAATGTTTATACAAAACTACAATAGTTACAGAAATAAAATAACCAACTTAACAACTACTACTACTTATCAACTTTATTACTGATGTACAACATTACCTCGCTCCGCTACAGCCACCGCTCTCCGCTTATGACACACACGTACGTCGGGCACCGCGTCTTGCACATTAGACGCGCGTGTTATTGCCGCACAAACATCGTCGGGCACTCGGGCGCCGGCCGCTATCGACAGCTACTGCACAGGGCCTCAAGTCTGCTATTACAATAGTGTCAGAATGGTCTATCATTGATTTCATAATTGTTGATTTTGACAAGTTTAGTAATCTACTAATATAATGGCGTCATTATGACTTTCCAATGGTCAACCACTGACACTCCATTGAAAGAAATGGCTTAGAATGGTAATCTCGTACATAATGACAAATGAATGACTGACTTATGCGGTAATCTGCTCAAATTTTGACAGTTCCTTTGATCAGTGACCTACCACTGGACCGTCATTGTGCAGTCATTTCTTGTATTGTAATAGCTCGGTTGTCAAACAATGTTTGCTAGCTATCGTGTTTGTGGAATATTGAACGGAGAAATGTATTCACTACGAGCAAATATTCTCGAGCTAGCCAAACGCCGTGGATGCTAAAGAAAGAAGATGGGCAGAATGCAAAAGACGTCGTCGAGCCCGTCGCTTGACGAGAATGAATACAAACCCCTTTATTGATATTTCCGAAGCGGAATTTATAAAAACGTTTCGCCTTGGAAAGGACTCAGTAAGGGGGTTAATTGAAGAACTCATTCCTCTTATGGCCAGACCGCGTCGAAACGTTAGCGTATCGGCAGAAATTTAGGTGAGAAAACTGAATAAATAATTAACACACAAAACACCGGCCGCTGGAAATAAAAACAGATTAACGTCAGTAAGCAGTAATGCCACATTTGACTTTGACAGCTAAACAGATTAAATGTTACTGAGTTGTCTATTTTCACATTTATCCGCGTTACACATGTAAATGCAATGTTTTTGCTATTTACGAACTTCTTACTACTTCAGATTGTTTAAAACACTAATAAATAATATGTAAATATATATAAATGAAATCTGGCATAATTAAAATGTTCAAATTTAGTAGTCGTTTTTAGCAAATCATTTCTACTAACGAGTTTTATAATAATGGCAATACGACAATGTCATTGTACCACGATTCTATTACGAGACCACTGACCGATCAATGATCCACCAATATGATTTAGCAGATTACGAACTTTTAGCAAAATGACAATGGGATGGTGTTGGAATGACGAATTGATAAAAAATAGCAGACTTGAGGCCCAGGTTTACCGGTTCCGCGCGGTTCGGTTTAACGAATTGACCAAATCAATATACTACATGGAGCGACTACCTTTCCGACCTCCTCAACCCACTGACTGTCTTACGATATTATAATACGATACCCCTTGATAAGACTGTTTCCCAGACTTTTGGGCCTCTAACGACCAATAAGGGGCCGTCCATTAATCACGTGATGTTTTTTTGGCATTTTTCAAATCAAATCAAATCAAATCAAATCAATTTATTTCGGGCTACAAAGACCCATAACATAAATACCTTACAGACTAACATACATACAAATAAAAAACAATTTAAAACTATTGTACACGAAGTGACGGCGTCGTGTTGCGCTGCGTGGTGTCGCGTAGCCTCCCCCTTGGTGATACATGGTGAGATTTAAACTTACCCCCCTCCCCGCCATATCACGTGTATTTTTTGTACCTACAATGTGTTTTTTGAATATTTATATAATACAGGTATAAGTATCATCTAATTTATTATAACAAATAAATACACGTGATATATTACTACACCCGCCCTCCCCCTTTGTGATATTTCGTGATTTTTTATGGACCCCTCCCCCTCTTTCGAACCTCACATGATTAATGGATAGCCCCTAACGACTTAAAATGCACCGAGGCACGGAGGGCTTTGCTATGTAAAGATGGTCTCCCATCCACTGACTAACCACGGCAAGCGTAGCTTAACCTGATCTGACAACGTTTTCGGCGTTATTACTTAGCCACAACCACGATTTAGTAAATTGACTATACATTTAAATAGCGCGTTTATTTGAATGACAGCTGTCAATCTATACCAGGCATTTATTTTGATTCTAGCTTTCGCAAGCAGCTTCGCAGTTCGCACACGTATTACAATATAAACCTTTCTTTTGAATCACTCTGTCTATTAATAAAAACCGCATTAAAATCCGATGTGTAGTTTAAAAGATCTAAGCGTACAGACGCGAGAAGTAATCATAATCGTTTATTTGCTAAGATAGCAGGTACATAAAATAAGACAGTTACAAAATTGTGATCCTGGTACTATCTACCTTAAATTAGGCATGCAAATATTGACAAACAATTTTAAATAATATCATATAGAAACATGTCAGTAAAATTATAAATGTCAAAAAAAAAATAGGAAAGTTTAAACCAAGCAATGTCCAATAATAAATACAATGTCATCAATTACTTTGTTTTATACTTTATAGAGATGGTTAAGCCATACTGCGCGTTGGTCAAATAGTCGACATCAGCACAGTTGCCAAAAACGAAAAAAAAATTAAAAATAAAATAGAGAATTTTCGTATGCAGTCATTCTGTCAAAAAATTATATATTATGTTGCCATGACGATGACGCCTCGATGATTTTTTTCATATTTTATCCCCAACTTTAATTTTACTGTGGTTGACCCTGACAGTCAGCTTTAGGTTCTCAAGGCCTCTTTATCTCCTCAGGTGGCACTGTGGTACTGACAGCATCAGTCTGGCGAATTCACCTGCCAAGCCATTATCCCTTATCATACTAGACTCTGTTAAGGGCCTGTTTATTGCAACAGTTTCATTTTTGTGTATATTCAAAAGAACTATCTACCGTATTGAGTTATCTTCCAAGGTCGCTCTTGGAGAGTTTATTACTTGTAATCACCTTAAATACCACTTAAAGAGACGTGGATGTAAACTTTTTACAGATACAGACGAAACATTGTCACGTATAGCTCGTAAAAATGCCTCTTTGATATCCTTAATTTGTTAGTCACCAAATAAAAGGGCAAATGGAATCTAAAATGCTCCGTTTTTCTAAAACTTCAATGGAAATTAAACATACGGTAGTAATGTACAATAAATTCCCGGGCTGCCTACAAAAGTTTTTTCCTCAAATTCATAATAATTTACTGGAACATCTGTGTCAATTTGTGTTGACACGAATTTGTGTCTGCCAAGGAGCTGGCAATAAAAAAATAAAACTAACGACTTACAGCAGGCTGCACATGTGGGTTCCTTTTGCCTCAAAAATTGACAAAGAAAAAATAAACAACTCTCTCCCGGAATTCCATATTCAATATCTATGGTATAAAGTCGAAATTTGAAAATGACGTTTCTTACTACTGATGCTAAATAGTTAACTGATTTGTAGTCAAATATTTTGTGTCATTAGTTCATTTTTTCTTTTCTTATGGTTATCATTATTGAGTATTATTTTAAACCTTAGCAACAGGTGATTAAAGTTTATAGATCAGCAGTCGAACAGCAAAATATAAGTTGGCAGAACTATTTGCGACCTTTACCCTTATGACTATTTGTCTACCATTTTATGTGGTGAAACGTCAACATTTCTATTTCATTGGAAACTACATATTTCGCTTGACGTGTTAACTATTCATAATTACTTTCGAGAAGTGTAATTGAGTAGCAGATGTGTAAACCTTAAATTAAGCTGGATTCATTTATTTTCCTCTGATTTAATGATCGTAAATTAACATTTTGGTATTCTGGCATTTTGTCAAAACGAATAATATAACACTTTTTATCAACATTTTGGTTTTTCTGTTGTTCTGCGCCTGCATCTTCATTAAGATGCAGTCCTGCCTGTTTTATGTACTCTCTTTGCGCAACAAAGATACTTAAGGCGACCTTATGTGTGTGTGTGTTTTAAAGAAAGGTAATGGAATAGACAAAAAATCTTTTAAATTAAAGAAAAATATTACTGCCTTACCCTTAAAAAAAACTACCGTGATGTTTTGTTATATTTTATATTTACATAAAATAATAACCCCCTTTCCTCACTCAACTAAAATAGACTTGGATAATGTATAAAACAACATCAAAAAGGGAATTAAAATTCCCACTATAACTATTCGCATAAAATATCAAATAAACATTACCAATTTATGTTATGCGTAGAAGAACGAAAGTACCAGGCGTAGATAAACGGTAACAAGTTCTTTCTAACACCTGATACGGCACAGGTGCTATTGTTTAGGGCCAAGGGTCGCGAAAGCACGCGCCGGCCACCTTGCGGTGACGCGACAGGTGATGGCGGGAATTATTCGGAAAACGGAAATTGCGTTTGTTGTCATCATGGCATAAGGTTGTGACGTCATTGCGAGCAAGATGATTGATTTATAGATTGTTTTTTGTTGGCTTAACAATTTAAGTGTAACTACAAAAAAAAACTGTACCTATAGTTCGGGGTTTTTAAAGAGAATTTTGATTGAATAGCATTTAAGGTACGAAAATGTTTATACTGTAGACTAAATGCGTAGTAAATTACCATTTGTTTGACAGACAATGGACAGAATTAAATAATTAATATTACGTTTTCTCTTCAAAAGAATTATTAACTCCGCCCTCTATCATTTATTGCCAGACCTAAATCTGCAAAGAAACCATAAAAATAATACCAACTACTCAATGAGGAAATACCCTTTACCATTTCCTCAAGCCACTGTCGCCAGTTTGGCGCCAACAGCGGTCGATAGAACCTCAACCCTCGGATAACACAACCGAATTAAATAACCTTCATTCACATAACCATTCACAGAATTTAGTAACCTTTTAAAACTGGTCGGATTATAAGGAAAACAATTCGAGGAAAAGAAAGAGTTGACATTGCGTATTTGGGAAGAGGGGAAATGTAGGGATGCAATAGCATTTTCAATTTTATCGTATTATATTGAAGAGCAGCTCGCTGCCAGATGTTCATTTGTTTACTTTATTTTGCAAATTTTATTTTAGTGTTCTTTATGGTATTTTTGTAGAAGTTTGCAGAAACTCCTTTTTATATAAACCTTTTTGTTTGGTAGTTCAGGAATTAACAAAACTGTATCCGAAATGCCAAGATTTGGTATCTAAATACCTAGCCTACCATTCAAAGCGGGCGTTTAAACATTTCAATTTCAAAAGTAGGTAACTCAACCGCACCCTAATTGAATCTCTTATAAAAAAAAAAAAAAACTATTTCATGGGAAAGTGCAATTCCAACGCAATCAAAATGTATGGTTCAATAATTCTTTTTTTTTATAACCGACGACGGTTAAATGAAATGTGCTGATTTCATGGTGACAAATGTTACAATGTCACTCTGTATACATCTAGATTAGGGCTCACAAAACCGGTTTCACCGAAATCGAAAAACCCGGTTAAACCGGTTTTCACGTCATTTTTAGAAACCGGGTTTCAGTTTAGCAAAAACCGAGGTTTCGATTATTTCGGTTTACTTTTAAAATAATAAAATCCAACGATATTACATGTTTACAATGTACACATATTGTCTCATCAATTACAATTATTATATTGAACACACCATTGGTGCTGTCTTTGCCGAGGCATAATATCGTTGAAAAGTTTGAAATTATATTAAAAAGTATTATATTGAAAAGTTTGTGTCTGAGTCTCAACCTAACAACGGACGTACTACGTCCACCACTTCCTCTCTTTGAGGAGTGGCTGGAGAAGTTCCACGGCGTCCTCAGATTCCGCCTTACGCAGGTTCTCAACAGACACGGGTGCTTCACGACGTTCTATTCAGGATAGTGTAACGGACGGGTGTTACCACTGTGTGGATCGTCTGGAGGACACGGTGGAGCATTTTTAGTTACTAAGATTTTGATTTATTTTTTATTTAGTTATTGCAATATTTTATTTTTTAATTTTTAGAATCCAATTACTCAGTTTTGTATAATTTTCTTTTTTAATTTTTAGTTACTAAGATTATGACTTTTTTTTTATTTAATTTAATTTTTAGAAATAAGTAATAATTGTACATACCTAACAATACCTTTTGCTGTGCCCTAACAGGGTCTACAACGGCTCTTAGCTTTAAGCTTTTTGTTAACACCTGTTTAACCTTGTAGAACGCAAATATATGAATATGAATATGAATATGAATATGCATACGGTGAAAGTTTGTCCTGCCTGGGCGGAGCACCGCCGTGTCTTCGTGGAGGTGATCGGCGGCGGCGATCTCTCGCGTCCGGCCTAGGTCCAGGCCATGTGCGAAGTGAGAGGGCAAGGGCAGCCATTACCTCCTTCTGCGAGGCAGTAATGCTCGCGAAGGAGGACGCCGAGCATGTGAGGGAGAGGCAATATATGCCCGACGCCCCTAACCCACAGGAGACGCCCCGGGCGTCGGGAATCCATTGTGGACTTCCGGTCCTTACCGGGCGGCGAGCAATGGGTAGCCACCCGGTAAGGACCAGGCCCGGTAGACGGCGCGTTGTATTCCACGCGCGCCTCAAAGAGATGTCAGCATTAATGAAAAGGTCTACTAGGACCGATGCCTGCCAGGGTCGCGGATTTGTTCGGAAGAGCGGTGGCCCTGGCATAGGCAACTGAAGAAACATGGGTGGGTTTTGTCAGTTAAAGTCTGACACGCCTTTCCGCCCCACCCAGAGTGGGAGACGTCAAGTAATGATTTCCTACCCAAAAAAAAGGACGTCCACTGCTATTGATACGGGATTTGAGAATGATTTAACTGGCATCATTAAAGTAGACGCTACGCAACGCAATATGTTCTCGTCCCACTTACCGCAGTGTCTCAAGACAAAAGTCTTTGACCAGTGTGTGTTGCCAGTGATGACATGTGGCACTGAGACGTGGTCGCTCACAATGGGCCTCATAAGAATGCTCAAAGTCACCCAAAGAGCAATGGAGAGGGCTATGCTTGGAGTTTCCCTACGCGATCGAATCAGAAATGAAGAGATCCGTAGGAGAACCAAGGTTACCGACATAGCCCGAAGAATTGCCAAACTTAAGTGGCAGTGTGCAGGGCACATTGCTCGCAGAACGGATGGCCGATGGGGTCGGAAGGTTCTGGAGTGGCGACCACGTACTGGAAGACGGAGCGTTGGAAGGCCTCCCACAAGATGGACCGATAACCTGGTGAAGGCCGCAGGAATGCGTTGCATGCGGCAGGCACAGAACAGGTCAAAGTGGCGGTGCTTGGGGAGGCCTATGTCCAGCAGTGGACGTCTTTCGGCTGACATGATGATGATGATGATTAAAGTAGAGCTGGCCCTTTATGAAAATAGAAGCTTTTGCAGGTGTACAATAATTTGTTTAAAGTTTCTCCCTCTGAGTGTCGCGGCTAAAAGAATCTTCTCATCATCCGGTTAATTTAACACTAGAAAGACCATGGCCGTCACTTTGACCGCACGGCGATTTTATTCTCAAATATTTTACAAACTATGTTTTTGTTTCTTTTCATATTTTATGACTTTTCCTAATTTGCTATTGTTAGGCTAAATTTATATAAAAAAATATTAAACTATGTGTTGTTTATGAGATTCCTTTAAAAATACCTACTAAGACCGCACACCGTCAATGTGACGGCATACCAAGGCAGCGGTAAGAATAGTAAACCACGATTTCTTCAAACTAATGAAGGTACTTTTGTTTTTATTTATGTTGAATTCTGAGTAAATTGTTACTGTCTAGCTTGTTTGCATAACACTCAGTAGACTTGGTTTCGTTTAGTGAGCAGTCGTAATTTGTTATAAAATAAAATGAGTCGCCATCTTAGTAGTTCTCAAATAGAACAAGAACTTTTGCGATACCGAGATATTCAATTAGATGTGTCAGGTGATGAAAGTGGTGACGATTTATCAGGTAGTGTTTGTGAAACCCGTAATGCAGAATTTCAGTCGGAACAGGTCACTTCTTCATCAGACGACTCCGAGGTAGATTCCTCTGCTACAACTAACAATACTATTGTAAATTCGCGCAGAGGACGCGGGATATCTCGTCGATCCATTAGCGGCAGGCGAACAGCGCGCGGTGGACGTTCAGCTAGGACCTCAGTACCGGAAGTCGGTATGATACAAGTAGCAAGTGATGGCACAGAACAACCGTTCAAACGATATTTCATTACCCGAATACGTAGTTTTGCAAATGGTACAACCCTATTTGAATAAGTGCCGAAACGTTACCACTGACAACTTTTTCACGTCTCTAAATTTGGCTAAAAAAACTAATAGTCGAAAAACTAGTATTGTTGGAACAATGCGGCGTGCAAGAAGTACCGCCGATTTGTAGAAGTATTCGTACTACAAGATATGAAACTTTTATAATGAAAACCGAGACCGGTACAACCCTTATTGTCTATCAAGAAAACCAGGAAAAAATGTTATTATTTTGAGTACTCTGTACCCCAACGTGAGTATAGGTAGGTACTGATCAAAAAAGCTACCTGAGACAATTGAATTTTATAATGGAACAAAATTTGGTGTCGACATCATCGATCAAATGGCACGCAAGTACACCGTAAGATCTGGAAGTCGGCGATAGCCTGTTCACGTTTTTTACAACATACTTGATTTAGCAGCTATAATCTCTTGGATTCTGTACCGAAAAGTCACAGGAATAAAAATTTCTTGGCATGATTTTATCCTTCAACTAGTGAGCGATCTACGTGTAGAGTATGTGAAAAAAAAATCTACTTCAACTGCGACTCAAAGACAAGAAACTAATTCTGAAACAAGTGAACGATGTACTACAAACAATAAGAGGTGGCAATGCCAAGTCAATCGTAACTGTAAAAAAATAAAACGTGTGAAAACTGCACTATCTGTAAAAAAGCTGTTTGTGGAAAATGTGTAAAAGTATAAAAAAAAGTATTATTTGTTACAAATGTTATTCAGTTTAAGTGCTAAAATTGTTTTTTATTAATAAATTAATAAATTGGTATCATTTTTATTTTATTTTAATGCAATATACGCAATAATTTTATAAGTATTCTGACTGAATCTTTAGTGCCGTCAAATTGACCGCTGCGGTCTTCGAAGGTATAGTATGAAGCCCGGCCCTTCTAGTGTTAATGAGCTACGTTTTTATTTTCATAATTTGATTTTGATTAATTGACGTCAAACAAACTGTAAAAATACATCTGATTAATAAAGTAAATTCGGCTTCGAATCTTGCTGAATGATAATAACACTTTAGACATTCTTTCAATTTTACGGTCGAATTACAAAAATAAGAATGGAGTTTAATTTATCGTTGCTTTAAGCCAGATGTATTTTTTGATTCTCAGATACAATAATTATTGTTTTTTTTTTTTGTAGTTTATTCTCTCAAAAGGAGTTTTTCAATTTATTCTAGTGTTCTCTGTTTTAGCAATAAAGTTTACTAACGACTTTTGACGACAAAAAGACTTAAGAAACATAAAAAGAGGTTTAAGTAAAAAAAACATGGAAATAATCGAAATAACCGAAACAAACGGAAAACCGGTTTTGGGATGAAATGAAAATCGAAAAACCGGTTTTCTTATATACCAGCGGTTTTGTGACCCCTAATCTAGATAGAAATGGAGTCAAACAGCTGAGTTTCGATAACCTAGTTTGAGATATTATATATTTTTTATTATTGTTTGTTTTATTATTATTTTTTATTATTGTTTGTTTTATTATTTTGTTTGTTTGTGTCCTATCGTGGGTATGCTGACAGAGATTTCTATAGAAATAAGCATCACCTCTGTACTAATTTTTCTGTTATATTCTTCTTGTCTGTTTATATATGTGTGTAACTGTACATAAATGGTTAAATAAATAAATATTATAGGTTAAAAACAAACTTCGGTTGGTTGGTTCAAACTTGGGTTGTCAAGTTAAGAGATAGCTCACGATACTGTCCTCCATACTTTTGGCAAATATATATCAGTTTTAGGTCAAGACTGCTTATATTATATTTTGGTTATTGGGTCGAGGCAGGTCTGATAGATAATTGCGTAACACACTTACAGTAGGAATCGCTTTCATTTTGACATTTCAGCAACATTCATTGCGGCATTTACGTTGTTGAGCAGACAAATCTTTCGAGCGTATGAAGCAATGGATTAGCTATATCGTTCATAATTCACATTCTGATTAATAGCGTATTACGCGGGTCGACGGCACGCAGTGTTCCACGCGCGCCTCAAAGAGATGTCAGCAGCAGTGTAGGGGTCTACTAGGACCGATGCCTGCCGGGGTCGCGTGATTGTTCGAAAAAGATACCGTGACCCTGGCACATGGGCAACTGATGGAACACGGGTGGGTTTTAGTCAGTAAAAGTCTGACACGCCCTCCCGCTCCGCCCAGAGCGGGAGAAGTCATTTGATGATTTCCCATCCTGAAAAAAAAAAAAAAAAAAGAAAAAAAGTGTATTACGCATTAATTAAATAAATTAACTGTTTTTATTTTTTATTTTTATCGTTCTTTCGAACAACTAGTATTGTGGAGTCATTTTAATAGGTAACATTTGACAATTCATCAAAATTCAACAACGTAACCTTGTAACGGCGGGCGGCCATAAAATAATATATTTTTTCGTTTTGTTAGAACTGCACAATTGTTTAACTTTTTTCAATTACGATTACATATTTATTGTAATAATGACCGATACAAGTAATTTTACGATTTGTTTTCATATGAACTGACGTCAAATGTTACCTATTAAAATGACTCCACATTAGTTCTGTTTCTTAATATGTGGATAACGTTGTGAACTTGTGAGTAGTGTATTTGTTACCTCTATTATTAAATTCTAACCTATATCTACCAGTGGCGAGGTGTCATTTTTTCTAAAAGAGAAGCCGAAGCGAAGTCGGCTTTAACTTACTGACTCATCAATAAAGAATTTAAAAAAAGAATAATATAGGAATGTAATGAATTAAATACAATTAAATTGAACAGCTGAAAACCGAATAAAATATGCAATATTCCTCTATCTCGTTCTCGCTGACGCATTTTTCTATACCTGTCTCTGTCATAACTAGGGCTTCCAAAATAACGGAAATGTCAATTACGTAACTAATTACGCAACTTTTTTCTCCAATTCCGTAATTCCGTAATTACGTAATTTTTCCTATTTTTTTTAAATTGATTATGAATTTTTGTAAATATTGTAGATAGAGTATCTACAATTTTTACAGTTATCTTTTACTATCTCAAATTCAAGGATGTATCAAAATAAACACAATAATTAAACAAAAAAATATTTATTTATATTTATTTATTTTATTTTTAATTTTTAGAAAGCTTACAGACTAATAACATTATAGTAACAAGAATATATAACTAAATTGCTAATAACAAGCCTCCACAGATAGATACAAAAAAAAAAAAAATAGTTCCATGACAAAATAATCTAACACTGTACTGTCAAATTATTGATTCATTTAAAGAGGTGGTTAATTTTATTTAATTGTTATGAATTATTCAAGAACTTAGTTAAGTCAAACCATTTTTTATCGTCCCGAATATAATCTTTCTTCTTGAAAATGTGATCTCATAAATGACAAGGCATTTAAAGTTTTGTCACCTAGGGAACTTCTTAGTTTATTACAAAAATATCCGGCGGATGAAAAGGCTCGCTCGGCTTCAACACTTGTAGGCGTTATCGAAAGTAAATAATTATACGCTGCAGTCAAAAAAACTTCGCGACCGCCGCCAGCGCTGTCGTAAATGCACATTTCTACCCTAATAATGGAATGGAGATCTGTGTTTACTGTTGAAATTGTTTTATTTACAGTCACTTTGTTTATTTCTTTGTCTAACTGTTGTGCGATTGTCAACTCCTCGTCATCATCGTCACTGGTAGCAATTGCGTCCGATGCACTCGGTTGTGGTTGTGAATTAGTGCTTTTTTGGGTAGAATTATATTTCAACCGTTCCAAAAGTTCCACTATGTACATTCGTATATCATCCGACGATGGTTTCGTGAAATATTCTGAGGCAGCTGTTTTAAAAAATTCCTCATTGTTATGCAAATATTGCAAAACACCGAATACATTTGTTCGCCTTTCCTTAATTCTCTTTCTAAGAGATGTGGCTAGTTTTCCACTGAGATCGTTTGACTGAAGATTAAGTTTCTCTAGCATGAATCGAAGCGCAGCGTCGGCCGTCAATAAGTTTGAATCACGGCGACATAATGACAAAACTGTAGTTTTTATTACATCCAAGCTGTAATGAATGTCGTGAAGGTCTTGGATCTCTTCGTCTGTAAATTTCGCATTTGATTTCAAATCTAATAACGCCTTAAAAACGCATGATTTTAATTTGAGAAATCGGCCTACCATATCTGATAAGCTGTTCCATCGCGTTTTACAGTCTAGTATTAGGTCAATATTTTTACCATGTTCTTCTAAAATGTACTTTTGCAACAAGTCGTTTTTCAAAGGGGAGTTTTTAAACGATTTTATTAGATCTCTTAATTTTTTTATAGTGCCTTTGTATAAAAACTCCGATTCTGGAACTCTGGTCGATTCTACAATAAACGCATCCTCATCTTCTTCAATTTCCTCTTCTTCTTCAGCGCCGGTATTTGAGACATCCTCCTGGACTTCAGGTTCTGGAGATTTTTGTGTTTTATATAAAACATCCAGGACTGCTAGTTGTATCCCATGAGCCATACACAATTGGTGGTGGCCGTCAAAATTTCTACCCATTTTGACCATAACACTCGCTCCATCTGTTGTGAAAGCAATTATGTCGTCTTCCAGACTTAAACCGAAGTCACTCAAATGTTGCTGTAATAATTGAGTGCCTACTTCAGCTGGCATTGATCCCTGTATCCGTACAAGTCCCAAATTTTTATATTTGGCCATATCAAAGTCTTTATTGTGGATATTTATATTCATATACCTTTTATTACGGGTAGACGTCCACTCATCAAACGTGATAGTAAATCTTTTATTTTCAGACTTCATAATTTTCAATTGATTTTTCAATTTGTTTTTTGTGTTATCACTCTGTTTTAGAATTATCTGTGTTATAGTCGTAGAAGATTTCGGCACATCGTAGCCAGAGTTTTTAAAAAGATATCTCAGATCTTCTGACGTACAAAATGTGCTCAATGGTATCCCATCCAATGCAGCCATTCTGGCCACTCGAACCTCCATATTTGAAAAATAATCAGTGAGTTTAATTTTCTTTTGTGAAGGTTCATTCGTACGTTTTCGTGTTTGAATTTGACCACTATTAGACGTTGATGTACTCGGGCTTTGCGACTCCTGCTGTTGCGGCATCTCTCCGATATGCTTGGCACGCATGTGAGTGTGTAACGCTCCAGTTGCGCCACCTGGAGTTTTCAATTTTTTTTTTGCAATGCTTACATTCAACACTCTGTCCATTATCAGCTCTCAAGAAATGTTCCCAGATAGAGCTTTGTGTGCGTTTGTTCAAAAACTCCTTGTATACAGTCTTATTTGAAGAAGACCTGAAAAAAAATAAAAGGAAGTTAGGTTAAAATGATATTGGTTAAACATAGTTGTCAACTCATTACAAAATAATGTAAACACTTAATTTGTAGCCAAACGTTTTTTTCTTCTATAATAGGCGAAAGAGCATGCTTAGTTCATTCATTCCTGATTTAGAGACGAACTAATTTCAAATTTTTGATAGGTACCGACCTTTTATGTTTTAATCAGTGTTCTTAATTAATATATATTTGGGAACCTAGATATTCTATAATCTAATCGGAATAAATACACCTTAAGAAAATGTTTGATTTACAAATTATTTTGTATGAACTATGCATGCTCCACGCCCCATGAGGTTTTTAATGCCCTTTTAATACTAAATAAGACTGATTTAAGTACTTACATCTTTGAAGAGATAATCCACACATTCAAATTTCAAAGTCACACACGATAAAGATACAACTGCTACAAATTGTTAATATTTGCGCGCATTTACCACCAACTTTTAATTAAGTATCAGGGGGCCGATTCTACTAACAAATTTGTGCAAAAATCGCAATAGCACCGCGACTGGATCACGACTTTTAAGGATTTTCTCATTCTACTAATGACCAACGATCCAACTGCGGCTACGTGTCAGTGGACGCCAACGATCGATCGAAACAATGTAAAAATCTATTCTGCTAACAAAGTCGTACATGAGCGTGACGTTTAGTCACATTCTGCTATTATTTTGACACTCGTTTTAATCGAATCAAAGCTGAATTCGGCAGTTCATCTGTCAAAATTAGCGGTTGAACATAAGTCAGTAAAATGCAACTTTTATCGCATCGATCTAGGATTGCTTTCGTTTTTTTTCCTAAAAATATAATGTTTTACACAGATTTCGTTGAACTTGCCCATGTGGGTGACGTTAGAAAGGTAAGAGGAAGAAATTTTGGGTCAAGAGTATGCAATAATGCTTTGCCCCTTACGGATCGTCAGTGCGTTACGACATACCAATTCTCCAGAGACCTCATAAGAGCTTTGATTGACGAGATCAGTGACCACACATGCCCGTCAATCATCGTTCTTACGGAATTGATACGGAAAAAGGTAACACAGTTACAGTGTGTTAGGTACTACGTGATATTCTCTATTGACTCAGTCTTGGATGCACCGGCTTTTTATGTACCTGGTTCGTACCAAACACTGATAGGCCAGCCGCAATGTAAATGCAGTGTCAAAACTTTTAATTTCTTGAGTTTTAGTAATAAACTAGCTACTGTCCACGACTTCATCCGCGTCAAATTTTTGGTCCTCTGACCCTTCTCGTCGCACCGCATTGCCTGTCAGTTTTCGTCAATTTTTCGTTGCTGCTCCGCTCCTTTTGATCGTAGCGTGATGTTTTATAGCCTATAGCCTTCTTCAATAAATAGGCTACCCAATACAAAAAGAATTGTTCAATTCGGACCAGTTGTTCCTGAGATTATCGCGTTCAACCAAATAAACCAACTCTACAGCTTTAATATTAGTATAGATAGGTATAATGGAATATCAGGTATTTGGTAGTTAAAAAAAAACACAAATTTACAGACTGCTCTTGTAACATATTACGCCTATGTATATGCAAGGCTTAGTTACGGCATAGTAATGTGGGGAAACAGTACAGATGCACCAACACTGTTTACTGTTCAAAAGAAATTTGTCCATCCATATCATAGTAAATATACAACAGATAAATAGCTGGAAACCCCATTTTATAAAGCTAAATATTTTAACTCAGTACCTATACTCGAAATATGCAAATTTGCACATAAACACCAAGAATTTTACAATAAACGAGAAGACATACAAACAAGACACACATTCTGATACAAACCACAACTAAACCTACCTACATCCCATCTAAAAAAACATTCAACAAGCCCTCAGGTAATGTCAATAAATGTATACAATAATTTACCCGAATCAAATAGTAATGAAAATAAACTCCATCTATACACTAACAAATTAAAAAATCTATTAATAAGTAAATGTTATATCAGTATTAGCAAACATTTAAGTGATACATCCCTGAAACGCAGTTAGAATACCCAAAGCATGTTTTTTACTTATTTTGATTTTAGAATAAGTTAGATTATAAGTCCTACTCTACCTACTATATTTCTTTTGATGTGCCCGACAGGGCCCCACGATTGTAACTAAATCCAATGTTTACCACCTAAGCATATACATTGTGGAATGCAATAAAGTATCTATTGAGTATTGGAATGGTTCATGAAATCAAAAAACAATTGATGGAACAAAGCATTTTTATTTTTATATCAATTTTAACGTCAGACCACTTAGTATTTCATCTAAAAAAGTAGGGTCGTTTCACCACTCATGTTGATACCGTGTGCCAGATAGAAATACATAATATATTAATATTGCATGCTCAACATTGTAAGTGCACAACAGCTAACAGTCAGCAGGATGACTGCCTTCCAAACTATTGCAACAGTATTGACCACGAGCAACTCTTGAGTCAGAAGTTGATATTTGGGTGTACCTAAGTTAATGTTCCTGAAAAGTATATATTGTATTTATGTTAGAAGGGGCTAACTAATATTATTATTTTTCTCATTGGTGTGCAAAAAAATGCAAAACAATGTTTTTCCCCGAAGAGTCAACAGGTAAAGTGTTTGTTTCGCAGATTGCCATGGAATGTAAATATTCCTGTATCCAAATTTCAATATTGAATAAACAGTTTAAATTCTTTCTTGCATCATCAATACACACTTTCTTCAAACTGCATCTAGATGGTTTTACAGAAGAAAGGGAAACATTCATAAGTTACTTCAAATCTGGAACAGTCTCGGGCAACATCTTCACACATTGTGTTGAAATCTTACTAAACAGTTAACAGCACATTATTTTGAATTACATGCTGTACCATCTTCAAGATTCCATTTTCATTATAATCCTTCAAGTACACACATGAAAACTGAAATATCAATTTCGTGCAATTAGAACGAAACGGATTAACTACTCCCTCTCAAAGAGAGGAGGCCTGTATCCCAGCAGTGGGAACATTATAAGCTGCTTATATATGTATGTTATGAGGAATAAGAGTATTAATTAAAGCAATTAAAACTCATTGAATTAAAGTAAATAGTGTTGCTGTCAGTTGACACTTGTCATTCAGCTATGTCAGATAGTGATGCGATTCGATTTTGTTTAACACGTTAGTCGAGTAACTAAAGGCTCGAGATCATTTTATTTATTTCTCACGCGCTGTCACTCGATGTAGTCGTGTTTTGATAAGTATCACGGAGTCTTCAACTACACCAATTCATAATTCAATATTATTAATATCGTGTGACAAACTGTCAAAATAATGTGATGTACTGAATCACGGATGTTTTAAATAATTATTCTGTAAGTATTAGTCAGTTGATAACGTGTAATTTGTCATCGTATCATCATTATTTATCAGATTGACAGTGGAATATGAGAAGGAGAAAATGCTCCCCGAACAGCAAGAGTCGATTGTAGCCCCAATATTGATCGGATGCCGCATTTTGAATTTTGCTATGATTATTTTCTTTTAAGTTATTATTTAATGTCTCGTTTTTAACTAACGAAGCTGCTAGAAACCTCCCTGAGAGAGGTACCTACTTTAGATTCAACTTGAATTAAATTGAGAAAATCAGTGCCTGACGAATTATAACTAGTAGTAGTAACATCACTAGCCAAACTGACAAGCCACCAAAAACTTCAATCCATTTCACGATGATTTTTAAACCACTCTAAGCGAGAGTCAATGAACTTAAAAACGCGATTAAACACCTGCACCGTCAATAATTTTTTTTTTATAATCAAAACAGATTTGATTACTACCTCGAACTGTAATTGGGTACATATATACTAAAAAAATCATAACATCGTTAAAAACGCTTCAATAAATGATTTTTTAGGTAAAATACGATTATTAGAAGTTCCCTTCGAGTCTTTAACATAACCGAAAGGTTTGATTTCACAGCTTTAGCTAGTTAGGGACGTAGAATGAAACGTTCTTCTGAGTTTTTGTTATTTATTAAGTTAATATGTTGTATTTTTGTAACAATAAAATATCAGTACAAAACTATAAATATGGTCAAGATATCTTTTTAAATTAGTAAATCCTTTATTGCCACTTATTCGTGTTTAGTGACATTTTTAGATTCTACTTTTTTCTTTGTGGTAATAATAAAACATACTTGTTTAATGATTACGACTGAAGGACATGTATCCATAGTCAGGAATAAATTAAAAAAAAAACTATTTGGCATGTTGGTAACACAGGAAGCCCACTCGTATGTTCCCGTAACGTTTCAGTTTCGATTCGGCGTAAGTTTCGTTTCGCTTGTGCTTTACAAATAGTAGAATGACTTTATAGGACATTATCGACCTGCGATCGAAATCTAACTGTTGTGAAAACACAACTGAACGTGTAACTTTGCAAATTAGTGGAATCGCCCCCCAGATCAAGTGTCAACTGTGCCGAGAGTCTAGCGATGTGAACTGAACAACCGACAATTGAGCAATGAAACTACTTTCTTTTTAGTTAAGAATGTGAGGAGCATAGTAGTTCCCCTAAGTTCCCCGTGGTCGTAGGGACTTTTCGTCAGGGACTCCCCGGCCTTGCCGACTCGCCAAGTTGATATATTTGAACTCTATTCTGTACGTCTTAGAACTATTTTTTGCAAAATAGATATAAAATAAACTGCGGGGAATACCCTATTTGTACAGTTTCGATGTAGGTATATAGTATAGTGTTGCCACATTATAAATGTGTACGTATAATGCTTTTTTATTGGTTGACTATTTTGATGGATTGATGATACTAATAATTACGTAAGTACGGAATTGACATCTTCAGTTACGGAATTGAAAATACTTTAAAATGAGTCCGTAATTACGTAATTGCGTAATTACGTAATGGAAGCCCTAGTCATAACCCGTTGTACAGCGGCTTGCTTTCGTACATATCAAGCGGTGCCACGTGACCTAAAGTGACATCATTACGGGATCGCTGTTGTATGAATTTTTAGTTCCCGATTATGACGTTTTGGCGCCGGGTTAATTTAGAACATTTCTCTTTTGTTGTAATACAAACCTATAAATAACCTTTTTTGTTGTTTGAATGTTATGGTGAATTAAATACCCGTAGTGTAACTATATTTATTGACAATAGTAGCCACTATTTACATACTATTGTATTTTTAATAGTGATAGAGTTACCAATGCGAATCCCCGAAGGCAAGCCGGTAGGAATCGTGTTATATGGTGCTTTCGCCACTGATATCTACTTATTATTACACTGCTGTTTGTTGTCCCTAAATAAATTATTGTACTGCCTCTTTGGTCTAGTGGTAGCAAGCGCTACTCAGCATTAGGTCCTGGGTTCGATTCCACAAGTCGGGCAAAGTGTTATTGGGATTTTTATCTGGAATTTCACAGTAGCAGTGGTAGTCTGGCTCTATGCCCGGTTGATGGCAATAGGTTCGCCCCCTATTAAATGAGATTTAAACATAACAGGCGTAATGAGTGTACCTACTATAGACACCTCTGCCCAACCCATCGGGGAAACAAGGCGTAATGTTATGTTATGTGTACATGTAATTAAGCTACAAGGTCATAATATAAGACTGCATTCGACCATCTTTCTCTCAAAGTAAGTGGTAACAATCACTCAAATTAAATCAATCAAAAGTGAGTTATTAAAATTTGCCTCATAATCAGCACTTTTTGTACGTTAAAAATACATAAGATAATTCACTAAAACGCCCGCCCTTCACCACTTCCCAGTGCTTCAGCTGGGTAGAAGAAGTGGTGCAACAAACTCCAGCAGCACAGCTGTCTGTTAAACTACATGGGCTCATGTTATTTATACTGTAGGTATTTACATTGTTTAACTTATTTAAGGCTCATTGTTTAACTTATTTAAGGCTTTCAATACCGTGTTAGTAGGCAACAAGGTAAACTTTATCGAGTTAAAGCTATCTTTGCCGTAATATATATCGTCTCGAATGCCACCTTTAGAATAGCTAACAAAAATGCATCTGTGCAAAATATCGCTTTCTAACAAAAAGAAGAGTAAAATTACGATAGCGAGAATAGACCCTATTCTTAAATCGACTCTTTATATTAGGCTTCGCGTACACCGCAAAGGGCAAAAAGTGTAAACGATCCAAACACCTTTACTTATTTGTTGGCTATTAACAAAGAATGGAACTCTATTAAATCTTCATACTTTTCCTTTTACAAAGTACCATAAGCGTTAATTCTGCTAACGAACAACAATTTATCCCTTATAAATTAAATAAGAAGCAGCATTTAGCATGAAGGGGGTAAGATAAAGAGCAGTTAGCTGGAGTTTACGATGGGACAATGGCATGTTCGTATCTGTAAGTACAAATATTATCCCGCCCGTTGTCAGACTGCCAGCTCCTCAGCCCGCAGTCTGTACATCTGCTACTACAATACCACACATGTCAGGACACTCGCAAGTCGCCAAACGCAATAATAATTCTAACAGCGGTCCATTGTACCACGTCCCTATGGTTTTATTACAACGACTCTCGGAAAATATTGTAATTGTTTCGTCGAATTATGACCGCTCTGCGTAAGTAGCCGCTTCTTGTTTGTAGCTCGTGTAACGTGGCTATTAACTGATGTTTACAACGCAACGGTTCATGACCAAAACAATTAGTTATATTCAAGTATGGATCATTGAACATCAAAATAAAACTTCATCAATTTATATTCGTGCCAAATCCTTACTACGTGTACTTTTTTCTTTTGAACGTGTCCATGGTAAAAATTACACGAATTAATGTATTATTATGAATAGTAAAGAGTTTTTTTTAATTTGTATCTTTGCTTTTTATTTGTTAACTAGCTTTTGCCAGCGGCTTCGCCCGCGTGGAGGTTGGAAATTATCCCGCGGGAACGTACTACCGGGATAAAAAGTAGCCTATGTCCTTTCTCAGGCTCTAAACTATATGTGTACCAAATTTCATTTAAATCGGTTCAGTAGTTTTAGCAGGAAAGCGAGACAGACAGACAGAGTTACTTTTGCATTTATAATATTAGTATGGATATAGTGTGGATAGTGTGGACATTAGATTAAGTAACTATAAATCACAATAGATTAAGTTGTATCGATTTTGTCTTTTAACAGCTAGCTATTTTGTTAAATAATCTGTGGATAACGTTGTTAGTGGTGTATATGCTACTCCTTTAGACAAGTGTTGCGATCATTTTATGTATAGGTACCTGCTGCTGTTTGTTGTCCCTAATAAAATAAAATAAAATGGTTTTCTAAATAAATTTGGCCCGAAATTCAGCAACGCGAATACCGTTCGCTGACGGAACGACTAGGTCCTTACGTGTACAGGTAACTGAGCATGCGGTGCAAGATGACGCCGCATACACCGGAGGACTGAGCCGTCCGTGAACTCCCACTTATGAAAGTTGTCATGTACATACATACATACATACATACAATCATGCCTTTTCCCATGGGGGTAGGCAGAAACCACGGAACGCCACCTGCTACGATCTCTACACACTCCTTTTGCCTCTTTAAGGTTCATACAATACAATAAGTTGTCATGTGTACCTACAATATTATAAAAAGCCTGTAAAAGCTCCCCTATATTATTACGCAATATCAAAATATCATCAACGATAACTTAATACAGCCAGATTGCCCTATTGTCCAAAAGAAATTATGTACGCCAAGAGATAAGTAACAAAGGTCGTCAGAGATAGTTGAAGTTTAGTGAGAAACCAATGGATATTTTAGAATAAAATAACATTTTATTAATATAAAACAAATACCTAACGCAATTCTGCCGAATATTCGGTTCGGGAAACTTTTAACCGAA
Organism: Aporophyla lueneburgensis; assembly: GCA_932294355.1. Taxonomy (NCBI): domain Eukaryota; kingdom Metazoa; phylum Arthropoda; class Insecta; order Lepidoptera; family Noctuidae; genus Aporophyla; species Aporophyla lueneburgensis. The sequence goes on from OW028754.1 coordinate 23,421,584, forward strand.
TATTCGGCTGATTATTCGTATGCGGTATACATTCCTTCCTATCCGGTCCATTACTCTCGAAAACACCTATCGGTTTCATAATAAACTTCAACTAGTATATCCGATGACAAAGCAGGGTCGTTTACTTATGTCTTTTCGCGACTGTACAAAGGTTTGAGATATCTTAGATTAGAGGTAACAATACGGACTCTTTTGTCTCTGAATTAGCAGTCATTTATTCGGAAATGGGATGAAAATTATGAAAATACGTAGGTAAAAATCTGAATGGGTACGTACCTTAATCATTATAATTAGCCACTGGGATGCATTTGGAATATTTGGGTATACAGATGGGCTCGTATATGAAACAATTAACGTAAATAACTTGGCGACAGAGAGCTTTTTTATTGTAATAAGTACAGTCAGAAAAAGAGAGTTAGTTATACGGTCCACAGACAAATTACTTAGAGATACACTCAAAACTACTTTTTAACAACATTGTGTGTTTTGTAATCACATCTTGTATATCACTTGTTTATGAAGATTTTAACTCACACAAACATTATAACTTCTACTTAGTGAAAAGAAAACTATATTTTTGCTTGTATAGTCTTTTGTTGGCTATACTAGTTCAACGCAGTTTCGCTGGAATCTTAAAGAAAATATTTCATAATCCGCAGTTAATCACAAAAATAGGAGCTAAATAAAATTGAGGAGGTGTGGAACAAAAGGTGTCATTCACAGTTTTTAACTTTTTGAGTAAATTGAGAAAATAAATATTCAAGTTGATCTAAACAATTTTTATGATTTTTTATGAACCATTTATGTATCAATTATTGTATACGATTTATGCCCGGTTTCTGAGGTACTCTTATCGGTAATTTATCTGTTCATTAGCGCTATTGGTTCGATAACTTGACAATTTGCGTTTCCGAACACCGCAATGTAAGATAAACTCAGGTTATTAAACTTAGGTTATTTTATCTGATCAATGTGTGGCGTTTATCGGTTCCATAACTTTAATTGACGTTTCATTTCAAACTATATCAACTCGCTTTTAATCAAACGCCTAATCAAGTTTGTTGAGCAATAATGCACAAATACGGCTCATTGCATGAACATTTAGTTTTTAAGCATTTATTTTATAAGTACCTACCACGTTGTACACTTTATGTTATTTTTTTCTTCTTCATCTTGTCGTGCACGGAATACAATAAATCATCAGAAGCTTTTTATTCAAAATAATTCTGGATATAAAACCCAACAGTTTCTTTTCTATTAATGTACAAGTTGTATGTGATGCAAAGTTATACATTCGTGATATAGATGCTCGTTGCATGACAGTACCGTGTATCATAACTCATTCCTACGAGCGCGACTCGATAATAATGAGATAGATGGTCACCTCATGGGAGACAGTGCTTATCCTTGTAGAAAGTTCATGATGACACTATTCTTAAATCCAGCTACAAATGCGGTAAAACGTTACAATGAAGCACAAATAAAGACCAGAAACACAGTTGAAAGAACATTTGGTGTGTGGAAAAGAAGATTTCAATGCTTCTCTAAAATTACGGTAAAAAATAGATCACACATTAGCTGTAATTGTTGCAACAGTTGTGTTACATTATAGGTATAACTCTAAAGCAAAATGATTCACTGATAACTAACACTTGATTCTGCTTCTGAACAAGAAATCGTAATAGACTCTGTTAATCAACCCCTTTCCTCTGAAGGAAACCATGCCCGTCGGTTATTGTTGGAGCAATATTTTAGGTTGCTAACTTTCGTTTTTATAAATATTTCAAACTGGAAAATTGTCATATTGTACAATTATGTACGTATTAGCTTCTGCCCGCGACTTCGTACGCGGATCCTGTTGCTTATGCCAGCGACAACGGGGTCGTCAAAATCGAAGATCTGAAACGTCTGATGTAGAATTCTAAGGCCCGGGGACGGAACAACAACGGGATGACTGAGACGATTGGAGTCGTTCCAGATCTTTCATTTTTGTATGTCAATAGGAAATGCCCATCAGACTAAACAACTTTGGCTAAGACGTCATTCCTTTATATGTAATTAAGAGTTTTACTTAAGACTTACAAATTTATTCTCTTAGCAGAAAATGCTCATCACGTGAAACAATTTTTGCTATGGTACCATGTTTGTATCTCTTATAGTTTAGCTGGTCTGTTGCGGTTCTGCATCAGGTGTTCAAGTTTCCAAGATAAATTATAGCCTATATGTTGCCCAGACTTAATACCTATACAACAAAAAAAAAATCATTCAAATCCGTCCAGTAGTTCCGAAGATTAGCGTGTACAAACAAACAGACAAACAGACAGATTTTTTTTTGATTTCGTGCTCTATTACTGTTTCTAAACCCTCCTCAATTATTATTTTTTTGATATATTCAATGTACAGACACAGTTTTTTTACTGTTTTATTATATGTATAGATAATGGGGAAACAAATAAAAATAAACATATGAACTTGGCTCTACATTTATATTTCAAGTTAAATATGCGAAGTGCATATTTAAGATAAGAAGCATCTTGTCCCATTCAGTAAAATGTTTACTACGTTTTCCAGATTCCATTATGTTATTATTATTTAAAAGAATGGATTAAGCGCAAACGATTCGAAAGACATGTAACCGACAGCGAAGTAAAATTAATATCAGGAATCATAAACAATGAACTGAGTACTGACAATAGAAAAAAAAGGTTTTACCCATAAATATAAAATAACGACTTTACATATTTTAACTAAAGTAATATTAAGCCAGTTATTTACCCTTGAAAAAAAAAACATTGTTTATTAAACTAGTTTTAAAGACCATTTCAATAATAAAAATCAGTTTTAGATGCAATCTCAGAAACAGACCCATCTAGCGGCATCTAAAAAACTAGTTGACAGTTTTATAGTTATTGAATGGTTTGTTTTGTATTCAGAAACGCAGTGACAGTTAGCCGACGTTTATCTTATGCATAACTTTATTGAATGAATAGTTGTTGAGAGTTTATCTTGAAACTTCAGAAACCGGGCATTAATGTATTATAAAACCACTTGACAGTCCTTGGCCACTATAGTTGCCAAAGTGAAACTACTCTCAGCAGCCCGTGGCTACTTTAGTTGCCAGTTTCAAATTACACGGCACGGTCCCAATTTTTCCGATTAGTCGATACTATGAGAACAAATTGAACAAAACGTCTATTTCTATCTCACTCTACGGAAACTACGGAATGCTTGTGTGTGAACAGTACCATACCGTCAACAGTCCGCGCCCGCGGGACACGATTCTGCCCGGTTTCTGAAGTTCCAAGATAAACTCTCAACAACTATTCATTCAATAAAGTTATGTATAGGATAAACGTCGGTTAACTGTCACTGCGTTTCTGAATACAAAACAAACCATTCAATAACTATGAAACTGTCAACTAGTTTTTTAGATGCCGCTAGATGGGTCTGTTTATGAGATTGCATCTAAAATTAATTTTTATTATTTAAATGGTCCTTAAAACTAGTTTAATAAACAATAATTTTTTTTCGAGGATAAATAACTGGCTTAATATTATTTTAGTTAAAAATATGTAAAGTCATTATTTTATATTTATGGGTAAAACCTTTTTTTCTATTGTCAGTACTCAGTTCATTGTTTATGATTCCTGATATTAATTTTACTTCGCTGTCGGTTACATGTCTTTCGAATAGTTTGCGCTTAATCCATTCTTTTATATAATAACATAATGGAATCTGGAAAACGTAGTAAACATTTTACTGAAAGAGACAAGATGCTTCTTATCGAAGTGCATATTTAACTCGAAATATAAATGTATAGCCAAGTTCATATGTTTTTTTTTATTTGTGTCCCCATTGTACGTAAATAGTTGTACCTACAATATGACAATTATCCAGTTTGAAAAGAGAAAGTTAGCAACCTAAAATATTGCTCCAACAATAGCCGACGGACATGGTTTCCTTCAGAGGAAAGGGGTTGATCAACAGAGTCTATTACGATTTCTTGTTCAGAAGCAGAATCAATTATCAGTGAATCATTTTGCTTTAGAGCTATATTATGTAACACAACTGTTGCACCAATTACAACTAATGTGTGATCTAATTTTAACCGTAATTTTGGAGGGGCATTGAAATCTTCTTTTCCACAGACCAAATGTTCTTTCAACTGTATTTCTGGTCTTTATTTGTGCTTCATTGTAACGTTTTATCGCATTTGTAGCTGGATTTAAGAATTGTGTCATTATGAACTTTCTACAAAGATAAGTACTGTCTCCCATTTGGTGGCCATCTATCTCATTATTATCGAGTCGCGCTCGTAGGAATGAGTTGTGATATGATACACGGTACTGTCATGCAACGAGCATCTATATCACTAATGTATAACTTTGCATCACATAGGTACAACTTATACATTAATAGAAAAGAAACTGTTGGGGTTTATATCCAGAATTATTTTGAATAAAAAGCTTCCGATGATTTAATAGTTGTATTTCGTGCAAAGACAAGATGAAGAAGAAAAAAATAGCATAAAGTGTACTACGTGGTAGGTACAAAATAAATTCTTCAAAACGAAATGTTCATGCAATGAGCCGTATTTGTAAATTATTGCTCAACAAACTTGATTAGGCGTTTGATTAAAAGCGAGTTGACATAGTTTGAAATAAAACGTCAAATAAAGTTATGGAACCGATAAACGCCACACATTGGTCAGATAAAATAACCTAAGTTTAAACGGAGTATATCTTACATTGCGGTGTTCGGAAACGCAAACTGTCAAGTTATCGAACCAATAGCGCTAATGAACAGATAAACTACCGATACGAGTACCTCAGAAATCGGGCAAGTCGCATATCGCCGGACGCCGTCGCGACAAAGAAATGTTTATATCTCGCAAACTATTTAAGCTTTGTCAAAATAAAAGCTACGTTCGGAAAGCTGATTTAATAAAAAATTTGGGAATGATAAGAATATAAGCCAAAATCTATAAAATAATATGGTATTTTTAACTTGAATCAACCATTCTGACTATTTTTTATAAACAAATATTATATTTATGATGTTAATAGTACAATATATCGTAAAGTCTATAATTAAACTATTTTAGTAAAAACTAGACTAATTCTTCTATCTGGTAGTGCCAAAATCATTAGTTTCGGTAATAATTTAAAGTCAAAACTATTCAAACAAGAGACACCGTCGACCCTAACTTATATCGGGGATCGTAAATCGATCGATTTACGATCCCCGATATAAGTTAGGGTCGTGTGCTTAAAATCTAACATACTCGTTCAAAAATGATGCAATCTGCTATGAATGTAAAATATTTGTTTAACTGCATTGTAATAAATAAATAACACTTCAAATAAACTTATTTTGTGAGCTGTGAAGTAATATTACACACGAATGTCGCCCACTGGAAACATCAGTTTGGTTATAATTTTCAATCAACTTATTACGATAGTAAATTATTTGTTGTTATAATCTTACAACATTATCACAAAGCCCAAATCTTAAAGATCATTTTAGTATATAATTTAAGTACTTACGACACGATAAATATCCAAAAATCGACACAAACACTTCGCACTCACAACAACACGACAGCCCCGTACCAAAACTGACGTTCCGGCGCTTTTTTTCGCTACATACTTCTTGTGAAAGTAGTAGCGAAAAAAAGCGCCGGAACGTCAGTTTTGGTACGGGGCTGTCGTGTTGTTGTGAGTGCGAAGTGTTTGTGTCGATTTTTGGATATTTATCGTGTCGTAAGTACTTAAATTATATACTAAAATGATCTTTAAGATTTGGGCTTTGTGATAATGTTGTAAGATTATAACAACAAATAATTTACTATCGTAATAAGTTGATTGAAAATTATAACCAAACTGATGTTTCCAGTGGGCGACATTCGTGTGTAATATTACTTCACAGCTCACAAAATAAGTTTATTTGAAGTGTTATTTATTTATTACAATGCAGTTAAACAAATATTTTACATTCATAGCAGATTGCATCATTTTTGAACGAGTATGTTAGATTTTACTTCACAGTAATATTACACACGAATGTCGCCCACTGGAAACATCAGTTTGGTTATAATTTTCAATCAACTTATTACGATAGTAAATTATTTGTTGTTATAATCTTACAACATTATCACAAAGCCCAAATCTTAAAGATCATTTTAGTATATAATTTAAGTACTTACGACACGATAAATATCCAAAAATCGACACAAACACTTCGCACTCACAACAACACGACAGCCCCGTACCAAAACTGACGTTCCGGCGCTTTTTTTCGCTACATACTTCTTGTGAAAGTAGTAGCGAAAAAAAGCGCCGGAACGTCAGTTTTGGTACGGGGCTGTCGTGTTGTTGTGAGTGCGAAGTGTTTGTGTCGATTTTTGGATATTTATCGTGTCGTAAGTACTTAAATTATATACTAAAATGATCTTTAAGATTTGGGCTTTGTGATAATGTTGTAAGATTATAACAACAAATAATTTACTATCGTAATAAGTTGATTGAAAATTATAACCAAACTGATGTTTCCAGTGGGCGACATTCGTGTGTAATATTACTTCACAGCTCACAAAATAAGTTTATTTGAAGTGTTATTTATTTATTACAATGCAGTTAAACAAATATTTTACATTCATAGCAGATTGCATCATTTTTGAACGAGTATGTTAGATTTTAAGCACACGACCCTAACTTATATCGGGGATCGTAAATCGATCGATTTACGATCCCCGATATAAGTTAGGGTCGACGGTGTCTCTTGTTTGAATAGTTTTGACTTTAAATTATTACCGAAACTAATGATTTTGGCACTACCAGATAGAAGAATTAGTCTAGTTTTTACTAAAATAGTTTAATTATAGACTTTACGATATATTGTACTATTAACATAATAAATATAATATTTGTTTATAAAAAATAGTCAGAATGGTTGATTCAAGTTAAAAATACCATATTATTTTATAGATTTTGGCTTATATTCTTATCATTCCCAAATTCTTTATTAAATCAGCTTTCCGAACGTAGCTTTTATTTTGACAAAGCTTAAATAGTTTGCGAGATATAAACATTTCTTTGTCGCGACGGCGTCCGGCGATATGCGACTTGCCCGATTTCTGAGGTACTCGTATCGGTAGTTTATCTGTTCATTAGCGCTATTGGTTCGATAACTTGACAGTTTGCGTTTCCGAACACCGCAATGTAAGATATACTCCGTTTAAACTTAGGTTATTTTATCTGACCAATGTGTGGCGTTTATCGGTTCCATAACTTTATTTGACGTTTTATTTCAAACTATGTCAACTCGCTTTTAATCAAACGCCTAATCAAGTTTGTTGAGCAATAATTTACAAATACGGCTCATTGCATGAACATTTCGTTTTGAAGAATTTATTTTGTACCTACCACGTAGTACACTTTATGCTATTTTTTTCTTCTTCATCTTGTCTTTGCACGAAATACAACTATTAAATCATCGGAAGCTTTTTATTCAAAATAATTCTGGATATAAACCCCAACAGTTTCTTTTCTATTAATGTATAAGTTGTACCTATGTGATGCAAAGTTATACATTAGTGATATAGATGCTCGTTGCATGACAGTACCGTGTATCATATCACAACTCATTCCTACGAGCGCAACTCGATAATAATGAGATAGATGGCCACCAAATGGGAGACAGTGCTTATCTTTGTAGAAAGTTCATAATGACACAATTCTTAAATCCAGCTACAAATGCGATAAAACGTTACAATGAAGCACAAATAAAGACCAGAAATACAGTTGAAAGAACATTTGGTCTGTGGAAAAGAAGATTTCAATGCCCCTCCAAAATTACGGTTAAAATTAGATCACACATTAGTTGTAATTGGTGCAACAGTTGTGTTACATAATATAGCTCTAAAGCAAAATGATTCACTGATAATTGATTCTGCTTCTGAACAAGAAATCGTAATAGACTCTGTTGATCAACCCCTTTCCTCTGAAGGAAACCATGTCCGTCGGCTATTGTTGGAGCAATATTTTAGGTTGCTAACTTTCTCTTTTCAAACTGGATAATTGTCATATTGTAGGTACAACTATTTACGTACAATGGGGACACAAATAAAAAAAAACATATGAACTTGGCTATACATTTATATTTCGAGTTAAATATGCACTTCGATAAGAAGCATCTTGTCTCTTTCAGTAAAATGTTTACTACGTTTTCCAGATTCCATTATGTTATTATATAAAAGAATGGATTAAGCGCAAACTATTCGAAAGACATGTAACCGACAGCGAAGTAAAATTAATATCAGGAATCATAAACAATGAACTGAGTACTGACAATAGAAAAAAAGGTTTTACCCATAAATATAAAATAATGACTTTACATATTTTTAACTAAAATAATATTAAGCCAGTTATTTATCCTCGAAAAAAAATTATTGTTTATTAAACTAGTTTTAAGGACCATTTAAATAATAAAAATTAATTTTAGATGCAATCTCATAAACAGACCCATCTAGCGGCATCTAAAAAACTAGTTGACAGTTTCATAGTTATTGAATGGTTTGTTTTGTATTCAGAAACGCAGTGACAGTTAACCGACGTTTATCCTATACATAACTTTATTGAATGAATAGTTGTTGAGAGTTTATCTTGGAACTTCAGAAACCGGGCAGAATCGTGTCCCGCGGGCGCGGACTGTTGACGGTATATTTTTTCGCGCGCACGGACTGTCAAGTGGATAAGTTTATCTTGCTGGTTTTGTAAGTTGAAAAAAATAAAATAAAATACATATCAAATGATACCCTTTGATCCAATAACCTAGTGACCCTGACTGCTATGCCGGAGGTCGTGGGTTCGATTCCCACCCAGGACAAATGTTTGTGTGATGAGCACGATCATTTGTTCTGTGTCTGGGTGTAATTTATCTATAATATGTATGTATTTAGAAATATATAAGTATGTTTATCAGTTGTCTAGTACCCATAACACAAGCTCTGCTTAGCTTGGGACTAGATGGCGTTGTGTGATAGTTGTGGAATATTATTATCTTTATATGTTAATATATCTCGGGATTCTGGGATCCCGGTCCTTTGGAAGGCGTACGAGGGGCCGAAGCCAACTCGCAGAGGCCCCTAGACAATTTAGATGGAGTGAGGTAACAACCGACGATTATCCCTGTATACACAGTGCAGGTGCACCCAAGGACAACCTCCGGTTGGTGTTGGACTATTGCAGGATATGGAAACAAAGATGTTGGACTATGTATTTGAATGGCTAAAATGGACTGATTACCAAGAACTATGGAAGGTCTATAGCCCCTGCCGCATCAATGTTTGTATTAACACGGATTAAATGGCAGGGGGTGACTTGCACACTCAATAATGGGCCCCCGGAAACCGTCGTTGGCACATAGTGACGCAACAACAAGGGGGCAACACTTCCTGAGGTGCTTGAGAAGTGGAGAGGTATTCCACGGCTTTCAGAACAATCCCAGAGCCCGGAAGATGGTCAAGTCCCTACGAGCACTTACTGGAATACTTCCTTTCCCCGAGCACGTTTGCTCTTGCGAATCTCCACTCAAGGCAGCCAATAAAGGCAAGAATGAGGTGGGAGATCTGAACCTCGTCAGTGTTCACTCCAGCCGGCCAATAAAGGCAAGCCAGAGATGAGGAACAAGAATTCTCCCAGGAGATCGGGTCCGTGGGGTCGCTACTGCCCAACAGCACGCCACATGCTGCCCTGCGGGTTTATTATTATTTCCTTTATTTCAGTATATAAACATATAAATTATATTTTTAAATATTAGAATATAAAATAAAAACATTTAAAAATATAAAAAATAGTAGCCCACCGGTATCGGGAACAGGGTCCAAGCTACCGGCGGTCAGGGCTCCAGAGAGAGGAACCTCCTGACGATGCGAGCCGTGTCCAGAAGTACCGCTTTCTGAATCAAGCCCTTGACCCAGCTGCCTAACGAGAGCCTCCTTAGATGTTGGTCGAGGCTCTTGGCTATCAACCCATTGGCTGTGACGACTATCGGCACAATGATCGCTGAATCCACATCCCACATGTCGACAACCTCGCGAGCCAAGTCAAGATACTTGATCTGTTTATCTTTCTCAGCTTTCACGAGGTTCTCGTCATGTGGGACCGTTATGTCAACAATCATTGTGCGCCGCTCTACTCGATCCACCACCACTATATCAGGCTTATTTGCGGTAATAGTCCTGTCAGTGATGATGGATCGATCCCAGTACAATGTGATATTTCCATTTTCGAGAACTGGGTCGGGCACATACCTGTAGTACGGCACTTCCGATTCCACAAGGCTGTATTTAAGAGCAAGTTGCTGATGGATAATCCTGGCTACTAGGTTGTGTCTATGCAAGTATTCTTCGTTAGCTAGACGAGAACACCCGGAGATTATGTGTCTAATTGATTCTCCTGGACGGTGGCATGCCCGACAGATGTCAACCGTGCCGTCTTTCACAATAAATCTCCGGTAATTGTTCGTCATCATAACTTCGTCCATAATTGCACAGACAAAACCTTCGGTTTCCCCAAAGAGGTCACCGAAACGCAGCCAGGCTACGGACGCTAGTGTATCTACATCGGGTCCATGTAGGGCCCGGAAAAAGCGTCCGTGGAGCTCCTTACTCTGCCATACTTCCATGCGTTCATTAGTGTCAAGTATTACAGGTTTGCGCCAGTTCTCGTTAGCCAAGGAGAGCGGGGTGAGGCCCTTGTCAACCGCGACCACATCTCGATGCATCCCCACGTCGGTTTCTAGGAAATATTCCCTGAGACTGCATATCTCGCGATTGTGGAGAGTCTTAGCGTTTAAAAAGCCTCGACCTCCACACTTTCGCGGGATATACAGCCTCATTACCGATGACCGTGGGTGATGCATTCGATATGCAGTCAGCAGCGTACGGACCCTCCTATCCAGGGCGTCGAGTTCGGTTTGAGTCCATTTGAGTATGCCGAAAGAGTACATCAAAACCGGCATGACCCAACCGTTGAAGGCGCGCACCTTGTTTCCGCCTGATAAAAGACTATTAAGTACTTTCTTCAGGCGGCCAAAGAAGCGCTCCCTCAACGATTGCTTCATGTCAGTAACATTGATGCCCAACGCTTCCGACATACCCAAATACTTATAGGTTTCGGATGCGGAGAGGGCTCGGAGGTTTATGGAATCCGAGAGTTGGGTTCCCGCGGATTCCACAATCTCCCCTCGCTTTACATGCATGACCGCACATTTGTCCACACCAAATTCCATCCTGATGGCCCTACTGAAGGTTTCAGTTACTTTCAGTAACTCCATCAGTTGAAAATTGTTGGGGGCAAAGAGTTTAAGGTCATCCATGTAAAGGAGGTGAGATATAACCTGACCACCTCTCCTCAACCGATAGCCTATACCTGAATCCTCAAGCAGTGTGCTCAGAGGATTCAGGGCTAAGCAGAACCAAAGTGGACTCAAACTATCACCCTGAAATATGCCTCGCTCGATCCTTATCGGTTCGCTGTTCCTTTGGATATTTCGACATCCTGGATAGCGAAGGACCGTTCTCCACTGCCCCATACATGAAATCAGGAAGGTGCGCAGAGTTGCATCAATTTTATACAACTCCAGCACCCTCATGAGCCATGTATGTGGCACCGAGTCATAGGCCTTCTTGTAATCTATCCAACATGTCGACAGATCCTTTCGGGAACGACGAACCTGTTGGCTGATGGCCATATCAATGAGGAGCAGCTCCTTAGTACCGCGGGACCCGTTCCTACATCCATTTTGAGAGACAGACATGATGGAATTAGTGTCTACATGATTGTAAATTTTAGTTCTCAAAATGGATGTAAGAACTTTATAGACCTACATACCATTTTATCCAGAAGTTGTGCAGCCCGTCCGGCCCTGGAGACTTCCAGTTGGGCAACGAACGAACTCCACGAGCAACATCCTGGGGGCAGATAGTAATAGCCCCCATTTCTGGTATAGGATCGCAGGCTCGCTCGACTTCTCTAGCCCAATCACCTTCGGTGTGACTCACAGGCACCGACCAGATACTGCGCCAAAAAGAACACATGGCATCATTATCCGGCAGATGCGTGTCAGCCACACCTTGGATCGGTCGCTCCCAAGCCCTATAAACCCACCTTTCATCACTCTGGAAGGCGCGATTCTGAGTGTATCGGTCCACTCGCCGCTTATACCTACGAATACGGCTTGCCCATGCATAAACTTTCTGCTTCAGGCAGTCTATGCGCTCTGTGACACGGGACATAAAATCCTGAGGGCTGGTATCAGTCCCTGAGAACGCCCGTCTCACAAAGCGCATCACTCTAGGACGAGTGTTGCCCTCCCTGAAGCAGATTAGTTTGCCGATGAGCGCTCTGGCCCCACTAATACGTCGCTCAACTCTGCACTGCCAGGCTGGTACGGCTGGTTTTGGTCGTGTAGCTCTAGAGTCACTAGCAAATTTGACGTGAGCTACACGACATGCCGCTACAGCCGCGCAGTACAGAATTGCATGAGTATCAGTGAGGTCTTCGCAGTCATCAAAATACTTTGACAACTGCGAATCCAGAGCCGCCACCAGCGCCCTATTTTTGTTATGCATGGGCAAACGAGGTAAGCGTGGTCTAAGTTCGGGTGATATGGACCGATATTCTCGAATCGCATCCTCCAAAGCACTCCTCAATTCCTCATTGCACTGGGTACTTACGTTTGTAGCCCTGTCATCATTCCCCTCATCAGCTTGACTTGTCAAGTACTGTGGTGGGACCACAGCAGTCTGCAACGGGGGTGCGATGACATGGCTACTCTGCATTTCATTTCGAAGGCGATCAAGTACAGTGTCATCCAACATATGGTTACGCTGGATGACCCGCACCTGATCCGATAGTCGTTGGGTTGAGACGTTGACAGCTGGCTCAAGCACCTGAAAAAGAGAGAGCATCCGAACACGGTACGCGGTCAGATTCTTTCCCCCGTCTGTAGCCCCATAGTATGAGCGCATGACATTCTCATTGATGGATCTTGTCCATCTCATGCGCTGCACACTTCCGCCGGGAGCTGGGACCCTATCAGAGGCCGGTGGGCCTCGAGGTCCATAATTAATTAATTATATTATTATTATTATTATAAGAAACATTCAGTATGAAAATAAAAATAGATTCACACAAAATAATTTTATTTCTTATACATGTAATTCTCCACAATCAGGTTCCAAACAATCACAACGATTTTCATTATCTTCATTGTAATTTTCACCGACACTACTTTCATACAAAATATCACAATACCATTTTAATGAAGGCTCATTTTTCCAGTCTTCTCCAAACTGCTTTTTAAGTAAGGTTTCAACGTCCTTCTTTTTAGCACCTTTGATAAAGTGTCTCAATTCTTTCTCAGTACAGTACCGGACATAAATGCTGTTCAATTTTTTATACATGTGATTTTTAACCGACGAAAAAAACGGAGGAGGTTCTCAATACGAGGCGTATTTTTTTTTATGACCACGCATAAATTTTTACATAGTAGTCCGATTGTAATAATTCTTTTTTTATTGGAAAGAGTATACTCCGAAGGTGGTCCCATATAAATTTGGAAAACAAAATTAAACCCTAAGGGTCGGAAAACAGGGGATGATTGATTGTTCACTCACTGATTGTAATGTATAACCACGCATAACTTTATACAGTACATTAAAGCCACAAAAAATTATAAAATAAAAACTTTTTAACAAAAAATTAAACCGCCGAAAAAACTGAAAAGTAAAAAATTATAAACCTTAAAATTTTGAGTCGGCGCTGAAAAATCAATGAACAAAGATTACTCAAAGCTCTCAACTCATAATTTTAAGGTTTATTATTTTTTGCTTTTCAGTTTTTTCGGCGGTTTAATTTTTTGTCAAAAAGTTTTTATCCTATACCCTCCTATACAAAATCACACAGCATTTATGTCCGGTACTGTACCCGGTTTGAACCGACTAAAGACTCTTGAAACGTATTTCTTAAGAATATGCCACTTTTTGAATTGAAGTCTTAATAATCACTGTGGTTGAATAAAAATGTAATATTTTGTTCCGAAAGCAGCAGTTCAGATCGATTTTTCTATGAAACTAGTCATTTCTTAACAAAATCTTGGGAGTTACAGATAGAATTTAACATTTTGAGCCGATTAAAAAAAAACCTAATTGAGCAAAATACGTAAATGACACCTTTTGTTCCACACCTCCGCAATTCTGTAACATCTTATACAGTTTTATAAAAACATCTGAAAAATATAAGAACTAGTGCCATCTATTGAGGATAAATAGAAGATGGTTGTGCCCCCAAGCTTTTGCTATTCGATACGAGAGGGCGCCTTTATGTCATCAAGATTACATAACAATTTAAAATAATGCATACTTGTTTAGTGTGACCGGCGCAGCACTCGTATCTACCACACGGAGTATTTTTTATTTTTATTTTTTTGCCTATAAATGTTCGTATAATGTCGCTGGGCAGAGCTCTAATTGTTAACAAAAGTTTCCCTGTCGCCGGTTTGAAGGTATTAAAAAACAAGTGAGTACATTATGGATCATTTATAAAAAAAAAACTATTTATTTTCCTTCAACATACGCTGCTTTTACTACTCGACTCTAGATGGCGCTTTTAATAAAGTCAAGGTTACAACAGCACTCCTAAGCTTCAACGTTCATTATCAATGTCAGTCATCATCACTTGTACAAATCTAGCGTGTGTTGCTATACGTATAATAATATTTATGACGTAACGTCGTAATATATGTCGTAATGTAGTATTGATACGGTAACAAGATAATTCTCTAATATACAATTTGGCCAAACAAAGCCGCATTGAAGTATAAATATAACAAACTTTACAGCATACTCATCATTTATAGGTCTGTCTGAGGCACTCAGAAACGGAAGACTGTAAAGAACTCGTATCTATTCATTAAATAAAAGTGATTTAAAATAATTTATTTTGTTGTATAAAAATATTCGGAAGATGTCGTTAGAAAAGGTTCTAATTATTCACAGTTCTTTCCCAACCGTTGGTTTAGAGTTACTGAAAAACAAGTGAGTAACTAAGAATATTATTTTTTAAAGCATTATTTAGAAACAAAACACATTGCCCTTATTTCTTATGCACACAAATTCCAAATCTATACTAATAGGTACATATCTATATTTCTATACTTTAATATTATAAATGCGAAAGTAACGGTCTGTTACGCTTTCACAACGAAACCACTGAACCGATTTTGATGAAATTGAGAGTACAGGGCAAGTTTAAACCTCAAGAAAGGACATAGGCTAGTTTTTATTACGCGACTTTGTCTGCGTCCGCGATAACCGACATTAACGCGGACGAAATTGCGAGCAAAAGCTAGTAGTTTTATAAAATAACTAGCTTCTGCCCGCGACTTCGTCCGCGTTTCTTCCTTCCTTCGTGCGAATTTTTGCTGCCCTGTACCTTCCCATCGTATCGAATTTCCTGCCAGTTTTCGTCCACTTTTCATTGCTGCTCCGCTCTTTTTGATAGTAGCGTAATGTTATTAGCCTATAGCCTTCCTCAATAAATGGGCTACCCAACACAAAAAGATTTTTTAATTCGAACCAGTAGTTCCTTAGATTACCTCGTTCAACCAAACAAACAAACAAACTCTTCAGCATCTGCAGCAATAATATTAGTATAGATATGCAATATAACAATAACAACTAAATGTCAAATTAAATCCCTCTTCTTATAACACTACTTACTTTATTGTGCCCGAGAGGGTTCACAATTATATTTTTTGCCTACTACCGTAAGTTAAAATTTTGGAATTCAATAAATATTTGAATATTGCCTGCTGGGACTCAACCTCTTCTCTGTGCGTCCTATCTTATCCACTTCGCGGGCTCATGGTCAACTTACTTCTTGATGTAACTTTGTTAATGAATGTCGGTTTGTTTCTAGATGTCACTTTTTTTTCGATGACTCTTTACTTCTGGATGTCACTTTGTTTTTCGATGTCTCTTTACTTCAAGATGTCACTTTGCTTCTAGGTGTCACTTTGTTTTTCGATGTCACTTTGCGTCTTCAATTTAGGATATGGCCGGTTTCCTCAGTCGTTCGGTCTAAGATGTCAAGCACCTACTGATATTATCCAATATTATTTACAGAGTTGAAACCGTAGTATTATTGCACCTGGACCACGAGCCACAGAGTTTGCCAGACATTAAGGACAGCATTGGTGGATATGATGCTATAATATGGAACACCAAGCACAGACTCACTGGGGAAATATTGGACTTGGCAGGTGCGTACCAATTTCATAAAAAAAAAGAAAAACACTGAGAGTCCTTATGTTTTTTTTTAGAGAAATGTGGGTTTGGTACGATTACAGATGGGCCAAAGACGTATTTCGTAATCGACCAATATTTAGTCAGATAACTGCAGATCCATGCATAATAGTCAAAGCACTTCGTTACCTTTTTACCGATCTTTTTTTTAATGTCCCACTCCTGGGCAAAAGCCATCCATTCCTTTCATCTTTCACGAACCCGTGCCTCTTCCTTCCAGTTTTCACGGAATCTATCCAGCTCGGCCCCCTATCTCCTACGTGGTTTGCCGCGACCCCGCTTTACCTATCTTAGACATAATTTTGTACGGCTGGAACGACAAATATTTAATAGTAAAATTCCATCTATTATCTCATTCCATCTTATCCAAAATCTTCTCTCTTTCCAGGTCCTCAACTAAAGGCGGTGTCGACAATGTCTTCAGGCACCGATCACATCGACATTCCAGAGGTGAAGAAGCGTGGTATACTCCTGGGCAGCACACCTCAGGTACTGGATGATGCAGTCGCCGACATCACTGTAGGACTTGTCATCGCGGCTGCAAGGAGATTCAAGGAAGGAGTCCGGGAATTGGAAGCGTGAGTTTACACTTCATACTAAAACTTGAGAGTGGAGATGGCCCAGTGGACTAAGACTTACGAGTTCTAGGACGTGGATCGAACCCAAACAGACACTTTGCTTTGTGTAATTTACTATCACTGCTCTCAAAATGGTACAGGACCTACATCGTGAGGGAAATAATTTAGAACCAAAAATTCGGAGACATGTGCCATCCGCCAACCCGCACAGAGTCGGTGTGGTGGATTATGACCTACAGCCTCTCTTAGAGAGAAGGTTAGCGTCCCAGCAGTGGGAACATTATAAGCTGTTTATGTCCCTAAGCATGAAGTCTGTAACCCGCAATGTTGAAGTGGATTTCATTATCGTCATTTCCTTATGCTGACTCAGCAGTTCTGAGGTATGCGGTCTTCTGAAGTGTGGAACAGGGAACCGCTTGGTATATGCTGCCTTTGACCACCTTGCCGGCGCTCTACCTTGAACACATTTAGGTACCTACTTTCTATCCGGTATTCCGGATATCACAAACACGAGCCTTTCCAGACCATGCCTAGATGAACACTTGATTTGTCCGAAAAAGTTGAGTACGTTTCTGGCATGCTATGGTATTGTAGATAGGTAGCCACTTGGTGATGCAAAGTTCTTCCAGTACCAATAGACTTAATACTTTCGCAGACAAGCGCGACTCTTGTAGAACAGTTTCGAAGAAAATTTCATGGGAATAGTTCTACCAGGGTCTCGACACACGGTCGTGTCACGGCTGTCTCCGGAAGCCTTTATTCGTTTTCTCCTGAAAACCACTTCAAGATTAAATATTCGCACATCACAGAAATAACTGTTTTATTATAGCGATATACGTTTATATTTTGGTAGATGCCTAGAGCCACTTTAGTGGCCACTAAAGTGGCTCTAGGCATACAATATATTCGTCCTCGCTACCAATCAACTGATTAGACTGTTACCAACTACGGAAATGTACACACTCGAATGTTTACCTGCAAGTCATTTCTATTTACATAAATTAGAGAGTATGAATGTGACAAGTACCTATTTATTATTGTTTTTAAGCACATAAGTGCTTTCAGCCGCTATTTTAACTTAAACCCTGAAAAAACAACAAGAATAGTTTTTCATAAATCCTTCTATGATATGAAAATGATGTTATGAAAAATTAGGTCCTGCATGTCATCCTGTGGGGCAATTGCCTTACACAGTACGACGTGAGTGGTTTTAATTGTAACAATTCGACAACTTTCATTGTGTTATATAAATAGGTTGCTATGCAGACCCCTTTTTCAAATATATGAAGCAATGTATTATCAATATCATTTAAATTATTCAGATTCGTTTCGTGTACTACGGGACGTAAAGCATTGCACCATCCTATTTTTCGTAGGTGTCGTAATACTTAAGAAAATGGGTAGGAGCCCATGTAAAATGCGCCATGTAAACGCTACAGCGTTCTCTATACATTTTACCACCTTACTGCGATCGCCAACCCGCCTACCAAGCGTGACGATTATGGCAAAGTCCCACAAATTGGGGGCCTATTTCCAGCATTGGACGTCATTGGGCTGAAATAGAGAATTCAGATTGTGATTCACAAGATGTGTCTTACGCATTTACCCTGCTGAGGTCCAAATTCAAACTCGGGCGCATTTAAGAATACATTTCGTCTTCAGCAAAAAAAATAAAAACATTTTGGTATTCCAGAGGCGAGTGGAAGTACGGCGTCCAATGGATGGTGGGCCAGGACATTGCTGGCAGCACAGTGGGCATCGTGGGCTTCGGCGGTATTGGGCAGGCCGTGCTGCGCAGACTGAGAGGGTTCGACGTCGCCCGGTTCCTTTACAGCGGACGGACGGACAAACCTCAAGGTGTGTATGGAATTGAATGGGGTGGCAGTCAACAAAAGTGATGGTAACCAATCAATGAATTAGGTTTAAATAATCTTTATTTCTCATATGAACATGATACAGTTCATTTAAATGAGATTTAACATTTAAAATTAATAATCGTCGTCTAATGACGAAGCATGCAGGTGTAGAATAAAATAGGTAAAACGAGATTAACAGCAAACATAGCAAGTACCTACAAGTACTTATAATAAAAAAGTTAACACAGCTGGCCAATTTGACATTAAGGTACCCTCATACGTACTGATTTTTCACTTTGTGAGGAGAGCGCAAACAACGATTACGAAGCGAACTACTTGTGTGAATATATTTGTGAATGCTAGTATAGTATTATAATATACAATTAGCATATTTGACCTACGTAGGCATTATTATCATTGCATTCGAAATCCGTCAAAGATTTAAGTACTGACCTGAAGGCATGGGCGTACCCAGGGGGGGGCAGAGGGGGGCAGCTGCCCCCCCCCTGGAGTTTGCTAATGTCCCTACTAACTATCTACTTTTGTCGATAAAAATTAAGAAAAATAACTTTTTGCTATTTGATACAACATAAAACTTTAAAAAATCGCGCGACGCGTCCGTTCTAATACCTACTCGCTAGCAGAGCTGCAAGCAAAAATAACGTTAATTTCGGAAGTCGGTCAGCGAGCTACGGAACGAGCTATGCTTTGTGTATCTCTGAGGGACAGAATCCGGAATGAAGTGAACCGGCAGATAACCAAAGTCGTCGACATAGCTCATAGAATTAGCAAGCTGAAGTGGCAATGGACCGGTCACATTAGCCGTAGAAACCGTAGAAGATGTATGCTTAGTGTATGTAGAAAATATGCTAACGCTATGAGCGATTCTTTTCCGAAAGACGTCATAAGCCGTTTTGCTGAAGACCCTTGAAAGTTACTTTTGAAATAGCTATTGTACTTATATTTAAAGAATTTAAAAAAAGTACCTACTTTAATATATGTTTATTTATTTGACTGAGTGCTTTTAAAAAAATCTGCTTTGCCCCCCCCTGGCCCAGAACCTGGGTACGCCCATGCCTGAAGGCCAATTCTCAAACATTCAAACTCATCTCAGCGACAATCAAATGTCAAAATCTGGTCAAAAATTCATGGAAACTCAAGGCATTTTTAACAAATTGAGACTGAGATCAAACTATGAACGTTCCTAAAATTACGCAGAATATTTACGCACAAATTGGGTTCAGGGTTGTACACCTATAGTGTTATCTCTCATAACTGAACTTTTTGTTTGATTCGATACAGTCAAACTTATCTTAGGTTGCGTTTACGGAATGACGCAGGATGCCGTCTATGTCTAAACAATCTGATTAAATTGTACACCCAAAATTTTTTACATTTTAGTCAAATTTTTGAACACTTGGACTCAAGAGCCCTTCAAAGACTGGCCTAAATATGAAGCTAGGCTAATTACAAATAATCCTCCTGGATTCTCTACATCCGTTTCCTGTTTTTTCGAGATCTATTCGAATGTGTATCTACTGGTGAGGTGATAGTTGAAACGTGGCAAGTGGGGCATCCTCTCATATCTCTATATTGTACCTACTAGATGACTATACAAAAATAGCAACATAGAATTGTATCACTTCTATCTACACTGTTATCAAGCATTATGAAAATGATAAAAGATGATTAAACTATTACGAAATGACTGGTAAAACCAATTTTTTGGTGTCAAGCGGATAGCATCAAAGTAGAGACGCAAAACGAGAAATACTGAGTTCTTAACTGTTTTGACAAAATGGGCTGACAAACATCGTAGATGGTAGGATGTTTTAAAGCAATTTTTTGCAATGAAAAAGCGCACTAAGAGAAAAATCAAGACCAATACAACCACCATATCGACGATACATTAGGTTGGTAGTTTCGGGCGTGGGGCTTTGTTCATGTTGTGATTTCCAGTGAAAGATACAGCTAGATACACGTCTTGCCGAATTACCCAGTAGCTGGGTTCTGGAGGTCAGAAAGGCAGTCGCTCCATGTTAATACTGATATTCATCTGCTCCGGTTAGACTGGAAGCTAATCCCAAAATAATTGGGAAAGGGCTAGGCAAGATGTTAATGCCAAAGATACAACGATATAGTGACTTGAAAATATTCGTCTTTCTCTTACAGCAAAGGAGCTCGGAGCAGAACGAGTGCCAATAGACCAGCTACTTAGAGAGAGTGACTTCGTGATCCTCGCGTGTCCTCTAACAAAAGAGACCAAACATCTGATCAACGCTGACTCTCTGAAGACGATGAAGAAAACAGCTATAGTAATCAACATTGCAAGAGGAGGTAAGCAAATAAGCAGTTGTAGTTTTGATAAGAAAATACTTTGTGTTATCTCTCTAAACATATAATCAGGAAGGCCATTGCTAAACATAGGTACTCTCGAACAGAACTTCATACAGGAAAATATAGGTACTGATAACTAAGTTATTTACGAGAACGTAATAATCACTCATGATTACTGTAACTGCCCTACACATGCGGCATGCGGCATTCGCCAACCCACATACAATTGCTTCAATTTTGACAGTTCAACAACATTCATTGCCAAAAGCGAAAAAAAAACATTCATTACGTAATTTACGTTGTTGAGCAAATGAATTTTACAAATCTTTAGAGCAATGGATTACGAATTTCTATCATATCCCTCGAATTCGAATATTCCTAGTCGCTCCCACATGGATTGCCACCAGATGGCAATCAGGAATTAAATTGTTGCGAATAAAAAGTTATTGTCCCCACTTTAAATCGCTGTGCACTGCGGCGTTGATCGGCAACCCCTCTCATCGTCTACTTACGGCCGCGATGGGGGGTCGGCAGTTAGACTTTTGCAAAGAGTTTTCAAATGGAACCCATGCTCAGCAATAACGTTGCGATTCCTAAACCAACGAGGCAGTTTTTTATGAATTCATGGTGTTGGGTTTCAGAGATAATAGATCAAGATGCCCTGTACACCGCACTGGTGGAGAAACAGATCTTCGCAGCAGGCCTGGATGTGGTGACTCCGGAGCCGATGAGCGGAGACCATCCGCTCGTCTCGCTGCCCAACTGCTGTAAGTTTTCAGATGTAGAGGGGAAGTCTTCCGGAATGTGTTCTCTTGGAAACAAGCGCACAATTAAAGGTCTTGGAATATCCTTCATCGTCATCATCGGCTTTAGAATATGCGGATACAAAGGAATAGCCTCGCGGTATCTAAGCAAAAACTCGCTACCGTTCACCATTATTGTTGCCATTTAAATATGCTTTCACAGCAAACCTTCGACTAAGAAATATATATAGCGGACATTAGCCTACAATTTAAATGATCTAGCCTCTGATACTGAATAGATAATTTAGCCCAGCTATTTTTAGTAACAAGGTAATTTCAAGCAACATTCCTAGCTCAGTTTTTACCCAACTACGGCGAAGCGCAAAGGAGGGTTATGATTTTGACCGGTAAGTATGTGTGTACGTATGTTCATCTGTCCCTCATACCTTCTAAAGTACTTATCGTTATTTGACAATTGAGGTATCGTTGGAAGCGGTGGATCGTCCGTTGGTTAAATACTTACTATGTTACATCACATTAAACTGAATATGACGCCCTTAACAGAGAGCATTAAGTGCATACGTCTTAAAAATATTAGTACCTCGGTAAGATGGTAGGATAGTTGATGAGGCTCCCAGAATGCTCCCGAAGGAAGGACACAGAACAAGACACAATAGAAGTTTTATTGTTATTCTAGGGGCGTGTATTGTCTCGCAAATATTAATAATGTATTCCGTGGAAGCTATTTTAATTCGAGAAGTTTCTTTCCAGATAATTTCCAGTTCTCAATAACTGATTCTTTTCAGATATTCTCCCTCATATGGGCAGTGCAACAGTTGACACTAGAAACAAAATGGCGACCATATCAGCTCAGAACGTGTTGTTGGCCCTACAAGGCAAACCCATGCTGTTTCCTTGTTGATGTACTGAAGATTATATCGACTTATGTCTACGTAGACAAATATCTACATATCTACACTCGTCTGACAGGCTTGTTGAGATAAGAAACTGTATCTGAATGCAACGGTATTGCATTTAACCTTGTTATATAAATTTTATTGTATTGAAGTTTACAAAATGTTAAAATAAACCCAATAAGTATTACATTTTGTTTGGTCTATTTGATTTTTAATAATAGGTACCTACCTACTTTCCCAGGAGTACCTACCAGCACCGCTCCGTGTGGTGTCGGTCGTACCTACAGAATAGCACCATCCCATTTCTTCTCGTGGGTGTCGTAAAAAGCGACTAACCCAAGTAGCACAAAAGTGCTGAATAACAGCATTTTAACAGTGCACAGTGGATCCATTAGTTGCTGAATAATAGCGTAGACAGCGCATCCTCAGAGGATATAACTCTAATTTGGGCACAAATTATTCAGCACATCGCTGTATAAGAAATCCAATTGACAAATAATTGCATTATAACAACATTATATCAGCATTTATGAGTGTAACAGTCACCTCAAAAGCTGAATATTGCCTGATTAACGAGGCACGTGTTACCTATAATGCAGCAAGAAGGACAAATGTGAACATTTATACAGTTGAAATTACACACTGACGGAAATTGTGGAATGTAATAACTTAATATTTTTTTTTTTCCATTATTGTGTACTGTCAGTTTGTAAAACATGAAGTGTAGCGTTGTGTGCAAGATCTCGTGCCATTTGGAGAATTAAGTATATCAAATTTAAGGTAAGTAAAACTTTAATTTCTTCCTATATTGGAAATCTTATTGGGGAAGTAACTTTACTGTCAAATACCATATATATTTAGTTCAAAATTTTCACGCGCCCTCGAAATACCACTAAATACTAAAGTTAAACTAACAAAAATGGGCTGATGATAAAATAAATATTTTTGTTTTAGTACAAAAAAAAAGGATATAAAACTGTTTTCTAAAAAAAAAAATCTAAATAATTTGTAATCCAAAATGAATTACAATTGATATCATATAAAATAAACCAAAATGAAAAGATAAAATATTACAATAATACACAGTAGTGCAGAGAATATGGCGGATGGCAGGTGAACAGTTTTAATGTTAATGTAATGCTAAGGTCTGTACGGGTGTTCACATGTGGCCTGTAATTCAGCCAAGAGTAAAATAGTTTAGCACTTGTGAAATACAAATCAGACATGGATCGATTAGGAGAGTAGTAGTAGGTCACATTTGCGTCAGTTACCTAGATAAGTACCTTTATGGATCCAAGCTTTTAGGGTTCCGCCGTGGTTCTTTTAAAGCCATTTTGTTCCCTTTTTTAGTTGTTATTCGACGATAAGTACTTAATTAAAATTGTAATTTAAGTACCTGAGATTATAATTTAATTATATGTATAATACATAAGTTATTGATTTATTCAATATGCGACAAAATTTGGTTCCTTTTTTTGTTTTCCTCAAAAACTGTATAGATAATGTTGTCATTAAGAAACTGATACTTCTATTATAATAAGTATATTTTTCTTGTTTTTACAGAACGAGACATTCAAAATAGTTCAGACTATAGAGAGAGGTGTTGTCGATCTAACATTCGTTCCTGCACAGTGGAAAACTAAGGAAATTCTATGGTGGCCACCGAGAAGTACTTTTGTACTCCTTGAAATTATAAAAAGATGAAAATTCAAGGCCTGGACCAGGGTGGTACACCCTAAATTGTACTTTGAAAAGGGAACATTAAATAAACATAAAGAAAATTACGTTGTTTTTTTTTAGATGCTAGCTGTACCGGTATTTCCTAACTGACTACCACTGAGAAAAATTGTCGAAATCTGGAATCTTAAAAAGTCTCGAAAGGTATTAATTTATTACTTTAAAAAAATCTTGGATTTCTCTTAATAAATTTTCTTTATTTTTAGGTAAGTACCAGAAACATATAAAACAACAATATTAATTTTGTCGCAAACATATTAGTCCCGAAAATGGGTAGGTTATAAGAAGATTTTTGTAGCATGGCATTTTTGTACCTACTCAGCCTAATGTCATCAAACACACTGACCTCTATTTATAAAGGCTTTTTTGTATTGTTTTGTTCATATGTGCTTTAATTTAAATCCGACGTAAATTTGAAATTTTATTTTATTTCAACTATGTGACGTATATTTTTATTTTGTTAGTGACATTTTATTCTTTTCTGCTGCAGCATTGTTACTTTTATCTTAATTTTTGTAATATGGGTTATGTGTGAAATAAATTAATTTCATTTTATTTATTTATTTATTAATAAATATAACATACGGAACCCGTCGCGTCCAATATTCCATTCGCGCATGCCGACACTTGGATACATGCTGTTATTCGAGTGTATGGTAAACACCTGACTAATAGGGGAAAAGTGAATCTGTATGCAGCATAAAGCATTAAATAACTTCACAAAGTAACTGATTATGTTATAGTGGGTGATATGTTCTCTCTTAAAATGCAACGGTTGTATAGTACACGTGTGGGCTATTATTCAGAAAACTTACAGCTAATAGGGTACTGCAGTATTAAGCGCTGAATAACAGTGACTTTGTGGCGTGTTTGTGGTGCTTAATAGAATTACTGTACAGAAAAAAGCATTATAGTTGGCCACGTTTTTTTCGAAACAGCTGTTGCAGCACAGGTGAATACTAATAAGTCTTTCTAAATGCTTAGATTACCGCTGTGGGCCTTAAGTGACCATTTATAATGCAGTTCTGTGCTACTTGGGAAGGGACCTACTAGACAATGGGCAGCAGCGTTCTCTATGCGTTTTTTCCAACATACTGCCATAGCCACCCGCCTGCCAAGCGTGCCGATTATGGCAAGCCCTCCCAAATTGGGGGAGGCCCGTGTCCAACAGTGGACGTCTTTGGGCTGAAGTGATGATGATGACCTAACAAATGAGTAACTAGTTGCGTAACACACTGTCAGTCACAATCTGAATCATATTGAAGAATATTGCTAATCCATTGCTCCATATGTTGGAAATCATTGTCTGCTCCACTACGTGAATTACGTAATGAATGTTGATGAACTGGTGAGACGTAAATCGTGGGCGGTGAGTTCGACTCAAGCTGATGCACAATTCGTTTATTCATAATGCAGTCGAGGGCAGCCGGCAACACGCGATGATGACGTTGATCTTTGAAGATGGCATGTCACCGGCAGTCTCGGCTGCCGACGGCTGCCGTCAATATGTATCGACGATAGCAGTTACCTTTGTCGTTAGCAACATGCCGCTCGTGTGTAACAGCTCTAACTCTTAAACAGTTAAGGAAAAAAATCTTGAGGAAGTCGGCATTTCCATGCTGATCTTCGAAGACAAGATAAGACCTAGCCCGCGCACCGGTTAAGAGTGCTGAACTACTACAAAAGCCTGAGTGCCAAGAGCAGCAACTGGTCTACCTATTACGCAAGCACTCCTCTGACTTTCGATTCTAGAAACGAAAATGTGTAATTCTGTGTTTTGATGTTTATAACATGTTCTAGCATAAACTCAAGCCTTTTTCCGATGGGGGTAAGCAGAAACTACGGAACGCCACCTGCTATGATCCTTAAATACTTCTTTTGCCTCGTTTAGGTTCATACATCTGGTTATACACACACGCCGGTTGCGAGTACGACGCGCCTGACCTTTCTAAAGAACATCACCAATAAGGTCACTATATTATGATGTCCAACTAGGGCGTCCCCTCCCGGCGCACATAGGAGTACCTATTACACATAAAAACTTTTAACAAAAAAAAACAACCGACTTCCTTAAAAAAACACTACAAAGTCAAAAATAACTTTAATTTCGGAAGTCGGTGTCTTAGGCTCTGTATTTAAGGTTTTTGCCACCGACTTCCGAAATTAAAGTTATTTTTGACTTTGTAGTGTTTTTTAAGGAAGTCGGTTGTTTTTTTTTTTGTAAAAAGTTTTTATTTTTTAACTTTTTAGTTGTGGTAGATACTCCACACTAATCTAATCGCGTTATTCGTTCATTTGTTGCGCAAATACGTAATGCAAATTAAAGACTTATATGGTTTTCACATGGACCCCATTGTCCAAATGGAACCAAATCAAAATGGGACCATTCGGGAAGCACCAGCTTTCAAATAAAAAAAGAATCTTTAAAATCGGTTCACCCAGTCAAAAGTTATGAGGTAACAAACATAAAAAAAAAATACAGTCGAATTGATAACCTCCTCCTTTTTTTAAAGTCGGTTAAAAAACCGGACAAAATTATTATATATTTTATTTGACTATTTTATAAAATAAAAGTCAATATTTCATCATAATTAGGCATTTGTTTAAAAAGAAAAACAAAAAAAAATACAAATCTAAGAGAGTATTTACTCTTAAAACATGATCTGTTTTCAAGAGGATAATCATGAGGAGACCGAATCAATCAGAATCACTGTCTCTTGAGTTCACGGTGATATGGTCCTCATCATCTTCGTCGTAGGAACTGTCAGTGTTTTCGGTAGTAGCGTACTAGTAGCTTCCTGAGAAAAAGACTTGCTTTTCTTCTTCCGTTTTATTCTGTTGCAGATGATGAAGGGATGTAGGGATCAGATGTCAGCAACAACCTATTTAAAATATCTCTGTTGCAGTCCACTCTTGAAAATTTTCTTGCTAAGTCTACGCGATATTTTCGGAAATGTTTGTTGCGGGCTTCAGTAGCCTCCTCTGATAGCTGTCCGATAGGTATAATGTGACTTGAGCGCCATGCATCAGAATCTTGTGAACATGGGATCTTGTGAATCATCATCATCATCATCATCAGAATCTTGTGAACTGTAGGTGACATGGGATGCCAACCATACAGTTCCACGTACAGTTTGGCAGTTGTGTGAGCAAAGTCATTTCGCAGGATCAATATCATATCCACTTGATATCACTTCAAGAATGATTTGGAACATTTTTATCAAATCTATATTTATTCCAGTAATCCGAGATGAGCACTCAGGATTGTCAAAATATCTTCTCGACGTATTTCCGTCGTTACTATTGCCGTAACCGATGCCGACCTTCTTTGAAACTGGTCTTGAAATATTTCAAAGAACGGATTTCTTCGGATTTCTTCGGGTGGACATGAAGTTAGTTGCGCAAGTCTTTCTTCCAACAACGAAAATTTTTCTTAAATTTTCTTTCCTTTGAACTCTTTGATAATAGTATTGTTCACTGCCAGACTAGACCTCACAATACGATTTCAATAGCGCAGTGGAAGTGTGATAATCGTGGGGCTCTAGAGACAAGAGTGGCTAGCGAAACTAGTCCGCCGTACGCGGAGCAGACAATATAATTCAAATAACTCACCTACAATACAACAAAGGAACTTACCTGTTGGTTGAAGGACACTGCTCTGATGCCTACCTGGAGTTATGTATGTAAGTGAGTGTATATGTATCGTGTTGTGACGTTATGAGTATTCTCCAGGTTACAATCCGCTGCAATAAGGCTGGAGGCAATCACAGCATGCGGTCTTCAAATCACTCGTTCCCAATAGCGTCACTTCCACTTAACCTTCAAAGTTCTTCAATGTCAAGAAACTAAACTAAACCCGTGTTATGTCTTCAAATTGGGGTTAGTTACAATCAATACAATTGGGTCATGACAGATTGTCCACAAAACGACCGATTCTCAGGGATTACTTTACAAAGGGTCGCGAAAACCAAGCGGCGACGTGCTCATTTTTCAAGCACTGCAGTTTTAGCAAACGTAACCCGTATTATTACGTCAAATGGGGTTGTTTAACAATCAAAGCAATTGGATCACGACTAATTGTCACAAACGGATCGATTTAAAAGGATTAATTTCAACAAACGCGTCGCGGGGGTCCCAAAACGCGACGGACCCTTTCAAACGCCAAATCAAGAGGGAAGTGTTAAGTGTCAAAGTCAAACTGACAAGTCAGATGTCATTCCGTTCGATGGCGCGTTCCGAAACTACTTTAAACGGGACCAAACATCTACCCCCCCCCCCCCCCCGGACGGGCCTTCCCGTCCGCTAATCACTTGGCAATCCCGACAAGGTTGCGTTTTATCAGTCCACCTGACGCGCTGCTGGAGGATGTGCAAATACTCCAAGCTCCAACGCTTCCAAAAACTCTGAGCGAGCTGCTGCACCAACTGAAACCGCGATAGCCAATTTTGGCTCACATCGACAAAAGGGTGCTCCGGCAGGGCGACAAGTGGCTGTCAAATCAAAAAATGGCCCGGGGTTAGGGCCTCCAAGTCGTTCGGGTCCGAAGACAGCGGGCACAATGGACGCGAGTTCAATACAGCTTCAAAACGGCAAAATACCGTAGCTAACTCCTTAAAGGTGAGAACGGTGTCTCCCAACAATCTGCGCCAGAGTCCCTGTGCCGCTTTCACCGCGGCCTCAAAAATACCCCCCCAATGGGGGCAGGCTGGCGGATGAAAACAATAACAAACAACAAAAACAACCAAACAACAACAACAATTTAACCAAATGGCCCTCCTTAGGCAACAAAAGGGGGTGACGGACCCCATAAGGAAGGCTAGAGTGCCTCAACCGTCAACAACCAAACAACAAAGGACCCGTATCGTCCAAAAAGGGGTTCAACTTAATAACGGCTCCCGACGATTTCCAAAACTCTCGCTGCAGAATGGCCAACAGCGCATTGCAACCGGCATGCGAGTTCATAATGTGACGATCAGTCACCAACAATTTAACAACAACAAACAACAATTCAACAATTTGTCGAGGGAGCTAAATCGACTCAACAAAAAAATCAGGGTCCTTCGTTCCAACAGCGAGCACCTTGAG
Source organism: Aporophyla lueneburgensis (assembly GCA_932294355.1). NCBI lineage: Eukaryota > Metazoa > Arthropoda > Insecta > Lepidoptera > Noctuidae > Aporophyla > Aporophyla lueneburgensis. The sequence continues at coordinate 23,451,206 of OW028754.1, forward strand.
CCCGGGCAAAGGACCCGACATCAAGACTGGCGATCGAGGCCAATCATCCTCAGGGTGAGTCAGCCAGTCTGGTCCCCACCATAGGGGATGAGCAATCAAGCGGGGTGCCATGCACCCACGTGAGGCCACGGCGCCTGGGTTCAAATCTCCAGGCACGTGCCTCCAAATCAAAGGCGTTTCAAAATTTTGAATCTGGGACACTCGGTACGCAACAAAGACCTCCAAAGAGTGGACGGACGTCTTCAACCAACACAAACAATTTGACTGTCCGTCCAGGCGTAAGAAGCCCGAATGTCCACAGTTCCACCCAAAGTGTGAGCAACGTGGTTCAATAGACGCACAAGAAGCGCCGCCCCTGACAATTCTAACTTAGGGATGGTCAGTGCCATCCGGAGGGGGGCCACCTTGCTCTTGGCCAAGACCAGTGACAAATTCACCTGGCCTGTTGCGCAGACGGTGCGCAGACAAACAACAGCTGCATAACCGTGCGAAGACGCATCACACACAAGGGTAGCAGTGTAGCTCCCAGGGGGGAGGATAGCGCGGGGTAACACGACCTCGTTGACTGCAGGGAGTGCGGATACAAATTGGAGCCAATCTTCCAACAGGGTTTCCCGAATTGGCTCGTCCCAGCCAAGTCCCGCAGTCCAAAGGCGCTCAAGAAAACAATTTTTCCCAAAACAATACAAATAAAACAACAAAACAATAGACAAAAGGCAACCCTGGGCTCCCATGTCCAAACTGGCACGGACCACAACAGAGTCCCCCGTGGGCCCCCAGACCTGACCGATGCCGTTGGCAACAAAACCGTGTCGATCTGAGGGGTACCTTAGCGGGGCAGGTGCCAATGTCCTAACAATGCCTGGGCAGCGACCGATCGCCGCACCCAGGCCCAAGTCTTTCCCGACGAGGATAGAGGTCAAATTCCTCATCCGCGCGGTGTCCCGAGCCACGCGCCATCGCTGGAAGGGCATATCCCATGGTAGGCCTGAATGGCGGGGGGCGTGACTCCAACCGGGGACGTTCCGCCAAAGGAGGGGAGGGCAGGCGGTGCTGGTCTGGCCAGCGGTGCCTAGCAACAATTGCGTAATTGCCTTTACGCGGGGAGACCAAATGGCGGTCGCGCGGCTCCCGATCAACTTGCGCGGGGGGTGGAGTGCGGCGCTCAAAATTGCGGGCCTCTCCCCGGTTCTGAACCGGCGAGGCAGAAGCCCGGTGACCAACTCCATGGTACCCCCCCGTACGCGAACCTTCATCAGAGGCTGGTCTGCCAGCGTGGTTCGCGTTAGCGCACAAAATGTCCAAATGGGACCCCCTACAAATTCTACAAGGGCGGGGGTTGGGGCAGTCCCTATGGAAGTGAGCCCCCAAACAAGAGAAGCACATGCGGCGTGCATGGCAATTCGGCGGCGGGCACTCACGTGCAACTTCAAAAAGGCCGCGCAAGTTGCCATGCCATGCCCCGTGTCCCTACAAAACTCACAACCAGGACGACTCTGGGTGCCAGCAAAACGAGCGGCGGGGCGACCATCAACAGGCCCGCGAGCCCTAGTCTGTCACTGGTCTCGTGGCCGGAAAGACGGCTGGCATGACTCAGTGGCAACGCCAGAGTTGTCCACAAACCGACACTCATCCTCCAAAAATTGGAAGAGGTCACCAAATGGGGGGAGATGTGTGACACTATCCTCACCATACTTTTGCTCGAAACGAGCCCTCAAATCGGCAGGAAGCCGTTGCAGCACAACGTGCACCAAAAGGTAAGACCAATGGTCCACCGGCAAGTCCAATTGCTTTAAAGCGTTGGTCGCTGTCACCAACGGGTTCAACAGGTCAGTACGCAATGCTGACAATCCAGTAATGACCGGTAACCCCAATCAATTCAATATGAACGTCAGCCAAACAACGTTTATTTTGGTACCGCCCGCCGGGTGAGTAGCTCCACAGCGGTAGGGTAGTCTGAGTCAGTCAACGACAGATGCTGTACCAAGGCTCGGGCCTCACCTTCTAGGACAGACAACAAATAGGCCAACTTTTGGGCGGGTCTGAGGTCCGAGCGTGCATCAAACAAACTTTCAAACAGGTTTTGGAAACCTAACCAGTGGTCCAGACGACCGTCAAAGTGTGGCAGTTCCAAAGTAGGCAGTCTACTCAATAGTCCGGGACCTGAAACAACCGAGGTCTCCGGTTTGACCTGGACAGGTGTCCGGCTCTCCAATATTTCCCGAGCACGTTGACCAATGACATCCCCCAGGTCCAAGATCTGGTCATAGTCAGCAAGGACCTTGTCACGTGCTGCCTGATCCAGCACTTCCAGAGCCACATCACAAATGTACTCGTTGTAGCGGGTAAGCAGAGCATCAGCGTTGCCGAGTCTCACGTTCAACTGCTCGAACCGAGCCAGAGTGACCGCTTCAAGATCCGGGCGCTCAGCGGTCGCTGCAGCTGAAGTGAACCACCGCAGCCGTGTGGCCAATCGACTGATTGCCTCTCTCACCGCTTTGTGTGCCATTGCACAAACAAAACAATTCAAATAAAGCAAGCAAAAAGATAATCAAGTAACAAAGTTCAAACAATCAATTACAAAATAACTACAAGCAAACAATCAAACTACCAAACTGACTAATCAGCAACTCAAGAAATAACAAAGTATTGGTTTCAATTCAATTCAACAATAAACTTTTATTTTAATTCTAAACCAATATCAACGTTCAACATTCAACTTCACAATTCAATTCAAATATTCAAATTCTAATCCAATTCCAAATGTTAAGTTCACAAACCACTGTGTGGTACAACAATAATGAACCTTTATTCCAATTTAAAACAATGGTAATACTCAAAAATGCCAATTTCAAATATTAATTTTCTCAAACATCTGACATTCAATACAACACAGCCGACCAATCTAACCACCTCTTAACAGAGTTGGTTAGATTGAGCTATGTTATAACCTCTTGTTGTTGTTATTTGACCTCTGTGTTATATTGAATGTCAGATGTTTGAGAAAATTAATATTTGAAATTGGCATTTTTGAGTATTAATACCATTGTTTTAAATATGCATATGCAAACCTGGTTGACCCCAGCAATATGAGTTACTCGACTCAATAAATTCCAACAAATTATTTCAAATAAACAAGCAATCATAGTTATCAAATATTTACAGCGTATTACTACTTCCCTTATAGAGACTGCCAAGTAATTAGCCTACTGTAAATTACCAATTTGTTGGTTATATGTCTTATAACCGCGCTCTTGCTACCAAAATGTTCACTGCCAGACTAGACCTCACAATACGATTTCAATAGCGCAGTGGAAGTGTGATAATCGTGGGGCTCTAGAGACAAGAGTGGCTAGCGAAACTAGTCCGCCGAACGCGGAGCAGACAATATAATTCAAATAACTCACCTACAATACAACAAAGGAACTTACCTGTTGGTTGAAGGACACTGCTCTGATGCCTACCTGGAGTTATGTATGTAAGTGAGTGTATATGTATCGTGTTGTGACGTTATGAGTATTCTCCAGGTTACAATCCGCTGCAATAAGGCTGGAGGCAATCACAGCATGCCGGCTTCAAATCACTCGTTCCCAATAGTGTCACTTCCACTTAACCTTCAAAGTTCTTCAATGTCAAGAAACTAAACTAAACCCGTGTTATGTCTTCAAATTGGGGTAAGTTACAATCAATACAATTGGGTCATGACAGATTGTCCACAAAACGACCGATTCTCAGGGATTACTTTACAAAGGGTCGCGAAAACCAAGCGGCGACGTGCTCATTTTTCAAGCACTTCTGTTTTAGCAAACGTAACCCGTATTATTACGTCAAATGGGGTTGTTTAACAATCAAAGCAATTGGATCACGACTAATTGTCACAAACGGATCGATTTAAAAGGATTAATTTCAACAAACGCGTCGCGGGGGTCCCAAAACGCGACGGACCCTTTCAAACGCCAAATCAAGAGGGAAGTGTCAAGTGTCAAAGTCAAACTGACAAGTCAGATGACATTCCGTTCGATGGCGCGTTCCGATGGCGCATAGAGTAACTACTTTAAACGGGATGAAACAAGTATAAAGCTCCATTCTGGTGATATTTTTCACTCTTTCCGAAGGATCTATGACAAAAGAAAACAAAAAAATAAGCTTTGTCAATATAATTATAATACCATATAGTTTGAAGTACTATAAAAAAATATGGGGTACGTTGGGGGGACTTTTTATTCATGTTTCTACTTCCTTAGAGTCTACATTTTATGCATACATACAAATTTTGAGGCGACAAGGCGCGACACATAAACAAAAACACTAATGTATTTCAAATTTCTTTAAAGATACTTAAGATACATAAGATCTTTCTTTTAGAAGTAAAAAAGTGCCGCTGTTTATTGATGGCTATACAAGTAGAAAATTTGGAAGAAACATAATAAAATATACTTCAGTATACAGTACTAACCTTCTATATCCATGTCCGAATAGTTAATCTCTTGTTGGTTGCTACACGAAGCCATTTTAGCACAGTAAACTGATAAACACAAACGAGAGCGCCGAGAACAAAGTTACGCGTACAGTACGATGACTGGGTTCCAACTGACATTGTGGCAATATGCGCGGGAGTTGAGGGTTGAGGATTGAGGGTCTGCCTTTTGATAAACCGGTTATCGTAGGTAAAGAAAAATGTATTTTGGTTGCGGTTGGATTAACATCACTATTTTCAATTTTGTCTGGTTTTTTATGCGTACTACTCCTATGTGCGGCGTTTCCACTCACGTCTGCCTTAAGTAAATACCTTTTATAAGCCGTCCTTCATTCATCCTCTCAACATGACCAAACCCTCTAAGCATACTTTTTTCAATGTTCTATTGTTGCAAAAAATTGGAGAGTTCAGATTGTGCTATAAATTATCAGTTTTAATTGCTTTGATGAACAGTGACAAACTCTCACGTAGGTACCTACGCTATCATTATTCAGAAATGTGCCACCTGCAGTTATAAATGGCAGGAGTAATCTTATCAGTGTAGGGCATAACTTATCTCAACAGGGGGACTTGACTACACCTTTGATAACGACTCCGGTGGGAATACATAGGTGTGTGCAAAAAAAGGTCTGTTATAGTACCTACTGTTTTTGGGATTTAGGAAACACCTCCACTGCTGGACAAAGGCCTCCCTCAAAGGAGGGGTTTGCCTTAATCACCTCGCTTGACGGCGGGCTGGCGATTGCAGAATGGTTAAAAAAAAAACATGATTTAGGTAATCAAGACGCCGTAAAAAAATTAAAGCTTAGACGTTTTAAATCTGCCTGGGTCGCGAGATTGTTCGAAAGAGATACCGTGATCCTGGCACATGGGCAACTGAAGGAACACGGGTGGGTTTTAGTCAATAAAAGTCTGACACGCCCTCCCGCTCCGCACAGAGCGGGAGAAGCCATATGATGGTTTCCCATCCAAAAAAAAAAGACGTTTTAAATTAATGTAAAATGGCTACCCACAGTCAGGCTGTAGAGAGAATGCTTTCCTATCACCTGTCAGTACAACAATTCTAGTAGCTCACCATTTCAGCCGTAAGACATCCACTGCTGGACACAGGCCTCCCCTTGGGGGGTTTGCCGTAATCACCACACTTGGCAGGCGGATTGGCGATCGCAGTAAGGTGGAATAAAATGGAGAACGCTGCTGCTTATTCTCTAAGTCCCTTAGTCCCTCTTACGACACGCACGGGAAGAGATGAGAGAGTGCTATTCTTTACGTCCATCACCACACGGAACACAACCCTCAGTGGTGTCTTAATAAATGTAAAATGGCTACCTACAGTCTGGCCACGAGAATGCGACAGTTCGAGAGTTCTAGTAACTAATAGAGATCAAATTCGCAAAACACATAATCGTTTTTTATTAAAGTGACGGAAGTCGAGAACGCATTCTCTCGATGGAATGGACTGTAGTCAAAATGCCAAATGGAATACTTAGCCTGGTACATACAAGGTCGGGTTTTCTTTACTTCTAATATCCCAATAATGATGTGACTATCGAAGAAATATGCTTTTAGCAACTCAAAAACCAGCTGAGGCCTATGCCTGATGGATGCGAGGCCATCGTGAGTTTTCTTGAATGGTTATCTTTTTGCTAAATTTTGACAGGCATTCCTACTTACATTGATGATCTGTGGACCGAAATATTTTGAAGTTGTCATTCAGGCTTCACTCAAGCTCAACCGCAAGTCTGCAAGCATGGATTTTTGCCACTTAGAATAAGCAGAACTTGCAAAAATATAAATGTTTTCTTTGCATTATGCAAGTTTAATTAAAAACAATACTTTGTAGTGGATAAGGGGTGAAGGTGAGGAGTGGCTAAGAGACTACCTAAAGCTCAGTTAAACAACTTACCTATTTATGTTTAAAATAATCTTGAGAGCATGTTACAAAAGCGTGCCTATCAATGTAGGTAGGTACGTATTATAAATTATTTAAGGAAATGACATATAAATAAGTAAAATATATAGTACCTACAAAATATAGTTATGTTCCGCTGGGTTTATCAGTCGCAAAACAATAAACACGGAGCATGAGTAATCAAGACCACAGTTACCATATTCCCGCCAATCGTAGACTGACCGCTCTATTTTTTTTCTGGAGACAAGGCCTTGAATCTGTACAGGCGGTCACACAACCTTTCCGGCCCGCTCCATAGCACTACGTGTTTTATCTTTTGATTTCGAGATACGATATCCTTGTAACAGTTATATAAACAATGATAGCACATTATGTAGCTGTGTTGCTGTTAGTTGGTGTTGCGTTACCGGCAAGTAACGTTGCCCACAGCACAATGACGAAAAATCTGAAGGTTTTAGTGTCTTCCAACGATTTCCCGGCCAGTGGACTCAAAGTTTTGGAAGAACAGTGAGTATTATTTTAAATTATAAAATAAAATAAATCATTATATCATCTGCAATAGGTCAATACATTATTTCTCGAGAAATAACCTATCGAGCCGGTTAGTTATTTACAAGAAAATTATCTACATGAGATGACTAAACTCTCCATATATCAAATACCTAGTTTAATATCTTTAAACAAAACAATGTGTCATAATTTAACATTGAGTATAGGTAGTTTACATAGTTAATATAAAATGTTTAACTGAAGCCAGTAAAATGCTTTCTTACTTGCAACGTTCGCTCAAAAATAACTCGCTGTAGACTAGCAGTGGTAATGACCTATTAATGTGTTTTAGACAAGGCCATTTCAAGTTATTCACTCGCATCTACATAAATAAAAAACCAGTCAAGAGCGAGTACTCGCGCACCGACAGTTCCGTACTATCGATATATGAAAATTGTATAGTATTATATTATTGCATATAGTATTGCAGTTTTGCGTCAGCGCCATCTCTTAAGCAATAACGGCCTAACGGATTACCGAAAAAGTGTGCTATTTTGTGACACCGTTTTATTTTCATGTAATCTTTACATAAACTTCAATCACATAGAACAATTTCAGAGAGAAGCGGTATTTTTCTTTCCATTTTTCGTCAAAAAACGAAGACTATGCGTCCCAAGAAAAAAACAGAAACATGTTTGTGAAAGTGCAAATAGCGCTCTTTCATAGCTCTTTCATATCACAGAGCAGATCTCTTTATCTCTGTTCTGTTCTCTGTTTCATATGATACCCCGCATGCCCTCGAAGGCCGACTTGGAATTATTTGAATTTGATAACATTAGAAGTCCTTGAGATGTCCAGCTGTGAAAGACAGACTGAGTCGCACCATAGTCCATAAGGGTTCCTTTTTACCAACTTTGTACGAACCCCTAAAACGAGCAGTTTATATAATTGGTACAGGTAGCTATCTACTAGACAACATTTTATATTGTGTGTGTATTCCTTATTCATTTTGTGACACGTTCAAATTATCGCAATGTTGTCACAGAAAACATGGAGCAGGTAAATTCTTTAGAAGGAAGTATTTTAAGGAAACTTTATTAGAAAAACATTATAATCTATCAGTGGGTTCACACGGTGACAATCAAGGTATACATTTCCAGTTTAAGCTGACTTCTCGTTGTAGGAAAAATCTATATAATACAAGCTCAGCTAAAGCTGGAAATGTATAGCTTGAAATGTAGCCGTGTGTACATACGAACGTCGCCGTCGGAAGTAAGTCTGCGCATTATGCCTTAGCTAGCCTACGTTCTTTGAACATAAGTGTTAGGTAACTCTCTATTTCCGTGATTAATAAAACATTAGAAACAAATCAGTTTTTAGGAGTACAGTATAACGCCGATTTTCCGAACGCCGATTAACCGAATCGCCGATTAACCGAATCGCCAATTATCCGAATCGGTCCTAAGCGTAATATAATAAATTAAAACCAAGTAATTTTTGTTTTGTTTTGTTGTAACCTGCACCCTAATTGCGAAACGCACAATTTATCAGAATCTGAATGGGATTGAAGATTATTTCTAAACCATTGCGTCATTTGTTAGAATTAATTGTGGCTCAGCAACGTAAATAACGCAATGAATGTTGTTTAACTATGAATATTAAACCAATTCCTACCGATAAAAAGTTCCGCAATTACCCCTCTGATGCCTGATGGGGTTGCAACTTATTCTGATCGAGATTTTCAAGTGAGCGTTATTGTAGAACTGTGTTTGTTAAACCTAATAAAGTGTATTCTATGTGTGACAGTTCGTTTTTCTTTATTACCCGTCTATGTCCAATTATCCGAATTTTCGATCATCCGAATCGACCCTGGTCCCAATTAATTCGGATAATCGGCGTTCTACTGAATCTATTCATAATTAATCTATATATTAATACGTCAAGCGAAAACTTTGGATCCCTTTTTACGAAAATTGGGCGGACGGAGGAGTATGAAATTTCACACAATTATAGTTTATACAGAGAAGAAGTGACGAATGCTAATATATTTTTTTTAATTATGCGTTAAAATACATTATTTTCAATAAATAACACGTTACACACACTACTGTTCATTACCGTGTATCTAATACACACATGCATAGGTATTCTTTTGTTGGTCCAAATCTGTCTTTATTATTTTGTGCAGTGCTACCAACACCCAGAAATATTTACCCCTAAAGCTTAAGTTAAAAAACCCTAAACTTGCCACAATTACTAAAAAAATTCGCAAAAAAATTATAATGAAAATAACCAACGAATGTTCAGTAATCATAGACCGGCACACAGTAGTAATATTTGTCTATATTTATAACGCGATATTTGTTAATCATTCTGCATTCTTAGTATCGAGGAACCGTACTAGAAGTCGCTAATACTTTTATTGTAATCAAAAACACAATGAGAAATGTAAGATGGCAAAAATCCCTAAGAATACCCCTAAAAAATCTCAATCCTCTTATTTACCCCCTTTTGGAACACAGTTAGTTTATAACCTGGATTAACACAGAGGCTACATTTTATCCCGGTAGTACGTTCCCGCGGGATAATTTCCGACCACCACGCGGGCGATGCCGCTGGAAAAAGCTAGTAATAATATAATTGTTATACACGTAGTACGGTTTGGAATTACATACACTATTTAACACAGTTATATAAGTAATTAAACTAATAGGGACAGAATAAACTAATGACTTAAAATCTAGTCTGCATCCCGTTACGGTTGAAGCAAGAGGAAGACGCTGTGGGTAGCGTCCCGAGTCGTGGCTTGGTGTTACCACTTAACAACTAACAACCTTACAAAAACTTATAATATAACTAAACATAGTACAGGCGACGCCACATAATGTAAGATGCGTTCACAGATGCACAATACGTGACGCCACAGATCCTAGTTGTAAATAGTTTGCTACATGGGCAGTGGAGTAGCGTGCCTTGGAGGGGCCCCGTATAAAAAATCGTATAGGGACCCTTATGAAGGGTAACGATTTCTCACAAAAGAAAAAAAAATATTTGCATAAAATTAAAAGAAATATTTATTCATAATAATTATCTATCTGTCACTTTTTCCAAATTTTTTTGCAAACAATTCAAATTAAAAAACTCTCCTTGCCTTTTTTTCGGCAAACTAATTTATTAAATCACTTATAGCTGATGATGACTTGAGTTTTTCTAAAGTTTCTGTCTCTATGGACCATAGTGACAGGTCTGACAGACGTTCATGACACACATGACACGTTCTTAGGTAATTGTTTATCCGTTTTGATTTTGAAAAACTTCTTTCAGCAATTGCGGTTGTAACTGGAAGGGTCAAGAATAAAAAGCATATAAACGGGGAAATCCCGCAGCCCGCGATAACCGATGTAGGGTGTTGCCAACTTTGGAACGCACGATTTACGCGAGAAAAAAGGAAATAGCTTTTTGTGACTTTTGTCATTTCTGAAAAAAATAAAAAAATTGGGAAGTTTTTATAAATTTATGCTTACGCACGTTGGGGGCCCCCGTGGCCTGGGGGCGCCGTATAATTGATACGGCAGATACGGCGGTAGCTACGCCCCTGTACATGGGCCCAGTAGATGGCACCGTTAGTTACAGCCTCAGTGGCGTTCATGAGTTCCTGAGGGTTGCATATGTATGGACACTCTTTTTGCAACCCCTATATGTATATTGAGGTTAGGTATACGTGAAGCAAAAACTTTATACCCTTTATTACGTAAATTACGCGGACAGATGAGTATGTTTGGCACATTTAAAGTTTATATAGAGAAGGAGTCCAGAAACCCAATATTTTGATTATTGTGGATTAAAATTTAATGAATTCTGGCCGACCATTGTACCTACAACTAATTATTTTATCAGTTTCACAGTCCTCCAAACGAAATACCTGAACTTCGGCGAGGAAGGCCGGACTTTGACTAAAGAAGACCTCTTGAAGCTCATCCCAGGATGTTCAGCCCTCGTGTGGAGCTCCAACCTGCCTATCTCCAAGGAATTGCTGGATAGGGCTGGTAATTAGATGTATCCTAATTTATTCAGTACAGTAAATAACTCCTTCCAGAAAAATCAGGCGTATGGAACGTTTAACCAGTCCGTTAATCCTGACTGGTAGAACGAAAAACTAGGCACACGCATTCAGGCATCAAGGCATTTTAAAACACCCAGGTTTGCTTCTTCAAGAAATATTATTTCCATTTCTTTTTCGTGTCGTCTATATTTCCAACCAATCTCCAATTTCGGCGAATTTTATTTGTGACCGTTATGTAGGCATTGGATACATGTCGTTTTATTTTCATATCCGATAAGAGACGATGAATTTGTGATGTTGAAACCCACGAGTGAACAAGAATTGAATAATTACAACTTACTGACAACAATCCTACCCGTTGATTATGAAAGCTATAAATTCAGATGAGGCAGTTTTAATCGATTTTCTTTAAGCAGCTCCCGGATGCTAGTTTCGTGACCGGTTATAGTATAGGCATGCCCTCTGTTACATGAGACCTGTCACAAAAGCCCTTCAGGGAATACAAGGGTCATATGATTATGTTCCAGGTCCCCAACTGAAGCTTGTAGCTACAGTATCAGCTGGCTACAACCACTGCAACTTGGACGAACTAAGAGCAAGAGGCATCAAGCTCTCAAACACGCCCAATGTCTTGTCTCCAGCTGTGGCAGAAATTGCCGTTGGTCTTATGCTGGGAGCGGCCAGGCGGTTCACTGAAAACCTGGAGCAGGTTCACAAGTAATATTGCCAACTTAGTTTCGGTTATGGTTATGTATTTAATAAGGATGTCCAAAGGTCCGCGAATTCATTTTTTTACCTTTCTTGCCATTTGCAGATCAGTGAAACAGGTTGAATGTTGAACTAGATTAAGAAACATATGGCATTACAGAATTTTTATCATTAAAAGCATCAGTACAACTTTCTTTGTTCAAATAATCCCATGGGAATATTGCAATCATGGAAGTATGGACTCTAGTCAAGTAGTGGAATAAAGCTGAATTTCAGTTTTGCGAAGCCTGCGACATCATTGTGTAATACAGTATCAATCAGAAACTGAATAATTTTGAGAGATATTTCTAATCCATTGCTTAATATTTTCGAGAGATAAGTCTATTCAACAAGGTAAATAACGCAATTAATGTTGTTGTTCTGTCCAAATGAAAGCCATTCCTACTGTGTTATGCAATTACCCTGATAATCTCATAAAGACATGCTACATACTTAGGTACCACTCTGAATTCGCAGGCTTAGATTAAGATGCTTGTGTTACCTTCTAATCTTGATAGCATCTGTTATAGCTAAACGATAACGATAAAGACGCTCGTGTGAATCTTAGTGATTGGTGAACATTGTTGCTACCGTAGATTGTGATAGTTTGAGAGATCTCGGGTTTAGGCACTCAAGTATTTTTGCGGGCGGCGAGCAATGGGTAGTTCGCCGCCCGGTAAGGACCAAGACCAAGCCCGGGTCGAAGGCGCGTTGTGTTCCACGCGCGCCTCAAATAGATGTCAGCACTATTGAAGGGGTCTGTTAGGACCAATGCTTGCCAAGGTCACGATTTGTTGGAATGAGTTACCGTGGCCCTGGCTTAGGCAACTGAAGGAACACGGTTGGGTTTTAGTCAGTAAAAGTCACCCTTTCGCTCCAACCAGAGCGGGAGACGTCATTTGACCATTTCCCGCCCCAAAAAAAGGATAGGTGCCTATAAATAAATTCAATAAACCCCAGATTAAAAGTAGGTGGTTAATCCCTTTAAATATACATGTACCTACCTTATTTATAAAAACTGTTCTAATTACAGAGGCGAATGGGAGATCGGTTTCGACAAGGTCCTTGGTCAAGACATCCGTGGCAGTACCGTGGGCATCATTGGATTAGGAGGGATCGGACAAGCCGTGGTCAAGCGCCTCGCAGGATTTGAAGTCGCAAAGTTCGTGTACTCCGGCCACAGGGAGAAGCCTGAAGGTATACCACAGTTTTACCAGTTTCCTTATGGTATCGAAATGGAACAAAATGTTCTTGAATAACAAAGTGACAGAATCTTGCAAAAGAGTTTAAACTTACAGTATATATACCTACATGATAAAAAAAATGCATATAACTACCACGAGACAATTTCGATGCACATAACAGGTTAATGAAGATAATATGAATTTACCCTAGTAACTATCTATTCATAACGGGCTCAAATATTGAGTCTAACTTTATCTATTCAAATACTATGATAAGGTATCCTAGCGCCTTGCGTTTTAACAACTATGTTGGGGTCAGCTATTGGCTAACGATACCTACTACTACCTGCTAAAAGTATACTATCCATCAAAGCACTTTGATTCATATCGTAGAGAATCGAGTTTGGAGTTCCTGACTGTTTGAAGTCCACCAAATATCGCTAGAACTCGGAAGAAGTACATGAATTATGAGCAGTGGTGGCCAAGTCGGGTTAGAAAGCATGCAGGCGCTTTACTGTGTGTAAATAATTCCATCACCATTTGACTGCTCTCAAAACGGCGAAGGAAAACATCGTGAGCAAACCGGCATGTCCTTGAACCAAAAATCAAATACATGTGATATTTACCAACCCGCACTGGGCCAGCGTCGTATGTAGAGTGTGAAGTACAACAGGCTGATTATGTTACATTATCTACATAATTTTTTGAGAAAAACCAATTCCTGTTCTTTCCAGCTAAAGCCTTGGGAGCAGAGTTCGTAACTCAAGACCAACTGCTAGCCCAAAGCGACTTCATAGTACTAGCGGTGCCGCTTACCAACGAGACTAAACACATGATCAACAAGGATACCCTCGGGAAGATGAAGAAAAACGCTATCGTCATCAATGTTGGACGTGGAGGTAAGGAGATTGCCTCCTATTCTAGCCAGTTATATTTTATTTCCAGGTTGGCTATATGAGCCAAAGTGGCAGTGTCAGTTTACCCTCAGGCAAAAACTGGACTTAACTACCGCGTACCGGAAGGCACAGCGTGGGTTGAAATTAACTGTTAATTCATCAGCAGACCTATTACCGTAATTAAAACGTCCAAGTCCATTGGCAATATCATCTCAGCAACGATAAATGATCCTTGTCGATGTAGGAATATTAGAGTACCTACATTTAGAGTCTGAGATTTACGATGGCTGCACATCTGATGGAAGATGCATCGGGCGTAATTTCGTTAGTTATATATTATTTATTATTATTTATTAGCAAGGAACATTTGACACAGATTTGCATACACATATTCGTTAATACAGTCAAAATACAAAAATTTGAGCCCTGTCTCCTAAACTAGGAAGATCCTGTATCTTAGGAGGCAGTGTCTTCGCTATATAATAGAGGTCGATCGGTTTTTGAGCATGACAGGCTGTTACTTAAACACAGAAATATATATAATTACAAAGTAAAAGGAATACAAAATGAAATATAACTATAACTAACTTAGTTGAGTATGCGTGTGTAGTGTATTTGTGTGGGGTGTAGTGTGATGTGGTGTTGTGTGTATGTATGTGTGTGATAGGGAGGGGTGAGGGCGAATGTGGTGCGGTGTGAGGCGCGTATGTTGTGGTGAGGGACTGTGAGTGGTATGGAGTGGGGTGTATATTGGATAAGATGTGATTTAAGAGATCCAGGTAAGCAAACTTTCAGTTGCCTCATAAGATTGAACTTTTAACCACTCCTCAATTTTAGTTTTCACCCTATACGTATCTAAATTAATAATGTTTATGTATTTATTTAATATTGTGTGTGTGTGTTGTGTTTTGTATTGTTGTAGTGTTCCCCGACTCACTAACGCATCATAGGTTAAGTGAGTAAAGTTGAATATTTTATTTTTTAATATCAATTTGTCCGTTCAGGTTGTTATGTGATCGACGATACGCGACGCATTCTCTGTCAGATGTGAAACCTAGAATGCGAACGTTCTTAAAATCCCGGATTGCCCCCTTGATGCTAAGGACTGATATTTGTCTCGCCATAACTTTCGTGGTCTGCCAAAACCACTAAGGTGGATGCTCAAAGATATTGTTTCCTCTCCTTCCTAACTTGGCATTTAAATAACGAGTCGTGTTAAATCTTTCACAGATCTAATCGACCAAGAGGCGTTGTACGATGCTCTGAAGAACAAGCAGATCTACGCAGCCGGCCTCGACGTCACCACACCGGAGCCTTTGCCCAAAGACCACAAACTGCTCACACTGCCAAACATATGTTAGTATCGGAAAGAAAATTATTATTATCCTTGATCTACGTTTGTTTCAGAAAGTTTAAGAGCCATTTTACATTTTTGCGCGAATATCTAAGATTTTAGTCGCCTTATTTACCTCTCATCTCATCATTATAAATACTCTGACATTGACGAATACATTTAAAAAATAGATCAATCTTTTGTTTTGTTACTTATAGTAGCAGATTTACAAAAACTTATTTGTTTACTTTGTAGTAATTAATCTCCCACAACCAGTTTTATTGAAAATCAGCGCAGGGTCAATTTCCGACTCCTATTTCTATCATTGATATGTAAAAGAACAATGTCAGATGTCCATTGTAACTTTGGCTCAGTATTAATTTGTCATGGACAGAGAAAATTCTTACGTATTTTTGTGTAGTTTAATCTCACAAGCATTTTTGTGATTTCCACTTTTAAATTGAACTTTTAAAAAAGAAGTTATTCAGACATTTTAAATTGGAGGTTATGTATTTTTAAACTGAGTAAATTAAACAAAAAATACAACCACAATTAATACATCGTAGTTGTTGGGACATTGTCACAAAATGTGTCATATGGATTATAACGCGATAAGTCTATAAGAGGGATTCGAGAAGAAAACAACTGTACACAGAAAAACACCGGCAAAAACACAACAAGATGTTTGCATCAACTCACTGTCAGTTTAAGCGCGTCATTTTGACAGAAGCTAACAGGGTTGCCATTTCATAACGGTTAAGTCATCGACCACAGGTCAGGAAAATCGATTTATTGAATTTCATTTTTATATTGTTTAAAAACTACTAAATGTATAAAATAATAAACACTATGAACGTATTATGTAGTTTAAAAAAAAAACACAATTGTGAAGTGTGAAATAAAATGTAAAGAGTAAATCGCTTTAATTATTAAGACTAATCGATTTCAGTGGCAGAATAGGTAACTACCCTTTTATTTATAAAAGAAAAACCTGGAACATGATGAACAAAATGAATACTTATTAAAATAATTTTCTTTTAGAAAAGTTCTCGAAAAGAACTAAATATTTTCTAATAAGTTGAAATTAAAAATTTAAATTGCTGTAGGTAAAAACTTTGTGTCCATGTGAATTTAGTTTTAAAAGTTGTGTAGGCCGAAACCTGACATTGTTCTTTGAGTAAAAAAAATACACAAAACATCAGACATATAATTTAGTTGTTACATTTTGTACAAGAATACTGATTTTTAATAACATTAATTAGTAAAAAAAATAAGTGTTATGGCAAGTTTTACGATTTATTCGCAATTTTATCGCGTTTTTTTTTTTGGTTTGAATTAAGCATAATTACGTTAAAAAAATCATGTCAATATAAAGTATGCTCTAAAACAAATCGAATTCTCAAGTTTTATTTAAATCCGTTTATTTAATTAGACATAATATCGTTTTTGAAATCACTCTAAATTAGAATAAATTACGATGCACAAGCGGGTAGCGTTTAGTATGGCGCAAGCGCCCAACGAGGGAGGACCTGTGCCACTTTTTCCCGCGTCTCAGTTTTCGGGTACTCGTATCATGAACGCAAAAATATACTACGACTACAACATTTTGCTACTCTTCGCATTTTATTTTTTTGTATAAGATAAGAGTTTCGTTTATTATCAAGGAAAGCATTATTTTAATAGATTGTAGAAAAATGTTGACTTAAATAATTTATTTTAACTAAATCTGACTATTTTTAGTCGCGATTAAAAAGGTGTGGAATAAAACTAGTGGTCATGAACAAAAGTTCACACCAACGCCTCGCCTCACGTGCAAAAACAGTACGGTATTTTTTTTTTTTCTTTTGCTTATATCTCGAAATTGGTGTGTCCTATCGCAAAAATAATGAAATTTTCGACCCTCTTTATAAAACCCCACACATATAAATCTCAACACGTGGGTAATATTTTTTTTATAGAATTCAAACAAAAAATGAAAAATCTAAATATATAAAAGGCAAACCTGACTGTCTCATCTATCAATGCACAGCCGAAACTACGGAACGGATTTCGCTGAAATTTGGCATACAGATAGTTCTAATGACGTAGGCATCCGCTAAGAAAGGATTTTTGAAAATTCGTCCTCTAAGGGGGTGAAAAAGGGGTTAAAATTTTGTATGGAAGTCCGTCATTTTTTAGGGTTCCGTTGCCAAATGGCAAAAAACGGAACCCTTATAGATTCGTCATGTCTGTCTGTCTGTCGGTCTGTCTGTCTGTCTGTCCATCCGTCCGTATGTCACAGCCACTTTTTTCCGAAACTATAAGAGCTAGGCTGTTGAAACTTGGTAAGTAGATGTATTTCTGTAAACCGCATTAAGATTTTCACACTAAAATAGAAAAAAAAACAATAAATTTTGGGGTTCTCCATAAATAGAACTGAAACTCAAAAAAAAAGTTTTTTTGTCAATCCCATACGTGTGGGGTATCTATGAATAGGTCTTTAGAAATGGTATTGAGGTTTCTAACATCATTTTTTTCTAAATTGAATAGTTTGTGCGAGAGACACTTCCAAAGGGGTAAAATGTGTCCCCCCCCCCCCCCCCGTTACTTCTAAATTAAGAGAATGATAAAACTAAAAAAAATATATGATGTACATTACTATGTAAACTACCACCGAAAATTGGTTTGAACGAGATCGAGTAAGTAGTTTTTTTTAAAACGTCATAAATCGTAAACCGCAATTTACCTTTCATTCAATCAACTGAAATATAAAAATAAAAAAAAAACATTTATTTTCATAAACATAAACCGCATAAACCGAGAATACCTACAGGTTTGTTCGGAACCCTCGGTGCGCGAGTCCGACTCGCACTTGGCCTGTTTTTAGAGCTACAAGCCTGAAAATTTGTTTTTAGGTTAACAAATAGAAATAAACAATTACGTGTCCTAGGGTTTTTGAAAATTCAACCCCTAAGGGGGTGAAAAAGGGTTTGAAAGTTTGTATGGGGAAACAAGATCAGTTAAACTACTTTATTCGAAACTTCACAGGAGTATTCCTATCAATAAATGAGTAAACACGTGTGTCAGACTCTTTCAGAATTCAACCCCTAAAAGGTAGAAAAGGGGTGACAAATTCTGAAAATCAACATTAGATACGTTTTTATGATTTATTGGGTCGCTGATTACGAAAACAACAACTATTTCACAAAAATTGCACAAAAACATAAAACAAAATAGACAAGAAGATTTATACAAAAAATTGCACAAAATTACACCTGAACAAAAATAATATAATTTAAAAAAAAACAATGAAAATAAACAACCAAACCATTTTTTTTTTCAAATTAATTAAATGGCAAAACAAAAGAAATACTAAGGTGAGAAATACTAAGCTATTTTGTATTGATCCTGAATGATCTTCCCTTTGAATTCAAACGAATACAGTTTCCCCTCAAAGTGCTTTGCAATGACCAGAATCACAAGGGCAGACATTAAAATTTGTGGGTATAGACTTGAGAGAAAACTGTTTTTCACACGGGCAATTCTATGTGGCTTGCTCTCGCGTAAGCTCGCCCAGTAGTCTGATAATTTTGGCATACAGTAATAGATTAGCAAAAAATGTGGTGTATAAAGAAGTTTTGTAGTTTACTAACTTTTGGCCGTGACTTCGTCCGTGCAATTCTACTTCCTTTCTTAGTGCTCGCTTACGCTACGTTACGCTACGAAGTCTCTGGCAAAAGCTAGTTCCATATAAAACACGTCCAGGCTGCCCCCTTGCGCGCGCCTTCGTCTCTCATCAAGTTCATTGCGTAACGCACACAAGTACCAAGTTGCGAAGCCAAAAGAAAAAAAAAATACCACGTTGAGTCGCGATTGTCAAATTTGATTTTAGTCGTGTCAAAATAATTTTTTTTAGAGATTATTTCTTGCAGAACAGCCTAACAATTCTCATAGCTAAAAGTAAGGAATTTTAGAGATAGTTTAGTTCGGTGTACAACAGAATCGGCGCCAATATATAATTGTTTGATTTTTTTATTTTTATTGTATACTTTACATAGCATATATTTGTAAATTTTTATTAGTCTAGAAATCTTTATTAGACTGACTAAATAAAAGCAAGTATTTTCATAAATCTCTAAATACCGCATTATAATTCTAACGGCTCAAGATTGTTTAGACCGGCTCGACACTCGCGTTACACTGTTTGTATTGTGCATGTGTGGATAGCTACGCACACATACATAAGATTGCCGTCTTTTACCTAAACTCGAGCATTCAAATTTTGTGAGAGGGCTCTTAAGCATTCATGTAACTGAAATACAAGAGAAGAACCATTAAAAAACCAGAAAGCAGCCGATTGTTATCGACTTATCGATCGACGATATTATTGACATATTTTTTTAATCAGTCTTATCATATGACATAATAATGAGTTCGCAAATGCCTCGATATGTTTCCATAATGAAAGAGGAAGTTTCGATTAAAAAGTAGTTACTATGACATTAACTACTTTAAATAGACGTCTTTAAAACTACTTACACAATTTTTACATAGGGGCACAATATTTACATTGGGACTTACAAAAGAATGGGCAGCAGCGTTCTCTCTGCATTTACCACCATACTGCGATCGCCAAGCAGCCTGCCAAGCGTGGCGATTATGGCAAACTCCCCCAAAGTGGAGAAGGCCTATGTCCAGCAGTGGACGCCTTTCGGCCAAAATGATGATGATGATGATCTTTCATTTTTATCCGATGGCTGACTAATACTGCTTCTTTATATTTGAACAGTCATCCTCCCGCACATCGGCAGCGCAACGGTGCGCACGCGCAGTGACATGGCTGTGCTCGCCGCCAACAACGTGGTCAACGCGCTCACCGGAAAAGCACTCATCAGTCCTGTCAATCTATGAGCATCTTATCTATAGCTATACAAGGTTCTTTTGGCGTGTGGCCATAATCGGAACTAATGCCGCCATCTGGTTTTTTGAATCCATTTCAAATGTCACTTCACAAAATATTTACCAACAGTGCCACATTATTAACGTCATTCGAGCGCCGAAAGATCCTTGTAGCATCATACATCACATGAAATTAATCTCTATGATCCGAAAATTAATTTAACAGCTCAAAGAGATTTTTTTGCCTCTACTCATACACACATACATAAATAAACTCACGCCTTCGAGGGTAGGCAGAAACCAATCACGCCACTTTCTCCCATAAAATAAACAAACAATAACTTGGATCAACTGAGTTGACTAATGTACCTATAAAAAGTATCTCACTGCTGATGATAAGCACCTTCTGATACACTAAAAAACTTATTTTATAATGCAATAAATATCGGTGTTTAATAATATTATGCCTTATCCGAGAACTTCCATGTTCTGTTTATTTCGAAGACCAATAAAACTCTGATAAAACACTCAGTGGCCAGGATACTACAGCTAGACTTAAGTTGCCAATTACAACATATGCCAACTATATCATAGACAAATTGAAATAGTTTTGTTATCTAGCTATGTGACCAGGTTTATTATTGTTTTCTTTAATGTTACCAGCTTATGAATAAAGGCATTATTTTATGAATCAAAAAGTGTAAATAAAATAAAATATGCTCAGAAATACAAATTTGGCTTTTATTTCTCCTTATGTTTAATACTAATTATAATATAAAAGTATTAACATTTAGTATATACAGTTACATAAGTAATACATTATAATATAATATAATTTTTATGCCTGCCATTTATAAAAGTAAATCGATGAATTTTATAAAATAAATACAGGATAAGTTTTTAACCAGTGCGCGTAAAGCCTGTGAACATTTTCATAGATAAATGTAAATATTCTTTTTAATTTAAATGGTTGTTTTCCCGTGGCAGAACGATTTACCCTCAGTAACAGTAGTATCGATTCATAGTTAAACTTAAAAAAATTGGTTGCCTGTAAAGTCGGTATACGGGCGAAAGTTTTACGTGACAACGACTTTGAGTGGTAAAATAATTTTAATGTGAATATTCATTCGTATAGTAGGAAGAAGGATGAAATAATAGTAACAATTTAAAACATTTATTTATACAAAGAACTGTGCTCGAGTGGAAGGGACGCGTTCCTTTCACTTTTTATGTCTGTCTCTCTCGCTCTTAGGCGGGCTAACCATGCCCGAGTGGAAGGGACGCGTGCCTCTCACTCGCTCTCATTGTGAGCGCATAACGTGAGCGGAGCGTAACGCAGTTTCTTGAAGTGTCACCCGGCAAACCAATTTATAAGACGTTGTCACGTCAAAATAAAATGTTTTGTTTTCAAATAATTACAAAAAAAAAAATGCATCAACTCGAAAGCGATTTCGTTTGTAAATCTGACGTTTTTCGCATCAATTTGAAAATGTGACATTTATTGTTATTCTCTTTAATTTTTTAACTGATTGTTCTAGCAAGACAAAATTATTTCACTGTGGGAAAACAACCACGAAAATTTCAGGGTGTATAATATGCATTATAATTTTGTTTCATATAAATTTAAAGTCAAAATATAATTTTTACTGGAACCTCACC
Source organism: Aporophyla lueneburgensis (assembly GCA_932294355.1). Lineage (NCBI taxonomy): Eukaryota > Metazoa > Arthropoda > Insecta > Lepidoptera > Noctuidae > Aporophyla > Aporophyla lueneburgensis. The sequence goes on from OW028754.1 coordinate 23,472,844, forward strand.
TTTTAGTACCGGTGGTACCTAAAGGTGCAATCTTGGTGCAATACAATATGTGTGACTTAGGTAGTCCATGACTTAGGTGGTCAATGGACCACTTAAGTCATAGAAAATAGTGCGGGTTTTTTGTCACACAGTACTACGAACGATTTCAAAACTAAAAAATCTTCAAATATAACAGTATGTAATGACTCATAAATAAGAAAAATTGAACTTAAATAATATTCCCCCTTAGTACAAAACATGGTTAGTATGTTTAGTCTCATTTCTGAAAGTTTTTTGTGAATTTAAGGTACAACTCTGAAGACTAGGCTGACTGCAGAAAGTATGTCTACATACCAAGTGTACCTAAATTTTATTATGTTAAACCATATTTCACAATGAGGGGAACAAATAGATATATGACTTAAAACTGAGTGAACTTATGGTGCATCTGCTACTACAGCTGCTAAGTCCTTAAGGAACGGCTCTATTTGGCTTTCCAAAGACAATATGTGGCCAGTATTGCAGTTGTCGCTACCAATAAATGTAACTACTAAAGGTAGTTTGTTCATTTGTATTACCTGGAACAGAATCAGAGAAGTTTTTAACAAAGCATAATGCTTTATTCCCCAAAGGGTTGGGCAGAGGTGTATGTATAGTACATCCACATTCTGCCAGTTAGGTTTCAGTCCCATGTAACAGGGGGCGAGCCTATTGCCGTCAACCGGGCACAATTCCAGACTGCCAAAGTCTACTACTGAGAAATTTCAAGAATTCCCTTGCTTTTTCCTGCAAAGTGTTATTGGGTTTCTTTGCCCAACTTGGGAATCAAACGCAGGACCTCATGATCAGCACCGTTACTAAATTGTATAACAAATACTTAAATGGAAACAGAATTGCATGTATCAGGTTGTACATGATGAGGTAGCAATATCCTTAGTCAGAAAGTATATTTATTTTATTTCAGTGTATGGGAAATGTCTCTTCATTTTGTAAATGCTTATAAGTAGCGTTGGGTCAGGGTGACAGGGAGTTTAACACGAAACTGTAACCATTCATTCAGCACATGATATAGATCCCTACATGCAGAAATAATTAAAAAAAAAAACAAATCAACTGTTTTATAGGAAAGTGCAGTAACTACATGGTCAAAAGGTATGCAAAAGCTTTTTTTTTATATCTGACCAAAAGGGAACCCGGGGTGGTTCAAAATTAAGGGGCACGCCTAGTGTGAAATTTTCAAAAAATCGATTTCGCTTCTTCAGCTCAACAAGCACTTTTTGAGAAAGAGGAAGGTGAATTATATGGGCCTGGAATAGCAGATTAGCTATAAGTATGATATTAATCCATTTATAACAGTGAAAACGATCATTTTATCTTTAAACGCGTTTTTCTCGAAAAAGCATTTTTCGAATTTGCTGGAGTGATTACTCGGAGACAAATGATCCGATCGCTATCAAATTGTTTTTGCATCTTCTCTATATAGTTCTCCATACGATGACCCTCCAGTTTTTTGATCTGATCAAAAATCGAGTTTTGGCAGGCCAAAAACGACCAAAATTTTAGGTAAAATTTAACTTTTTTTTTTCAACATGCTGCCATTTTATCAATTTTTGATTTTTTTGTTCGCCCGAGGGTCATCGTACAGACAATATGTTTTAGTTTAACGAGAATTATTATTTTTTTGGTTTTATCAACGGAGAAGGCTGCAATCACTCCAGCAGTGGAGGACCTTTTTTTTTTGGCGCCGCCGGAATCGCGTTTAATTTAAAAAATATTTAATATTTTATTTCAAAAATTTTACTGTATTCTTAAAACATGTGTAAATATACCCTCAAAATTTTAAAACGATTGATTCACTAGTTTTTTTTAATTTTTAATTCCCAAAAAATGCCTTTTTTTAGGCTGTCGTACTAGGTGTGCCCCTTAAGAACTGAATCCATGGTTACAGGTAGCGCATTGATATCCTTTCCATCCTGTATTACAAAAACGAAATATTTATTGTTTCATTGTTGTAGAAAACGCTTCTTTATTCCACATGAAATCTATTTGGCTAGAATTAAAGTGCTACAGAGTAGCTTCAAGGGAGACTAGTGGTAAATAAACATTTTAACCTGATTGAGAAGATATTACGTACGCACTTACCTGATAACTAGAGTACATAGATATTATTGTTTTGTTCCTTCCAAGGCCGAGTTTACTTGCTTGATCAGTGGCCATACCGAACGTAGATATGAAATTAGGCCTTAAAGCTAACTGTGGAGCCCTCTCCGTGACTGCCCGCACTAAAGGCACGCCATCACGATCAGTTATTAGGATACAGTGGAGCCCATTTACTCTAAAAACAATGAATTAAAATTAATTCAGTCATATTTGAAACTTATCAACAAACTATGAATTCTAATAGTTACACTTACTTCTCCAGTAAATGGTTTAGATATTTCCTTAGGTCGTCGACCATTTTATTGAGGTTACTGTATTAATTAAAAATTATCACCAAAACAATCGGAAAAAGTGATTAAACAGTCACTAAATAATTCATGACAGGCTGTCAATGTTAGTGTCAGCTAGTGGTGGGCGTTGCGACAGCGAACCGTTTCCGAAGACCGTTTTATGTTTTGCAACGATGAAACCGTTTTACGTCCTGGGTCCAAACAGTCTTCGTTGCACAAACCAGTCTTCGAATGACTAGATGCGATTATGTATTTTACAGCTAAGAAAATACGGTCGAGAACGCATTGATTCAACTATCACACTCGTCGCGACGTCGTTCTTAGTGTACCGCGTTCGTTTACAAAACAGTTCTTACAGTAAAAAGTGAACTTTTTGTCAATGGTATAGAGTCTATATTTGATTACTACTTCTCGAAGAAACTGCAACTATTTCACGCGATGAAAACGCAATTCTATTCCATATTCGATAAGTTTCGTTTTTTACAAAACGGTCGTCGTCGGAAAAACGGTTGCGTTTCGTTCGTCAAAAATTCGACAACGACCCACCACTAGTGTCAGCTGAACAAATTGTCATTTTGACAGACAAAACATGATGATTTTGACTGATTTTGATGCGGCCAACCATAAACAATATTTGAAACTCTGCTAAGCCTTAGATTCTTTCTTGATGATGTTCTTGAAATCTTGGTAAACTATTCCGGATTTGTTTAGTGGAGTTACCACACTCTGAAGACTGACTATAACTCATCCAGGCAGCCACGCCACTACCGCAAATGGGCCCGCAGCAGATACAATTCAAACTAGCTTTGTGCTTTTAAAGCCTGTGACACTGACTACAACACACTGGTCCCAAAAAACAAAATATCAGTAATCACTTCTTTGCATATGCTTCTGTGCTTACTTGAGTGGAAAAATACAACTTTAGAACCCCTTTCATGACCTGTAGACGTGAATACATGTTATTAGTTGATATTCGTTGGGCAACATTAAAATAGCAAATGGCAGTCAAGTCAAGTGGCAGCAGACATAAAAATATGTTCTGTTGTCTATAGCCAAAATGGCAGAATTGGATTGACAAGTCGTGCAATTTTCGTAATTTATTTTTGGGTGCAATAATTATTGCCTTTGTACTTTTTAGGTGTTTTCCGTTTCACTTTAAAAGGCATAAATCATATATGTTGTATTGTGTTAAAATAATTGTGCTTACCACCATCTCACCCGTATGTTGCAATTTCACGAAATATCAAGCTTTGGTATGATAACAAAAGATATAAAAATTCAGCCTTGTCTCGGTATGTGCTCTTTTTCGTCATGTGTGTGCCATCGGGATTAACATAGCATGAATGGTCACTGGCGTGAAGACTCGGGTATGTATACGTAACTGTCCAGAATCGTGATTTTCGGGATTGTGACGTCACAAAATAGACAAGACGTTATTTACAGTGCAAATTAGGTAATAAAATGTTTTATTGTTTTCACCGGTGAGTGGCAAAAGATTTGTGGCGCTCCCGCGAGGAGAGAATTCGCGGCGAAGCGGTGGGCTTGCGCTAGGATGGGCGGCGATGTCTGCCCCCTCTGAGAGCGCTGCGAGCCCTGCACCGTGCGCATGCACCAATATATCGCTTATGCAATTGTTCCATGAGCTCAAACAGAAGTTTCCCGGAGTACCTGATCATGTTGTGTCAAACACGATCGAACTGTACTGTCACGATAAACAAGCCTGCGAGAAGCACCTCCACAGTGAAGTCAAGGCCTCCCTAACGCACGCTTACCATGCCTCCTCGTCGGCAGCCGCTCGCCAGCTCAATGAACTCAAACTCAACCTGCCTATTAAGTGCCGCAACCAGCCCATAGTGAAGCATGAAGCTGTTAAGTCTACAGCACTCAAATCTGTCACTTGCGATGAGCCACAGAAGGCAATACTGAGCTCTGTTACTGAAACACCTGAACAATCAATCAAATTGAACACTGATGCTAATCAAAATATTGTTGAGACTAAAAATGAGGAAATGATAAGAAACAACAACAATGTGTCACCGGTCACTGTAATAAACATAGATAATTGTTTTGCGAAGTACAGTGTTGAGTCTCCTAGCGACTTGGAACTAACGAATGAGAACTTAAAGGAAGATAACGTTGAACCATCACAAGAGGATAAAGTTGTATCTCCACCAGAAGATCAAAAGGAATTAGAACAACCAGAGAGTACCAACTACAGGATTCATAAGAGTCATAAAATTAAAAATAACTTACCTGAAAGATTAGAAAAAGGAAAGGAAAAGAAAACTATTGTAAAGGAGGAACCACAACCTAAACCAGTAAGCCCACAGGCAAAGCCAAAACGGCCAAATACATTAGATTTCATTAAACCAATTCCAGATATTGCATTTAAACAGACATTAAAGGAACCAGAGGCTGATACTTGCAGGACTGTGTCGCCTGCTCCGTCCCTGTTGAAAGACCCTTTAAAAGACTCCAAAACAAATACATCTTTCAGGCCAGAAAGGGGTTATCCTGTGAATGTGTCAGTAAATGTCAATTATCATATGGACTTGAGCCGTGCTTATGGTGATTCTTGGTTAGAAGATTATGATAGTCCTAGGGCGATTACGTCTGTGAATTTAACTGTTTGTACGCCAACTTCAAATATGGCTAGTCCAGTAAGAGATACAAGGGAAGAGGACAGTGGCTTCGAAGGCCATCTGACGGTAACGGTGAGCCCTAGCACAGCACGGGCAACACGGCGTAGGGCGCCGCCGCCGCCCGCACAACCTTCCCGGATTGAGTCACCGAGACCCACCAGAGCCGCTCCTGAACCTCCTGGATCAATTACTATTGGTGAGTTTACTATATTATTTTAATTTTTAATTATACATAATTTACTACCCACTTTGAAATCAGTGATTGTGTTGCATGTCATTGACATCTCAAATAAGTGAAATTGAAAAGTAAAAGTTGATAGTAATTTATACGGACTTTGTCTTTTGGTTCCTTTAATAAAATACAGAATTTCTCAGTTATTATGAGGTATGTAAGTATTAGTCAAAGCATTGTATTTTATCCTTAATCTGACTCAGAACAAACTGCATAAGAATTTGTTTTGTACAGTCTATCCAGATTGTCTGTTCGTAAATATTTATTTATATCTGGTTTAATGCAGTTTTTTTTTTATTTACAACTGGAAATAATAATATATGAATCACGAAAAAAGTGATAATCACACTAAGCTGTAATACATGACTCAATAGTAATCTAATTTTAGCAGATCATTTAATACTTATTTTGATAGATAATAGTATAAAAGTATTATTTTGTCCGACATTCATTCATTGATATTTTGATGAGTTCGTGTATGTAGCTGTGTGCGTATCTGCACCATTAAGTACTTTGTGTCGCTTCGACAGTAATAGACTAGCATCGAATTGCAACAGTTAAGTTCTTCAAGTACGACAGGAGGAAGTAGAGTTCAAGGCAAGATGAGTGAGTAACAAAGCACTAATAGTTTCGGGTTCCACGCTACTCAATTTTATGTACCGACCTCTAACTATGGGTCACTCTTGGGCATTGTGATCGAAACTTAAAGATTGTCGAAAATACTCGACATAAAACACGATCTTTTATATCTTTCTTTACACAGTATAAAACAAAATAGCATTTCGTGTTTGTACGCTTAGATCTTGCAAATTGAGTTGCGAGATTTGTTCGAAAGAGTTACCGTGGCGCTGGCACAGGCAACTGAAGGAACACGGGTGGGTTTAAGTCAGTAAAAGTCTGACACACCCAGAGCGGGCGACGTCATTTGATGATTTCCCACCTACAAAAAAGAAAACAAAAAGATCTTGTAAACTACGCAACAGATTTTAATGCGGTTTTCGTCAATAGACAGTGATTCAAGAGGAAGGTTTATATGTGTAATACGCGGGCGAAGCCAATGGAAAAAACCTAGTTTTTATATAAACGTCGGTAACTCCTCGGCAGTGATCGGTCAGCTACCGAATAAAACCACCATAGGGAATGGATGCTAGTTTATATACATGGCCACCCAATGAACGGACCAGATTGAGCAGCCCATATCACACCGCAGGGCTTTAAGGGCCATGCCCGTAACCTGCCTGCCGCGTCCCCTGACTGGGAGGTGGCGACTACCTACAAAATGCTAGTTTGTTACTATCTTAGCGACACAACTTAGTGTGCATACACACGAGCGAACCGCGTCAAAGGTAGAGGCAACTGCATTTGTCGGCAAGGTGCCGGTCGTCTGTGGTGTGGTTACCACTTAATGGTGCAGACACGCATACAAACATACACATCATACGAAATTACCATAAAATTAAATATTAGAGAAATATCAGAAAACATAAAGAACGAACTTAGAATAATAAATGCAAATTGAAGAGTCATTTGAGGAAAAAAGACGCATTCCAGTTTGTGGCGACCTGCTTTAAGACAAGTTGCTAATTACACATTCATACCATGGACCGCTAGCCCATTACATTCGGGGATTTTTTTTTGTATCTGCCTTGGTTTGTCTAATGCATTAGAGCAAAACAGAACATAGGTATACATCAGGTACCAGTGGCAAAACCAACTACTACTAACTGCACTTTTTCATTGAAAGGAGTTTCTAAACTCCGCGTCACACACATCCTCCACATTGAAAACAAAATAAATTGGAGCAGGTGAATGAAGATCTTTGCGTAGCAACAATAGAAAATCTTTTTATCGTAAAATGAACACGCTGTTTTGACACGAAAGCTCTAAAAACATTATTTACTTGCGACATTTTGCACTAGTACAAAAAGCGTAGGTGCATAATTTATATGCTCTTATTGTGCACGCAATTTGTCGGCAGGTGAAAAGTTTTCAAGTTTGTTTGGACACTCTCATAGATAACTCCGGATTTTTTTTTTCATTCTATACTAGAAATCTGTGTATTTTTGTAATAGAACGAATTCTCCGCGTGTCATGAATTGTGAAATGTACAAATCATGCATTCAGATTCTGGATATGTGTATATATATTACTTTTCTGCAGCCATTGGATGTATTATATTTGCATTTGTTGTCCTTGTTAGGAGTCCTAACAGGCCTAGTAGTCTGTTAAGCAAAAATCCAACACCTCTTCCAATCTTTACCTTAAACGTTCTAGATCGTGCCTTAATCGAGCGCCAGAAAGAAAGGCTGGAGCGTCTTGCCATGGCGTTAGCACAGGAGAAGGGCCGTCTGACCCAGTTGACGAAGGAAACGCAGATCTTGGCAGGGCCGTCACCCACAATGTCGGCGACACAGCGGCTACGCGACGACGTCGAGCGGCTACGGAGCCAGTGCGGCACCCTTGCGAAGCGACTGGAGTTGTCTGGCCATGGTATGTTGATCATCAGCAATATTACATACTCGTCAAGGTCTTTTTGTACTCTGAACAGTCCTTTCCTAAAAGCTTACAGTTACAAACCATCATCCTTTCTCATTTCTAAGAATATGATAAATGGCTTTTCACAATTTTGTTCCGCTTGAACAATATTCATTAATTTAGCAGTCTGACACTGCCAAAAAAATAATATTGCTGAATTCTAATAACAAAATCCGCCTTGTATTGGCGATTTTCAAAAAAAAACCAGCAGAAGGCACCTACAGGCTAGATAGTAGTTGAGAATTTGTATTTTGACCATAAAATCAAGCCAAAGTATTTAACATATTTGACAAATAAACCAGGCAGGAATAACGGACATAAGTAAACTATCGGCCTACCGATAACGGTTGTTTGTTATGCAATAGGGGGCGAGCCTATCGCGATTTATCCGCCGCAATTCCGTGAAGTCTTATCATGGAAGATATTTTTAAAAACCTTATTACAGTTTTTCATCTCGATCAAGTAGAGAGCGCGAGAGTGGGACCTGTAGTAATTCAGAATGTAAGCTAAGAGGGTTGCTGGGTTGGTTGGTGAATGGTGATTCATAATTAGGCTTGGGTATTGGGCTAATTGAACGATTGTCTTGCCTACTTTCAGCTAATACTCAAAGCTCCGCCGGCGAGTAGTGAAATGAATCGGGATGGGGGACTGAAGCTGCAGTTAACTTCAATTAAGGGCTAACGATCTCACATCTTTACCCTTAACAAATTCCAGAGCCGGAGGACGCCGGGAACTTCTACAGAAACATCTACACGGGACAGCGACCCTCGTCTTCCTGGCAGTGCCACATGTGCACGTTCAGGAACCACCCGCTCCTCGACAAGTGCGAGGAGTGCGACATGCCGCGGATATTCGTAGGTACGTCCCCCCCTAGGACACACGACTCGGGCTTCGGCTCTTTCCGGGATAAGAACCGTCGAGGCGCCGGCTCGGGCTCGATCGACGACCTCCCCCATTCACTAACACAGACTCAATCAGCCTAGTGCTAGTCCCGCCAACATGGCGACTGCGCAAGACGCTACCTAGTTCCTCATTTTTGCCTTATTCAGTGCCTATAGTGTTAAAACAGTGCTTGAGTGTATCAGTGTTTAAAACTTTATAAACTCGTGTGCGTTTGAAGTGTCCAGATTTGAGGCTAATATGAACAGTGTTGTGCTTAAGACTCACCCAGCATGTTACTGTTGGAATGCAAACTTTATTATTAACATTGAAAATACCAACGATGTGATGAACTATGCCCTTCTGTTGGTAATTTCGCATCTCGATTTATATTTTTCTTTCATTATTAAAGAATCATATTTGTCTTATTTTTCGTTATTCATTTATGCATAGAGCAGAGAACGCAGTGATTGGCAGCAGTGTATATTATGGACCTTTTTAAATACGTTTTCTGTTCTAAGTATAAGTGAGCAAATATGATCAACGCATGTGTGTTCGTCTATATTTTTTTTTAATATGTGACTGGATTAATATACGAGTTATTCTCGTGTAAAATACTGAGAAATCTAATAAACAAATGTGGACGGTTATCCAACTACTGCACACGTGTACTTGATAGACTGTGATTAATACTAGTTCGCGGTATTAGTGGATACGATTCAACGAAGCAACTTACAATAATAAACAGATCGGATGCTTGAACATACATAATAAACAATAGTGACTTCGAGAAAGTGACTCACTATCAGTTTCCAATAGTTTTCTGCTTGCGTTATAATTATGATGCACTTTTCCATATGAAGATCATTCTTCATCTCAACAGACTTCAAACCATCGCGATTGTTCGATAAAAGTTATATTGTATATCCATGGCCTTTATCTTTTCCTCGACTAGATTCGTCGCAACTTTGTCTTTGATAACACTCTAAAAATGACCCCTTTTCTCTACCTGGAAACCTGGCACCTTTTCTCATTGAAACATAACCAGACAAACAACAGATTACCTAATTGTCTATACTCTTATCATACAAAAAGAAATCAACCGATGTAACACACAGTAACATATACATAACTTATCTTTCCAACAGATATCGCTAGTTTAGATAAAGTACCGGAAATCTTTAAATATTTCCCGAGCAAATGCACGTTTGTTTTGACAGAACCTTTATTTCCTAGTCGGTAAGATCGGTTTTCGTTGTTCAAGCGTTGCGATCAATCGTACGTGCTTTCCGTGTGTCTTGAATTGTTTCTTAACGCGATCACGCCTTCTTTCTCTCTGACTTGTGAAGTTGTGACTCGTTGATAGTTGAATCAATGCCCGTTTTCACTGGTTACTTAGCTCTGTCGGATTTTCAACGTTCGGGTCAGGGCCGAAAGTTGAAAATTCAATAGTGCTTTTGGCAATTCAGGCGTTTTCTAGTGTTAGTGAAAACGGGTGTTCGTGTATGTCATTAGATTATGGCAGTTGTGTAACAAAATTAAATAGGCATTGTTATGAAACGTGTTGTCGAAACGTAATTGGCGGCTTGTGTTATATAGATTTAATTATTTCCCATGCCAATTACAACAATCTACATTGTTGCTTGGTTGGTTTTAAAGTATTTTGTTTTTTATATGAGCATTCGAATAAAGGAATATGCTTTGCTCTTCGGAAAGAATTATTAAAATACCTAGTGATTGTCATGTGATACATAAAAACTTAAATTCATTATTTTTCAACTACAGTCTATACAGGTAACTGAAATAATATTTAAATAGTATTCTGCAGGAAGCAATGACTTCTGTAGAAGCACTGTGTATTGTTTGATAACCGTCTTAATTGAGATTTTGTAAAATATGTTTATCTAGCGTTTAGGTACAAAGAAATTATTAGATTTTATTAGATGAGATGTATTTATTGTTTTACTTAATTAAATTTTATTAGGCAGACTAAACATCACTTGTTGACTGGTCAAACGGTGGGACATCACAGGATCTCGTTAAAAGACTATTTTATTGCGCCTTGCCAAAAATGTATCATAAAAATTATTTATTGCCTTTGAAACAAAAAACATTCGCCGTTTTCTTCGAGTTTGCTCAAATTATCTTGCTCAGTATTCATGATAACGAATTCACTAATAAAATAGGCATTTGTTGTCTTCTAGGCGGTATGTGGCTAACGTAAGCCAATGTGCACAGGCCCTTATAATATTCAAGTAATAACATAGTGGTCTAATGGTTAATATTAATAAATCAGACAGGTATATTTGTATGTATATTCGAATTTAACTGTGATAGGCGTAGGGTCTTTCCATTATTGAATAAATTAACAGTAAGTCCTTGTGCTCATACGCACGACACGCTTCAACGGCAGAGGCAATCAGACAATATGTTGTATGCCGCCCGTGTTTTTGGGCACCGTACTCAAATATACGAGTGGCACATTGTCGACGGCATTCATTCCGATCCAGCTCGTATTTTGCAGCCCTCTTCCAGCGACGCCCTAAGCCGAGGTCCAGACCCCACAGAGGGTGCCATTACCTTGTAAGATTTTAAGTCCTAGCTGGAGGCCTTAATTTATTGAGGCAGCCACAAGCAAGTTCGGTTAACCAGCCGACAACCTCGTAGGTTTAACTGCCAGATGTCGTAATAAAAAGAAAACTGTTGATGGGCCTCCCGTCACGGGAATTGACGGCTGCAGTTGCCTCTGCCGTTGAAGAGTGTAGTTCGTGTGTTTGCACGATTTTACATCACTATTCATTAGGTTTAGACGATGATTCAAGTCACTCCAGTGCACCAAAGTCAGAAAGTACCCAGGTCATAGTGCAATCATGATTTTTAAATATTAAAAATATTCATTTACATTTTAAAAGATCAAGACTTGTTACTTATACTATTTTAACTTACTATTTCATGTTTTATCGAATTAAAATTTTAATAATGTTAGAAACTTTCTAATTATGAATTTCCTATTCGTTCGAACGTTTCCAGTTATTGTGATAAATTATCGGCCTTACTAATTATAATAAAAAAGAGGTAAAGATATAAATTTTTAGTAAAAATATATAATTATTAAATATTTGCACTGCACTTATTTTAAACTTAGATAAGTATTTTAAATATATATTGTGACTTGAATTTTAGGCGTATTTTGTTATTGTATAGGTGTAATTCAATTGTGATCCATTTTTATTGTATATGAGAGAATAAATAAGATGTTTATTATCAAATGTTGATTTTTCTTTGTGATGCTAGATAATCCTATTAAAACCTTACTCAAGACCCTTACGTGTACTTTACCACTTAAATTATTAAAAAAAAAATGTCTAGACGCTAAAATATTATTAGTGTCTATATTTCTCTAGAATATGATTGATGATTATGGCCTAAAGCCTTCGATCAATAATAGCACTAGATACAGGATTAGGAACAAAAATACGTCGCTAAAGTGGCCACGTTTACACACACATAGGCATTTACATTTCTTACTACGAAATATAGAAAAAAGTTTTATATGATTAACAACTCCAGTTCATTATAAACCTTAATACTCAAGCATAAAGTTTAATTACGATTGCAAAATATTTATATTTAAGTCCTTCTGTCATAGGATAAAGGTAAAAGCAATAAATTTTAAATGTCGCTTGAAAATAAATAATCATTTTTATAATAAGTACAAAAATATTTATTCTAAAATTAAACTTAAAACACAAGCAATAAGGTTAAAAACATTTTGTTGACAATTTAGTGCTTATTCTATTTTGAAACTAGACGTAGTTCTTGGTACTACATTTCAATGCTCAGAACACAGTAAGATTTAGAGTAGCAGAATAATAATAAGTATTTTTTTTTAGGCTAAGGTTCGTTTTATAAATGGTAGCAAATATTTTTGACCGATTTAAAAAAGTAGTAGGACTAAATTAGTACAATAGATATTTTATCAAGACATTGCTATGAATCGTCTGAGGGTTGGCTCATTGTAATCAACCCGTATATAGAAATGAGTGCGTCTACTTATGTACGCGATTTAGAAGTTATCACACTAGTATTATAAAGGTGAAAGTTTGTGAAGGTGTGTGTGTGTGTTTGTATGTTTGTTACTTCTTCACGCTCAAACGGAGATAGCTTACACCCTGGATTAACACATAGGCTACTTTGTGCGTTTACATTAGAGTAGTCATAGCCAAGGCGCCATAGTCATTAATTAATGTACCTGTAATTTAGGAACTGCTGTTTTAATCAGTCGACGTCAGTTAGTATTTCCGGATATATCCGATTTATCAAAGTGATCCGAACATATAACCGAATTCTTAGCTGGCTTATAAAAGTCATCTCTTCTTTCTCTGGCGACAATCGAGATCCATTCTGCACACGTAAATGGATTGCTAGGAAAGCTAAAATAAAAAAGGAAAGCTGAGTATCTAATGAGAGTCCAACAAACAGACACAAAAGTAGCATCAAAGAATTTTTAACCAACCAGTTTTGAAGATCTGGTTACAATTTTTTTTAAAGTATTACAATACAAATCTACTCCATGCATTTACTGTCCTGTTGAACAAAAGTTTGTGCGTATGTTGGTGAGCCTTGGCCAAACATTTGTAGTGGTGGTTTAAAATCGGTAATTTTGTTCAAAACGTATTATTTGCTAGTTTAAAGATTAAAATATAACTTATTCTTCATGTACTTACTGAAAGTAAGATATTCCGGCCGCTATATTGCTTTTTCGGGGATTATTTTTGCAACTTTTAAATACACACTGCGGCATTGTGAGACGTGTTTACATTGGCTGTGTTTCAAGCCAACTAAACAAAATAAGAGCTCAAGTCTCAAGTGCGCTTATATTTACCGAGACGTATTTTTTGCGCCGACCCGATATCTAGTGCTATTATTGATCGAAGCCTAAAGCAAACATATTCATAATATTTAAGAGGCAAAGAATGCGTATAAAAAACCTGTTTTTATTTTATTTGAAGATATTAATATAAATGAACATGAAGGTAAGTTGTGTTTTCGCTCTTAATAATCATTTTAACAAGAATGTCGTGCAGTGGAATGCCGTGTTTTATTTTTACTTTTCATAAAAAAGTCTGTATTTCTTATTTTGTATTGTATTTTTATTTGTTTCTTATACAGTTCGGGCACCTGACGGAATTACTGTTCGACTTATGCCAGGTCGGCGGAGTAAGTATGTTCAAATTATTTCATGTCAAAGAACGAGCTATTGACTTACTTTTTATTTGATTAAATTGAACAATATTTCTACTGATAGATTCATATGTATTTTAGTATATAATAATTAACTTCTGTTGTGACATTATAGGTAAATATTTCCGTTTCCAGAAATAACACGCTCGTGGGTCTTATGAGAAGCGGTCGAGGTTCGAATGGTCGTACGTTTTGAGGCTTGATCGCGTTGGGACTTCTTCAAAACAAACATTTTTCCACGCTACTCATCTTCAACCAATCAAAAGACTACTACAGATAAGTTAATTCGACTTTACATCACCTGTAGGGGTCTACATTTCTAATTTTAACGGAGTTTAACGCGATCGACCCTTAAGTGCAGTAGTACAAACCCAATCTGTGATATTCGCATTTGGTAATTAGAAAGTCTGATTTTTACTGTTATAGTTTTAAAAAAGTAATTTAATTTTTTTGATTTAACACATTCCAAAGACCCAGTTATTCGATCACATTGTTTTTTTCTTTCCTGTTCTCATTGAGTGCTCTGTTGTACCAAATGCGGATAACTCGAAAGTTATTTACATTTTAAACACTGCTGCACTTAAGGTGGATAGGGAAGTATTAACTTTATATTTATAATTATAAAAAATGGAAACAAGTATCAAGATTAACTGAATGCAGTCTACGCTGCGTTCCTGGAACTATTTGTTTTAGCGATGTAATTTAGTTTTGTATGGCAAACACAAAACTGTTGGTATTTATATATTATACGAGAACTACCTTTCATTAAAGTGGTACAGAATTACACGTTGTTGTAGTAAATGTTAACACAAAACCCTGTGATTTGAATAAAGTAAAATATTTTAAATGCCACTAGAACTTTTACATCGCATTTATACCATAAATGTGATTTCCATTAGCTAAATTATTAAAATGATGAGTTGAAGAACTTTCTACTCCAAAAAATTACTTGCCTTGGTAATTTGAAGATACTTATGTAGCTTTCCACTTTCGCTTTAATGGCCAGTTCTGTTTAAAAGGAATATTTGTACTTTCGAAACCAAGTAGCATCATTAGCAATAAATATTTCCGAAATGAAAAGATAATTAAACTATTGACCGCTTGGATCTATATCAATTGCCGTGCCTCCAGCGCCCACATCAGAAATCTAAATAAAATACCTTCGACAAAGAGAGTCGTGCAATGAAAAAAAAAAAAACGATAAAATGACATCGATTCTCAGTCGTATAAATACGAGACTGAACCGGCTCGGGCACGAAACCATTTTGTCGTATTAATCCAACTGGTGTGGTCTATAAGTTAAGGGGGAAAATAAGTATGTCTTTAGTTGTTATTCTCGTATTGTATGATTTGAGCACTTAAGGGCTATGGGCTAAGACGTCCAGCATACAACATGACGCTGACCCGCAAATTGTAAAATGGTAAGAACATTTGAATTAATCGGGCTGTCTTACCCCATCCCCCTTAAGTGTTGTACTCAAATAATACCAGAAGGCCAATTCTCCTACTAAAAACATTCAAAATCTAGTCGCAGTCTCATCTCGGCGACAATCAAATTTCAAAAATTTATGGAACCTCGAGGTATTTTTGACATTTGGGACTGAGATCAGACTGTGAACGTTCTTTAAATTACGAGAATTGCCCTTCAGAATAACAATTGAAGACATTAATCTATGCAAAACAATGGGCGCATTATTAATAAACACCCATACCATTATCATCTATATTGTTTAGTCAATAAAGAACAAAATTGATAGATCTACCAATTAGTCTTGATGGTAGCAAATAATAAACAGCGGGTATTTTAGTTGGAATTATAATTTGTAAACAAAAATTAATATGAAACATATTGCTCAAAAACATTTGTTGTTAGATGACACTATAGTAAATCTACTATAGTTAGTTGATTTTGGACCTACTGCTCCTACTAAGGCCCAGTGCAAGCCGAGGTGAGCTGAGAACAAAAGATTCTCTCATGCCATTGAATAATAAACTTTATTAACGGTAAGTTAAAATGGAAATGAAGATGCCCAAATTTACTCGAGAAGTCATATGGTATCTGCTTCGCTGTTTGTTAGACTTTGTACTTTATGGCACTTACAATAAAGTGTATGATTCAATGTTACCAGAAAATCTTTTTCTTTTTGAATATATTACTAGAAATTCGACGTAAGGGTAGCTACACACATAAGCGGGCCGGCATTAATCGGCACTGCCGGGCGGTAAAATCGAATATAATATGTAGATGAATGTTCGGGAATCACAAACCGCTCAGCAAATTTTAGTTCAGCTAAAAATGTGGAACGAATACGACGTGTTGCGATTTCCGACCACCCATTGCGCG
This sequence comes from Aporophyla lueneburgensis, assembly GCA_932294355.1. Classification (NCBI taxonomy): domain Eukaryota; kingdom Metazoa; phylum Arthropoda; class Insecta; order Lepidoptera; family Noctuidae; genus Aporophyla; species Aporophyla lueneburgensis. Next base: position 23,489,149 of record OW028754.1, read on the forward strand.
TGTGTTGATCTACTGAATGTCCTAGTTGGCTGACGCGCGACGACCGAATGAAGACCGATTGGAGCCGAACGTATGTAGTAGTTGCTACGGGTCGGCTTTTTCGTTCCACAAGTACTGTCGAATCGAATGATTTGTTGACCCGAATGAACTACCCGATTGGCACAGGCCGAACAAGTGCAGTAATTACTTCGGGTCGGCTTTGTTGTTCAACAAATACTGCCGAACCAACTATTCCGGCCCGCGTATGTGTGTAGCTACCCTAATTAAGCGAAAAGGATCCAATCCACACCCAGTTACTTTTGATATATTGACATTTGAAGTTCAAGAGGTATTTTTCTTTTTAATTTTCTCTGTGGAATATTAACACGTTTCTTATTATTAGTAATGGTATATTAACATATTCTGTTAGAATACCACTTAAGAATCAGAAATTTTGAAATGTTTATGCTGAAAAAATAATAATAGTGCCATGCCATTGGTTCTAAAGTTTAAAAATACGAAAAATAAAGCTATTTTAGTTAGGTAGTTTTTACTGACCCGTAGTATGTATAATTTGGATCAGTTTGGTGCACGTATTTTTGACCAAGTTGTGGATTGAATCCTTTTTTCTTAACCCTTTATCGGGCACTGGGAACTATTTTCCCACCCCGTCAATCTACTAGCTAAATGCACGAATATTTTTAAAATGACAACTCCCCAGACTCTGTCTTTTGCCCAAATCTAAATCAGTAATTATCCAAGTTTAGATTTCGGTAAAAAAATAAAGTCTGGAGAGTTTCATTAAAAAAAAAAACAGTCGAATTGATAACGTCCTCCTTTTTTTGAAATAGGTTAAAAAATATTCGTGTACTTTAGATTGACGGGGTAGGAAAATAGTTCCTATAATATATAATATTATGCCCGATAAAGGGTCTACGTCCAGTTAAGGTTTCCAGAATTTAGGGTGTGTACGCTAAAGAATAAAGTTTGTCTGCTCGCTTTTATACATATTTTCGCTTGTAACACGAGGACAAGCGAAAAAGGTGATAAGTTTTTAAGACGATGCGGTTTCTGGTATGTTGACTAAAGCTTGATTGAATTCTGGAGCTTTTGCTGACACTGTAATAAAGTTTAAACGATACGATACTAACTGCGCTCCTCATTATGTCAGCTGCGCAGAGCCTTACTGAAAATTAATTATATGATCTGAAAAATTGTTGTATACAAAAATTACTTGTCTAAAAACTCTACTTGTGGCTATTGGGAGTACGTGCCTACAGAAAAACTAAAAGCACCACAAAGATTTATAAAAACTTAGCCTTGTTTTCACCGTCTGATTGTGAACATCAATAGTTTATAATCTATGTCAAGAGATTGCAAAACGATACATTTTGAACTGCACCATAAAGCTTTTAGCTTATTAATTTTCGATAGTTTTTAATCTCTCCATGTCAAACCGTCAAAGTGCAAACAAACCTGCATTCACCAACCGGGTTCACTATATATCAGATTTTATCACCCGTAAACTTGTGAGCCGTCTCCGATTGGTATTGGTGATAGCCGAATTGGACGCAGTAACTAAGCCAAGGCCAAATGCCGGACCAAATGGATAAAATAATAAATGGCGTAACAAAATCGCGGCTGGATTTTTCGCGCACCGGATCTTTCGTGTTTGACTGTTCGATTGAAAATCGCTCAGTAAAACATACTGGTCGCTTTTCGATGCGCTGAGATGCATTCTGTTGGATTCCCAAGGCTCGATTCAACATCGATAGTTAAATATCTCGCCGCGATTTTATTACGTCCGTGTGAATGCCGACTTAGGTTAGAACTGTGACCGAGTAAGTTTGATATTAATTCACAATTTGTCGGTTTACATAACATAATCAACCTATAATGTTCCCTCTGCTCGGACAGGGATCTCTCTGTAAGAGGGAGTGGGCTGAAATTCACCACGCAGGCGGGTAATGATTAGTGTTGCAAAGGACTCGGTTCGGTCCTCCAGTCGTAATTTTAGAGAGTCGACTCCATTATGCAAGACTCAGTATGCTCAAAAGACTTGGAGTCTAGAGTCAAGCCGAGCCCGAGTCATTCTTAAAAAGGACTTGAGTCTTAAAAAGGACTCGAGTCTTAAAATGAACTCGAGTCTTAAAGAGCAACTCGGAGCATGAAAAAATTTTAATCATGTCAGATTTTTTTGGAATCAAAACCACTAACTTGAACTTATCACCTTCTATTCGAGTCTTTTCGAATGATGAGCTACAAGTCTCATCTTCATGTTCCGAGTTTTTCTTTAAGACTCGAGTTAATTTTAAGACTCGATTCCTTTTTAAGACTCGAGTCCTTGATCCTAGACTTCGAGCCTTTTGAACACACTGATTCTTGCATAATTGAGTCGAGTCTTTAAAATTACGACGTGAGGACTCGAGTCTTTTGCAACACTAGCAATGACGCATGTCTTCGATTGTTAGGGTTCTGTTGCCAAATGGTAAAAAACGGAACCCTAAATATAGATTCGTCAAGTCTGTCTGTCTGTCTGTCTGTCCGTCCGTATGACACAGCCACTTTTTTCCGAAACTATAAGAGCTATGCTGTTGAAACTTGGTATGTAGATGTATTCTGTAAACCGCATTAAGATTTTCGCTCAAAAATAGAAAAAAAAACAATAAATTTTGGGGTTCCCCATACTCAGAACTGAAACTCAAAAATTTGTTTTTCATCATACCAACACGTGTGGGGTATATTCTATGGATAGGTCTTTAAAAATGGTATTGAGGTTTCTAATATCACTTTTTTTTAAACTGAATAGACGAGAGACACTTCCAAAGTGGTAAAATGTGTGTCCCCCCCCCCCGTAACTTCTAAATTAAGAGAATGATAAAATTAAAAAAAAATATATGATGTACATTACCATGTAAACTTCCACCGAAAATTGGTTTGAACGAGATCTAGTAAGTAGTTTTTTTTTAATACGTCATAAATCGTAAACCTCAATTTACTTTTCATTCAATCAACTCAAATATTTAAAAAAAAAACATTTTTATTTCATAAACCTAAGTAACTACTATAAGTTTTTACTAACCAGTGGACCAATGTTGTCAAATTAAATAAATAAATAATAATAAACATAAACCATGAATATCTACAGGTTTGTACGGAACCCTCGGTGCGCGAGTCCGACTCGCACTAGGCCGGTTTTTTTAGTTCTAGCCGGTTTTCACACGATGTTTTCCTTCACTGTTTAGAGAGCAGATATAAACAAATATTTTGCACAAATTAAAGCGCCTACCTGAGTTCGAACCTACGACCTTCGAACCTCGTAAGTCTTGTCCATTCCCACTGGGCCACCACTGCTGTTCGGTCACTTTTCCATGGATGGATTGACAGCAAATAATGCGTTCAATTGTAAGTAGTTTTTTGCAGTTCCGAATTTTTCGATAATTTATAATCTCACGAAATAGATGTTAAACTAACGATGCTCATAATCATACGGTGAACAGCAACGCATTCAAGAAAACGCGACATTATCATTTTGATGTGACATGATAAGCTTTTTGTACCGTATCCTGGCTGGGATATTATTTCGAACTGATTCATAAAATAAGTTATACTTTAATTGCTGGACATACTTAGAAAAACCTTGGAAATCTTTATTATACAGAAAAAAATTGCCTCAAGATGGAAGCGCCAGAGTAGTCTTCGAAATTTAAATTTTCTTTCGTTTTTTGTAATTTGCAGAGCAGTTTCAGATTGTATGTTGACTAAAGTATGGTTCGCGAACATAACACGTACAGATGCCAGCAAAAAAAACTACTACAATCTGTCTATTTATTTTAATCGGTTTAATTTGACAGTTTCGAGTAGCTTGATTTGCTGGTGTCTGTACATCGCATTGAATGATTTTCTCATGGAATAGTCAATCAATGAGATTAAATTAACTTGGACGGTTGTACTGATGATTTTAATGATTATAATTCTGGAAAGCCATATTTGTTACATTCGTGAAACATGTTTTAATAAACAAACAACCTGTGACTGGCCTGTACATTGTAAAGACATAAGAATATTTGAATTTCGAAGACCCTGGCGCTTCCATAATACATAAAGCAATATTTTTTTTGTTTACAGTAAATGCCTACAACACGGGCTAACTTAGCTAAAAAGTTGTGTTCCATTGATTTTTCATACTATGAACAGGAATAAAGTCGTAATTATTGAATTAATGAAACAATCACTGTGATTTCTAGTCGAAACTCCGAACTTCTCATAATGTTATATATGTATTAAGCAATAAGCATTTCTTTCTGTATAAAAATAAACTTGTGCTCATTTTAATGTACATAATTATATGTATGAGTATGTATGGCAATGCTATCTTATTTCTTTTCTGTTGTAAGTTATAAAGGGTCAGATTAAATTAGCTCGAAAAATTGCAGAGAGGTATCAATATCTAATCATGATAAAACAAAAAATGATTTGGGATATTTTAGGGGTCAACACTATAAAATAAACAAAAAAATTTGGGGTCAGTGACCGCTCCGAAATCATTAAATATATTTCGTAAATGTTTTATTAAGTTAGATATCGGTACCAATTGAGTCTGTGGAGTTTCTCTAGCTAATTTAATTGGATCCTGTATAATAGGTACCTATGTGCAAGTATATCTTAATCAAAAATAAATGAACCTCAAGGTAATTACCTCGTAATACACCTTATAAAATTTTAATCGAGAAGGGCAAGGGACTTCCAAGCCGAAATAGTATTGTATAAAGATGCACCTTTACCAGGAGCAATCGCCTGGTGTAACCCACGAACTAGCCGTTACTTCAACCTATTTAATTATTTGTATAAACCGGGACTTGTCGCTAAATAATAACAGACGCACGGGTCGGCCGATCAGCATGCTTAGCATGACCACCGTAGAAATGGGTTTCTATCTCTATTCTACCATGAATAAACAAAGTTCTTTGTATGGTGGTCATGCTTCGCGTGCAGGTTAAGCTACGCTTCTTCCGTAGTGACCATATTTCAATACCAAGACCCCTCCTTGCCTCGGGAACCATGTTAAGCTATTTGTCTCGGCTGTTATACGTAGATTTCTGACAATCGTTAGACTGACGACGCCCACTGACGTAATAAAATCGCGTCGGACATTTTTCCTCCAGTCGATCTTCGACTCACTGCTTAGCGCCCGAGAGTTGAAAATTGAACACTGTATTTCATCGACGTCAAACGACGTGCTGAGACTCACTCGCGATGCACTCTGTTGGATTTTCAGTGGTCGGTTCAACACCGACGGTTGAAAATACAGTGCGCCATTAAATCCCGCCGCCATTTTTTATTATCGTGTTGATGATAACTTACGGGTCGTCATAAACCCAAAAGTCTAACAACCAGTCTTACGAAGGGGTATCCTGGTGCTCAGTAACTGGGTTATGGAGGTCAGACAAGCAGTCGCTTCACGTAAAATACTGGTATTCAACAGCAACCAGATTGACTGGAAGTCGACACCAACATAGTTGTGAAAAGGCTAGGTAGATGATATCCTGCTGGTTTCAATTTTCTCTGCACTATCTAGCAGTTGATGGCCTGAGCAGTATACTTGCAAAGCCCTAGCCGTAATAGTGGAATCTTTGAATGTAACATTACAGGAGAATGCTCCCAGTGAGGATGCACCTTTGAAGTACTCATAGTGATGAACACAATTACAGTCAATAGCACGTATCACTAAAGTTCTTTTTGGCATAGCCACTGGGTTCCTCTCATTACAAGGCAAGTATGTTTTCTAAAAAGATTCATAACATTTGCTTTTACCCAACACAAAAGTTATGTTTTTCAAGCGTATGTTTTTTTACGATTATACTCCCTCCTCTAAGTAGACCATCTATTCGTTCTTATTTATCGATAATATATCGAGTTCTCCAAAGAGGTCTACCGCCTTTACCGACTTCTTAGTTCTTCGATGACTTTTGTTCCTCCAATTTCGAGTTTTGCCTTTACACCTTTAAAAAACCACGCTGCAGACATACTTGGCTAGTAGAAGTAAATGTAAAATGAAAGCTAAAATTTTAAAAATATTGGAGCCCAATGTAGATTTTTTGTTTTGGTTTAGCTTTCTCATTTTAAATTGGCAGATGTATTTCAAAGTTTTAACAATCCTCCTGATAAAAAATTCCACATAATTTTGTATTTTGCTGACCAACATTAAATTACTTGCACATGAGGTTCTGTTGTTAAATAAAAAGTATTTAGCGCTTTTATAGTATATTTACTAAATGTAAAATATGTATGAACTATATATTATAATTAATATTTTTATTTAATCGGCACATTTATCAAAATAAACTTGTTATTGAAATTTGTTTACTTTATTTGTTTTACTTTTACAAATTCATAGGCAAATGAGATTGATAGAATCCTATCTATCACAATGTTGGCTTTTTCAAACAAGTCTTTGTTTATTCTTGTCTAAAATTTAATGGATGACAATTTTTAACTTAATGCTGAACCTAGTTACATTTCTTGTCCATACAATAATTTATAATTTTACTATATTACATTAGATAATGTAACTATATTACATTTCAAAGATCTTTATTAAAAGCTACTAACAATACAACAGTATCAATGTTTATATCAGTTTATTACCTATAAAAATAATAAAATTGCGAACACTTTGTCAGTTGCTAAAACAGGTTTCTTATTATAGCAAAACAACTAAGTTGACCCCTGCCTGACACCGAGCCGGTGCATAAGCGGTACCTCTCTACAAATAATGGCCCACTTTCCATCTTGCACTGTATGCCCTGTGCATTTAATGATGTTATGACTGCATCAGTGGGTAGAGTTAGTGCAGCTGAATTTTGGGCCAAAGATGTTTGAAGTTTATGCCATTAATATGCTAGGAAGACAAATATTCTTGATAGGGCTAAATTTATAGTTGTTTTGCTGAAGTTTTAACAATCTTGGAATAGAGTAAGATAGAGACACTCATGAGTTTATTGTTTCTATTCTTCTAGGCTGTTTTAATCTGTTCAGTGTGCTGCAGCTAAAAACATTTTCAGTATTCATTTTATCTATTATTATGGTGTCCCTAAAATTAAATCCAGTCTATCAAGGCCCCCAACAGTAGTAGTTACAGTGAAGGCTACCATCTAGCCAGTAAACAATTCTACAATTACCTATTTACAATAATTTTGCATTCAAATTGCATCTTGCAATTACTGTAGGTTTTAAATAGCTGTACCACGCTCCAAATTCTGCTTGATCTCAGCAGTGTGCTCTCCATAGAACCTCTCAAGTTTCTTGTTGAACTTAGCATTCCTTTCATTAATGTAATCAATGTCTGCGTCATCATTGTGTGTACGTCTTCTTGAGTAGCGAGCTCGTTTGGCAATCTGGCCTTCCAAGTCATCAACCATCTTGTCAACAGCTTCCCTACGGTCCTCATGCATCCCGTGAATAATAACATTAGGACCTCCATAGAAGGCATCCCCATATTTTTGTTTCTGTTTTTCATACTGTTCCATGTCAGTAGTTGGCATGTTCTTAACCAACCTATTGTACTGTCTTATGGTAGCTTGCTCATACGTAGAAAATCCTTCGTCGGGATTCTTTTTCTTCTTCTTCCGTTCAAGTCGTTCAGCCTCTGTTGCGGATATGTTGAGTAGTTTAACTCTGTCGTAATTTTTGCCTGCTTTTTCAGAATCTTCTCGCTTAGCTTGGTCATCGAGTAGCCATTCTGCCTGTCGTCGTTTCGCCTCGTAGTTAGGTGGTAGTTTACTCCTCGCCTCTTCCGCGACCACTTCTTGATGGTTGTGCGTCCTTGCTTCGTTTCTGGCTGAGTGTAGAGATCGTAGCCTCTTCATACGTTCAGCTTGTTTCTCAGCAAACGACATCTCTTGTGCTGATGCTGACCCTTCTGCTGTGGCACTCATTGTTTTCAAAATTATCACTTGTTTAGTAAGTATACGATAAGGAGATGTACGATGTAGATTGGAAACACTTTCGTTTACCTATAAATAGTGCGTGTTGTCTATTTTTCACTATGAAACAAAGAAAAGATCCAAAATTTGACAGTAGAAACTAGAATTGTCATTGTCAAACCATCAAATGTGCGCAGACAATTTCAAGTACCTAGGCGATTATAAATTTCATTTCAGCGAGTAAACTAAAGCCGCAGTGCAGTGTTGTCAAATGATACTTGATCCATCTTGGCCTCTGATGACTGTTTCATAAAAAAAAAAACATTCAGTAGAAATAAATGAACTGAAAGGGTTGTACCCTTTCAGTTCATTTATTTCATCAAGATGATTTAAATCATTACAATCATAGCCATATTTGTTAAGGTCATGAATCATATTTTGTGTCATACAGCTAGACACTGACTAATTACAATAAACGTATGAAAATTTGAATATCGCAGGCTGCCCTGGAGCTTTTACCTCAAATATCATGTAAATCAATAAAATTAAAATTAAATAAACTTTTAATTAGAATTACAATAGGGCAATTGTAACTTAGATGGTTGTATTGATAATAATTTTACCGACTGTGACGTCTGTAAATATATGTATATTGTTACGAACGTGTATCATACTTTGATTGATGACTTGACAGTTTGTATTTTTTTTACCGCTTCTGTGCTCTAAGCTTCTGTCTGCCTGAACCTCACAATCCTCTTATACGATTTTTAGTAGATTATTACTAAATAAATATGTATATCAATCCCTATTTTCAGTATTGCTATATTTAAAAAAAAAACTTTTATAGAAAACTACAAAAATTAGACAAATATTTCAATTATAGTTTCAGTAGCTTCTTATTTTAATATTAGAAACATTGTAATTTTTTAGATATATTCGCAAACGTAAGCAATACTTACGAAAACTCGTTTTTGACTAGTTTGACGTTGAAAATGAATATCTAATAGGCATGAAGTGAGAAACACAACAAACAACTTCGAAGAACCAAACGTGAACCAAACTGAAGTAAGCCAGTCTGTCGGTGTTTTGGAACAGTGACGGTTGTGTGAAATTGTGTTGAAAAAGTATATTTTTCTGATAAATTTAAAGTGTTTCTGGAGTTCACGATGTCGGATGAAATTGCGGAGAATGGAACAGCCAACGGAGACGTCCCAGAGATCGAGCTGATCATTAAGGTAGCTATAGTTTTTACACGTGTTATGCACAAGATTAGCTGCTTACATCGGTCAACACGGCACTGACGGCACGCGTTACTGTACCGTAGTTGGCCTTCGGAGATATAAGAAGATTGTGAAGAGGTGGCAAACGTGATAAACGCAGTTCTGTGCGGCAAAGCTCGTACTTTCAACAGTTAGCTAAAAATACCGTGTGTATGCAGAACATGCATTGTAAATCGCATGAAATTGTCGTGCTGCGCTCGTATGCAGGAAAGTATATTATTACTGCACTTATAATGCGCGTTAATTAGGTCACTAGCAACTGTTTTGTTGGTCTCGTTGTGTTTGGCGCGTATTTTTATCGTCCATGGTAATTACATCTCGTTGTGATGTTAGGTACACACTTGTGTATATCGGTTGCCTTTCCTGTGAGACTGCAGCGGACGTCATCAGCTCAACCAACTTAGGATTAGTTATATAATTAAGTAATAACCGGCTGCAATATGATAGTTTCTGAGCCCTACCATTTGAAAGTGGAGAAGAAAGTTTGAATTTTTTTTATGATGTCACTGTTTGGCAAAGGACAACATTTATTAGTTGTATGTACCTAATCTTTAGTCATACATGTAATAGAATCGTGTTTGCCTTGTTCACACAATTACTAATAAATGAGTCACAACACTTAAAACCCTATGTGCGTGGTGTTTATTATACATACTATAAATAAAGAATAAGATCATGTTTGTAATTTTTTTGTCACAGTTCTAACACCATTTATAAATTTCATGTACTTACCAAAGTAATAAAAGAAGAGGAAAATAATCCTAAAAAATTAAATTTAAATGAAACATCGGCAGTACAACAATAATATTTTACAAAAAATGTAGGTATAATAATATAGGATATAAGGTACGATAATATAGAACAAATAAAATAACCGATCATATTGTACAGATAAAAAAAAATACATCCAAGAAGGATTACATCCATACATTTCAACATTTACATACACTCACTGCATAGTACTTTATAACATTTAAAATATGGTAAAATTTCATTATCAAATTAATCATGAAATTTTGTTATCAGTAGATTACACCTTGGAGAATATTACTATAATGGTTTCTCAGTAACAGGATTAGGTATCGAATAACTGTGGATATCAAATGCTAATATACCTAACTGTATTACCAGATGCTTATCAATGCTAATGACATCATTGATATCATAGCCTAAATTGTAATTCTAATTTTATTTTGGGCATTTTAGGTTTGTGTCGATTGAAGCACTTCCAATAAAGAGTCAATAATTAATGCCTAGGTGGGGAAAACATGAATCTTTAAAAAAGTTTTTAAAGAAAAAACCGCCAGCTGTGAGTCAGACAACAAGTCAAAAGCGCGGAAAAAAAATATGTTTCTTCTTTAAAGATCTAATAATTGTACCTTTATTTTTTTGTTTTCATTTGTTGTTGTAGGCAATAGAAATACACACACTCTGTAAAAAAAATCAACTATTATACCTAAACGATTCATGAGATACAGCTCGTTGACTGTCAGACAGTAGCACAACGGGACCTTAGTAACAGGATTGGTACCTTTTTGATACAGATCCCTAAAAAAGCACCTCGACTATTCAGATGTGCTGCAGGTAGCATATAGGAAGTTACCAAACCAAATACAAAAATACATCTGCATTCCACAAAATATTTCATGATGATTTTAAAATCAAGCAAATCTGATGAATAAAAAAACATAAAACTAAATTTATTTTTTCATCACAAATTTTGCAGGTAGGTACATAAAGTGCTTAAACCAATTAAAAAATATATAATAACATTTGTGAGAGACTGGTGCCCGAAGAAGGCATAGAATACCTGTTACGGGTCACCAGGCCCAATAAAGCAATAATTATTATTAATGTGTTTATTACCTATCTGCACTAGTTAAAATTTCTTACAAAAGCAGACTACAAAGACTGAGAGAGTGTTTATTGGCTCTTAACTATGGGAATGGAAGAAAAACATGAAACTGATCTGTGTCTTTATTGCCTGTGACTGTGCATATGTGTCTAATGAGGGAAATAGGTTGTACCACTACCATAGACTGTTCATGACATAGTCTAATATTGCCTAATCAATGTATGAAGAAAGTCCCTAAAAAGTGGACTAGGCCCATGTGTCCCCCCCTGCATCTGTGAAATGGGCTTAAATAACCACCAATTGTGCCCCACTACAAATACGACGACGAGTTAGATTAGATAACAGTCGATTTAATAGGCATCACATAAATAGAAAGGGATGGAATATTCAGTGATTCAGTTGTTATTACATTTCCAATTTCAGTTGTGTTTATAGCTAGCTTAAGGTAATGTAAACATCAACTAGGTACTTGGCTCTAGAGATGCGCAAGATGATGCAACAAACACATACGTGATGTTTTTTTTAGCATTTTTGAACCCCCTTCCCTCCCCTCCCTTGGTGACACATGGTGAGGTTTAAGACTACCCCCACTCGAGCCTCACGTGATTAATGGACAGCCCCTTTCTACTTATATCATCTTATGCACAGTCCAGCCATAGTTTCTTTGGTCTTCTTCTCTGCATATAGCCATCCACATTCATACGTAATCAGTATATAATGTTCACACTGTTGAGACACATAGGCTTCTTCTCGGTGAGAAAGTGGGCCGTACTCCACCATGAGCGCCCAGCCAAGGTTGGTAGATGTGATATCGATTCAGTTGTGGGAACATTATAGGCTTAATATTTTTTTGGATAAGCCGTTTTCCTCCACCATTTAAAGAGCAGTGGTGGTGAAATAATTTACACAAAGTGCAAGCCAGGTTGAAACTGACAACCTACATAAGCCATTACTCCCACCACTGATCCACGTCCTCATGTATAAAACTTATATGTTAGGTATTATTTGGGTTTCATTACATAGTAATGCGTTTGAAATGCTGCCAATGTGTGCAAAAAGTATATAAACAATGTTTACTTCAGTAATGTATTTATAGGAACTATGTCACTAAGTCAATGTCGGTGGTGAGACCTTCTGTGTTGAAATATTGCATTAACTGGTTAACCATATATTAATATGTTATGTAGTAATATCGTGATTCTTAATATTTACGTCATCTTCTTTATTAAAATAGTGCATCTATTTCTAGTTAACTGATATAAATTCTTGAACTTTTTCAATCTTTTATCTTGTTCTTGCGTATTCATATTAGCGATTATTACCGAGAAAACGCATCTAAAATGTTGTGCTTTAGCCAAAAACCTTGTAACACACAAATTGTCTAGACATCCAAGCACTATAACACCTGCTGCCTTTCTTAGTCTACTTACTAACATTTTAAGTTTACATGTCAGTAGGACTGCCTAGGTGTACTTCATGTAATGAAGTGTGGTTAATAAGTAGGTAAAGGTACCAAAAAAGTTGTAATGTAAAAAAAAAGTGTTTTCAAACAATAGCTTGACGTGGCATTTGCATTACCATTATTCTAAAAGGGTCGCAGCTTTTTAATACGCGTTCTACGTAACGCGCGCATTTCTGCCTTGAAAACGCAGCATTTGTATCGTTTACAGTGCGTAAAAAAAAATAGCGTTTTTTTTTACGCACTGTAAACGATACAAATGCTGCAAAGGCCTTAGGCCTTGGCCCTAATACCTAACACAAAAACTTAATTGATCACTCACGTAATATTCCTCATTAGGTAGTTCATAAATGGTTTACCTAAAGGGGCTCGCCGTTTGATGAGATCAGCTCAATTAGCGCTACCCCATACTGATGCGACGATTATCCCGACCCACACCGGCTGCATTCACGTGCACCTGCATTTAAATGAAATAAAAACTTTTTATAAGTAGGGAAACGACGTGTGTGTTGTAAAAAAGGGAAAAAATACATCAGATGATGAGGACATCATGTGATGTTTTTTATTCTTTTCAAAATTAATTATAAAGGTTGTAAGTGGGAACTTACAATCTTTTTTATTAAATTTTACAATGTTAACTTTAAAACGAAAAATATTTTAGTATCCGTTTTTTTATATGATGTTTATAGACATTTCAAAAATATAAAAAAAAAAGAATAAATGAGAAATTTGACAAATTACAGGCCGGTGAAGTGGGGACTACAAAAAAACGATGCACCCTGGTTGACATGATTCCAGCCCTTGTAGTGATCTGAAACAAATGTAATGGGCCTCATTAGAAGGCTCAAAGGGAAATGGTGAGGGCTATGCTTGGTGTTTCCTTACGCTATCCGTATGAGGAAACCGACATAGCCCAAAGAATTGCCAAACTTAAGTAGCATTGGTCAGGGCTATCATAATAGGTGGCCAATGGAGCTGAAAGGTTCTGGAGTGGTGAATGCGTACCGAAAAACGTAGCGTTGGAAGGCGTTTCCCAAGGTGAACGCTTCATCTGGTGAAAACCGCAGGAAACCGATGGATGTGAGAAGCACCGAAGCGGTCGAAATGGCGGTGCTTGGGGGAGGCCTATGTTCAGCACTGGACGTTTTCGACGACGGCTGAAATTATGAGCTAAAAATAAGAACGTCTTACAAAAATATCACAAGAAGTACTTATGAAGTAGTTCGCCCCATGAGTGGGTGTAAGTTGCATACTTGTAACGCATCCACCACGGTTCGTGTTCGGAGATCGTAAAACACCTTGTTTTGGTCGTTCATCAACTGCGTTCAGATGCGTTGGCTTGAATTATATAATTTTAATTGGCATCGCACAGATTACGGGCGAGCAGAACGAATATCTACTAGGAAGTCAGCGGCCCGCGAAAACGATTGCAGTTTGGCCTAAAAAATTGGTAGACGTTACCAAATCGAGTGTTGCAGTCAGTTCTTATTGAGTTTTAATATTTCTGTTTCCATTTCCGTGTCGGTTTAGGCATGGTTTTATTCCAAAAACATGAACCTCATTCTGATACCTATAGGAAGAATGTCAATCCTCTTGTTATACATAAAGATTTGTCTTGCTTATAAATTGCTGATCATATCAAAGACCACTCATGTTTTGTAACACGATCAAGTAATTATACGGTTACAAATATTTCTAGAAGTTTCGAAGTACCTGCATTGAATGCATCTCCTAGTGCGGCGGGCATTCCACGCGAGAGAGCGCATGCGCGCCTTCGAAACAGAAACCTGCGCGGCTGCGCGGGCGCCATCCAGGGGAAAGTGACACTGTGCACGCGACTGCTCGTGCGTCCGGGGGACCGAGTGACATGAACGATTAGCATGCTCACCCAGTATTAGTGACGGTGATGGAAATATATCATTTTCGCTCGTCAATATGGCTAATTAAGTTGTACCTACATCTTGGAGAAATATTATCTTCCATATTTGGCCCATATTCACTCTGATTCACGTGGTGATCTGGTCGTCATCTGTCATTCATTAATGTTACAGAACTCGATTGTTCTCTTGTCATCTCCCGTTTTCAAAAGGGATGTCCAAAGTGTTTTACGATTTAGGTCTCTAAAGACAGCAGCAATGAAGTGCATTCTCAGAAATTCTTCAACCGTCATTGTTTGGCATTTCGAAGATCGGATATTGTGAACTTTGATGAAGCCGACTTAGTAAGACGAATCGGTGGAATGCATGACAATAGAATCCTGTCAGAATTCCTCACAATATACAGAACAGGCTGTTCTGCAGCAAAAGGATGATTACTATTTTTGATACAAACTGTCGAAAGCTCTGTTGAATATTAAAATTACGATCTCAGACCCCATTAATATTCAAAGAAAATAAATAACATTCGTTATGCAGATCAACAGTTACAGTTGAATTATTTATTCAAGCGCGAACGGTTTTTTGCTAAACTTCGATGGAAAAAGGTGAAACTAGTGTAGGATCATGTCTGATAGATGTAACGTACAATTAAATTCTTGAAATATATTCATTTTATTGCCACGCAGTGATCTGTACGCTTTCATTAAACACGCCAAGTGATCATTAGCTTTTGTCGGTGAATTTTATAGTGGTTAATAAAATATCAACACAATATGCCTTTTTAACTGACTTCAAAAAGGAGACGGTTCTCAATCCGTCTGTATTTCTTTTATGGTCTCTTTGATCCTTGATATCTGCAGCAATTGTGAATCGATTTCGGAATTCTTTTTTTAGTGGATAGAGTAGGCCTCAGGAGTGGTCCCATATATAAGGTGTATCTATTCATACACGAAATATTTTAAGAGGTACATCTGTAGGTGGTAAAGAAGCTACAGCAACAAAAAAAAAATTCTAAAGGTATTTTTTTCAAAATGTAATATTTATAAATTATTTGACGCACATGAGAAATACTGGCTCCTTCTTATTTTTTACGGCCCGAGACACCGCGGCCATGCTCGTGCCGTCCGGTCGCCGCCCTCGCAGCGTCAGGCGGGCCATTCGTAGAATTTGGAGTAAAGGTTTTATGCAAAACGTCTCCAGCAGTTTTAAAATTACATTAATTACGAGAATTCAAAAACACTTAGATAAAAAAAATATTTTTGCTTCTATCGCTTCTTTACCACCTACAGGTGTACCTCTTAAAATATTTCGTGTATGAATAGATACACCTTATATAATATATTTGATAACTTTGCTTATGTTTTTTGTGTTAGCTTCGATAGTACGTTTTTAATCCACTTTTTTATATTTTGATGATATTCTAATATTCCCTTTCACTGAAGTTTACATAGCAAGTCGTGGTATACGAATTGGTGTGGCTAAGGTTAGTTACCATTACTGAAAAACTAAAAATAAAAGGCTTAAAAAAACAAACGCCTTCCAAACAAAACAAGCAAAGTGAAAAATAACTTTCATTTTGGAATTCGGTGATAAAAAACTAAAATACAGATCCTAAGACACCCACCCACTTCCGTTATTAATTTTCACTGTAGTGTTTTTTTTTAAGTCGGTTGTTTTTGGTGATATAAAAAGCCGACGACCTAATCAAAGTGATAGATATAATGATAAGGGATTCGAACGAAAGATAGTAACCCGAATGCTACAATATGTGACATAAGTTTTGTTAGTCAATACGTATTTGCAAGGTGTCTCAATGACAGTGTGGTAATAACTTTACGAATACTCAATATTTACCGTGTACTTAGCAACAATCGATCATAAAGTGAACAGTGTCAACACAAAAAGTGACGCAAATATTGCCTTTGTCACGACTCACGACTCGTCCGCCAACGCTTCTGGCAGTTTTTACGATACGCGCGAATTTGTGCCAAAATATGCATTGAAAATATAAAGAAACGGTTTATTATCGATTGGCGGATGCTCGCCGATGGAGTGTATCCTTGACATTGTACTCGAAACTGGCTGTCCGGATGACTGGCTCGCCAACTGGATGCACAGCCGGACTCGTAATACATAACTTGTATGTACAATATATGCAGCGATGCGCGCCGTTGTTCGATTATGACGTCAGATAATATCAGGCCTTCCACTCATTAAATTGAGGTAAATTGGATGCCGCGTAATGGGATTGTTTTAAAGTATTGCCCAGAAGTAACACCTGTTGATTCTTCAATGTCCTAATATAAGTAGCATTTTTTTTTGGGTCTGACATCTCACTGTTCAACCTGTGAGATTGTCGACTGCTTTTTACCGGACTTGACTGTGGCTAACTTAATAAATTAAGGCACCCAGCCAGGGCTACTTTTTACTATCCGACCTTGGTATTAGTTCCTTCATCCATTTTTTTTTTTTACATTTCATAGAGATTTCTCATAAATGTTTTTCTAACAGCGCCGCACAGTGGAACGAATGTATGGGAGCGGTTGGACGTAGACATGTCCGAAAAATAAGAGTAAAATTATGACAAACTAATGATGCCATCTTATTCGATTACTTAATGCCTTCATAAATTGTGGTGATGAATTTCTTCATAACTCCCATATTTCGGGAGTAATTTGAGAAAATGTGAAATTTTACTATGAAAATGAGTGTATCGAGCTCTCTCCCTCCTGATTCCGGGCTTGTTTCAAGTAGCGGTCTCTAATATCGTAATGCTATTACTAAGAGCTATATTTTACTAAGACACATAGTGCGCCAAATGTGCACTTTCTGGGATAAAAGGAAATGAAAATTTAAAAAAAAAAACGTTTTTTCCCCATTTGTATTTACTTTAAACCGCAGACAGACTTATTAAGAGGTCTATAAATATATTATATATATACAGAAATATATATTAACAAAAATATTCACAAGAACTGATGAGAGTATGACTTTTAAGTAAGTTGATAATAAATTACCTAGTTTCATTAAAAGTACAATAAATAATTAAGATGTAAGCTCTAATTTACTAAGTTACACATTTTAAAACAATAGCATCATTTAATTATCTTCGTCATCATCATCATCATCAATTAATTCAAATTCAGAATCGATGTCCGCTAAATCATTTATGTTAACAAATTCGATATCACTTTTCTCAGAATCCGTAAGCTCATAAAATTCCTTAAAAGAAGATTTTTTTACAAACTTATTTCCTTTTGGACGGATACTTGTAACAAGTGGATCAGAAGACAGTAAAAGATTGTGCATAATATCTTCATTGCATGAGATACTGCTATGCTTTCGAGAATGCCCCTCTCTATATTTTCTAAAATCTTTATTTCTAGCCTCAGATGCCTCTTCGGATAGAAAACCAATGGGCACAATTGACATGTTCTGAACTATGTCTGGCCCATGCATTAAAATTTTATGAAGTGAAGAAGGCATATAATACCATGGGTATAACTCCACGTAAAGCTTAGCAGTATCAAAGCAGAACTCTCGGAATTTAGTTACGTTGATCTTCTCTCCTGATGAAATACACTGCAAGATCACACAGATTTTTCTTAAAAGCATAGCATCTATTCCGGTCAGTTCAGCAGATTTAGTGTAGTTTTCAAAAAATCTCCTTGCCGAGTTGCCATTGTTGGTGGATCCACTGCCTTGTTTCACAACATCGAGAAGTAAGCCCGTTTCTCTTCTTACAGCCTCTTGAACTCTTTTCTTCCTGTCATCAACTTGCCTTTTTGCTATATCACCCCTTACTTGCCATGATTTTATGTCTAATTTGTAGGAAATGTGTAATAAGCATTCCATTGAGCGAATCCAAGCGTGAAGGGTGCTTAAGCTATATTTATACATGTCCTCGTTTGCGTGTTTATCTTTGATTAACTCTAAATTATTCATTTCTTTAGGACAAGCCTTGCATATGTCACACACTGAAGCTGCTGTATTGGATATAATGGAATGAATTTTACCATCAATCATTGTCAACAGCAGTTGGTGTTTGACACTAATTCCATCAGTGATGGTGGATGGAGTTAAGGCTTCAATCTCTGCTTCGATTTCAGCCATCTCTCTCTGCACATTTTCTTTGGTTTCCTTTATAAACTTAAACAATATTGGCCGGCAAAATGAAGTGGAAGATGGTCGCTCGTTTTCCCAAATTGTTACACCTTTTGAGACGAGCCGCAGTGGTACAAGACTAATCATAAAATTACTAGCAAGATCGATTTGCTCATCTTCACTCGTCCTTTGATGATAAATGCTTTGGCTAGATGATCCGTCAAAACCCCATTTGCTGGTCAATACGAGCTGTTGATTGGGATCAACAGGGGTTTCTAACGACCTAATAAGTCTTCTTGAGGTTAAATCCATCAAGGCTTGTAATTTGATTTTTGCAGAGCTCTCTGTAACTGTGAGATCTTCTTTGGCCGGATAGCACTTAATTTTTTCTTTAACCAACATGTAGTAACTCGGGTATTGAAGAGCTCCTTCTTGAGTGTTGAAATCCCGAAGAGTGTTATAGCGCCATTTCGATAAGTTCATCGATACATAAAGAGCCAATGCCTTCAAAGGGGATATTTCCCGTACCTGAATTGATTTACCTTCAATGAAGGCTTTGATTTTTGAGGCCTCTTCTGGATTCTCCGTCAAGTATTTCATAACATAAGCTGTATCGCTTTGTCCTACCTTTTGAAGCGCCCTTTCGGCCGAAAACATAATTTCAGCGCTGCTACTGCTGCATGAAAGACTATCTTCAGTGCGTCTTCTTTTTTGCCGGTTACTAAGGTCCTCAAAAGATTTACGAGGACTACGATGTGTACAAGTTGAAGCATCAGATTTAGCAGGAGAAATTATGGGCTCGATGACGTCACTTATATTTTCTGTAGAAGGTTCCATATTTTCATTCTGTAATTCCGGCCATTGAATTGCAGCCTGTAGCCAAATCTCATGTTTCTTCCGAAACTTATCTGTGCTTCTTCCAGACTGTGTCCATTTTGCATAAATGCGGTAGCAAAATCGACGACACCAGTCTTTTAAACTTGTTTCAGCACTTTCACATAACTGAACACAACTGTTATCTTTTAAAACACTGAACAAATAGTTAAAGTCGCGTAAATCTTTATGTGCGCGTGCGCATAAAACAACGTGAATATCAAGATTTGTATTAAAATTTGGAAAATACATTGCGAGATTAGCTTGGATACAACGAGGTGTAAATCAACACTGATTTTAAAGTTACTAATAGTGACCTATTTATATAAAATCCAGGTATCCCAGGTATCCTTTGTTAAATATTGCAAGGTAATTAGTTATTGTGATAATTAGTAAATGATGCATGCTAAATTAGTGTATTAAGAGCCATTTAGTAATTAAATAATAGCAATGTTCTTATCAGTAATCATTAGTGCATCAGTTTTATATGTAAACCTTAAGTCCCTAATTATATATCCTAATTAGCTTATATCTTCTCTAATTGGCTGCTCAGAAATGTTATTGTAATAAGGTAAACCTTTAGAAAAACGGTTTTAATCAACAAAATAAACAAAAAATAAAAAAATTGTGTTATAAAATAAACATCACTCTTTATCCCAGAAAGTGCACATTTGGCGCACTATGTGTCTTAGTATTAAATATAGCTCTTAGTATTAGCATTATGATATTAGAGACCGCTACTTGAAACAAGCCCGGAATCAGGAGGGAGAGAGCTCGATACACTCATTTTCATAGTAAAATTTCACATTTTCTCAAATTACTCCCGAAATATGGGAGTTATGAAGAAATTCATCACCACAAGTTATGAAGGCATTAAGTAATCGAATAAGATGGCATCATTAGTTTGGCATAATTTTACTCTTTTTTTTCGGACATGTCTACGTCCAACCGCTCCCATACATTCGTTCCACTGTGCGCCGCCCCGTCAACATCAGTCGAGCGCCAAAACATCTTATAGTACTTGTAAGACTACACAGATAAACAATGCCTTGAGAATATAAGAAAAATTAGGTTTCAAGCACTATAAGGAGTCGCGAAAAACAGTTTTGCCTTGTTCGTAATATGAACTTGGTAGGTATGTTGTGCCAAACAGTTCAATGCCCCAGCTAGTAGGGACAGACCGCAGACAGGGCCTTCTTCTCCCTCTCCCTGTCTACCCCCCTAAAAACTCGGAAGGGTGGCTAAAACTAATCTGTCTTCTTTGCACGTAAATAAAGGTACAGTCGGCAGCACGTAACGGTAACAATTCGACCGTGAACCGGCTTAGCGTAATATAGAGTTTCAATAAACGCACGTTCGTAAGGACGTAAAAATATCGTGGCGAGATTTTATCGCGCACTGGGTTTTTATCTCTCGGTGTTGAACCGAGTATTGAGAATCCAACAGAGTTGAAAAAATACACTGTTCGATTTTTGATCAGTGCGCAAAAAAATCCGGCCGCGATATTTTTACGTCTAGCTGGTGTTGTTACCACTGTTTCCACTGACGTATGGCCTACTGTATGCCTACGTTCGACAAACATAAGAGTCCCATTTCTTTACTTTGCCATGAAGAATCAATATTGTGTTAGTACCTACTAGAGTACTAACACAATATTGATTCTTCATGTTAGAATCGTTTACATAACCACGTTCTGTCGTTGAAGGACACTCCTACTTCCTACACGCCATGATCTTGCGCAGGCGTGTGTCTTTGCTGACACCCGAGATACGTTTACCATCTATGTACAATTTTCCAGTTCCTTTTACAAATAATATTCAAAGCCGTAAAAACCATCAGCAATTCAAAATTAGAATCGAATAAATTGACGTAAACACGGACGTAAGGCGGCCCCTAGACCTACAATAACATTGTACAATACATTTTATTGTACAATAAGATTGAGAGGCGCTTTGAATCCAAACGATCAATTATATTGCACAATAATACGAACTGCACAATGTTTTCGTGTTCAGTCGGAGAATAGATTAATACAGTTTACAACACAAAACTACACCACTTTCTGCCGTAAAATTCATCACAATTCAGTTTTTGGAAAAATATAACAAAAACCTAAGCGACGCGTCTGATTTCCCGCCTGAAATTCCCGTGTACTCGTTGTTCAAGACAAAACACATACTAAAAATATTGCGCAATACTGACCCTACACGATGCAATGGAAAAATATGGTGCAATAAAAATTAAACATGCTCAAACTTTCATTCAATCATTGCGCAATCTTCAATATTAACCCTATACGGTCAATAATATTGCACAATTCGTAATATTGCACAATTTAATTGATCGTTTAGGGGCCGCCTAACGTAACAATATGGCAGCATGATATCGCGCGTCAAAAAACACTCGAATTTAAACTCTCGGCAATAAGCGGAGGGTTGAAGATCTAGTGCATCAATAATTTTTTTACGTCCGTGTAGATGTTGACTAGTCTCTATACTAATAGCCGTCACCGTTGTCCTGGAAATCATATTTTTATAACCTTCATCATCATCATCATTTCAGCCGAAAGACGTCCACTGCTGGACATAGGCCTCCCCCAAGCTCTGCCACTTCGACCGGTTTTGTGCTTCCCGCATCCAGCGGATTCCTGCGGCCTTCACAAGGTCATCGGTCCACCTTTTTGGAGGCCTTCCAACTCTACGTCTTCCGGTACGCGGTCGCCACTCCAGAACCTTTCGGCCCCATCGGCCATCTGTTCTGCGAGCAATGTGCCCTGCCCACTGTCACTTCAGTTAAGCAATTCTTCGGGCTATGTCGGTTACTTTGGTTCTCCTACGGATCTCTTCATTTCTGATTCGATCGCGTAGGGAAACTCCAAGCATAGCCCTCTCCATCGCCGTTTGGGTGACTTTCAGCTTTCTAATAAGGCCCATTGTGAGCGACCACGTGTCGGTTCCATAAGTCATCACTGGCAACACACACTGGTCAAAGACTTTCGTCTTGAGACACTGCGGTATGTGGGACGAGAAGATATTGCGTAGCTTCCCGAACGCTGCCCAGCCGAGTATTCGACAATTGACCTCTTTCTCGAAGTTGGACCTACCTAACTGGACAGTCTGTCCTAGGTACACATATTCGTCCACAACTTCGAGTGCCGCCTCCGATCTTCACTGGAGTGGGTATCACATGAGCATTGGACATGACCTTTGTCTTGTCCATGTTCATCTTGAGAACCACTCTTCCGGAAGCTCTACTGAGGTCATCGAGCATTGTACTGAGGCCCTCCATAGTCTCAGCCAAGACAACTATATCATCGGCAAACCGAAGGTGAGTGATATACTCGCCATTGATGTTGATGCCAGCCCCTTTCCAGTCCAGAACCTTGAAGACATCCTCCAGTGCAGCGGTGAACAGTTTCGGAGAAATAACGTCTCCCTGTCTCACCCCTCGCTGCAGAAGGATAGGTTTCGAGGTCCGGTCCTGAAGTCGGACTGACATAGTGGCGTTTTTGTACAGAACTTCAGCACCTCGATGTACCGATAGTCGATGTGGCACCGTTGAAGAGACTGCAGTACTGCCCAGGTTTCGATCGAATCGAAGGCTTTTTCGTAGTCCACAAACGCTAAGCAGAGAGGCAGGTTATACTCTTCGGTCTTCTGTATAACCTGCCGCAGCGTATGTATGTGGTCTACGGTGCTAAAGCCTTTACGGAATCCGGCTTGTTCGGGAGGCTGGAAGTCGTCAAACCTACGCGCTAGACGGTTTGTGATGACTCTTGAAAATAGCTTGTAGACATGGCTCAGAAGTGAGATGGGCCTATAATTCTTAAGTAGGGCATTGTCACCCTTCTTAAAGAAAAGTACCACCATAGTGGTTTTATGAAGACCATTTTTCGGACATTGCTTTTTTATATAAAAAGCTGATAGTTTAAGTTATTTAAATGCAATATTTCGTATCCCCATTTCACTAGTATGTTTAGTTTTTGAGATATATTTTTTTGAAAATCGTCTTTTTTTCAACCGGGTATTTAGAAAAAATATCATATCTTTGAAACTAAATATGATACGCAATTGTGATCTTAGAAACATCGATGGCGTTTTTGATGCTCCATATTTTAGAGTACAAATAAATCTTGGAACTTCGTTAGATTCGGACTTATACGAGGTTTTCAGTTTTCAGTTTTTATTATTTTTCTCGGTAGTTCCACCGTATTTGGAAAAGTTATTTATACTAAAATTATGCCCTCCATCTTCCCTACATACCACATAAATAACACATCCTAATTGCGTGGAATCTAGAAGTTATTCCAAATTAACTGTTTTTGCTAGGGTTGTCGCTTTCTAATCTGAATGTTGATGACTCCATTTTTATTTAATGGTACGTATTGGTTATTAAAATTTCGACTATTAATCCTAGGAACTTAGTTATATCCAGACTTATAAAAGGTTTTTAGTTTTTTATTTATTTTGTTCTCGATAATTCCGTAGTATTGGAATAAGTTATTTATACTGAAACTACACTTTGCCAGCAACTTCGTTCGCGCATATTTTCATAAAAACTTTAACACCCTTTAAAACTGAATTTTGACGGTAGTTTTGACAAACGAATAACGGGACGATTCTATTGTCACAAAATTCTCTAAACTAAACTAAAAATCACTTAAATTTGGTTTATCCCTGTCAAACAACGGTTTTCTGTTCTGAAATAGACTAAAAGTGACACAACTTAACTATATTTTAGTTTGATAGCACTAAGATTGCACTGAATTATTAGTTTAGTGAAAATGTCAATTTTGCTATTCTGAGTTTGCAGGTTTTCACCAAAAATTTTGACTTAATAATTTATTTTAACTAAATCTGACTATTTTTAATCGCAATTAAAAAAGTGTCGAATAAAACTAGTGATCATGAACTAAAATTCACACTTAGGCCTAGCCTTCACGGGCAAAGACACTACTGTATTTTTTGTTTTCCTTTTCTTTTGCTTATATCTCGAAAATGGCGTGTCCTATCACAAAAATAATGAAAATTTCGACCCCCTTTAAAACCCCTGCACATTTAAATCTCAACACGTGGGTAATATTATTTTATATTTTTCAAAAAAAAAAGTGAAAATTTTCATATAAAACACGTCCAGGCTGCCTCCAAGCGCGCGCCTTCGTTTCTCAAAAAAATTCATTGCGTAGCGCACAAGTACCACGTTGCGAAGCCAAAAGAAAAAAAAGTTGAGTCGCGATTGTCAAATTCGATTTTAGTCATGTCAAAATAATTTTTAAATTTAGAGATTTTGTCTTGCAGAATAGCGTTACAATTCTCATAGCCAAAAGTAAGGAATTTTAGAGATAGTTTAGTTTGGTGTACAACAGAATCGGCAATGACAATCATTATTTTGATTTGAATTTGTGCTAAGTTTTAAGTTTATTAACCTAAGAAATAAGATTCCTCCATACGATCTTTAAAAACCCCTAAATTGTTCTTTTGGAGGTAGTTCTGAAAATTAAAAATGACATTAAAATGTAAATGTGCCCTGCCCACTGCCCGTTAAGTTTGGCGATTCTTATAATTGTGTGGATAACTTTGGTATAAAATAGACATAACTTCAGATCCGGATATGAACTAATATAATATGATCGCGTGACAACCCTAACGACGTAGAATACGGATTGAACTTAAAAATGTTGTGGTTTCTAGATTCCACGCAATTAGGATGTGTTATTTTTGTGGTATGTAGGGAGGATAAAGGGCCTAATTTTAGTATAAATAACTTTTCCAAATACGACGGAATTACCGAGAAAAAAAATAAAAACTGAAAACTGAAAACCTCGTATAAGTCTGAATCTAACGAAGTTCCGAGATTTATTTGTACTCTAAAATATGCAACATAAAAACGCCTTCGATGTTTTTTAGGTCACAATTGCGTATCATATTTAGTTTCAGAGATATGATTTTTTTTCTAAATACCTGGTTGAAAAAAAGACGATTTTCAAAAAATTATATCTCATAAACTAAACATACTAGTGAAATGGGGATACGAAATATTGCATTGAAATAACTTAAAGTATCAGTTTTTTATATAAAAAAGGAATGTCCGAAAAATCCTCTTCATAAAACACTGTGCACACCTCTGTTCCATGCCTGTGACGTTTTGCCCTCGAGTATGACGGAATCGAACAACTTCTGAAGGGCCTTGAGAATGGGTTTCCCGCCGGCATTCAGGAGCTCAGCCTTAATTCCGTCATCGCCCGGCGCCTTGTTGTTTTTGAGCTGCTTCAGAGCCATCCGAATCTCGTACAAGCTGACGTCCGGGATGTCTTCGGTACAATGTCGGGTGAACCTAAACCTTCAACGTGACGTTTTTACACTATCGTTGCGTTATCTAGACACGCGGTAGCGTGTCAAGCCAAGTTCAAGTAATAGAACTGGCGAGCAGCACCGTGTGTAATATTACACGAACCATTTGGAGCCACTTTTGACCCCCTCATAACTCATAAACTATTTCACATAAACATGTCAAATTTCGCTCATATATTGAGACTTGCGAGATACATATGTGCTCCAAATTTCATAAACACATCTCAAACGGTTATTTAGATATTAACGTCCAAAATTCGTCATTTCAAAACTCTAACCCAGTTCCAGATGACCTAGAAAGTTCAAATTTGGCATGCAGATAGGTAATAAGGTGAATACAAAGGAATAAATCAGAAACTGGTAAATTTTTATCATTTTATTGTAATTTGTCAGTTAATTGATTCTATTAGGAACACTTATATGTATACTTAGTGCCTGTAATAACTGTTCTGTATTTGTAAAAAAAGGATGTAAGAATCAGCAATGAGCAATCAAAACATGACAGCCGGTCTTCATGTGGATTTTAAGGTCTTCACATGAATATATAACGAGTTGAATACCACTCTTATATTTTTTTATCCAAATATTTCCGTTTAAGTACTTATAACTAACAGTATAGTCGACTTTCGTATTTATTACGTTATTAACTGGGATTTAGTATTAATTATTGTTTCAATATTTAGCGCACATCAATAGCGTAAGATTTTAATTTTATTACATGTACAAAAAGTAATGATATCCCATCAAAAACATAAATGTGAAATGAGAGCCAAGTTCAATATTATGATATATGCCTTGGTTGTTGACTTCAACGACAAAAGAAGTGAGATCTAAATGGGTGCCAAGTTCAATGGTTAATCCTGAAATGTATTTATAACTACATACAATATCATTTCTTCCTATAACTTAGGATAATATATTGTAGCCTAAGGTCTGACTTGGCTAGTTCTCATATACGAATTGTATCATAATATTGAACTTGGCTCTCATTTCACATTTATGTTTTTGATGGGATACACATTACTGCGTTTTCCTAAAATCACAATACACGACGCCTGTAGTCCCCCAAGGGTTAGACAGAGATGGCCCTGAAAAACAATCCTTTAAAGATATGACCAACAAGCAGAGTACAACCCGAATTGATTGTCACAGTCTAAATTAACGCGAGCGAAGCTGCGGGCAGAAGCTAGTAGGTAATAATATAATTCAATTATGATTCGAAATAGACGTGGCGCCATCTATTATCATAAGAACGTTATTGGTTTTTTCAGTAGGGACTTTTTTCCGCAGGAATTGTACTTTTTTTTTATGTCCGTGTCTGCACACCTGACAAAGTATATGCAAAATTTCAGTATGATTTCGATTTCAGTACGTACATGCAAAATCTGAGGATGATCGATTCTGTGGTTTTGGCTTGAAAAGTTAACAAACAAACTTACTATCGAATTTATAATATTAATTAGGATGTAACAAATGCGTCTAACAGTCTGTAGTTTGAGTGGAATCCAATACCGCTAAATGGCAGCTTCCCGCTCAGAATAATAAAAAACTTGATTCTTTCAAAAATCCTAACTGTTATTATAAGATAATCTGCGTGTCGGACACATTTGAATGCGCTTTGCATGTTAATTGTTCGAAAGTTATATTCTATTGAACACTGCCGTGGTTCTGTATCAAAACGGTTGTTTAAAATCCTAGTCACCCTTGTATACAATAAAATCACGCCTTGCTTCCCCTAAGGAATGGGCAGCGAGCTACCAACTTTTCTAGAAGTAGAGTATTTCCAATATCTGAAAGAGTAAATAAAGGGTACAGATTAATAAAAAGAGTTCCATATAATATTTTTTTTAAATGTATTTTCTAGCACATTTACGTTACATAACATTTTTTTATTGATTTGACGAAGAAATGTAGGACTCAAAACATCCTAATTCTACGTTAACAGAAGGTTAGGAGCTCAATTTAATCATTTTAATAAAACCCCGTTCCTCTCTTCTTCACATTCATTCATGCATGACCATGACCAAAGAGAATATAACCACTAGAGAGCGTATAGGCCAATTTCTTCTAAGGATACGACTCACCACTGCAGGCCGGGGGACGAGGAAGAACGCGCTACTGTAATTGGTCAGTTCAAGGTCAAGTTGCGTAGGTATGCCCATCGTAGGCCTGCTCTACTTCATTAAGGGAAAATAGTCGATATCGATAAAATGGATTTAAAATTGTGATAAATACTCAATTAAAATCAAAGAAATCATATTTAATCAAAACCAGTCACTAATAAAATGAAAGCTAAAGAATCCAAGAACAAAATTTACGCCACTATCATATTCGACGAAATGGCATTCAGAAGCGGGTTCGAATATCATCCCCAAGGCAGAAGGCTACGTGAGTTTTGGCGCCAGTTTACAAACGGATTGTTAAGACGAAGCTAAAAAAGTCACAGTATGTAAATTGAATAAAATTTTCACTTAATTTAATTTTAATTTTCGATATATACTTTCAGCTATTAAAAGTAACAGCACTCATTTTTACGATAAAAATACAAAGGGAAAGTAAGGGATAGATGCATTAGAATTGTCTAATGAAAGAGCGAGACTTTTCCAAAAGACATCAACGCGCGCGACTTGACCGTGTGCTCGTTCACCCAACCACCATTTTAAATAGACCCCTACGGTGGATCATAATATGATTAAATCAAAAGAAATTTTTCGTACTGTTTACTTACTGAAGAAAAGTTATGCGATCCTTTTTGTAACTAGAAGTCTTGGAATGTTTCCCACACCACTTCAATCCGCATGAAGGCATTTTGATGCGTTATAATTACAGATGAAGTTACATTATTTCCATTAATTTAGCGTGCACAGAGGTCTAAAAACTGGTCACAACTAAAATGGTTACTAGAACCGTAGCCAATGCATAGGCGACAAAATACTTATAGTTTTCGAGCGTCGGGGCACTGTATGCGCAGTCAAGTGGTTATATAGTCTTTGACCATGACCGATAAATAATAGACCAGTGGTAGTCTCAGAGTGGATAAAATAGAAAAACCGCAGAAAAACGAAATCACTTTCCTCAAAAAGGTCAGTTTATGTAAAAAATAGTATTTTAGCGTACTATATTAGTGTTATAGATGATACTAGCTTTTGTCAGCGGCTTCGCCCGCGTGGTCGGAAATTATCCCGTGGGAACATACTACCGGAAAAAAGTACCCTATGTGTTATTCCAGGTTATAAACTATCTGTGTGCCAAATTTCATCTAAAGCGGGTCAGTCGTTTTTGCGTGAAAGAGGAACAATCATCCACACATCCATACGTACAAACTTTCGCATTTATAATATTAGTAGGATGTGCATTGTAAAATAGTACCAAATTTAATTAATTTTATGGTTCACAATTTTGGTCGTACTGGCTTGCACATAAAAGGTATATATGTATATGCTGTCGCGGACTTTTATTTAGATCTACTTAAGACAATCCTGCGGTACATCATCTTTATGTAGGTAACTCCATTGGTTTAGGCAGCGCGCGCCAAGATAGCTCTCAGATGGAAGATTTTTTTCCGACTTAATTGACACGTATCGTTATATTATGACCAAAATTACATAAAATCATTATAAATTGTAGCCTATGTGTTATTCTGATGAATAACCTATATTACTGTAAAGTTTCATCCAAATCCGTCCAGTAGTTTTTTCGTGAAAGGGTAACAAACATACACATACATCCATCCTCACAAACTTTCGCATTTATAATATTAGTAGGATAGTTTCCCGAACAAGGCCTCTGACCAGTGGGTACGGCAAATAATTTTCATTTAATTCGTTCAAAATGGTAGGCCATTTACTGGGCGTTAATTTCTCACTAATTAGTAATTAGTGTCTCGTTTTAGGCGACAGAATATCGATAATAACTCCAATTAGGAGATCGTTTTGTTCGAGAATTATTTGCGGATTGCGTTGTTAGCGATTAAATCTCTGTTAATTGTTGTAGTTATGATTGTTAAATAATTTGTTATACTTTCTAATCTAATCAAGCACTGAGGATAATTTGAGAGCGAAAAATAAAAGTCTTCGAAAAGAAGATGAAGACGTAAGACCTAGGATTCGGAAATGGAAATGTCTTTGAGTTTTGAGTTTTCGCTTTCGATTGGGACAGTAAAAATGTACAAGTAGTACTTATATGAAGAAAATCTTGGTAATTAAAATTGGTTGTTGTAAAAATTGTAATAAAAATTGTTATACTTTCAAATCTAGTCAAACATAGAGGATAATTTAAGAGCAAATAATAAAAGTCGTGGAAAAGAAGAAGACACAGGCGTAAGACCATAAGGATATGGAAATGTCAATGAAATTTGTTTTCGATTAAAACCGTCAAAATGTGTAAGTTAAGTAAGTAAGTAAGCTTAAATAAAGAATATACATCTCTCAAGGCTAGTGATGGTAATGATAGATACGATCAAATTATAGAATGCACCAGCGAGGCAAAACATGATGATTGCAGTAATTTTGCAGTTTCTTTATGATCATCATTCGCTAATCTATGCATTGTCTTCTAAAGGTTAGTCAATCAACATCTAACTACTAACTTATAAAACGACTGACTTATGCTTCATCTTTTATTTTTGAATTGCAGTAATTTCGTCATCTGCATGTAGGTCGTATTTTTTCTTACTTTCAAAGGCGTCTCCAGGTCTACTCCTTGATATGCAATGTTCGCTGTAGCACCATGAAACTTGAGGCTTCAAGGCCTAGTATAAATCTTAGGGTTCATTCGATTAATCGAGTCTGGTCCAATTGAGCTGTGGTCGGTGCATTTCATTGAATAATTCATTAAAATAATCTTCACATTGTAATTATGTAGTACTAGAAAATACAAAACAACCTGTGAGTTAGGTAGTTTTTCTAGTACTAGTAATTTAATGCTTTCCTTAATTTTTCTACTACTTTTAAATGCATTTAGGTACGTAGTTAAGCCTAATTTAATATGAATAAAATAATATTTCGCCACTATAAACTAATTAATAAACTAAAAATAATATCCAAAACCGTCATTTCTTAACAATTACGTCTTTATCCTCATAGTGTTCACTGTTTTCCCGAAATTCATATGACGTAGGTACGTACATTATTATGTACCTACTATCGCACTGTTATACCATCCTTTTACAATGTCGGTATTACTTAGTAATTATTGACATCACTAGGACGTGGTCTTGATTAAATTGTGTAACAAATACGTCGTGTTAACTCAGGTCTAGCTCAGAAGTGCCTACTAAATATTTCAATTAATTCACATTAAAATAAATAAAATTCTTAATGATTTGAAAAGACAAACTAACTAGCAGCATACACAATACAGTAATAAGCTGAGTGCTTCAGTACTTGCTATCTTTGACAGGGGAATATAGTATTTTTACCCCACTGCGGAGCTTCTGCCGTCGTCCATCTTCACTGCGACTGGTGTCCAGCCCAAATTCCACAAATCCAGCACACTGTGCGACCCATCATTAAATAAAACATTAATTCCAATAGTGGTGTCTTAGATCTTGTGCGCTGTTGCACCTTGTATATATTCACTTTGAGCGTAGCATCTCTAAACTGTCAATTACGTAAAAAAAACATTCGTCAACAATGAAAAACAGACATTCAGCCGTCAGTCTTAACTGCAACTAACTGATCTGCGGCTCAAAATGCCAGACGGTATTACCAAATACTAATAAATTATGTAGTAACATTGAAACACAGTTGTTTCATAAGTTTTTTAGAAGTAACAGAATCTACTAATACTTTATCGTACTGTATAAATTATATTCAGGTTTGTTAATTAGTAAATAATAATTTATGTATTGACAGCATTTTAGATTTATTTCATTTTAATTTAATTAAGTAAGTTACAAAATATAGACAAATTATATCAGTAAGTTTACAAGGAAAGTGAGAGGGATGATCATCCGATTACAATACACGTGAATGTCAAATCGATGTTCACGGTCATCGATGAATCGGATCGGGGGCGGTTGCGTAGTAGGTTCGGTGTTTCGAAATTTAAAATTAGCATAGAACGGAGCGAACTTAGACTAGAGAGGCTCTACCCGTCCTTGTAATATCTTAACCAGCCAGTCTATTTTGTAAAAATCTCACCTTTGAAATCTAAGATGGTGGTTGGAAATGAGCTGTCATAGTCGCTCGATCACTTGTAAGTCACTTCAGCTAAGTTAATGCGGTGCAATGGTTACAGAATATATTCTAAGGTATAAGTTTTAATTTAAGAGGTAAATAAAGTCATCAAAGACATGAACTACCTAACATAAAAAAACAGGAATTGAAAACAAAATCCACCTGTTAAGTTGTTTAAAATTAATCCGTAACCAAACATACATAAGTTGCCGATTGAGTTCAGCCAGTACGGAAAGCGTGACATAATTACATTTAAAAAAACCTTAAAAGGTTAAGCACTTTAATACAATTATCGCGGCGGTTAAACACTGACGCTATTTATCTTAGATCGTTTGTAGAAAATAATTGGAATCCGCAAACATTAGTCATTCCAATTGCACTCCGACTTGTAACCAGCTGCGATGCAATTACGTACTTGTGTGGTCAAAGTTTTTACCATAAACTGTCATCGGGCCAATTTATACCAATGATAATTGGCTAGCGAAACAATTCCGCCTTAAAATTAAAATCACATTATTTACCATTACAATTACCTATATCAACACGTTCATTAATTTTTGAATTTAAACAATTGTTTAGTGGACAGTTTTAATTGAATTTATTAGGTCTTGACCTATGAAATTGCCGTTCTGCAGTACGGGCCATTTCAAATCAAAATAATTTTTGTTTGTCTAAGAATTCTAATTTCAATTTAATTTTATTTTAAAAACATGGAATTCTTTTTTCAAAAGAAGTCATTTGTTTATTGATTAGTGTTACATTTTCATCGCATTTCAATCTTTTTCGTCATCATGGATACGTTAAAAATTCGAGTAATTATGGAATATGAGTACCGTCGTGGCAGCAACGCGGCACAAGCGGCACGCAACATCAACGACGTTTACGGAGCTAACACTACAAACCAACGCACCACCTGTTATTGGTTTGCTCGCTTCCGTTCTGGAAATTTCGACCTGAAAAATGAACCTCGCGGTCGTCCGCAGACTTTGGTCGACAATGACGAATAAAAG
This sequence comes from Aporophyla lueneburgensis, assembly GCA_932294355.1. Taxonomy (NCBI): domain Eukaryota; kingdom Metazoa; phylum Arthropoda; class Insecta; order Lepidoptera; family Noctuidae; genus Aporophyla; species Aporophyla lueneburgensis. The sequence continues at coordinate 23,522,040 of OW028754.1, forward strand.
GCGATAGTGGAAGCTGATGATACACAATCTACGGCTGAATTAGCAGCAGCTTTCGACGTTAGCGTCGAAACAATATTTGTCCATTTGCGTCGAATTGGCAAGGTAAAAAAGCTTGACAAATGGGTGCCCCACGAACTTAATGATCGCAAGCGCGAAGTACGCGTCGAGACGTGCCTTGCACTGCTCAACAGACACACAAATGAAGGAATTTTGAACCACATTGTTACCTGCGATGAAAAATGGATTCTGTTTGATAACCGCAAGCGCTCAGCAAGTTGGTTGGATCCTGGTTCAGCACCTTAACAATGCCCTAAACGAAAACTGACCCCTAGAAAAGTGATGGTCACTGTTTGGTGGTCTAGCGCCGGTGTGATTCATCACAGCTTGTTACCAAACGGGGTGAGCATTACTGCAGATGTGTACTGTGAAGAACTGAACTCAATGATGGAGAAGCTGGCACATCTCCAACCAGCATTGGTCAATCGCTCGTCTCCGCTGCTCCTGCACGACAACGCGCAACCTCATACTGCACAGCAGACGGTCTCCAAGTTGCAAGAACTGGGGTTGGAAGCTCTCCGTCATCCGCCCTACTCACCAGACCTTGCGCCTACAGACTACTACTTTTTCCAGAATTTGGATAACTTCTTGGCGGGAAAAAATTCAATACCCGAGAGGCAGTACGAAATGCCTTTGAAGAATTTGTTGCCTCCCGTCCAGCTGATTTTACTAAGAAGGGCATCAATAAACTGTCACTGCGTTGGCAAAGATGCATTGATTGCATGGGTGATTATTTCGATTAATACAAATAAAAAATACATGAAAAAAATTCATTTAATTTTTTTTCATACAAAACGGCATTTTCATAGGTAAAGACCTATTATCTTTCGTTATTATCTACAATAAAAAAAAACAACTCAAACTCAAATAAAGTCATGTCGGGCAAGAATTTGCCACCTTTGTCCTGGTAATATTACCTCAGTGTTGCCATGTCCCATTAATTAAAACATGGTACCAATCAGGCCTGAAACTGCCTTAAGCGGGCGCCCGTGACGGGCAACCGTCGCGTGTCTACGCGCGTGGCCACGCAGGTGGGCTCCGTGGGTACGCGACGGTCCCCGTCGCGGGGACCCGTTGCGGAGACCGATTTACGCAGAGTCGCTAGTTCAATTTTAACGGTGTGCTTGTAGTCGTGTCGATGGAGAACTTAATATATTATTATGTAGCACAAAACGACGACTAGCAAAAAAAAAACCACAGCCAGTAAGCCCGTTTATTGAATTTAGGTTGTTGTGCGGGCAATTTGTTGTAAAGTTCAGTAAATTAAGAGAAAATGATGACTCATTTTACAAATATTTTAAAGTTTTGGTACAGGTCTACGACGAATTATTTTCGAAACTGAAACCATATTTGAAGATCAACATTTTAAAAGTAAAATCTGTATCAGTCATATCACCAATGGAAAGGCTTGCAATAACATTGCGGTAAGCTGCTGTTCGGGCGTCTCGGTCTTTATTCAGTTCAATTGCCTGGTCCCATATGGCAGGGTGACACTGCACTTCCACAATTACCCTCTCTGTATCGAAAGACATTGTCCTTGATTTTCTCCAAGCGTGCGTGCGACCCGTATCACGTAGCGTTATTGACTGAACAACAAACAAGCCCGTGCGTGTTACCGCTGGCGGGCACCGCGCGTGTCCCCGCGACGGGTCCCGTCGCACGGAGGCGGGCCCCGTTGCGTGGGTGCGGGGTGCGCCTCCCCGTGACGGACACCCGCGCTGGTCCCCGCGACGGGTGCCCGCTTAACGCAGTTTCAGGCCTAAGTGATCGCTCAAGAATGTCCCGGGTCGTCGACACACTTAATTATTTTCAATTTAATGCTGTTTAATTAACTTTTAATACACAAACCTTACGACTTGTATGGACTTCTGGAAGTTCCATTTAATCTTTTAATTATGATCTATAATTTTGCTTATCTATACTAATATTATAAAGCTAAAGAGTTTGTTTGTTTGTTCGTTTGTATGTTTGTTTGTTTGATTGAACGCGCTAATTTCAGGAATTACTGATCCAAATTGAAAAATTCTTTTTGTGTTGAGTAGCCTATTTATCGAGAAAGGCTATAGGCTATATAATATCACGCTACAACCGAGAGAAGCGGAGCAGTAATGAAAAATTTTGCAAAAACGGGGAAAATTGCACGGGTAGGCAATTCGACGCAACGGGAAGGGTCGGGGGAACAAGAAATTTAACGCTGACGAAGTCGCGGGCAGAAGCTAGTAATGGATTATAAATAATTTTCCGCTATAATTGAATGTTTAAAAGCTTTTAATGGCATCTTCGTTTGCATCTGCTTCACAAATAAGTAATATTTTATGCCAGTCCTACATTCGACTTTTATCGCATATCGTCAACATAAAACGTAATCTTAAAACCAAACACAGTCAACATATAAGTTTTCTAAGTACTGGCCCATTCTCGTTGCCTTCAGTTTTTGCTCTATGGTTTTTTCTATGACAGGTGTGGCCAGCAAAGGGGATTGGCTCGTGCGCAGCGAAGAGGGTGGGGTTCGCGCACGCGCACCTTTTAATATCTTTCGTTTTTTAAATGGTTTCCTTTTTAATAATTTTATTACTAATTCTTAGTGTGTAACTAAATTTCGTTCAACCATTTATGTTACACCTTGCAACATGATTACGACAGCACGTGAAGTGAATAAGCAGTGTAATGGATATAGGTCGTATCAACTTTTTTAATACGTTCCAGTATTGGATTACTTGAATTATTCAAATAATTTTAAGGACTAAGTATAAGTATTTTTTATAAACATAAATGCAGAAGTGATTATGTAAAACTGTAGTCGAACATACACCTTAAATTTTTAGAATACTTCTCGTAGCTAGCTAATGAATGACTAGAATAACAAAAACAATTCTTAAAAATAATGATCTTACTTGTAATAGTGTGAAATATAAAGAAAATGTAAAAAAAAATTACCCATTTATATTCGCCTAGTTAGAAAATATATACTACTTCCGTTCCGATACTACAACAAGTGCTAGCAAATACAAATTTAAATCGATATTTATATGCAGGATAAAATAGTGTTTGCTCTATAGGATAACTTGATATCTTACTAAGAACTTATTAAAGCTACATAGTAAATATATTGTATAATTACACACATACTGTATAATAACAGCCAGGGTGGTGCCACATATGGCATGCCCGGCGGATACGCAGCTGTCAGCCGTTACGACAAACCGTTGGACATTCAAATTTGACGTAACGATTCTATTCTGTTTTCTTCATTTAAAAAATGATAAAATCGCTATTTTTATTATTCTTTAATTGGCAGCCAATTCGTTTTAGATTTCAGAAAATGAGTTTCATTTGATGATAACTAAAACTCTATAGTATTCCACCTTTTCATCGATAATATCGATACAAGATAAATTCAAAATGATTATTTTTTAATATTCAAACATTCGGTATAAGAATGCACAATTTTTTTTTTGTTTGAATGAATAATTGTAATTACTTGCATTCCTATATGAGTCTCTAGAGACTAATTGGTTCCGACGTCGTCAGTAGATGGTAACTTCCCATACGTGTGAATTAATTTTAATAATTCGAGCATCATTTTAACCAATGTTTAATGCAGTGTTTACCTCCTGCAGCATTTGTATTTTTTCTTAAAACTGCATAATAATGCTTCCTGTGACTCATCACTCACCTTGCATGATTAAAGACTTATTAACTTACAAACATTAATTTTAATAAACAGCATGTAATGTATGCAACCACTGATCAAGATGTACACACGGCAACATATCAAGCTCAACATTTTTAGTTTTAGCTGACCTCGCATTATACAGACTTTTCGTACAATGAGAGGTCAGCTTATACTGGAAATGTATAGCTTGATGTGTCGTTGTGCGTTCAACTGTAATAGAATCCATCCAAGATTTTAATGGTAGCAATGTTTCACTTTCGTACGGATTTATAGTAATTAAGCAATTATACATATACCTATTATGAAATATCTAGTATTATTAATAAGTATTTGGGTCTTGGCAACACTCGTTGCTTGTATTTTTTTTTTTTGCGTTACGTTTAATAAGACCGGCTGGCGTGATATAGCGTGATAGTTGTGCCACGCCCTCTCCAGTCGCGGACACACTTGATGGTTTTACCCGACTAAGGAGAACTGCGGTTGTTATTATGACAATTGAACGATTTGTCAAAAGGTATTTATTTTAACAACAATCGACAGCTTTAGGGCTAGGATGAAAACATTTCATAATAAGCTAAGAGAGATGCAGAATGGACTTGGGTCACCAAATTTGTATGACCAATGGTAAAAACTTGGAAATCTAAGTTGGTGTTGGAAGAGGACTGAGTAAGAAGAATTATTAGAAATGACTCTCGTTTCATGGGATTTCTGAATCGTAGTAGTGTTTTACATTCTTGGCAAACCCGAGAATTCTTGTAGCAATCAATGCAAACAATAAATTCGGTAGTTTGAAATAGATCCAAATATAGAATACTGTAAAGGGACATTCGCATAAATGAGCTAGTAATCCAAAATAAGCGCAAGCTGTTTTAAAAGAGAATTTGTACCTAATTAATAAAGATGGCAAAGCAAACTGAATTTCAATCTATAAATAAGAAGTCAAACTTAAAAGCAAGAACAGTAACTTGATAAAAAATCAGAAAAAACAATCATGTATGAGAAGATAGTTAAAGAATCAGTTGAACTTGAACCTAACTCATCATCTACCTAGGCTTTACCCAACTATGTTGGGGTCGGCTTCTAATGTAACGGGATGTAGCTGAATTCCCATTATTTTACATGGAGTGACTGCCTATTTGATCTCCAAAATCCAGTTGCTAGGTAAAACGATACCGCTTGGTAAGTCTGGTGATCAGGATTTCGAGTTTCTGACTAGCCATAAATCAAAAATCAACAAACGGGACCCGTGTTTTCCGATACAAGAGGGGTCTTGGTATGAAATGGATGGTCGCCCTAACTCCTCCACAAGCGTTGTCTAACCTTGGAGATTGACCCGCAGGGCTGCTATTATTGAGCCATGAGGCCAACTAACGTTTAATAACTGGTTATTTAAATTTTTTCGAGGTCGAAATTGTAATGTATATATTGAGAGATACAAGAATGTAGCTGTACGGTATGGCATAGTGACAGTTTGTCTTATTGACACAATAGTACTAACATCAGTATTCCCGCTAGAGACGATTTGCTTAGATCGGCATTCATCGTTCGCGCGATGAGTAAATATTGCCTTCAAGCGACTCGGCTCGTCGGGCATACTAATATTATTACTGATAAGATAACATACTACTAGGTATTTAAAAGTGTTCAGTGGATTAGAATACCTGCTCCTACGCTGGTAACAGTTTTTCCATTTGAGGAATTTCAATTATAGACATTATATTTCCAAAATTCATTACAAAAGCAGGCTTTTGCATCTTTCTTTATTTTTGGCGCGAGTTTAACCAATATTTTTGTGCGATTATAATATGTCTACAAAATATTATGGTTCCACAAGGTTATTACTTGCATGCCTTACCATTTTTTACGTTGACTTTTAATACTTGAAATATGAACAGCTGAGACATCCTGCGGCAGAATTAATTTAAAAATGGAATTAGGAATTGTAACACTAGTTTTTGTTGTTGATGACCACTATTCCTAGAGGGGCAGACATTGAGGCAAGATTTAAAAAAAGTTCAAAGTGAGAAAATTTAAGATTCATTTGAGATTAGATATTATTTCTGCGCGTGCGATGCCACTGACAAGCCCCTTGTTTCTACACAATCTTGATCTTTAACCCAACACGTAACTACTCGATGTTGCGTCTATGGATATATTTATGAGAATTAGTATCCCTGAGGTTTCACAATAATTTTCCTTATTCCTCATGTATAAATAAATCATCGTGAATCGTGATTGATTTGTTTTGGTTCGTGGTATTTCAATTAAACATTATATCCTTGTTTTAGTTGTGCTACTGTCTACTTTCCAAATTGAACATTACCACGTTTTGATTGGTATATATCTGGATATCTCCTTACTTCGGCGTAGTCAAAACTCAGTTGAAGATGTATTGTAAGCATCCAAATATGCAACCTGTTGTTTTTGTCAGCTTGAAAAACGACCAAGTTTGAAAAACATGGGAAATACACAGCACTCTTTATGATCATAACGTGAGCTTATGTCGAAGAGGACATTCGGATAGCCCCGGAGAGGTCGGCGCGAGGTCGCGTGACTCACTGCAAAACCGGATCTGTACCGGCAAACTTATAGCTACGAACCACAGCTAAAACAACTACCATCAAGTTTTGTAATAATGTGGATGTGCGTACCGAACTACCAACTAATAACACATTTGTGTTAATAATTATTGGCGTTACTAGAATTGGTTTTGCGGTTTTCTTGAAGAGATAGTGATGTAATGGTGCCTACCTATATATTTTATAGGATGGATCGTTTTGACAACGATAATGATGGTCCTTTGAAGCGAAAATGACTTAGCAGTTGAAGTTTAAAAATCACCAAATACAAGTTAGTCTTAGTAAACATTGAAGACAAGTAGAACATCAAGTTCCGTGTGGTGCCGCACGTAAAGAATAGCACAATCCTATTTCTACCCGTGGGTGTCGTAAATGGCGACTAAGGGACTTACTAGCAGGGACCATTTTGGTTACCCGTTGAAAGGGTTTTTGATAGGGTTTTGAAAAAGTGTTGTTTTAAAAACCATTTCATATTTGTTACACTATTTTACGAATACTCTTATCAATGGATAACCTCTTCCTAACCCTTTCGATTTGATTACCTGTACATTCAAAAACCCATTCTTGGTGGGTTATACTTTTTAATGGTAAACCCTTTTGAACGGGTTACCCCTTCAACGACTATAACAGTGTTATCCATTCGAACTACAAGTATTGTAATTTTATCTCTCGTGACTTTACTTTAAAGTACTAAACTGCATGCATTCGGCGGGTATGCGTCAAGTCGCAACACGCAGTCTAGGCAATAGCACTCCGTACACATACGATTATAGTTATTATTGAAGTGATTTTAAAGTTCAATGTATTTTTTTTTTCGGAATAGTCGGGATTGTTTCATGTTTAAACTTGTCATTTTTATGGAATCATAAATGTCATTCGATCATCTCGTCTCATGATTAGTGGTGGACAAAAAAAAAACATCGATGTTTTTTCGATTTAATGCATCGGATAGTGGCATCGATGTAATATCGATATATCAAAAAATACATCGATGTTTACTATACATCGATTGTAATACTATTTAAAGTTAGATAAATAATGATAATGATATTTTTTCATGAAACAGAGTCTACATAACTCTGTTTCATGAAAAAAGTCCCGTGGGTATTTAATGGCGCTAGCGTCGCAAAATAAAATTACTTAACTACTCTTCTGTATCGTGTGGTGCCGGACGTAAAGAATAACATCATCACATTTTTTCACGTGGGTGTCGTAAGAGGCGACTAAGGGACTAACTAGAGAATGGGCAGCAGCTTTCTCTATGCATTTTATCAGCACCATACTGCGATCGCCAACCCGCCTGCCAAGCGTGGCGATTATGGCAATCCCCCCCCCCCTCAAATAATGACAAGCACAAACAACAAACGGCCCCTAGTGCCGGCAGCCCACCTACCCTTGGCTATGGTAGCAGTCAAGGCCACGGTGAGGCAAGGGGTGCTAACAATCCCCGGAAGAGATCCGGCTACCAAAATCACCGACAACTGGACCTGGCAACCTATAACACGCGCACACTCCGGACCGACGAGAAGATCGCTGTACTTGAGGAAGAATTGAGCAAGTTACGATGGGGCATAGTAGGGTTATCTGAAGTCCGAAGACAGGGGGAGGACTTCAACGCGAATGAGACGGCGATAAGCTGCGAGTGGGGCAATTTGGAGTTGGACGACGGAATCACCAGGGTCACCCACTGGCCAGTTTTATGGAAAAGGAGGGCCTCTTTATGATAAACTCCTTCTTCAAAAAGCGTGAACACAGAAGGTGGACCTGGCAGAGCCCTGATGGTGTAACTAAAAATGAGGTTGACTTCATCATGTCGACGAAGAAGCAAAATAATATTCAATGATGTCTCTGTGATCAACGCGGTGAAAACCGGGAGTGATCATCGCATGGTAAGAGGCACATTGAATATCAATATCAAGCTGGAAAGATGTCGGCTGATGAAGTCAACGCTCCGTCCAGCACCGATCCAACTTCAGAACCTCGAGAGCTTTCAGCTCGAACTTCAGAATCGTTTTGAGTGCCTAGGGAGCTCCGTGGACGATTATAATGATGGGTTCGTGGAAACTGTCCATACGGTCGGGTCTAAGTTCTTCAAGACCCGCCGTACTAATAGAAAAAAGAAACTCAGATCCAACCTTATAGCTCATGGAACAGAGGCGCGAAATGATCCTGCACTCTTCAGAAGCTGCACTCGAGTACCGGCAGCTCAATAGACGGATCACTAAGTCTTTGAAAAGCGACCTTCGCCGCTTTAATACGGAATGTATTAAAGACGCGATAGAGCGGAACAAGGGCTCCAAAGTCTTCGCAAGAGATCTGTCTATTGGGCAGAGTCAGCTTGCGAAACTGAAGACCGACGATGGCAGAGTCGTGTCCACCAAACCTGAGCTGTTAGGAGAGATCGAGAAGTTCTATGGAAAGTTATACACGTCCACCAGGAACCCCGTTATGAATCTGGCTAATGACCCGAGAGCTAGATTGATTCGACACTACACTAAAGATATCCCAGACGCACAGTGGAACGAATGTATGGGAGCGGTTGGACGTAGACATGTCCGAAAAAAAAGAGTAAAATTATGCCAAACTAATGATGCCATCTTATTCGATTACTTAATGCCTTCATAACTTGTGGTGATGAATTTCTTCATAACTCCCATATTTCGGGAGTAATTTGAGAAAATGTGAAATTTTACTATGAAAATGAGTGTATCGAGCTCTCTCCCTCCTGATTCCGGGCTTGTAGCTTGTAGCGTGGCTTGTGGCAAGTAGCGGTCTCTAATATCATAATGCTAATACTAAGAGCTATATTTAATACTAAGACACATAGTGCGCCAAATGTGCACTTTCTGGGATAAAGAGTGATGTTTATTTTATAACACAATTTTTTTATTTTTTGTTTATTTTGTTGATTAAAACCGTTTTTCTAAAGGTTTACCTTATTACAATAACATTTCTGAGCAGCCAATTAGAGAAGATATAAGCTAATTAGGATATATAATTAGGGACTTAAGGTTTACATATAAAACTGATGCACTAATGATTACTGATAAGAACATTGCTATTATTTAATTACTAAATGGCTCTTAATACACTAATTTAGCATGCATCATTTACTAATTATCACAATAACTAATTACCTTGCAATATTTAACAAAGGATACCTGGGATACCTGGATTTTATATAAATAGGTCACTATTAGTAACTTTAAAATCAGTGTTGATTTACACCTCGTTGTATCCAAGCTAATCTCGCAATGTATTTTCCAAATTTTAATACAAATCTTGATATTCACGTTGCTTTATGCGCACGCGCACATAAAGATTTACGCGACTTTAACTATTTGTTCAGTGTTTTAAAAGATAACAGTTGTGTTCAGTTATGTGAAAGTGCTGAAACAAGTTTAAAAGACTGGTGTCGTCGATTTTGCTACCGCATTTATGCAAAATGGACACAGTCTAGAAGAAGCACAGATAAGTTTCGGAAGAAACATGAGATTTGGCTACAGGCTGCAATTCAATGGCCGGAATTACAGAATGAAAATATGGAACCTTCTACAGAAAATATAAGTGACGTCATCGAGCCCATAATTTCTCCTGCTAAATCTGATGCTTCAACTTGTACACATCCTAGTCCTCGTAAATCTTTTGAGGACCTTAGTAACCGGCAAAAAAGAAGACGCACTGAAGATAGTCTTTCATGCAGCAGTAGCAGCGCTGAAATTATGTTTTCGGCCGAAAGGGCGCTTCAAAAGGCAGGACAAAGCGATACAGCTTATGTTATGAAATACTTGACGGAGAATCCAGAAGAGGCTTCAAAAATCAAAGCCTTCATTGAAGGTAAATCAATTCAGGTACGGGAAATATCCCCTTTGAAGGCATTGGCTCTTTATGTATCGATGAACTTATCGAAATGGCGCTATAACACTCTTCGGGATTTCAACACTCAAGAAGGAGCTCTTCAATACCCGAGTTACTACATGTTGGTTAAAGAAAAAATTAAGTGCTATCCGGCCAAAGAAGATCTCACAGTTACAGAGAGCTCTGCAAAAATCAAATTACAAGCCTGGATGGATTTAACCTCAAGAAGACTTATTAGGTCGTTAGAAACCCCTGTTGATCCCAATCAACAGCTCGTATTGACCAGCAAATGGGGTTTTGACGGATCATCTAGCCAAAGCATTTATCATCAAAGGACGAGTGAAGATGAGCAAATCGATCTTGCTAGTAATTTTATGATTAGTCTTGTACCACTGCGGCTCGTCTCAAAAGGTGTAACAATTTGGGAAAACGAGCGACCATCTTCCACTTCATTTTGCCGGCCAATATTGTTTAAGTTTATAAAGGAAACCAAAGAAAATGTGCAGAGAGAGATGGCTGAAATCGAAGCAGAGATTGAAGCCTTAACTCCATCCACCATCACTGATGGAATTAGTGTCAAACACCAACTGCTGTTGACAATGATTGATGGTAAAATTCATTCCATTATATCCAATACAGCAGCTTCAGTGTGTGACATATGCAAGGCTTGTCCTAAAGAAATGAATAATTTAGAGTTAATCAAAGATAAACACGCAAACGAGGACATGTATAAATATAGCTTAAGCACCCTTCACGCTTGGATTCGCTCAATGGAATGCTTATTACACATTTCCTACAAATTAGACATAAAATCATGGCAAGTAAGGGGTGATATAGCAAAAAGGCAAGTTGATGACAGGAAGAAAAGAGTTCAAGAGGCTGTAAGAAGAGAAACGGGCTTACTTCTCGATGTTGTGAAACAAGGCAGTGGATCCACCAACAATGGCAACTCGGCAAGGAGATTTTTTGAAAACTACACTAAATCTGCTGAACTGACCGGAATAGATGCTATGCTTTTAAGAAAAATCTGTGTGATCTTGCAGTGTATTTCATCAGGAGAGAAGATCAACGTAACTAAATTCCGAGAGTTCTGCTTTGATACTGCTAAGCTTTACGTGGAGTTATACCCATGGTATTATATGCCTTCATAAAATTTTAATGCATGGGCCAGACATAGTTCAGAACATGTCAATTGTGCCCATTGGTTTTCTATCCGAAGAGGCATCTGAGGCTAGAAATAAAGATTTTAGAAAATATAGAGAGGGGCATTCTCGAAAGCATAGCAGTATCTCATGCAATGAAGATATTATGCACAATCTTTTACTGTCTTCTGATCCACTTGTTACAAGTATCCGTCCAAAAGGAAATAAGTTTGTAAAAAAATCTTCTTTTAAGGAATTTTATGAGCTTACGGATTCTGAGAAAAGTGATATCGAATTTGTTAACATAAATGATTTAGCGGACATCGATTCTGAATTTGAATTAATTGATGATGATGATGATGACGAAGATAATTAAATGATGTTATTGTTTTAAAATGTGTAACTTAGTAAATTAGAGCTTACATCTTAATTATTTATTGTACTTTTAATGAAACTAGGTAATTTATTATCAACTTACTTAAAAGTCATACTCTCATCAGTTCTTGTGAATATTTTTGTTAATATATATTTCTGTATATATATAATATATTTATAGACCTCTTAATAAGTCTGTCTGCGGTTTAAAGTAAATACAAATGGGGAAAAAACGTTTTTTTTTTAAATTTTCATTTCCTTTTATCCCAGAAAGTGCACATTTGGCGCACTATGTGTCTTAGTATTAAATATAGCTCTTAGTAATAGCATTACGATATTAGAGACCGCTACTTGAAACAAGCCCGGAATCAGGAGGGAGAGAGCTCGATACACTCATTTTCATAGTAAAATTTCACATTTTCTCAAATTACTCCCGAAATATGGGAGTTATGAAGAAATTCATCACCACAATTTATGAAGGCATTAAGTAATCGAATAAGATGGCATCATTAGTTTGTCATAATTTTACTCTTATTTTTCGGACATGTCTACGTCCAACCGCTCCCATACATTCGTTCCACTGTGAGACGTCAGCTTGTACGAGATTAAGATGGCTCTGAAGCAGCTTTAAAGTAACAATGCGCTGGGTGATGATGGAATTACGGCCGAGCTCCTGAAGGCCGGCGGAAAACCGGTTCTAAAGGCCCTTCAGAGACTGTTTGATTCTGTCATACTCGAGGGCAAAACGCCACAGGTATGGAACAGAGGTGTGGTGGTACTTTTCTTTAAGAAGGGTGACAATACCCTATTTAAGAATTATAGGTCCATCTTACTTCTGAGCCATGCCTATAAGCTGTTTTCAAGATTCATCACGAACCGTCTCGCGCGCAGGTTTGACGACTTCCAGCCTGCCGAACAAGCCGGATTCCGTAAAGGCTTTAGCACCGTAGATCACATACATACGCTGCGGCAGGTTATACAGAAGACCGAAGAGTATAACCTACCTCTCTGCTTAGCGTTTGTGGACTACGAAAAAGCCTTCGATTCGATCGAAACCTGGGCTGTAGTACTACAGTCTCTGCAACGGTGCCAGATTGACTATCGGTACATCGAAGTGCTGAAGTGTTTGTATGAAAACGCCACCATGTCAGTCCGGCTCCAGGACAGAGCCTCGAAACCTATCCTTCTGCAGCGAGGGGTAAGACAGGGGGACGTCATCTCTCCGAAACTGTTCACCGCTGCACTGGAGGATGTCTTCAAGGTTCTGGACTGGCAAGTGGCTGGCATCAACATCAATGGCGAGTACATCACTCACCTTCGATTTGCCAACGATATCGTAGTCATGGCTGAGACTATGGAGGGCCTCAGTACAATGCTCGATGACATCAGTAGAGCTTCCGAAAGAGTGGGTCTTAGGATGAACATGGACAAGACAAAGGTCATGGCCAATGCTCATGTGATACCCATTCTAATGAAGATCGGAGGCGCTACACTCGAAGTTGTAGACGAATATGTGTACCTAGGACAAACTGTCCAGTTAGGTAGGTCCAACTTCGAGAAAGAGGTCAATCGTCGAATCCGACTCAGCTGTGCAGCATTCGGGAGGCTACGCAGTATCGTCTCGTCCCATTTACCGCAGAGTCTCAAGACAAAAGTCTTTGACCAGTGTGTGTTGCCAGTGATGACATATGAAACGGAGACGTGGTCGCTCACAATGGGCCTCATAAAAAAGCTTAAAGTCACCCAAAGAGCAATGGAGAGGGCTATGCTTGGAGTTTCCCTACGTGATCGAACCAGAGATGATGAGATCCGTAGGAAAACCAAGCTTACTGACATAGCCCGAAGAATTGCCAAACTTAAGTGGCAGTGGGCAGGGCACATTGTTCGCAGAACAGATGGCCGATGGCGTCGAAAGGTTCTGGAGTGGCGACCGCGTACTGGAAGACGTAGCGTTGGAAGGCCTCCCACAAGATGGACCGATGACCTGGTGAACGCCGCAGGAATACGTTGGATGCGAGAAGCACAGAACAGATAGAAGTGGCGTTTCTTGGGGGAGGCCTATGTCCAGCAGTGGACGTCTTTCGGCTGAAATGATGATGATGAATATTTTTTCTATCTTACCTCTTTTTACAGAAACAATATCAGATTAAGATACAAATAATACATATTTAATTGATTTCCTACTTTAATAGTCTGCTCCTACTTCCATCCAATGTTGATTTTTACCTTTTAGTACTACTCGCCGCGGGACATCTTTCAAGAAACAAAGTCTATTTGGTTTAGAAATAAAAACAAGTATCTATTAAAAAAAAACTTTATTACGTTTACATTTATTTTTATTAAATATCAATGCAATGTTGGAAACTGTATTTCGTAATCTTTCCAAATTTCCAGGGGATTGTCGTTAAGTCTTCCAACAGGACTTGTCAAGTAAACTGAAAGTTCATCTGACAAGCTATCTGCAGATTTATTACTCTTCCAATTGTAATTTACCAGTTTGTAATGATAACTCCACAGTGAAAATATCTCTTCACTTTTATCAGACTTATCTGAGTCTGACTCGATTTCTTCATTTTGACGCAAATGAATCTTCATTAAGTCTTTGATTTTTGAAACCGCATTGCTACAAGCTATTGCATCGCTACAGTGAATTTTTTTAAATCGATGGTCTAAAATGTTTGCAATAGCAAGAGGAGTTACATGTTCAATGGAACCCATTCTTTTCGTAATTTCTTGCAGAGCCAGTCAAAATGTTCAAAAATTGGTGATTTAGTATCTATATTGATTACATACGTATTACACTCTCATTAAAAGTTTAAAATATATTCAACTAGCTTCTGCCAGCGGCTTCGCCCGCGTGACGTTGGGTAATTATCCCATGGGATCAGATTACCGGGATAAAAAGTATCCTATTGGTAATCCAAGTGATAAACTATCTGTGTGAAAAATTTCATCCAAATCCGTTCAGCCATTTTTGCGTGATTGAGTAACAAACATCCAAACATCCACACTTTCACATTTATAATATTAGTAGGATATAGGTACACACACAGGTTATTTACAGTTTTATTATATGTGATACTAAATTAAAATACACTTACTTACATTTGTTCATTTTCAATATTCAGACGTTATTTAAAACTTAAAAAAGAAAGCACCGTCCTATCAAACCGAGTAAGAATCACTAATGAAAGATTCTATGATGTCAAACTTCCAAGGTCAATACATATCCCTCCACTCCAACGTAATTTAAAATGATTTGATTTAAAACCCTTGAATTACCCCAACAAACCCTTTCAAAGAGTTATCTTCTTCAATTGGAAATCATACAAGAGACGGTAACATCTTGTACTAGTTAACTTATTGATTGGGTTACCCTAACGTTAGTGTTATGAACAGGCTACCACGACCAAGAGGTAACATCTTCCGTTACTGTAGGCGTACAACGTGTAACACTTTCGAAAGAATTAACTTATATTCGGGGTTGTACGGTCCCTGCTTACTAGAGAGAGAATACGCAGCCGCTTTCCATATGCACTTTACCACGGTTGTCGACGTCTTTCTGCTGAAATGATGATGAGAACATCAAGGATTTTATACTAAAATCGAACAATACTCGATGCATCAGACACGTTTGTATTGTCATTGTTTCCAGTGTTGTATGGTGTGTGTTAGCCTTGCAGAGGATACCTAAGTATGCACGTTTTCTCTGCCATCTTAAAAATTGATAAATGACGTGCTCAGTTGCTTACAAAAGTTAGTGCAAATAAACTTGACAAAATTCATAGCAGATTCCATTAGATTTTTTTTGAAAGCTGTGTTTTTGATCGTTTTGAACGAAGTTTACGATTTTAGTAATACTTTCTAATAATAATCAATCCTGCTTATGTTTTACTGCTGTACTGACATTATTATTAAGTTTCGTTTAAACAAAGTGTTTATCTTTTAGTAGAAGTCACTTAGCATCGATTTTCTTGTCGTTCTTTACAAGAAAAAAAAGGATAACCTACGAGTTTTGGATTATGAATAATTTCGATTTTTTTGTAATCATTTTATTCTTCTTCGTAACACTTGTTAAGAGCGGTAGTGGACCTCGTGTAGTTGGGGCTTCACGATTTCTCGCCATCTAATCCGCTTTTTTTGGAATTTAACGTGCGCATCGTGTTAGGGAAAGAAATCATTGATTGAACCGTAGGTAATATTACTGATACTCCCATAGTATTATTCGATAGCAATTTCTTCGGCTCTCCAACCCTTTCACTACAGTCTCGCTAACTTGAATAGGTAGGTAGGTACATACGTAGTGTAGTAGTTCTGTAACCAAGACCACTTCGACACAACGTGCATTGCCTCTCTTGTGTTATCAACTTAGTCATAGGTACTCATATTTGTTACAATATATCTTTCGTACTTTCACATACCTTTACCTCGTATAGCCCCAATTCTTGTCTGATAAGCTTTCCAGCTAATTTGCTGATGTTGGTATTACGATACATTTTGTCATCATTGCAAGTATCCGTTGTTTTGGAACGAGCCGATATCACTGATAACGGTACGACTAGATTAGAATCTCTCAGGCACCTATCACTTTTATATTTGTACACAAAATGTAGAACGAAAGTCCAATCTTCTAGACTCGTTCAGACTTCAATAAAAGCCATTTCGTATAACCGTTCTTCATTCTATTCTAACGTGTCTCGTGAAAGCTTTTTTTTTTTTGGTCAAACAGGTTTTCAGTAATCATATTCAAATATGCAGCCATATAGCTTTTTAAAACGGGGCTAGAATATGTATTGGAATCAAAATGAAAAAAAATGTTTTCTCATCAGCCAAGTGGCTTTCGCAGATGTTTGTGAATCAAATATGTGATTTGTTTTTTATTTGTTGGTAATAGTTACACATCTGCCTGCCCCTTTGAGGATTATAGTATATATAGGTGCGGCGAATTTGTCAGCAAGATATTTCTACGTGATAGTGTATCTTAATACGTACCCACATGAAGTACCTGGGTACTCATAGATAACGTGAACTACTTCGATTCTTGTATACTGTCGAATGGTTGTTATAATAATATTATTAAAATTCCCCTTAGCGCCGTTATTGAGTGTTATTTTATCTATATTTTTAATAAGACCTAATACCGGACTGGTGCAATCATTTCTATTATTAGTCATGTAACAACAGCTGATAGCTATAACACTGATACAATCTTGCCAAATTTTAATAATAAGAATGACAGCTGTGTATCTGAACTTATCGTGACGTCACGTGCAGGTCGAGTAGCGCTCTATTTCACTCAATAAAAAAAAACAGGGACAGTCGTGTGGACTACCGTTAACACAAAACTTCTAAAATTTCTTTTAACACTTGCAGCGTCGCGTGTCAACTGAATATAAATAAACACAACAGTGTTGCCTCGCACCTCTTCCATAAAACATCAGTCCCCACTTGTGACCGTTCACAGGGTTAATGGTACAAACAGCACCCACTTTTTGCCACTTCTGCACACCAGTAGTGCATTGCTTGTAAAAACTCGAGGATGTATTAGTCACTTCACAATTTTTTTCGCGTGTAAGCATTTACGGCTTTTAACATGTTTTTGTTAAATATAAAATATGGCTGGTATAGTGAGTGGTGACAATGTTGGTTTAGTGTTTACAGGTGCATGGTCTTTTGTGTCTCCCTTTTATTGTTGTCGTGTTCTTTTAGTTGATGTTAACACAACAAATACAACACTTAAGATGGCTTTTATTTGCTACCATGCATGATGCAACGCTCACAATGGATATTAATTACAATTACAACCATGGTAATAATTATGGGCTTTTAAGATGTACGATGGAATGAATTAACCGTCACCAACTTGTTATCTATACCTATAGGTGTGTCGTAGACTCCTGCACACCTTGCGTATGCGTTGAAAGATAATACATAATGTTTATACTAACTTACTGTCTTATAAATTTTAACTAAGAAACGTTTTATTTTTATCACAATAATATAATATATCCGTTAATAGAGAATTTAGTAGCTGATATAAGTTATAATAGAGATAAAAAAACCGGCCAAGTGCGAGTCGGACTCACGCACCGAGGGTTCAGTACAAACCTGTAGGTATTCTCGGTTTAAAAATAAATGTTTTTTTTTTTAATTTTTATATTTCAGTTGATTGAATGTAAGGTAAATTGCGGTTTACGATTTATGACGTTTTAAAAAAAAACTACTCACTCGATCTCGTTCAAACCAATTTTCGGTGGTAGTTTATATGGTAATGTACGTCATATATTTTTTTTAGTTTTATCATTCTCTTATTTTAGAAGTTACTGGGGGGGGGACACACATTTTACCACTTTGGAAGTGTTTCTCGCGCAAACTATTCAGTTTAGAAAAAAATGATATTAGAAACCTCATTACCATTTTTGAAGACCTATTCATAGATACCCCACACGTATGGGTATGATGAAAAAAACATTTTTGAGTTTCAGGTCTATGTATGGGAAACCCCAAAATTTATTGTTTTTTTTTCTATTTTAGAGTGAAAATCTTAATGCGGTTCACAGAATACATCTACTTACCAAGTTTCAACAGCATAGCTCTTATAGTTTCGGAAAAAAGTGGCTGTGACATACGGACGGACGGACAGACACACAGACAGACATGACGAATCTATAAGGGTTCCGTTTTTTGCCATTTGGCAACGGAACCCTAAAAAGCGGCGCTTTTAATACTACACGTTTGGAAGATATACAAAATAATCAGTTCACTGGAAAACGTTCGTCAAAATCTTCATACCTTAAACTTGAAAATTGAAACCAACGGGATTCATCTACAGTTTCTACAAAATCATTTAAACATTCCGCTACATTGTTCCCCACTATTTGTGTTGCATCAACGACGTCTGATGGGAAATACAGTGATATTTTCAAAACCACAGCAATACGTTGGCCAACAATTGCGGTTTCCATTGCAAAGGGTCTCGCTAGCTTAGTTTTTGTACTGTTACTTTTGATCTCAGTTATGATATTTTCTCAGCTAGTAGTGGTATTCAAGATTCGATATAGGTAAAATAATTCTGATCCATGAGCTATTTGATATATCGTTAAAAATACCTGTAGGCCTTTTTTTTTTTTTTCAGGATGGGAAATCATCAAATGACTTCTCCCGCTCTGGGCGGAGCGGGAGGGCGTGTCAGACTTTTACTGACTAAAACCCACCCGTGTTCCATCAGTTGCCCATGTGCCAGGGTCACGGTATCTCTTTCGAACAAACACGCGACCCCGGCAGGCATCGGTCCTAGTAGACCCCTACACTGCTGCTGACATCTCTTTGAGGCGCGCGTGGAACACTGCGCGCCGTCGACCCGAGCTTGGTCCTTACCGGGCGGCGAGCTACCCATTGCTCGCCACCCGCAAGCTCGCACCTACGGTGGCCGGGAGTCCGCTATTGACTCCCGACGCCCGGGGCGTCTCCTCCTGCGGCGGCTAGGGACGTGAGGGCGCAGAGACTGCCTCTCCCTCACGCGCCCCGCCTCCTCCTTCGCGAGCATTACTGCTTCGCAGAAGGAGGTGACGGCTTCCCATTCCCTCTCGCTCCGTACCATGGCTCGCACCAGGGCCGGACGCGAGAGGTCGCCGCCGCCGATCGCCTCCACGAGGACACGGCGGTGCCCCGCCCAGGCAGGGCACACCTCCACCGTATGCTCCACCGTGTCCCGTATGCTCCACCGTGTCCCGTATGCTCCACCGTGTCATACCTGTAGGCCTCAGATATCTACTCATTTCATGCAGGAAAGTTGTGTGAAGCGAGCGGCCTGTTTAGCCGTTTGTTACTTTGTGACCCAACTGGTTATTCATGTGCTATCCTTAGATATTACCCAATATTACATCTAATATATAAAATTCTCGTGTCACAGTTTTCGTTGCCATACTCCTCCGAAACGGCTTGACCGATTTTGATGAAATTTTTTGTGCTTATCCGGTATCTATGAGAATCGGCCAACATCTATTTTTCATCCCCCTAAATGTTAGGGGTAGTCCACCCCTAAATTTTATTTTTTAGACAAAATTTTTAATTTCTATTTTTTTATGATACAACATACAAAAATACATACAATCCTCAATTTTCACCCTTCTACGATCAACCCTTATTTTTTAATAGCCATTTTAGTAATTTAATCATTTTTCCTCTCCGGTCGAAAACTGATCAATCGTCATTTAATTAGTTATCCCCGCCTAGGAAATTATTTATATGGCAAAACAACGTTTGCCGGGTCAGCTAGTTTTTTATAAAACTGTTCTAATATATTCCTAGCCGCTTATGTTCTTTTGCTTTAATGGCACTGGTCGTTAAACTAATAACAACCGTTTGCAATTGTCATAATTAAAAAAAACTGTTTAACATAGCGAGAACAGAGACACGTAAAGATCTTTAGCATCGTTGATTAGAAATATGACGGCATGCAGTCGCAAGGAGTAAAAAGATTTCATGATAATAAACTACGTAGCTGACTTTGTTAGGGGGTGTTATTTGCATGTAGGTGAAAAAATAAAATACATTAATATTTTAGGACAACCAACACAAAAACCATGAGTAAAAAGTCAATATTATGTATAATTGTAATACATTCACAGACAATTCGTCAGGCGATGTCATAACGTATTCTGAAATAAAAGAATAAATAAGACATGAAATAATCAAAACAGTGATCAATTTATTAAAAGATGACGAAGGAAAGTCGCCGACTTTGCTTCAAATGTGACTTTCGATACCGTCGGACTGAAATATTTTACGGTTACATTCCATAAACTCCTATTATTTGTTTTAATTACAGCTTATCCAAGCATACGTATCCCCAAAGGCAATATAAACCAAGATAAGCATATGGCCGATAACGAAAGGGGTAGAAATCACATTCATCATTGGCATGCCCCAGGGAACCATCTTGGGACCTGCAACTAAATATTCAAAAAAAGGCCAGTACTTTATCTTCGAACCATTATTTCAAGACCAGTGTGTTGATCTAACCAGCGGAGAACTTGAGCGTATAAATCCGTGGCATCTTTATCTCACCCACTTACATATCTAATTACATGCGGTCAACGACCCCCGCCTCTAATTGCATGGAATAAGCTAAATTGGTTTGTGACTGCCTTCTCACTGGTCTTTGTGATTCTGGCTGTCCATCTACTAAAGACTGTTTGTTTTACACGGAAACCGCTCGTTATACTGATGTTCTATGAAATTATTGCAAAAACCGCTTTCGAAGCACCGTGGGTGCTTAAATGTCAATCATATTATTACACTTCTTGGTGACTTTTTATTATTCTATGTGCAGTTCGCTCTAATTGGGTTTTGTAAGAAGAATGTTATTTTCTACCCTCTTAAATTTGTGATGAGTATTTTTTTTTTGTGAACTTATGGTCTTAATTGGTAAAGTAATTCTTTCAAGGTTGTTAATTTAGATCCTGTAGAGTTGATGGTTTTTCGAATGTTTCCACAGCAACTAAAGTAAAGTTAAAACGCTGATACCATACCTCTAGCAAATCAATCTGCTACTGTATATCTTCAAACTCCCTCTTTAATGGAACCAGATTTGTAGTTTCCACCACCGTGCCTAGTAAAGTAATTGTAAAAGGTATGCGTTATGTCACCATACTTAGCTAAGTGTCTGTAGAAGGTACTGCCTTTTACTTGGAAAACGATTATGTCACATTGTACAGCAACAATATTTTTCTACGAATTATAAGTTAAATGGCTCTCAAACTTGCGATTGTAGGACGTCAGCTTAAATAAGATACATACGATAAATACTTAAGTACAAAGTTTTCCAGTTACGTATCAGTAGGAACATTGGTCGTGTTCATATCATAGGTTTACTATTATGAAACAATTTCATCCAAAACAATGGATTTCTTATTCGGCTACAAGCAAATAGACTGCCTGCTAGGTCTCTCATCAGTTATGTTAATAGACGATTTTTTTACATCCCGAAATTTCAATGGAGGTTACTACAGGATTATCTGGTAAATGTATAGCAATAATATAGTGTGTGTAGACACCAAATAGCCTAATCATAAGTAAAAGATTTATCTCCACGACATGATATTTCTATTCTTCATAATTATCAAGTGGTTTAAGTAGTTTAAGGTCAAAATAACTTATAGTCTCAGCAGGTCGCTAGCCTTTATCACCACAATGACTCATTTTCCTCAGCGTGTGCCGTTAAAACAGTTGACACACGTTTTTCCCACATTCTCGTATCAGTACATGGAAACATGTATGCACTTCTAGAGAGAAAAAAACATACAAGTACATCATGACCTACACAGGTTGTGCAATCGCTTTATGTAATCAAGTTGTAAATGTTCACACAATGCTGACAACTGCGTCTCTCTCGCACGTTAGCGCTAATGCTACCGTACTGCCTTATCGTTGGATATCTTCTGGAACTTTCAAGGTCCTTATCGTGATCAGCTGGTTATCTGGACATACGCGACTGCAAGGGACAGCTGTCCTTTATTTTAGCAATAAAAATATTTTTGTAATGAAATATGTTTCGAGGAGTTGGTTTATCTACTGTGCTAGTGCACAATCTCACGTTCACTATCTTTCGAATATTGTAAGTTCTTTGTTCAGGGTACCTTCTGCAGTAATAAAGATGTTACCGCTTTCTTTTAAAATTAAATATGATTCTAAATTGGTTTTAGCATCATTAAATTGCTTTATGTGTAGGTTTATATGTGTGGTTAGTTAGGTTAGATCTTCTATGACCAAAAATACTTGTCTCTCACATTTAACGTACACATTACCTTCATTTAAATTTCTTAACAATGTCCGTAGAGTCGTTTTCCGTATTACTTAACATCTCATGTACTCTTTATTATCATTGTCGCGAAGGCCATTTCATTTATCACCGAATACCCAAGTGGTAAACTTACAGACATGACTAATGGAACTCATATGTGAACCAGCTAACTAGTGACGTCATTTCAGAGATATATGTATTTCTAAAAATATGCATGTTTTTTGTCGACCACGGTTGCCCTCAGTTTCCGTTGATAAAGTAAATATATTAGGCTATTTCTATTTGTATGCGGACAGTATGTGTGTACTAGATTGAAAAATTGCAAGTACCTATACCATCTAGCCAAGACAAACTAGTATTTCCTCAGTTTCGTCAAATTTCATACGACATTCACAGTGAAAATGATTAACCAAATGGCTCAAAACCAGATTAAAATACTGAGAGAGTAACATAATTATTATTGTGTTATTCAGAGCTTTGATTCTCCAGTGTGTGCTGCGGTCGGTAAAGATGACGTCATCTGATGCGTCTCGGCTGAGGTCGACTTGAGGCACAGATACGCAAGAACGCCTTCCACATAATACCAGACACTTAAGCTTACCAAGTTTTATGTTTGAAGACTGGATGATAAAAACCTTAAAGTTTATTCTAACTCTTGTTTTTGCACTTTTTAGTGCAGCATAATACGCAAGTTACAATTAGGTGCACATTTTTGGTAATTATTACTTTGCGAATAAACGATTAATTCATTCGTACCAGCAAAGATGTACTTGTACTAATTAAACGCGCTAATTGTATTGTAGTTATAAGTTGTAATTTTACGACCATTATGCCATCACTGGTCGAAAGCAACATGTTACTTTCACGAAGTTTTACCAATTCGATGTGCCCTAAACGAACAAAAAATATATTACATCAGTTTAATCTCTCTAACAGTTCTTAATTGTAGAAACATTTAAATGTAATAATGTAAAAGTCATGTTAACTTCATTCGATTCTTTGAGGTGTCAGTCAGGCAGGTGATGGCTTAAACAATTTTAGCTTCACTGCCATAAATGCAGAAAACATCTGTGGCAAATTATATTCTCATTTCATTTGCTCATTATTGATTGTTGCTAAAAGCCACACATCTTACTCCGTTCTAAATGAAATGAGACACGAAATATCGCAATAAACTTTCTTACGATCGATCAAGATGAAGTTACGAGCATCTTGGCGGATGAAAATGGTTTTCTGCTCGCGTATTTAGAGTTAATTTAGTAGATTCGACGGCTACAATGAGGGAAAGTGTTGTCAAATTGGGCAACTATACGGTTCATCGCGTCATTGTAATGGCTACAGACTGGGGAAAGTAAGTTGGTTAGACGTTAGACACGCCTGAATCATCGCCGCGCCCCGCGGACTCAAGAGCTTTTATCGCACTGTTGAAAGCCACGCCTAACCGTTTTAAGCCTCCTACAAACCGGCGCGACGCGGCAACGCGACACGACACTCGTAGAACAATTTTTATGTGAACTTCATGGAAATTGTTCTACAAGAATCGCGTCGCGCTGTCGCGTCGCGCCGGTCTGAATAAGCCTTTAATTGCAATTCTAACCAATGTTCTACGTTTGTTACAGGTAATTCTCAAGATTTATATCGCAGCTATTAACCGTCAAACCTAATGAAATATGAAGGTAAAAGAAATGAAGTCACATCTGGAAAGCGGTTTTTATTAGGTAAACTCGAACAGAAATTACCAGAATAATGCTAGAATTTTCTACAGCATAGTCTCAAGAATTACAATTACAACAATTATAGAGGAAGCCAGCTGATATGTTAACCTTTGGCGCTTGGCGCCCCTGCTTCCCTTAAGTGGCACTAAAGAACAAATGAATTTACACAATTTACTGGACCTTGTATACATTAGAGGCCAAGGCTTCCTTAACAGTAAGTATGTAGGTAACAACATTAATTATAAAATAAGTTAATTGAAGAAGACAAGCCTATGGGCACTATTATCTGACCTTCGGAACTTTAAAGAAACGAAACACTAAGGTTGAACTTTTAATCCTATTCAGTAACTTGAAGTTCAATGCAAAATAATGATACCATTCTAAAACTAATAGTGTCGGGGTAGTGAACGATTTCGCATAAAGAATGAATGATAAAAATGGTTTAAATTAAATAAAATTTAAAAAAATCGTTTTTTGGTGTAGAATAAAAGAATAGTCAATAATTTTTAATAACAGTTATTTCCTCTTTTTATTTTCTTCTATATATATATCGATATAGTACACATCTTATTTTAAGACAAGTTATTAAATTTAAATTACAAAGTTTGCATGTAAGTACATTATTTCAAGTTCATTCAATTTCATTCATTCTTGCACCGCCTCACTATCTTTTTTTTGTCAAAACTTGGTATCCCTCCAATTGTCAAGTTACTGAATAGGATTAAAAGTCCAACCTTAAATGACAGGGTGATATTTCCAAAGTGGTCTTCAAAAACATTACTGGTCCATTTGCCATGGTGCTATATATGCGTCCTTTAGTACCAACAGGATTAATTTTCACTATAATCACTGAAAACACCACTTTTAGCCCAGACAACGATCTTCAAGAGACATTATTTTTAATGAAAAGCCATGTTAACGTGGAGATCTGTTGAGCACGTGATGCGGCGTAAGCGCACATAATAACAATCGTAATTGTTGCAATTATCGTACAAGTGTTGTGGCAGAGCGATGCTATTGTAGATATATTCTTGGAACATGTGGAAATTTCTTTTAACAGTGTATGAGAATATCTAATTCCCTGATTTGGAGCTCTGGTAAGCTGCGAATAATGAAATGGTATGCAAAGATGATGAAACAACTAGGAAATTAGGCCCAGATTTAATCAAATTAGATGATCACTAAAGGATTAGAAAACTATACACTCTCACCAGTACAAACGCGAGTTTGAAATCATAAATGGAGATACAAATTTGGCCTTCACAGTTAAGAACAGTCTTCGTTGTGAAATGTCAAAATAGAGCTGCAATATTTATGACGTATTATACGACACGCAATAAATGTCAACTGTCAGTGCGTGCGATGTCAAAAGTGGTGCAACGATATCTTGTATCGTATTGTGCGGTGATCTTTAATGTTCTTAATAAATTCACTCTGTAATAATACACGCAATTATATTGACGATAACATTGTTTTCGACACAGCTGCCTTAATTCGTTCTGGAACAACCTGTTTTGACGCTCTTGATAACCGTGTTTGTCGCGCATCCATGGTTTTAAATATGAGGATTTAATCAGATAACTAGGCAGCCACATCTGCGTGGACAAAATTGCTTTATTTAAGGGTCGAATGGTCAAGCAGCAGTTATTTTGTATAAGAAAAGAAGCTGGCCATATTATCGGTAAGAAAAACTAGACACGCATAGGAAATACTGGGTATTGGACGCAGAAATGATGGCATAAAAAGAACGAATACAGTAGTCCATTGTTTATAGATTAGAAACTATAACTAGACAAACAAAGCCCTGTCTGGTTAGAAAACGACAATAAACTGTGTGTTAATGAAATTCTGAAACCAACTAGTGCTTGACGATGATAATTGGCAATAATTATGCAGTATTCCGTCTATGGAAAGCCATCTTTATGGACACAGCCGAGCGCTTCTAGCCGGCGGACCTTTAGATCGATTTTAGCACTGGTTTTAGTGTTTATGTGCACTTTACCTGTTATTATAATGCCGTTTACGTTAACTGCTGCTGGCACCGGTCCAGATTGTGCTGTGTTATTATTTTCCAATTGTCCTGTTGAAAACATAATTGTTTTCATTGGTTTTTTAAAACCTTTATTGTTCTTATTGCGATTGTCGATGTTAGATTAGATCCCCTTATTTTATGCGTCTACTACGTACTTGTTACTGTCAACGTTATTTTTATTTACTGGTTCTCCATGTTTAGTGATAGAATTTCTGTTTCGACCATGAGTTAGCTGAACATGCTCAAAGTCTCTTGCTCTCGTCCCGAACTTAATTAGTTTCGCAAAATATTAGTCGTAGTCGTGAGTTTCTAGTTCGGAGCATGCTAAACAGTCGTGCGGTAAGAAGTTGTCCTTTGCATGTTTCACAACGTCCTCTCTTTGAACAGCTGACTAGGCTAGGTTATGCGGGTCACGGGCCGTAACACTGCCCTTTCTAACTATTAGCCAACTGTTGCAGAAGAAATATTCACATTATCTGCTCAAATTGAAGAATAAGCGTCGCTTTGATCCATTCGGTTCGGTGCATTCAACAAAAAATCACTTTTTAAAGTTCAAGCGTTTTGCAATTTGAGTCACGATGCGCGGTTGCTCTTTATGCAGCAAACATGGTATAGGAATTGTTCAATATTATAACAAGTTGTCGTAATCATCTTTCGCGCTTTTGGACGGCCATAGTTTCTTTGGCCTAATCTTGGTCAGTTATGTGACAAACTATTTGCCATGTACTTCTTCATCTTATTTGTAACACTCTTCCATTTTTGGCAGATATACTTCAATTCAACGCTCGCCAGCGTCACTACACAAACATTACAAACTCATGATCTTATGAGCCTTACAATAAATTATAAACCTTATATTGTGATGGGCCAGACAAGGCCATGATGTCATTGTAATAGCTAACGAATGAATACTTATAAAACTCTGAGATCACCACAATTTAATACGTACAAGCGGGAAACTTCGTCGTGTAAACATTACAAAGGCCATCTGTTGGGAGTTTGGTCATGTATCTATGACTCGTAATGGGTAAACCCCCGGAACTTTTTTGTAACGACAGTACTAATGTTCTTTGGATTGAAACTCATCATAACTCATACCATCAATCTTGTTTCCAATATCTTCATTTGTACGGAGCAACTCCTTAATCAGATACAGATTAGTTATGTTCAATAGACTCGTGCAAAACATCCGGGATAAAGCTATTGAGGATTCTTTTTATATATCGACTGCACAGAGATTCCTTCTCCTTTAAAGTAATGAAGGTCTGAGTGCACGTCTAAAGCGATTGCTAACAAAGCTATTCAGGGGAAAATTAAATTAGCCAACAATTTACCCACGTGTTGAGTATCATCATTTCAGCCGTAAGACGTCCACTGCTGGACTTAGGCCTCCCCCAATTTGGGGGGCTTTGCCATAATCGCCACGCTTGGCAGGCGGGTTGGCGTTCGCAGTATGGTGGTAAAATGCATAGAGAACGCTGCTGCCCATTCTCTAGTAAGTCCCTTAGTCGCGTGTTGAGTATGGTTATGGAAAACTAATGGAACAAAAAAAAAATTCCTTCGTCATTCGCTGGGTGAAAGTCACAATGCCTGCAATCGACCCGCTGTTTTCGAGAAACATACCTAGTAATTTTAACTAAGTTCCAAAAACCAAAGCAGAACACAACAGTCGTTTGGTAGCCTTTGGTACTAAATAATAATAATAATTTTACCATCCAAATCCAGGTTTACCCTGTAACTGTAAACTGTAGAAAGTTCTGGTAATAGCTGTTTAACTAATGCCTATATATAGTTTTGAAATTAAAACTGTAAATACTTACTACAAATAACGTTATTCTAAAACGGCTATAAACGAGCTTTTATGTCCCTTGGAGCTAAGAGTTTCCAGGTAACGACAGGTAAAAGCTAAAATATTTGTGAATTTATCTTCCAACTCTTTGGACGTTGCTCCTTAACCTTCAGAATCTTTATTGCATACCGTTAGACCAAAGAAGTGGTACACGCCACACGGTCAGAATATAAAACACCCATTTCATTCCTTATTCAACTTGAGTCATTCTTAATTAGATTGTTGTCCGCTGCTAGGGAATTACTGTTAGTGTACGTGTTCCAAATTGAATGAGTTGTAAACAGTGTTTTTATCGCGAACGTGCAGATATGAGCCTTGACGAGGATCGGTTAGATTGTGGTGTGCATATGCGTTGTGATTGTGACTGTGTAAGTTACACCGGATGGCGACGTATTGTGCAACTCGGCGCGCCTTCGTGTTTCCGGAGCCATAAACTTTTTGTTCACCTCGTTCTGTACCGTTTTGTGTCATAGCATCTGGACTAGATTTTGCAACAAACAGGCTCGCTATCCAACTTTACTGACTTAACTCCACCTTTATTGGCAAACCTCCAAATGCCCCTTTATGTCAGATTCGGGGACATCCATCACCATTGAAATAATGACTACCCTTCACAACAGCTAAAGGAATTCGGGTATCTATTTTAGGACACTCTAAATTTAGTGAGAGTAATGTACAATCGTAAATAATTCGACGTGTTTAAATCACGCGGAAGTATGCCCGCAGCTGACAGGAGCAATGCGGACCGCATCGCTTTGGGAAATTTCACTTTAACGAAGCTATACAACAACCACAACTAGGCACGCGATCCAGTTTTTTAATTTGACAGAATAGATTATTTCGCTCACAAGATTGGTTTTTAGTTTCGCTGTCGATTCAACATTCGCTTTTTTTTTTCATAAAACTATGATTTTCTAAGGGAATCTAGTTCTATGTAAGGCAAGACGAGAGTAATTAGAGAGGTGGGTACACTTTCACGACGCTAACCAAGGCCGGTTCGTGGTCAGGTGCTGGTTGCATTTCACTGTCGCGGGTCACTGCACCTCCCTTGGAACCGTTAGTGATTCAGACATTACTAGACGACTGGTTTATCTCAGTCTAACTGATCAAACGAATAACATTTTGTAAAAATATTATATATTCTTTTATACATCGTTATTTCTTAATATCAACACAATACTATCTTATGACAAAATTAATGTTACCTCGCCGACTATCAATCGCTCGAATACAACATGAAGGCGGAACGCTGCTAACTGCTGCAATTGACAAATTGATGGCCGCTGGATGCGCCGACGCACGGGGCCGTGACGGATTATCAAGTTTTTTCGCCGCCATCTTGGCAAAAATGGCGCGTCTTGCAATGTGCGGGAGATGTATGTGCTGCTTTCGATTTCACGAAACTGAAAGTGCCTTATATGTTCGGGTGATGTCGTTGACTCTGATGTTTGTTTGTCACGCTTGGTTGGTTACATATCGTACGCCAGTACAATACTTATCCTATCGTGTTTAACTAGAATGTTGTAATTTGGCGTTGTAATTTATTTTGTTTTCAGCCTGTCTTCGCTGACGCGTCGTGCATCGTTGGCCACTGTTACTACGTGTCGTTCTAATAAGTTTTTGCTGCTGTTCGAGTAGCTTCGTCTGAGAGATTCATTGAGATGTTTGTAGACAAGGTTCCGTTTAGTTTCGTATAATTTTAATTAATGTAAATATTATGAATGTAAGCAACTTAATCTTTAAAAGATTCTCAAATAAAATGTCTGGTAAATCCCCAAAATTTTTCATTTAGATAAGTATTTATTTGAGTTTGAAAGCTAACTACCGTTGTTTAGTCTGGGTTTACCAAGTCAGACATGTAATGTGATAGTGCCATTAACTTTCTTTCCCAAAGCTCATTTGAATATTGTTCTAATGTTGTACATACCAAATTGTTGTATTATTCAAAATAGCGATACATTTGATTGCTGGCGAGCGGGTCC
The DNA here is from genome assembly GCA_932294355.1 of Aporophyla lueneburgensis. NCBI lineage: Eukaryota > Metazoa > Arthropoda > Insecta > Lepidoptera > Noctuidae > Aporophyla > Aporophyla lueneburgensis. The sequence goes on from OW028754.1 coordinate 23,552,109, forward strand.
CGTCTTCCGCCATATTATCTCATGGAAAGTTGCTCTTATTTCATATACATATTTTATTGTTGAAATATGTGCGTTAGATTCAGTCCGTTGAACGTTAACCGACTATTAAATGCTATACTTACACTTTTTTGTATATGTAGTTCTGTAAGTTAAAGTATATCTACTTCTAGCCAGATAATAGCGTATCTGTTTCTTATTAATCTTATTAGTGTCGTGTCTAAACCTATGTTCTTTCTTCTTTTGTGCGATGTTCATTCAATCGAAACTGTGTCAGCTTAGAATTTAGCATTATCTGTAGCACTCATGGAGAATCCAAACAAGAAAATTTTATTTCAAGTTTTCTCATTGTTATCAAAATACAGAACCACTTTGTTCTAATGACTCATTGTATTTATCAAACAAGAATCTTGTTATAGCCCTTGATTATATGATAACTGGGCCATGTTTTAGTTAGGTGCACAATGTTCTACAATGGGGTGGATGGTGTTATGCGCCAGCGCACCGGCTCCGTGACGTACTTACCCGCGTTATGCACCATTGCTCCGGCAAGTTTCTATTCCACACAGCTATTGACACCACCATCGACTGTATCCATGACATATTGCTAGTCTAGTATTATTATCGTTAATACTATTTTTATAGTGGTGGTGACTTGGTTAATGATCGGTAGGTTGGACTGAATAGAAATATGGTCGTCTTTGTTTGAAATATTTGGCTGATTAATACTGGTACTTGAGTTTCATGATACAAATAGGCAGTTAGTAGAAAAATTAAAAAATGTGCATTATCGACGGGACATCTTGATGCACGTCAAGTGAACGTCTTCTAAATGCCTTTTCAAAGAACCGTTACTAACATTCTTTTTCAAATTATTTTGGAGAAAAAATACAACTTACTTTCTTTAGTCTCCTTGAAAGCCATTAACGTTGGTCGCCCTACCCGCGTAACGGAGCTTCGCAGTCCGTCTAAACGTTTGTCATTACCCTTGTCACTCTAGCATTTGGTCTCATAGCACGATGTATGGACAACCTATTATTTACATGTTCCTTTCGTAAAATGTGAAATATAGCCTCGACCACTTGACCGTGACGGCGGTTACTGTGGACGCAATATAGAAAATTATTGCCATCTCCCTCTAACGATAGAAAATAATGTTTATTGTGGTATTGTTTTAGAAGGAAAGTAAGTGAAGAACTGCGCAGTTTTGCTTGGCTATTATTGGTGACTACATTATGTGGAGGTACATTATGTGTAGCGAACAAAACGTAGTTTTGTTTCTTGTCAATGTTGTTAAATATTTATTGCATATGTGAAATTACTGCGATCGATTCTATCGCAAAAGTATCAACAACAATTGTTTTAAACTTAAGTATGACCATTGACGTATTAGTATTCTTGCGATGTATTCGACAATATCAGATAAGTATCAATTTGCCGTTCATCATCAGTTCAGCTGAAAGACATCCACTACTAAACTTATTTCCGCCATTTTGACCGTTTCTGTGCTTTCCGCAATCAGCGAATTCCTGCGACCTTCACAAGGTCATCGATCCACTAAGTGGGGAAGGAGTTCCAACTCTGTCTTTCGGTACGCGGTCGTCACTCCAGAACCTTTCGACCCCATCGGCCATCTGATCTGCGAGATCTGCCCACTACCACTTCAATATGGCAATTTTTCGGGCTATGTCCAGTACCTAGATTCTCCTGCGGAACTCTTCATTTCCTGATTCGATCACGTCGGGAAACTCCAAACATCCCTATACATTGCCCTTTGGGGGACTTTTAGCTTATTAATAAGTTTGCCTTTAGACTCTAAATTACCACAAATTATGACTTCAAATACGTTCACCTAAAGAAGCATACGTTTTAACCATTTCTCCTAGATACAAACTCAGTGTTTAGCATAGAAAGTCGTCAGAAATAACGTTACTCAACGTGTAGAGCCCTTTGACCTCAAATCGTCACGATGAGTCATGAAGCTTGCAACAATGAGCTTTCGAATAACGCTATGTAGGCAAGTATGGCACATAGGTATGGAAAAATAATAACAAAGGCATTTGCATCGAAAGCCTTTAGAGAGACGAATTTTGTTTTGAAATTAGATGAGGAGCTGAGAAACGAAGAAATTATTGAGCTAGTTCATCTAAATTGAACAACACTGTGACTGTTCTGTATAAGATTTAGTTATATCTCAAGCTAAGGTTAAATTTTCTTCTTGAAACGGCAAATTAGAGTTTCTTTAAATGTATGTGTGTAGCCCCAGAACTTCAGTTTGCTCAAATTAACACATTGACTATTTGCTGACCAACGTCGCGTGATGACAACAAAAATGAGAATATAACCATCATATTTGCCTTTTGGGTATGGACAACTATTGTATTGAAAAACACCGCGTTAGAATCAGAAGACACTGAATTCAGTCGAACAATAGCAATCGTAAATTCTTTAAGCCATTGCTATAAGCCCAAGCAATCACGAGAAAGATTAAAATATCAATGATAAACTATCACAATGCAAAACCGTCCTTGTTAAAACCAAGAGCTGTACTAACAAATGGACAATATAACACGCTGTGGGCGTTTCGCTGACAATACATCTCATGAATATTTACTAAGAAGGATTCTATCTCAGACGTGCTATTGAGAAACAATATATTAACGTAAACTACTGGCTTGAAGATGTTATTAATTGCCTAGAGATAAACTCAGTTTTATGATGAAAACCATCGTTCGTATAACATTTTAAACTCGACACTATAATTCTGAGGTATATCGAAAAACTATACGAAAATGTATCAGTCGCATACCATACAATAGTCATTTCTATAAATGGTCCCAGTACAAACTCCTTGTTTAGACAGGAATTCGTGTTTCTCTGTAAAAGTAAAGAGCGTGACAGGTACCAGTAGTTAGTAGAATTCACATTAATAATAGAAACTGTCAATGCGATGCAATTCGTGGAGATATCGTCTAAGTAGAGTTGTATATAGGAATGCCAATTTCCGTTGTACTAGCAGTTAGTTTGAATGGCGATTGAACGACAAATCGGGAAAACCTCGCAGATCGATCAACTTTTCCTGGAAAACTTCCTAGTAGCCAGTCAGTTTTGTAGATATTAAAATTGCTCTCTTTGGTTAAGTGTATTGTTGGATTGGGATTTTAAACATTTTTTGTGTTCCGTGGTGTTTTCCGGCTCAGACAATAATTTTGTCATCTAAGTTTTTCGGATAGATCTTTTCTTCTTTGTTCATGAACTTTGATTCGTTATGATCATTGGTTAGAATTGTATCTTTCAACATACAGACATTGCATCGCTACGGTGTCTTCCCTGCGCGAAACATTTTGTAATACTCGGTTGTAAATATCAGTTCCACGCTGAACCAGTGAACGAGGTCGTAAAAGTACTAAAACGGTCGTTCGTAAAGCGTAATGTGTGTCAACTATGAACGCCTAATCTGTTTTAGGCAATCGAGTCAACAGTTTGAGTCATTTTGCGCAAAGAGAGATTAATAGTTTTACAGTAGAACATTCTTGCGGCATCGCATCACTGTACTCAGGATTGGTCGATGTGGAGACTTGAAGGAGGTCCATGTTCAGCAGTGGACGTATTTCCGCTGAAATGATGATGATTCACTTCAGTATAGCTTTTAAACTGCTACCTTCTACTACTATTTCTACTTCTTTATCAGCTCCGTCACCAATGTTAGCACAGAAACCTACTTCCTTTGCCGCTTTGACACAAGTATGCTTCCATACTTATGACAAATTTCTGCTGTTGTTCTCAATAGCTTTACCACTTCGCCCGTGGCTTTGTTAGAAACTGCTCATATAAATCGTTGTTATAGTTTGTATTCTCTAACAAGTCCAAAGTGATATTTTATAATCACGATCTTATGCGTTAAATGCTGTTAGTCAAGCACGGTTGAAAAAGGGAAGTCGCGCGTTTTTGATAGTAAATTTTACAATCTTGGATTGTTATAGGTAGGATTAGTAACTTTGATAGGCAAAAAGAAAAACTAGATTTGAAGGACATGTAAGATAAAGATCAAAGACAGGCTTTGTATAGTAATCCCATGAGGGTACCTACCACTGGGTGAAAATGAAAACTTAGGGAAAAGTGTCACTGTGTGAGGCAGTGAGGTGGGGTTACGGCAGAACACCTAGGAGATGGCGAGACGAACATGATAAGTTCCATCAAAACTGGAAGGAAGATGCGTGGGCTCGCAAAAGGTGCAAGGAGTGGAAAGAGGCCTTTGCCCAGAAGTGGGACAGTGTAAGGTAAAAATAAAATTACACAGGCAAAAGCCGAAAAATCACGTAAAATTTTGCTTGCCATCGTTGTAATAAAAACTATAATGATGGCACCGGATTGCACGAGGATGTTGAAATCCAACTTCCAATCTATTCCTGGTTTTTGGAAGCTTACAGTTACAAGAAGCGCTGTAGATGCTGACGAAAATAACATAGGAGATGACATTGGCGGTATTGACCCAGTTTCAAAAAAAATGTGCTAGGATCTCCCAGTGATATCAATCGTAGGGCAGTAGCCCACCAGACACAACGCTCACCTGGTCGGAGGATCCTGCCTTTTCCATAGAGGATAAGTGAACTTTACACCCTGTGCCTCACTGCCAGGGTCGCGAGATTCAGTCGCATATGGGCAACTGAAGGAACACGGGTGGGTTTTAGTCAGTAAAAGTGTGACACGCCCTTCCGCTCCACCCTAGAGCGGGAGACGTCATTTGATGATTTCCCACAAAAAAAAAAATCCTGTTCCTCAGGCTTCTATTAGCATATTGCTCTAAAATTATAAATGTTTCGGACAGTTATTAGTGGATTAGATATTACAGTTATTATAACAGTCTCCGTTCCAAGCAATTCACTTGCATAATGGCTGCATTAGATCTTATTTCACAACAAACAAACGTAACTTATTCATTATTAATTAGCAAGTCTAATTAAATAACTAAATTCGGCCACTAAATAGCGAACTCTAAAGAAATGTAACAAATTCCTCTGTATTATGTAAAGTTTTAATGTTATTCGTACAAAAACTGTTGAATAACCGCTGACCCAAAACTGAATAAACATTTCATCACATAAACAATTTTGAACTTTTGATGCTTAGTATTTCAAAATATAACATTCTACTTATCTCAGATCATTATTGAATGAGAAATTATACCTCTTTAAATATATTTTCCATACTACGTAACATATACACGCCTTGTTTTCCCTAAGGGTTGGGCAGAGGTGTGCCTATACGACACCCACATTTCGCCAGTTATCTTTCATCAATCATCATCATCATCATCAGCCTATATTGTTCCCACTGCTGGGACACAGGCCTCCTCACCATAAGAGGGAGTGGGCCGTAATCTACCACGCGGGCTCAGTGCGTGTTGGTAGATGTCACATGTCTTAGAATTTTTGGTTCTAGGACATGACGGTTTCCTCACGATTTTTTCGTTCACCGTTTTGAGAGCAGTGGTGATGAAATTATTTACACAAAGTAATGCGCCTGCCTGGGTTGGACGACCACGAACTCGTAAGTCGGGGCTGATACCACTGGGCCACCACTGCTCCTGCTGCACAGGTTATGTTTAAGTCTCCTGTAATAAGAGGCGAGCCATTGTCATCAACCGGGCACAATTCCAAACGCCGGGCTGCTACTTAGAAATTGCAGATTGAAAAACCCAATAACACTACCAGGGAATCGAACTATCCGGTTAATCCGGGGATACCGCACGGTCTCCTGCGAGGCGGCGAGCCTCCTTGCCGGAGTGCCGCCATGGGATCTGGAGGCAAAGGTCCTCGCCCACATGTGGGAGTGGCGCGAGGAGGCGAAACGCCGGGGCGAAACTCCGCTGCCGCGACAAATCGCGGCACGGCGGACAGAGCTCCGGTGTGATCTCATGGCGACATGGCGGGTACGATTGTCGCAACCCAGTGCTGGGCACGCCACAATTGCGGCGGTAAGTCCCCTCTTTGAGGAGTGGATAGAGAGGCGCCACGGCGTCCTCACCTTCCGCCTGACGCAGGTTCTCACCGGGCATGGGTGCTTCGGTGGGTTCCTGTTCAGGATAAAGCGGGAGGATACGTCCGGGTGTTTCCATTGCGAGGATCGTCTGGAGGACACGGTGGAACATACGGTGGAGGTGTGCCCTGCCTGGGCGGAGCACCGCCGTGTCCTCGTGGAGGCGATCGGCGGCGGCGACCTCTCGCGTCCGGCCCTGGTGCGAGCCATGGTACGGAGCGAGAGGGAATGGGAAGCCGTCACCTCCTTCTGCGAAGCAGTAATGCTCGCGAAGGAGGAGGCGGGGCGCGTGAGGGAGTGGCAGTCTTTGCGCCCTCACGTCCCTAGCCGCCGCAGGAGGAGACGCCCCGGGCGTCGGGAGTCGATTGCGGACTCCCGGCCACCGTAGGCGCGAGCTTGCGGGTGGCGAGCAATGGGTAGCTCGCCGCCCGGTAAGGACCAAGCTCGGGTCGACGGCGCGTAGTGTTCCACGCGCGCCTCAAAGAGATGTCAGCAAAACTGAAGGGGTCTGCTAGGACCGATGCCTGCCGGGGTCGCGTGATTGTTCGAAAGAGATACCGTGACCCTGGCACATGGGCAATTGAAGGAACACGGGTGGGTTTTAGTCAGTAAAAGTCTGACATGCCCTCCCGCTCCGCCCAGAGCGGGAGAAGTCATTTGATGATTTCCCATCCAAAAAAAAAAAAAAAAAAAAAAAAAAAAAAGGGAATCGAACTCAGGAATTCAGCAGTAGCGCTTGCGACCACTAGACCAATAAAATGCCCGTTTATAAACTTTTTTTTAAATAACTGCTTGACAAAGACAGCACTACTGTTTTATCTATACCAATATTATAAAGCTGAATTTTGTTTGTTTGTTTGTTTGATTAAACGCGCTAATCTCAGGAACTACAGGTCCGAATTGAAAAATTATTTTTGTGTTGGGTAGCCTATTTATCGAGAAAGGCTATAGGCTATATAACATCACGCTATAACTAAGAGGAGCGGAGCAGTAATGAAAAATGTTGCAAAAACGGGGAACATCGCACGGGTAGGCGATTCGATGCGGCGGGAAGGGTCGAGGGAACAAGTAATTTAACGCGGATGAAGTCGCGGGCAGAAGCTAGTTTAATTATATTCGAGAAACTTATATGTAGCTTACTTGAACAGTGTTTTTAAACAATATGAAATCGAAGGCCATTTACAAGTTTCCACTGATAAACACTACAAATAAAAACAAAAACCACATAAGTGACGTCACGAACTCACGACTATGTAACGTCAAGGCGTGTAGCTTCTCCATATTTCCATCGATTCGCCTTCGATCGCGTTCTTTGAAATAACATTAATTGTTTGAAAATGTCTAATTTTAGTAATCATCCTGATTCAACTTTTTCACGGCACAATGGAATCTACATTCTACGTTTTAGGTCTCTCTTTGTTATTAAACAAAGGGTCATAACATAACAACTCTCCTACAAGGTGCAGTGCTGTTCACCTTTAAGTTTAAACTATCGCCAAAGACGTCTGATGACCCACCCATTCCTCTCCTATTGTTTGACACCTGCTATCATTAATTGTTATGAAAACAAGGTCAGTCTGTCCTATTGAACTAACGGATAGACTTGTATTGGATTTGCGTCATACGTGGTCATCTGTTTATTTCTGAATGCTTCAGAATATGGCAAAGAGGGAAGAATAGAATTACGCGTAACATAGAATTGTCTTATTGTTCTTCCCCATTCACGTTATAAATAAATTTAAAAGGTTCTTGGTGAACCAACGATTTTGTTGAAGGATATACTTTACCTGACTGGATGCTCTGTGCTGCGCAGAACCGGTCGTTATGGAGATCTTTGGTGTACGACCCAGTGGACGTCTCGGCAAAATTGATGAGAGTTGATAAATCAAAATCAACAAGTCATTTATTCATTCCACGCTGAGAGTCAGCACATTTTGAACGTCAAAATCTTCGATCAAAAATGTACTAGATGCCCGATGAGCGCTTCAAAAACGGCCCGAAAAATAAGAGCACAAATATTTTTGTGCTCTTATTTGAAATTAGTTTGGTCCAATGATAGCCAACGATAAGACGTCCTAAATGCCGCAGCACGCGTTCAAAAATTGTGTAAATAACCACTGTAGCACCAAGTTTTTGGAAGGAATATCTTTTTTTCCATAAGTTTAAATCTTTAAGTGTTTTTCATAAAATAAAAACAATCAAATAGTAAATATAAATCATTTAGCAAATACATATTATGATTGTTTGACCAATGTTTGCGACAACGCACGAACTATTGTAACAAACATTGTCTGTTCTGGAACAGAGAATGCATGAAGTAGTATTGTAATTTTATATTTTATTTTTGTTTGTAGATTTCCTAGCGAGCCATTTCGCTGTACAGAATGGGTATCTATTGTAGCGAAAGAAAGAGGAGAAGAAATATACAAGCCTTATAAAAATTTATATTTGAACTTTAATTTAAATGAAAAAATAATTTATTTGCTTTAATACAAATTTAACTTCTAAATACTGGTACATAAAAGTAGACGCACCCAGTTTTTATACGGGTGGATAACATTGATTTAACCCGCACTTAATTAAATAAAATAACTATTATACTATTTTAGTCCTACTACTTTTTTAAATCGATTAAAAATGTTTGCCGTCATCAAAACGTACCTTCACCTAAAAAATTATATTCTGCAACTCTACGTCTTTCCATACGTACTGTGTTCTGAACATTGAAATGTAATACCAAGAACTACGTCTTGTTCCAAAATAGAGTAAGCACGAAATTGTCAACACATTGTTTTTAACCTTATTGCTTAGACTTTAAGTTTCAGTTAAGAATAAATAATTTTGTACTTATATCAAAATGACTTTTGATTTTTAAGGGACATTTTAAATTTATTGCTCTTTACCACAGTATAGATATACTACACAGTATTTTGACTCGGCCTTATCGTAGAAATAATTACCTACAGCACGTGCGGTACGTAAACAAGCGATAGACGCGGGAGGGCTGCCCGCATCAAGTATTTTAACTTCATCTACCTACTTGCGTTTCTTTGATTGTAAATATTATATTTTTATTTAAAAAATCAAATGTTTGGACCGTTTTTAATTAAAAGTGACAAGGGTGGAAGATGTAAATTATGTCAACTTTTATTGATTTTTAATTACGATATGATCTTTGCTGGGCCTATTCAAATCCTGCGATCTAGATCGTCTATCGATTCAATGATTTTCGATCCAAAGGATCGATTCAAATCAAAAGATTGGGTACCCCACGCTAGGAAACTACCTGCTACTACTACGAGCGTAGGTAGGTCACTCGTGTGTCACTTTTTTCACCCTATCCACTTACTTATTCAATAATCCAGGTATTTTACTTGGTGTAAAAGTATTAAAAAAATAAACAAATTTCGTACTAGTAGGTATGTATATAAAAAATCTAGTCTTTCCTTTCGGAGTTTTCAAGTAATTTAAAAAAATAATACTACCATGGTAATCATCTTGCACTGATTATTATCAAATATTCATAAATCACACGCTAACTGCTTACAAACAAAACCATCAATCACACCGCCCGCCATCCGTTTGTCAAAGCGGTGCGTACGCGACTGCGAATGTACTCGGAGTGTACCAGACTCGAGGCGCGTAGGTATGACTTGCGTTCCGAGCGTTTGTATGAAGATAGACTACTGTATAGATATAATTACCGTGTCTTTACCTTTCTCCGATGACAAAAGGACTTAAATATGAATATTTTGCAATCGTAATTATACTTTATGTTTGAGTGTTAAGGATTATAATAAACTGAAGTTGTTATTATTATGAAACGTTTTTCTATATTTCGTAGTAAGAAATATAAATGTGTAAGTGTGTGCAAACGTGGCCACTTGAGCGCCTTATTTTTGTTCCTGATCCTTTATCTAGTGCTATTATTGATCGAAGGTCAAAATTACATAAAACAGTCTCCCAAAACTCTCGCCCTTCACCATTTTCGGGTGCACCAAACTCCCTAGCAGCAACTGTCTGTCTGTTCAGAAAAGAAATTGATTCTATACAATAGTAAGTAATTAACCTTATGAAACACAAAACATGCAATTAAATTATTTGTCATAATATTATGTCAGCTAGCACACGCCAACATACCAACAAACATTGAATTCTATAAAACATAAATCTTCACAATAGTTTAAAGATCTGTAGGAAGCTTACATCTTCACCTGACTTCTGGCTTTGACGACATAGCGTTTTGTCATATTTCAAGGCCATGATTTTTTATCGTTTAATATTGACCAGCGGCTAAAAGTGATCCTTGTTTCCTAAAATTGTACTTCAGGGACTAACGATGTATTTTTTCTTTAATTTGCAGGCATCGACGATTGACGGCCGACGGAAGGGTGCCTGCCTCTTCTGCCAGGAGTACTTTATGGACCTGTACCTGTTAGCTGAGCTCAAGACCATCAGCTTAAAGGTAACTACTGTAATTATTGTACCTACGACCTGTGAATACACCCAGTAATGCAGGTCCTGATCCTTCGCCTCAATGTATTATTGGCGTTATCCATTCGATAATTCTGAGTAACAGGCTGGAGTCGGAATTCGTGCCCAATAACTGGCAATAGGCTCGCCTCTTAAAACAAAACGTGGGATTACTACATCCCTGGACTGGTCCACTCAAATCTGGGTAGTCCTTTTCTCGGAAGACCACTTCAGGCACTAATCTACATTGTCTTTGCAAGCTCTGACCAAGATTATGTCTGGACTTTAAAAAAGACTTTGACCGTTGAGGTTGTTTTGCCATTTCTTCTCAGGGTCAAATAGGAAATGTCTCCATCTAGCTTATTTTTGTTTAAATAATAAGACGTGTAAAAGTGATTCCAATATCTTATTTAAAAAAATAAACAATTTTATTTCTCTGCTTTGAAAAAATACAGGAGTGATGTTATAATGATAAAGATTTGAAACCACACATTCCGAAAGTAGATAATTTTCTGACCAACCAGTTTCTCACAGCATGACGTGAAGACGCAAAACCTTCTTAATGAACCCCTAATCTCAATTTGGACGTGATGGGTGTCGTAAGAAGCGAGTAAGGGACGTATTAGAGAATGGGCAGCAGTGTTCTCTATGCATTTTACCACCATACTGCGATCGCCAACCCGCCTGCCAAGCGTGGCGATTATGGCAAACCTCCGCCCAATTGGGGGAGACCCATGTCCAGCAGACGTCTTTCGGCAGAAATGATGACGCTGTTCTTTATCGAATTCTAGGTGACAACAGTCGACATGCAGAAGCCGCCGCCCGATTTCCGCACCAACTTCGAAGCCACGCACCCGCCCATACTGATCGACAACGGACTCGCGATACTGGAGAACGAGAAGATCGAGCGGCACATCATGAAGTCTGTACCGGGAGGACACAACTTATTTGTGCAGGTAAACGTCTATTAAACAAATATAAACATACATAAAGTAACTCCCTTTTCCAGTGACGGTAACAAAAGCTACAGAACGCCACCTACTACGATCCTTACGATCGGGTTTACCTTCATACATCTGCAGGTCGATTCCTGTTATTAAAACCTTTCAAGTCGCAATTTCATCTCGACAACAACGTATGTCAAAAAAATATGAAAATTAGAGATATTTGGACAGTGCGGACTGCAATAATATCAATTCGTGCAAGAACACACCTACGGGGTAATAACAGTAGGAATGCCTTTTATTTTGACCGTTCAGCAACATTCATTGCGTTATCCGTCAACCCTTAGTAAGACTGGTTCTCAAATATTCGTGCGTCTAACGACTAGTAACGACAGTCTAAGATCCATAAATCACAGTTTGGACCAACGGCTTAACGTGCTTAGCATTAAATATTATTTGTCTCTGGCCACCCTAAACGCAACTGAGATGCCAATAGCATTGCAGATGTTTGTCGGGGCAGTAATGATCAGGTGTCATCAGGAGATTGAACTGACAATGCGACGTATTTATAAAAAAATACATATATAAATGTTAATGTTTTAAGGCAGGTGCTGTGCTGCTTATTCAAGCAGGAAATGTATGAAAGAAACTTGTAAAAATGACAGATTGTCGCTTATCAACTGTCAGTCCTAGGTGGTCCGTCTGCTTGCTGGCCTCCCAAGTTGCTAAAAACTAAAGGACTGACTATACTCTCCAACTAGCAATAGGGGAAAAACTCTCACCTTGATGGGTCAATCCAACTTTGATTGGCGCCTAAATTATGAAACAATTACAATAAAATTATGTCTAAATGGTGATTGACTTGCCTCTATTATCATATTTTTTATTTATTGCTAGCGATAAAATATGTTGTTTAAAAAAATGATAAACGCCGCGCAACCCACCTGAATGCGACACCTGGCAAGAAACCACTAAAAAGGATTTTATTGACGACAAAAAATTTTTAGTGCCAAAAGTAATATCTTACTAAAAGCCGTTAATATGAACAAGACCAGTTTACAACACGTTTTTTTTATTGTTAAACCACCCAAAACACGGTTCTTATAATAATTTTGATGTTCATGTTTAAAACGGTGTTTCTCGAGAAATGGTAATTAATTTTACACTCAACTTTCAATAAGAGAATGAATTGGTAAATAAATAAAGAAATAAACTTTAATGACTTGGTTCCTGATAAGACCGCATTACCACAAAATCGAACAGGAGGGGAAAGTCTTATTCTTTTTGTCTTAACGTGTCGGTTTATCACGAAAAGTGTCTGTCAAAATATACATAATTTGTTGGTTCAAGACTTCTTCTCTGCGCACAGCTGATGAGATTTGGCCGTAGCTAAAGATCCTTTTGTAAGTTACCGGAGCAGAAAACTCCCCCTCGTTTCTAACTACGTCCTTCGTTATTTGTGCAGGACAAGGAAGTGGCTTCACTGATCGAGAACCTATACTCGAAGCTAAAGCTGGTGCTGGTGCGCAAGGACGACCAGAAGTCAGCAGCGTTGCGCTCACATCTCAGCCGCATCGATGGACTACTCGAACGCAGGGGGACTAGGTAAAATTTACGTTTTCTATTATTACCTAATATACAATAGTATATCTTGATTTCTACCTTTTTGAACGTGCAACTAGCTTCTGACTAACTGACCAATTCCATGAAAAGTACCTGTAAATTGGTTTTATTGAAATAAAGTTGAGTTTAAATTTGAAATAATAGGCCTAATACTGTGCGACCACATAGTACGAAGAAGGGCTCTACTAATAACGACTTAGTTTCATTCGTGATAAATATCAAAGTTGATTGAGCAACGTCTTATCGAAAGCACGTTTCTTCTCACTCCCTCGTTGTATGACCGCAACCGACAAAAGGAGATGGATCACGTATCATAGAAAGTTAAAGCCCAAATAAAACTCAAACTGCGGAGAAAAATAATGTCTTACCCTGGTCGGGGCAGTCCTCCTTATATTTTTTTACTATTGAGTCGTATGTCTACGACCATTCCTTCATTTTGAATTAGTATTATAATACTTACTATCGAATCCGCTGGATACAGGAAACACAGAACTGGTCGAAGTGGCAGAACTTGGGGGAACCCTATGACCAGCAGTGAAAGTCTTACGGCTGAATTAATGATTACTTACTATATAACAATAAACCCGCAGCGTGTGTTTCTAGAACGAAAACTAGATCAAAATGGAGGAATGGTCGTAGACATACGGCAAGATAGTAAAAAAAGATAAGGAGGGGAAGGTCCTCCAACGACCAGAGTTAAAATAAATTTTTCGCCGGCCGTCTCTATGGATTTTGGGTCCAGTATGGCGGTTTCTCTGTAGCGTTTAGTATGAAATAAAGTGGCATTATTACTTTTAAATAAAACCAGTCGATTTAATAACACTTTTGTACTTTAATTATAGGTTCTTAACAGGCGATACGATGTGCTGCTTCGACTGCGAACTGATGCCCAGACTGCAACACATCCGCGTCGCTGGCAAGTACTTCGTCGACTTCGAGATACCGGTACGTATAATATTTAACAACTTGATGTTAACTCTATCAACCAGTGCTAAGAGTCCCTACAGGATAATCCAAAATTTTGAACTAAAAATAGAACGTTTTCAAATATTATTTGAATACGTAGTTCTTTTAGTTTAAATTATTTTCGGGTTTTTGGCTCGTGGAACGATTGGCTTCACAACGCCAACCAACTTCACAATGCTGCCGTCATGCCATTGTGAAATAAATGTTTACGAGACTGTCTCATCGGCATATATGTTGCTTGCTTGTCGGTCTTCAGACTGTACTTCGGAGAGTGTGCGCAGGAGCTCCAGGTCCTGTTCCCACTATCGCCATTTTAGTACCAGTCGTACTGCACGATACCATCCGCACTTGGATATCCCGACCAGTTGTACTCCACATTCATTATGCGCACAGCCAAAGTGAGGAACCTGTGTCAGTGTCTGTGTTCCCTTCCATATTTAACCCGTCTACCAACAAAGAAAGAGTAAACGAGCATCTTCTGGGCACGCTCGTTCCATAATAGACTCCATCCATCACTTTCCATCCATTCAATATTAATTGTATCGGTGTAATCAATTGTTGGTGAACCTAATAAAATAAAATAAAAATTTCCATCGGGTGGCATCAAGATTAAGAGCCCATCTACCAAAAATTTTTTATTTTGAAATGATAAATTAAGATTGGTTTAGACGGCAGATTTACCACTCACCGATTCAAATATTGCATAGATTTAAAATACAGTTCTAACGTAATTCCAGACGAGTTTCCGCGCCCTCTGGCGTTACATGTACCACATGTACCAGTTGGACGCGTTCACACAGAGCTGCCCTGCCGACCAGGACATCATCAACCACTACAAACTGCAGCAGGTAATATCTACCATCCATAACCAACTCATGTATAGGTGCACAAGGATCTTTTGGCGTGCGGCCAAATTTGGAACTAACACCGCCATCTCGTTTTTTTTTTTTCAAAACAGTTGCAGCGTTGTTTACCAACAGCGCCCCTCTGTCAATGTCAGTCGCACGCCAAAAGATCCCTGTAGCAGTGTAGATCCCGCCTTTATTGATACAACATTTGGGCTACCCTTCTATGCTATCCAATTTCTACGGGATACGTCACATATCATCCAGGAGTCAAACATTTTCTACCCAAAAAAATATGCGGGAAATAGCTTCCAAATCCCCAGGCTGATATTTATTTATTCATGTAAAGTAGACAAACAATAAGATATTTAGCATTTTAAAACTTTGGCGGGGGTAATCGTAGGCTGGCTTGTAAATTAAAAAAAAAAACGTTTAAACGTTATTTTCTCTAAGTTTTTTTTTTTTTGTGAGGCCTAAATTCAGGCTTCCCTTTAAATTTTATCGTTGGGTACAAAATGATTGCTAACCTTTTTATCCAATTTAAAATCCTTTATTTTAATGACTATATTCCTAAAATATAACAGGCTTTACGTCTAGATATATGTGTATTTTTTGTAACCGTGCAAAGACACGGAATGCATCTATCTATGTAATTTGGGTTCTTCTATACTATCTCTATCTATCGTGTTACTGTCGCATTCAGTTGTCGGCGAAAGGCTTGGCAATGCTGACGCCGACGCCCACGCTGCAACGGAAAGAGATACCAACGGTTACTGAAGTGGTACGTTCGCGGGTCGTGACGTCACTGCCATACGTGCTATAACATCGCATTGTTTGGTCACATCCCTGAATCATTCGAAACTCGCATCTTTATGTCAGACGCACGCCATGTAAATCGCAAACGCTAAACTCTTCTTTAATTTTCGTAATATTCGATTTTCAAATTCACTTATTAATTTGGGTCCCATGAAAATCGACTAATCATTTGTCCACAAATATCATCGTTAGTCGATTTTTAGCTATAACAAATCATCGCTAGTAAAAACTTTGAGAGCCTTTTTTTCTCGGTTGCATTTCATTATGTTTTTCCTACTTTCAAGGTTATGTATAAAAATTGTTTAATTTTTTTTAAATTTGGGATTGTAACGAAGTCCTCCCTCTTCATCCGCATCAAATTTTGGAAATATATGACTTACAAAACTGGATACTCAATCAATATTGTAATTATTTTGTGAAATCAGCTGAAGCGAGCGGTATCATATTTTTTTCAAAATACATATCAAAACATTTTGACTATAATTTTCTGTTGCTATGACTATAATTTGGAGTTGCATCCGTTACAACTTCCTTTGAAATCCCTAAAATTACAAAACATTTCCACTTGAAAGTAGTGAAAATAATACGAAGAACCTGATTTTGTAAATATAATAATCAAATCAGGCTGACTTCAATTAGAGACTGAACTTACATTCTTCATGGTGTTGCCAACGGTTTTTGAAAGCATTCGTGATTTAATTTAATTTGCTGTTGTAACACTGGATTTGCACAATCTTGCAAAGAGCAAGGCGAACTCGATCCCCGTGTTCTAACCAAAGCGATCAGATACGCAATCCTCGATGTCACTAATATTTACTGAAAACTGGAAGGCGTTACGATGCGTTCGGGTTTGCCAAACAAAATGTACGCAACAATAACGTGTAAATTCACGCAACGATCGCTTTGGTTAGAACTCGGCCTATATTTACGCCTATGCCGAATGACAAGACGAGCTCAAGTACGATTGTGTAAATCCTGTACTATGTTATCCACCAATCACACTGACAACGAGTGTTTTACAATAAGAGGACTTTCAAAAACTGTTGGTTTGTGTAGCATTGTGTTTCTTGCTGTGAGGGTGTGGTCCGGTTGTGGTAATTGTTTGTTGTTCTTCTAATCAGTTAACTTTTAAAATAATATTCTTTTAAAATGCTGTGCCAACAAAGTATCGAAAAACTTCAAATTATTTTTTATGCTGTGGTTATATTTGCAATAAAACAATATTTTTTTCTGATTCCTTCATTTATTATTGTTGAAATAATAAAAAGTTTAAATAAGCATTCCGCAACCATCTTTTATGCTTTCCAAGTACCCAATACTGGTTCTTTGTTGATGTAACTTTCTCTGACTTTTTCTGCTGCATACTAATTGAAAGTGGTGCTATAATTTAGTTAACAAAACATTGATGAATATACAGAACAAAATAAAAAAAAAACTTTATGCAATTACAGGCGCTGAAAATGAAAAAACACGAAGAACTCGAGACGCCGACTTTCACGACGTCAATTCCGATCGACGTGAGCGAGAACAGTATCCCAGAGTAAGCTCGCTCCGGCCACGCACATGCCTTGGTACAATACTAGGCGGTAAATCTTTTCTAAATTATACCACCATCGCCAGACCGCAAGATGTACATCGTTGCATCCAAGTAATGTTGCCAAAATTCTACAGCGCGATTAGGTGACCACACAGAAACTGTCCTATAAACCAACCTGATTTTATTTTTACTCTTTTTTAGTATATAGGGTCAAAAATTGGCTAGCGAAAGAGACGTGATGGGTCAGTCAATACGTTAAAACAAACATGTGACTTCACGGACGTGTTAGGTATTGGTGTCTAAACGGGATAAAACAAAAGAAAACAGCTTTTCTCATTTCATATTTCGAGTAGCAACACAACGGTCGTTGACCCCCCCCTCCCAAAATCTATCATGTTTAGATATCGATTCCCATTACAACTGCAGACTTTCGCTAACTTATTTAATTTGCCCGGTATTGTAATAGTGTGGACAGCTATCGTCAGACGACGTTCACACAAACGTAATAATATCGTAGTGGGAAATTATCGCTCACTGGGTTTTTAACGTGTCGAACAGAGCATTTAAAAATCCAACAGAATGCATGTAAGTGCGTCGAAAGAGGAACAGTGTATTTTACTATTCGATTTTCGACTCTAGATGCTAAGGCAGTATGTTGAACATCGAGTGAGCGACAAAACCCCTTCAAGATTTTATTGTTCGTATGATACTGATCCTTTCTAGTAGATTCTGACTCGCCTAAACTACGCCATCACGGTACAGTGACATAGCGCTTCGTGACATTAGTCATCTTTAAATTTTTTCTTTACTCTTTAGGACAGAAAGAGATTAATGCCATGAAAGGTGCTGAAAAACAAATTTCACGAGGAAATTATATTTTTGTATTAAATTCATTTTTGAGTGTTATTCTATCAGTAGATTTAAAATCTATGAGATTGTATGTTTGGTTTGGTGCAATCGAAATTAAATTTTATGAATACTTGTTGAGAAAAGCTTAAGAAATTGTGGACTATTTATTATATATTATTTAGACATGATTTTGCAATAAATACCATGTTTACTTTGTGACATCTTCGGTAGATCAGTGTATTTTATTTTTATTGTTTGCAAATTATTAGACGTTATTGTGGCCATTTGTATTTTGCATAAAATATCTTGGAGTGGTCTTAAAAACATATTAAATGTGCATTTTATTTTATCGATGTTAGTGTATTCGGCAGAAGAGATGAACAAATTAAAATGTGGAGTTTTAAACCATGTTGCATCTGTCTTTACAAATTGCAGTGTACCTTTGTCTGTTTATGGAAAATGATAATTTTACAAGTTTTTTTTTTAAATAGTTTTAGTATAGTTTCAGTGTTCAAACACAACGAATAAATGCCCTGGATGTGTTGTATTATATTCACGATAGTTGTAAGTTGCTTCACAGTATTCAATATTTTTGTTCATTTCGGACCCTTGTAGATTATTTTTTAGATTTAAAGGGATCAGTTTCACAGCCATTTTGATTTTAATGCCTCTGCCTTTTTGCTACCGTCATTTTGAACTTATTCTTCAACTGATGATTACAACCAATCACCTTGTGAGCGCTCTTGCCTGCTTTTTGTTACCTTGAAGGTATATTTTTTTCATAAGAATGTACTTATTTTGTTGTTTACTTTTCAGTTCCTTCATGTTTCATATTTGTTTTAATTATTTTTATAATCCTTCAATAGAATGTTAGAAGTGAGGCTTTAAGTTGGACCACCTATTTAAATAATAGACATTTGGCTTCTCAATTTGAAGGATAATTGTTACTTTAAGTTTGAAACCCACAATAGATCAGTTAAAAGATTTTTAGAAATTTGGTGAATACAATATATAAATTACACTCAAATTCAGAATCTTAGGTAGATTATTTGAATTCCATTGCCCCTTAATCATCTACTTTAACGTTATGTAGTCTATGTTGATTTTTGAATGACCATTTGTAATTAAAATAGAACTTTTTGACATGTGTTTGTAGTTCCGAAACTTGATATTGATATAAGATTCTGAATTAAAGTTTGAACATAGTACACACACTAGAGACAAGGGCGAGAGACGACCAGCATGTCGATTGGACAATGTATAAAATAATAATTACTAGATTATAATGTAAATGTTAAGGAATAAACCTGGATAATAATATTTTTTTTGTTTTGTTTTATTTTTGTTCTTTGGATTTGAGTTCCCTTTATTTTCTTCTTTCTGTTGATTTCTGTGTATTGAAAACTTGTGCTCAAATATTGCCAAAATTTAGATAATCATGCTTCTGTGCCTTGCTTTTAGAATAGTGTTGGTGATAACTGGCTATATTGTGTACCATATTTATTGTGTACTATCAATGTGATAAAATTAGCTTTTATACAATAAACATTTGGAATAAACAAGTTTATTTATTTAGGTAAATATTATAAAAACAACTTATGCGTTTTGTAAACAACTGCAATAAATATCAACAACATAAAATTTAATAAAAACGTAACTTTTCTTCTTATTTATCTAACACAATTTTTTTCTTCATCCATTCATTTTTATAAACATCCTTGGACAACACGGAACTTAAAAATGAGTGAGTAATAAAAGCAGTTATACCCCAAATCTTATATTCTTCAATCACAAAGACTGGTAGAATAAACCCATTACTGAATTGGGTATAATACTGATTCTTCGGTTCACATAACATTTCAATAGGAACAGAAAATACCTCAGAAATTTCAGACATATTAATGCTTAAGTCTTCTGGCAATAAGTCTGGTATCGCGCCAACTACAGGAGTGACCAATATGTTGTTATTGCGGCCTGGAAGCGGCGGCGCAATGCCCCAGACATCAATTCTTTCGGGCCGCAATCCGATTTCTTGATATGTCTCCCTCAAGGCAACATCTTTAGGACACTCATCCTTCATAAGCGGCCCACCCGGAAAAGATACTTCACCACTGTTATTTTTAACCTTTGTACAGCGAACTGTGTACAAAAGCGATGGTTTCTCTAATACTTTACAAACGGGCACTAGCACTGCTGCTTTGTCCGTTGGCATCTTGCCGTACCTTGGAGTGGTCAGTCTTTTGAAGTTCGCCATACATCGGTCACGGGAAGCGTGAGAAAATATATTATGTATCCCAAATGATACTCTGGAAGTCATGGTTGTAAATTACTCAGGTCTTCGTTTGAAAGATCCAAAATTATAATTATTTCATATTATATTCAATATTGTGCAAAGAACATATTTGTATAAAATTACTGAAATTTTATATTCTATTGCCTCCAAAATCTAATAGGTGTTTTTTTCTTTTGTCACTTGTCTGTCACTCTTCTTCTCCAAAGTTCAAAACTCCATTTGACAACGAGATGACAGTTTGCAGGCAGTAATATTATCTTTAAAATAATACGTGAAGCAAAAACTTTGTTTATTCCGTGGACGGAGGATTTTGCAATTTACCACAACTAAATGAGTACAAAAAGCTAATATTTTATATACCTAATAATAATAACATAAACATAACATAATATCACGCCTTGTTTCCCCGAAGGGTTAGGCAGAGGTGTACTTACAGTACACCCACATTTCGCCTGTTATGTTTAAGTCCTATGTAATAGGAGGCGAGCCTATTGCCATCAACCGGGCACAAATCCAGACTCCAGGCTGCTACTGAGAAATTCCAGATGGAAAAACCCAATAAACTTTGCCCGACCTGGGAATCGAACCCAGGACCTCATGCTCAGCAGTAGCGCTTGCTACCACTCGACCAACGAGGCAGTCAATAATGTATTTCTATATTTATTTATATGAATTACTAGCCTCTGCCCGCGACTTCGTCCGCGTTAATTTTCCTGCTCCCCGGACTACCCTCCCCGTCGCATCGAATCGCCTGCCCGTGCGCGGCGAAGTAACATTTTTTCTTTTTGGTCGCCTCCTATTTAAGGGTTCTAGCGTGATGATATATAATTTTTAGCCTTCCTCGGTAAATGGGCTATCCAACATAAAGGCGAATATTCCCAGTCGCCCCCGCGGGGATTGCAACCGGAGGCAAATGGGAATAAAAATTCCCAGTCGCCACCGGTGGTGACTGGGAACTTATTGCCCCCATTTCAGTTTCGCTGTACATTGCTTTCTCCACCGTAGAGAATAAAAGGATGAGGCAACTTATCCTAAACCTGCCTCTATTCTCTAAAAAAAAGACAAAGTGCATTGAAATATTTTTTTTATTTTGATTTCGATATGAATAAACTTGTTAAAACTTTTTTACAAAAAATTAAACCACCGAAAAAATTGAAAAGCATAAAATAATAAACCTTAAAATTTTGAGTCGGCGCTGAAAAATCAATGAACAAAGATCACTCAAAGCGCCGACTTATAATTTTAAGGTTTATTATTTTATGCTTTTCAGTTTTTTCGGCGGTTTAATTTTAAAAAGTTTTTATTTTGTAATTTTTTGTGACTTTCATGTACTAATAATACTTGGCAAGGTATACCCTATCCAACAAAAAAAGAATTATCAAAATCGGACTACTCTATATAAAGTTATGCGTGGTTATGCATAACGATCAGTGAGTGAACAATCAATCATCCCCTGTTTTCCGACCCTTAGGGTTCGATTTTGTTTTTCAAATTTATATGGGACAACCTTGGGAGTATACCCTTTCCAATAGAAGAAGAATTGTCACAGTTATGCGTGGTCATACATAAAAAAAAAAATATATACGCGTCGAATTGAGAACCTCCTCCGTTTTTTTTCGTCGGTTGAAAATTAAACATTTGTGCTGATATTTTGTATCACAGATATAAATCAGACTCTTAAAGACAGTAATTAAATTAGGATAGTAATACATAGTAATAATTTCTTAATAAATACGTATTATAAACAAGGCTGTAAATATTCATATTCATAGTAAACAGACTTTTTTTACTATCATCGATCATTCGCTTAATCGTTATGCAGTATTCGTAAACGAAATAAATACCGTACCTATTTTCTAGATTTTGAGATTTTGTGTAATTTAATTATTGTAAATACTTTGATTAATCTATGATAATATTAAGTATGCCGGAAATATATATGTGTGGGTGTTATAAGTTTATAAAAATAGTAAATTAATAATTGACCATAATAAACACCAGCACCATACCCATGTTAGGCCAAGTTATGATAACTGCACGCGTAGCATGACCGCCTAGAAACGGAATTTGTCGACGGAAGAAAAGACAAAATGATAGATTGTATCGTAGAAAAATTGTGTAAAAATGAAAAGAAGAGATGTTTCTCTTCTTCAGTCGACAAGAGTACGATGTCAAGTATGATGACTATTTTTCTGATGAGATAGAAATATTTTTACAGAATTAAAATACAAAAGGAACTTTTTTTGTTCTTGGTAGAATAGATATAGAATTGGTCATGCTACGCCGGCTGGTACTTTGAAGGCATAAAGCGTTTTCTAGCTACCACACACCCATGTTAGGTGAGCTCTTACCAATTTATGCCAACCTAGTACTTCCAAAACATAAAGCGTTTTCTAGCTACCACACATCCATGTTAGGTGACCTACCAAATTATGCCAGCCTGGTACTTCGAAGACATAAAGCGTTTTCTAGCACCACACACCCATGATAGGTGAGCTCTTACCAAGTTATGACAACCTGGTACTTCGAAGATATAAAACGTTTTCTATCTACGGTTTTCTAGCTACCACACACCCATGTTAGGTGAGCTCTTACCAAATTATGCCAACCTAGTACTTCCAAGACATAAAACGTTTTCTAGCTACCACACATCCATTTTAGGTGACTTCCTACCAAGTTATGCCAGCCTGGTACTTCGAAGACATAAAGCGTTTTCTAGCTATCACACACCAATGATAGGTGAGCTCTTACCAAGTTATGACAACCTGGTACTTCGAAAATATAAAGCGTTTTCTAGCTACCACACACCCATGTTAGGTGAGTCCTACGAAGTTACTTCGAAGACATATTAATAAGGAACTTTTTTGGATGTTTTTTTACACCTTGGGTCCGAAAAATACCAAATATATTACGGACCCCTATATTTTCAAAATATAGCCTATGTTACTTGCAGATAATGTAGCTTTCTAATGGTGCAAGAATTTTTAAAATCGGTCCAGTCGTTTTTGAGTTTATCCATTACAAACAAACAAACAAAAGGCAGGTTTAGGATAAGTTGCCTCATCCTTTTATTCTCTACGATGCACAGTGTTTTATGAAGACCATTTTTCGGACATTGCTTTTTTATATAAAAAACTGATAGTTTAAAGTTATTTAACCTCAATATTAAATGTAGCCTTGGATGACCGAGCTTGGGCACAAGCAACTCTTCCCATTCGTATGGGAGGCATCGGCGTCCGCAAAATTTCCAGTCTTAGTTTACCGGCTTTCATATCCTCGGTCTACGGCACTGAGAAATTAATCAGGAAAATCTTAGCTTCCACACTGATTAATTTTGATGTGCCGTGCTTCACCGAGGCTATAGATGCCTGGAAACTCGCTTGCCCGAATTCAAATCTACCCGATAACCCACTTTCCCAGAGACGGTGGGATGAGCCGCTCTGCAGAGTTGTACAAGACAATTTACTTAACTCATCCGCTACTACTGCGGAGCGTGCGCGCCTGCTGGCTGTGGTTAAATGGGAGTCGGGTCTGTGGCTTCATGCGCTACCGTCGTCGAACATAGGCACTTTGCTCGACGACACTACTTTCCGCCTTGCTGCTTCTCTAAGACTAGGAGCTCCTTGTTGTTCTCCTCATCGCTGCCACTGTGGCGAAGTTGTCAACAGTCTAGGACACCACGGCCTGTCTTGTAGCCGAAGTGCGGGTCGCTTAGCGCGGAACGCAAACATTAACGACATCATCCGACGAGCTCTTGTCACCGTCGGCGTTCCAGCTGTATTAGAACCCAATGGCTTGGCACGCGACGATGGCAAGAGACCGGACGGTATGTCTTTGTTTCCTTGGAAGATGGGTAGGCCTTTAGTGTGGGACGCAACGTGTGTCGATACTCTGGCGCCATCCCATCTTCCTAGCTCGGCTTGCTGCGCTGGCGCTGCCGCTGCGGCTGCGGAAAACCTCAAGCGGCGAAAGTATAGCAACCTTATTGGCAATTATATTTTCGAGCCGTTTGGGGTTGAAACCCTCGGGCCGTGGGGTCAGAGTGCTCATGGCCTTTTTAATGAAATCTCAAAGCGGCTAGTTGACACTTCTCGTGACCCAAGGGCTGGTTTTTATTTTGGCCAGCGGCTAAGCATTGCTATACAGCGTGGTAATGCCGCCAGTCTCTTGGGTACATTGCCGGTCGACAGCGGTGAGGATGAATTTTTCGATGCTTTATTTTAGTTTGTGTATAGTTTTGGTTAAGTTAATATATAATTTTGTTATTTTTATTTTAAATGCAATATTTTGTATCCCCATTTCACTAGTATGTTTAGTTTTTGAGATAGAATTTTTTGAAAATCGTCTTTTTTTCAACCGGGTATTTAGAAAAAAAATCATATCTCTGAAACTAAATATGATACGCAATCGTGACCTTAGAAACATCGACGGCGTTTTTTATCCTGCATATTTTATAGTACAAATAAATCTCAGAACTTCATTAAATTCAGACTTATACGAGGTTTTGCGTTTTTATTTTTTTTCTCGGTAATTCCATCGTATTTGGAAAAGTTATTTATACTAAAATTATGCCCTTTATCTTCCCTACATACCACAAAAAAAACACATCCTAATTGCGTGGAATCTAGAAGTTATTCCAAATTAACTGTTTTTGCTAGGGTTGTCACTTTCGAATCTGAATTTTGTTGACTCAATTTTTATTTAATGGGACGTATTGGTTATTAAAATTTCGACTATTAAACCTAGGAACTTTGTTATATCCAGACTTATAAAAGGTTTTTAGTTTTTGTTAATTTTGTTCTCGATAATTCCGTATTATTGGGATGTTATTTATACTGAAACTAGCACTTTGCCAGCAACTTCGTTCGCGCTTGTTTTTATAAAAACTTTAACACCCTTTAAAACTGTATTTTGACGGTAGTTTTGAAAAACGAATAACGGGCCGATTCTGTTGTCACAAAATTCTCTAAACTAAACTAAAAATCACTTAAATTTGGTTTATCCCTGTCAACCGACGATCACCTATTCTGAAATAAACACAACTTAACTATATCTTAGTTTGACAGCACTAAGATTGCACTGAATTATTAGTTTAGTGGAAATGTCAATTTTGCTATTCTGAGTTTGCTGGTTTTCACCAAAAATTTTTACTATAATAATTTATTTTAACTAAATTTGACTATTTTTAATCGCGATTCAAAAGGTGTGGAATAAAACTAGTGATCATGAACTAAAATTCACACTAACGCCTCGCCTTCACGTGCAAAGGCAGTACTGTATTTTTTGTTTTCCTTTTCTTTTGCTTATGTCTCGAAAATGGCGTGTACTATCGCAAAAATAATGATATTTTCGACCCCCTATGTGATACCCCTGCACATATAAATCTCAACACGGGGGTCATATATTTTTATATTTTTCAAACAAAAAGTGAAAAATTCCATATAGAACACATGCAGGCTGCCCTATTGCGCGCGCCTTCGCACATAAGTAACACATTGCGAAGCCAAAAGAAAAAAAAAATACCACGTTAAGTCACGATTGTCAACTTCGATTTTAGTCGTGTCAAAATAATTTATAAATTTAGAGATTTTTTCTTCCAGAATAGCGTTACAATTCTCATAGCCAAAAGTAAGGAATTTTAGAGATAGTTTAGTTAGTTTAGTTCGGTGTACAACAGAATCGGCACCAATGACAATCTTTATTTTGATAAGAATTTGTGCTAACAATAAGTTTTTAGTTTTTTAACCTAAGAAATAAGATTCCTCCATACGATCTTTAAAAACCCCTAAATTGTTCTATTGGAGGTAGTTCTGAAAATCAAAAATGACATTAAACTGTAAATGTGCCCTGCCCACTGCCTGTTAAGTTTGGCGATTCTTCTGATTGTGTGGATAACTTTGGTTTAAATATAGAGATAACTTCAGATCCGGATATGACTTAATATAATATGATCGCGTGACAACCCTAACGACGTAGAATACGGATCAAACTTAAAAATGTTGTGGTTTCTAGATTCCACGCAATTAGGATGTGTTATTATTACGGTATGTAGGGAAGATAAAGGGCATAATTTTAGTATAAATATCTTTTCCAAATACGACGGAATTACCGAGAAAAAAAATAAAAACGAAAAACTAAAAACCTCGTATAAGTCTGAATCTAACGAAGGTCCGAGGTTTATTTGTACTCTGAAATATGCAACATAAAAAACGCCGTCGATGTTTCTAAGGTCACGATTGCGTATCATATTTAGTTTCAGAGATATGATTTTTTTTCTAAATGGTTTTCTAAAAAGCAATGTCCGAAAAATCGTCTTCATAAAACACGGTGCGATGGAGTAAGCAATGTACAATGAAACTAAAGTGGGGGGCAATGAGCTCCAAGTCACCACCGGTGGCGACTGGGAATTTTTATTCCCATTTGCCTCCGGTGGCAATCCCCGCGGGGGCGACTGGGAATATTCGCATTAAGGTAGTTCCTGAGGTTAGTACGTTCGACCAAAGAAACTCCTCAGCTTGATAATATTTAGGTTTGATTACAATTAAAAATATTATTGTGAGCCAACCTTAAAATTCCATCATACATGATTGTTGCGTTACTTTAACCGTTTACGCAGCGTACGCAACAGAAGCTCTTAGGGCCTGTGCACTTTTAAAACGCGCGTCAACTGCGCGTTTAAAAAGCGTGGTAAACGCGCCGTTGACGCGCGTTTTAGAAACGTGGGTCGACGGCGTGTTTTTATCCTACAGAGCAGTTTGTAGTCGTTTGTATAGATACACACGCGCGTTAGCATCGCGTTTGTATCGATACACACGCGTGTTGGCATCGCGTTTGGAAACGAGGGAGGTGTGAATCTACGTTAGTTGCAATCGAGTACGTCTTTGGAACGCTTGCGCTTGCTCTTTGCATCGCGTCTGTATCGCTACTCACGCGCGTCTGTATCGATTCAAACGCGTGTTTGAATTTATACAGGCTGGTGTGCAAAGATTTACAGGCTGCGTCTGATTCGTGTCTGTATAGAACGCGCGTAAACAGCGCGTTTAAAAAACGTGGTGTACTCAGGCCCTCAAAAGGAATAACTTTCCTCATTTTTGCAACATCGTTCGTTCATGCTCTGCTCCTATTGGTTATAGAGTGATCTTATATAGCCTATAGCGTTCCTCGATAAATGGGCTATCGACAACAGACTTTTTTTTTGTTCAATCAAATAAACTCTTCAGCTTCAGTATCAGTACCTACACCACTGGGGGACCAGTAGTAAAAAAATAAATACGAAAAACAGGATATGTAAACTTTTTATCATAACGGCATTCAAAATAAAACGGACTGTGTCTGTGAGTACCATGCAGGCTAGACTGAATATATGACTCTATAACATAACTGTCAGGCGGCTTTGAGTATTTTGTATATGACCTACGCAAATGTCCTGCAGATCTGGTAGCGTCTTGTGACAGGTCGTTGAGCTCCCTAAAATAGGGTTGAGCTACACGATGACTGATACATACATGCCGTCAGTTGGGACAGGTCAGCTCAAAGCTGCAATTGCTCTTTCTTCAAAAGGCTCTTCCAGACATTGCCCTGCATTGTTAGACATAGACTCACATAAAGTTCTAATACTTAATATAATGTCTGGACTATAAAAGAGACTATGACCTCTGAGTTTGTTTCGGCGTTTCTTCTCAGGGAACAGTCAGCTAGGAAATGCCGGCACCATCTAGTTTAAAAAAAAAACAATGACCAAAAAATGTTGACGTGTAAAAGTGTCTTATAAGATCTACTTACAGAAATAAACATTTCATTTCATTTTCATTTTTCTATTTCCTAACCTAACCCGGTCGCGGGACTTTTCGGATCAGGTTCGGAAATCGATTTATTCGCGCACTTTTCTCTCGGTGTTGAAACAAAAATTAGCGAATCCAATAGAGTGCATCTCAGCGCGTCGAAAAACACACTGAATTTCAACTCTAAGCGCGAAGCAGTACGTTGAAGATCCAGTGTGTGTGGACAAATCACAAATAACCCGTAAAATTCAAATTTTCTTACGTTTTTTGCAATGTGCAGGTAACTGTGATCATCAGTAGAGGAACTGATGATCAACAAACAAACTGACAGTGCGCGCGGGTGTGCGTGCGTCTAGTTTATTGTGTGCAGTGCACCCAAGGAATAAAGAAAACTAATATGCACCAAAAGTGTGACACTTTTGATCTAGTTACGACCTTGAAATACCGGTATTTTTGAGAACCGATACCATTGGCTTTGATGTGATACTAGTACCCCGAGTAGTAACTGCACTATTGGTGCCACGTACCATCTAAGACATAGAGAGTGTAATAACTAGGGATCGGATTACCTATATGCATTGCATTTGCATTCTCAGCGGCAATAGCATATTTTATGATGCATATTAACGAACGGTACATTTACAGCAGTGAAAGTATTAAAAAGCTTGAAAATCGCGGTTTGGAATTGACTGAAGCTACCCAGTGCCGGATTAGCCATGTAGCAGGAGGCAGCAAATGTTACGGGCCCCGCGTCGTGGGGGGTCCCGCGCCTGTGCAAAAAAAACTACAAATCATAGAAATTGTAAACCACCCGCTAAGTCACACACATAGTAGCAACTCTAAAGTGAGCTGGCCATACTGTAATTTTTGTACAGGCACATTCGCCCAGTAGCTGGAACCCTAAAAAAAAAATTCGTTGCATCTCTATTCACGATAAAATATCAAAGATTTTTGATCGTTTACAGTATTCAATTTGACAGAATTTTGAATTACGTCGTTATCCTCGCAAACCAGCGATATGTCATTTTGCAAAAGTATTGGAGCAACCTAAGTAATCAAAAGTCCCCTCTTTGAGTAGTGGGTAGAGAGGCGCCACGGCGTCCTCACCTTCCACCTAACGCAGGTCCTCACCGGGCATGGGTGCTTCGGTGGGTTCCTGTTCAGGATAAAGCGGGAGGAAACGCCCGGGTGTTTCCATTGCGAGGATCGTCTGGAGACCACGGTGGAGTATACGGTGGAGGTGTGCCCTGCTTTTTTTTTGTGGGTGGGAAATCATCATAATGACGTTTCTCGCTCTTGGGCGGAGCGGGAGCGTGTCAGACTTTTACTGACAAAAACCCACCCGTGTTCCTTCAGTTGCCCATGTACCAGGACCACGGTATCTCTTTCGAACAAATCTCGCGACCCTGGCAGGCATCGGTCCTAGCGGACCCCTTCAGTTGTTGCTGATATTTCTTTGAGGCGCTCGTGGAATACTACGCGCCGTCGTCGACACGGGCCTGGCCCTTACTAGGCGGGCGGCGAGCAATGGGTAGCTCAACGCCCGCAAGTCCGCGATCGACTTCCGACGCCCAGGGACGTCTCCTCCTGCGGCGGTTAGGGACGTGAGGGCGCAGAAACTGCCACTCCCTCACGCGCCCCGCCTCCTCCTTCGCGAGCATTACTGCTTCGCAGACGGAGGTGACGGCTTTCCATGCCTTCTCGGTCCGTACCATGGCTCGCACTATGGCCGGGCGCAAGAGGTCGCCGCCACCAATAGCCTCCACGAGGACACGGCGGTGCTCTGCCCAAGCAGGGCACACCACACGGTGGATCATACGGTGGAGGCAAGCTATGCGCCCTCACGCCCCTAGCCGCCACAGGAGGAGAAGCCCCGGGCGTCAGGAGTCAGTTGCGGACTCCCAGCCACCGCAGGCGCGGGCTTGCGGAAATGACCAGGCCCGTATCGACGGCACGTAGTATTCCACGCGCGCCTCAAAGAGATGTCAGCAAACTGAAGTGGTCCGCTAGGACCGATGCCTGCCAAGGTCGCGTGATTAGTTCGAAAGAGGTGGCCCTGGCATATGGGCAACTGAAGGAACACGGGTGAGTTTTAGTCAGTAAAAAAATCGTATATTCCAAATGTCCAAATATTGTTACGCATTTACTTGAGTTTGATGATCACAAACTGCAGTTAAAAATTAAAAATGTGTTAAGCAACACAATGGGACAAGAGCGTTTGAATGACCTCACTATAAAGAGCATAGAAAATGATTTACTCAGAAGTATTGATTTGCGAGTGTTATTTCTAAAGTTGCTTTTATTAAATCACGAAAGCGTTTTTTTTAATATTTTGTTTTATTTTATCCTTTTTAATAGGTAATGCAACTCAAGGGGCCCTCATTCTGCCAGGGTCACGAGATCTGTTTGAAAGAGTTACCGTGGCCCTGGCATATGGGCAAAGAACACGGTTGGGTTTTAGTCAGAAAAAGTCTGACACGCCCTTCCGCTCCACCCTAGAGCGGGAGACGCCATTTGATGATTTCCCACCCACAAAAAAAGGGCCCCCCATCACAATTTTGCTACGGGCCTCGCGCTGGCTTAATCCGGCACTGAATCTACCCAAACAATAAATAAAATCCGCCAAATGAACTCCACGTTGCCAAGCGCATTGCCACATAAACTAAAGGAAAAATTTGAAAATATATTGAACAATAACCCAGGTTTTTAAAGAAACTATAAGAGTGCTAACATAGCACCCAAGTTCAAACTTGTTCCACTTCCATAAAAATATTCTAAATGATCGAAGACACAATCTTACCACTGAACATTTGGAACAATACAAACATGATTGTTTACGTTTACAAAAATATTAAACAATTTTACTGCATGTAATGTTACTGTACCTATTATTGCCTACCAAAAGATAATTTACTAGTATGCTAATGTTGAAATAAAAAAAGAAAACTTACCTTTTTTTGAGTTCCTAAAATTTTTCATTTAATTTCGCATATTCTGCCAATTTTCGTGCATATTTCTAGCTTTTTTCATGCATATAACAAGCTTTTTATGTTGCTTATAATCCGGTCACTAGTAATAACCATTCCGTTTTCAGTTATGCCGTGAATAGATACAGACCGAAAAGTACATACGAAAGAGACAAAGTTCACTTTGTCCATTTTTCTATTATATTAGTAATCTTCTTTATATACAGGGTTACTGGTAACTCGACGTATTCCTTGCAGGAAACTACAAACTACTATGACGATAGTAGGGTTAAAATGCAGCAAATTAAGCCACCAAATGTTCTACTGAAATTCAGTAGTTTTTGAGTTAGTTAGATTATTAGTTTTTTTATGAAAAATCACAGATTAAATTATTTGGAGCCAATTTAAAAATGATTTACAGCGCGACTGTACTGAAAAAGTTAATGTCATAGCTCATGCCGTAGCAGATCTTTTTTAATAATTAAACATTCAAAAATGCCAAAAGCCTTGGCAAATATCACTATATAAACATTTATTTTTTTGTGATTTTTGCTATTACTTCAAACAAAATGTTGTCTAGGGAAAAAAAAAATTACTACGCCTGATGTACAAATTACTAGGAAAATATCCTTGTCTCATCAGCTATCCAAAAAGGTATGAAAGTTAATACAAAGTTATGGAATACATTTTGTGCGTCTCACAAAAAGGTGATTATTGGTTGGCAATGGAGGATACCAAGGTTACCGTTTTGGTATTAATTGATTTCTCTAATGCCTTTAAGAGCGTTAACGTCGATTTTGGTTGTTTGACCCAAAAAGCGTACTTTTCAAACCATTTAATCACCTCATAAAACGTATCTAACGAAAGTGTGAATAACTAAATATTGTTGGAAATATTTCGGTCTAAAAAGTTGACTGAAAACCTTTTTACATTAATAAAGTATTCGTGAATTCTAACCAGATAAACAAACAGTGTTTTCTAAAATCCTTTTACAGTAGTCATTTCGAAGCTTAAAATATCCGAAACCACGAATAAAATTGACAAACTAATAAACATATTTAATTGTTCACATCCTTGAGCAAAAAACTGAGAGAGACTTTTTTGATTTTCAGCGCCTAACATAATAAATAAAACAATAAACAAAGTGAAATTAACAAGAAAAAGCAGTTGCTAAATTCATTATTTCTTCCAATAAATCTTATTTAATTTTACAAAATAAAGATGTATTGTAATAGAAGAACATCTTCTTTAAAACTTGCAATAAAAAATTTCAACTAAATTAGTTTTATTATTTTTCTACAATTATTTTAAAACTACTATAAAACCGTGCGCGGTAATAATTTTAAATCAGTCCGCCGCGAGGCTGTTCAAAGAGTGGACGTATCGCTCAGTGCTCTACGCGTGACCTCTCCCGACCCTTGGCATCGAGTGAGTTTATAGTACGATATAACGATCTTGGGTTGGTAAGTAAAATAATTATTTTTTATTTAGATAATTGAAAACAATGTTTTTCGAAACAACAAAAATTGTTTCAGGTGCCATGGGGAATAAGAGTAAAAAAACGAAACTAGTTTTATCGAGGAAAAGGAAGAGACTCAATCAAGAGGTTTTAGCTAAAGCTAGGGCTAAAAGGTTGGGTAAAATAATATTTTGTATAGAACTTGATTTGTTATCTTTGTTGATCGAAGTTTGCTATATAAGGTCCTCGTTTATTAATTTATTTCCTTCTAGGGGGTGATTGTACTACTCAAATACATTTTTTTTTTCTAAACGATCAATTTCGAAATTGCAAAAAACAATACTTCCTCAAAATAAACCGTCGATCATCTGATTTTTTTTAACTTGTATTGTAATAATAATAATTTAATTGATTTGATTTAATTTAAACTTTATTTCTTCTTTTTAGAGAATTTAACTAAAAGCTTGTTTTTAAAAATGTTTTTAGGGTTCCGTAGTGAAAGAGGAACCATTTATAGTTTCGCTAAGTCTGTCTGTCTGTCCGACCGCGGCTTAGCTCAGAGACCCTTAGTACTAGAAAGCTGGAATTCAACATGAGTAAACATAATAATCACGCAGACAAAGGGGTAAAATAAAATCCTGTTTTTTTATCTTCAGGCATTGTAAAGAAAATAATCTTGTTGTGAGTACGGAAGATGTTAAAATCCAAAATGAGGTAAAGGTAAAGCACAACTAACGTATTTTTTATTTACAATTTCATATTTACGTATGGGATTACATCTATCTTTTTTTTTCAGGACTTAGCCTCGTCTTCCAAAACCAGCTTGTCGATGTGTGGAACACACATGTCGGTTATCTTTCAAAGTCGGTAAAGGAAAACATTTATTTAAATCTACATACAAGTGCTATATATAATAAATATAATATTATAAATAAAGAATTCTTCGATATTGAAATATTTTATTTTAAAACTAGAATACTTAATAATTTGCTAGAGGACCATCGCGACTTCCTACGACTTCAAAATGATGAACCCCCTTATGATTTTTTCATGTACTTTTTTATCAAATGAGCAATTAATCAAAATTCATTTAGTAGTTTTTGTGAAAGAGTAACAAATATACATCTACTCATCCATAAATAAACTCTCAAACTTGCGCGTTTATAATTATTATTTGAAAATATGATCTGTATGGTATTCTGATGTGTAATCGATATGAATTGAAGTTTCATCAAAATTCGTTCAGTAGTTCTTACGGTAAATTGTTAAAATCATTCATCCATACATCCTCACAAACCTTTGTGTTTATAATATTATTCGTAGTAGGATTTTACATTTGTACAATATTTCTAACTTTTCTCCCCTAAATAGTACCTACTTACTATACTACGTATCCAAAATTGCCTTTTTATTTCACAAGCATGTAATAAAAATAAGAATAGTAAATAAAAATCAACTGACGATTAAATAAGTAAGTATCATTAAACATTAAGGATCAACTTGGGTTAGTTTGACTATAATGACGGGCAGCACACCAACTCTACGCACACAGTTATGCGCGTATCTGTGTGAGTGGAAGGAGCACTGCAATTACCTAAACTTGGTGCCGTGGATTTCACGTTAACGCTCTTAATGCCGTCAGTCACGATATTCTCCTCTCTATCCTCTCTCATCTTATGGTTTCGTCCGAGGCCCTAGAATGGTTCTCTTCTTATTTTCGGGGACGTCAGCAGTCGGTTCGCGTTGATGAGAGCTCCTCGAGTTGGCGTGATCTGGATGCCGGTGTTCCACAAGGCGGTATTCTTTCTCCATTATTATTCTCCATCTTCATTAATTTTATAACTCATTGTCTTCGGTGTTCGTATCATCTTTATGCTGATGATCTCCAATTGTATACTGCTGAGCGGGTGGAAGGTTTGTCGGACGCTATAGCAGATGTAAACCGAGATTTAGCTTCAATAAAAAAGTGGTCTGATAGTTTTGGGGTGTCAGTCAATCCATCTAAGTGCCAGGCCATTTTAATTGGAAGCTCGCGCATGATGGGTAGAGTGACGCTTAGTTCTCTTCCTCCTCTAATTTTTGATGGTACCGTCATACCTATTACCCCGACTGTGAAAGATCTCGGTTTGCATCTTGACACGACACTTAGCTGGCAACGCCAAGTCTCTAGTGTTTGTCAAAGGGTCAACGGCACACTGCGATCCCTGTATCGTTTGAGAAACTTTTTACCCGCTAAGACGAAAACCATGCTTGTGCAGACTTTAATTTTCCCTATGATCGACTATGGTGACGTGTGTTACTTTGACTTAAATGCGGTTTTTCTGGATAAGCTCGACAGACTGCTCAACAATTGTATACGGTTCATATTCAACCTCAGAAAGTATGACCATGTGTCGAGCTATAGGGCTGAGCTAAAATGGATGTCCATTCGCCAAAGAAGAAGTTTACGCGCTTTGACCACGCTTTTCTCCCTTCTCCACTCTCCTACTCCTCCTTCTTATCTTGTGTCTCACTTCCAATATCTATGTTCTTCTCACGTTAAAAATCTGCGTTCTTCTAACAATCTTCTCCTACTCTGTCCTTCTCATACCTCTGACTTTGTTCATTCGTCCTTTCATATTCAGTCCATTCTTCTTTGGAATGCGCTCCCTCTCGATATCAGAACGGCTACCAGTCGGTATGCATTTAAGCGGAAATTGCAGAGTTATTTTCGAAACAAATAGTGTAGAGTAGTCTCATCTCCTGTCTCAGTTTAATCTGTATATATATATATATATATATATATATTTATATTTTTATATATTATAAGCATATATATTAATTTATTATAGTATATATTATAGTAAATATGTATGTGTGTATGTGTATTATTAGTTTTGGTCTATTTATATACTACTATTCCCTTATTATTTATAATTCTATTTGATTATTATTGTAGTTTTAATAGTATTTCACTGATCCTCTCAACCAAAGCACCTGCCATTTAATCTCTTCACCACCCTTGGTTGACTGGTAGAGAATGCCTAAGGCATTAAGTCCGCCTTTGTAACATTTTTGTGTGCGAGAAGTTTAAATAAATAAATAATTTGGAAAATCAAATAAAACAATTTCGTGAATATTAGCATTATTTTTAATCAATATCAGTATAAAAACATTAAATACACTTTCACACGTCTTGTTCGATATGCTGCCCTCGGGCCTCGGTTTCGAATACATGTTCTTATTCGCTTCCTCACTTCAGTTTTTGTGATTCTTGATGTGATTGTTGCCCTCATCTGGTCCGCTGCATCTGTTATTCTCGCCCTTAGTTCTTCAATTGAATTTACTGGGGTCACATAAACTTGATCTTTCATATGACCCCAGACGTAAAAGTCTAGCGGCGTAAGGCCACGGAATCGGCCCACCGCGCCCTATCCATCGGTTTGGATAGGTTTCATCCAGCAATTGTCGAATTGTGATTCGGAAGTGGGCTGGACATCCGTCATGTTGATAAATCATGTTTGCTCTTCTGTCTTCCGGTACATCCGTGAGCAGTGGTGTTAAATGATTTCTTAGGAAATCTTCATAAAGTTCCCCATTTAGTGTTCGGGGTAAAAAATGTGGGCCAATTAATTTGTCGTCGATAATACCCATCCAAACATTAAGCGAGAACCTACGCTGGGATGCGGTTGGTTTCAGTTTCTTAGGATTTGCTTCTGCCTTCAGTGCCCAGTAATGTAAGTTGTGGTAATTTGTGATACCATCACGGTCAAAACATGACTCATCGATCCACAGAATGTTTTTTTAAATTTTTCGCCTTCGGCGTCAGCATTTAGCATATAACGACAAAATTCAAGCCGTCTCGGCGGATCTCCCTCTTCTAATGACTGGACAGGTTGATAGTAGTATGGATGTCGGCCTGACAAGTGAACTACAGACCAGACTTTCCACTGTGACATACCAAGCTCACGCGCTACGATGTTTGTCGATATGTTGGGGTCGTCAATAAAACGTTGAAGAATCAGCTCTTCGTCTTCAGCCGTGTATCTCCGAGAACGTCCAGTGTCAATTTGCCTGATTCTTTGGACGCTGCCAGTTTCAGACAGTCGCCGATAAGTCGATCCAAAAACACTAACGTGTGGGAGGTTGGGAAAGCGAAGTTGATATTCTCTCTGCGCCTGAGCAGCGTTACCGTCACTAAGTCCGTAACAGTACATTATGTCAGCGTATTCAGGGTTAGAATATGCAGCCATAGTCAGCACTTATGAATGCACAGCACAGCACAAGAGCAAGATACGCGGCAACAGTTAGGAAAATAGCCAGATAACAAAACACGAGCTTGCGCGACGTAGAGTTGAAACTAACTGACGCTGACGACCAGATTTTGTAAAGTCGCACCTTGTGTCATGTCGAGAGAACAATAGTGACCAATCACAAAGCTTGCCGAGTGTTTGAAGTTCAAGCGCAGGTAAAAACTACGAATTATGAATACGAAACAATAGGTTGGCCGTCTCGCAATTTTACCTGCTCCCCATAAAACTCTTCCCTTCCCTGTCACACATGCAAAAGTATTGACAATCAACCTTTCTGAATAGCTGATAAGACAAAGATATTTTTCTAGTAATTTGTACATCAGGCGTTGTATTTTTTTTTTGCACTAGACAACATTTTTTATGGACTAATAGCAAAAATTACTAAAAATTTAATGTTTGATTAGTGATATTTGCCAAGGCTTTAGGCATTTTTGAACATTCATTATTAAAAAAGATCTGCTACGGCGTGAACTATGATATTAACTTAAATTTCAGTACAGTCGCGCCGTAAATCATTTTTAAATTGGCTCCAAATGATTTAATCTGGGATTTTTCATAAAAAGACTAATAATCTAACTAACTCAAAAACTACTGAACTTCGGTAGAACATTTGGTGGCTTAATTTGTTGCATTTTAACCCTACCATGATGTCCTGCAAGGAATACATCGAGTTACCAGTAACCCTGTATATAATTCTACTGTACGTGTGTATGTCACTGAACTCCTGCTTCCTAAACGGCTGGACCGATTTGAATGATTTTTTTTGTATGCGTTTGGGTGGCACCCTGGATGGTTTAGATTCACTGTCGGACCCGGTAGGTGACGCTGCTATCGAGTTCGAGTTCTAGGAAACAGGACAAAGTCTGTACGGTCAGCTAGTTGTATTATATTTTGCAATGTTTTTCTGTTAATTAAAATTACGAAACTGCGCCTTTGTTATTTACAGTCTTTCATAAAGGACAGGTATTGTATTATTATAGGAAGTGAAATATGATTCACCAAGGCATACATACAAATACGTATTTGCATAATAAGAATGATTAATACAACTCTCTCAATAGGGTAATTTGGATATAATAATGGTAAATAAGATTCTAGGACGCACTTTGGTCCCATTCCAACGTTTTTGAACGTTTTGATTGTCAGTGATAATTTTGCATTTCGCACAGCTGATAAATGTCAAAACTGACACAACTATCTCAAGTCAAGCCCTGCTTTCCGAATTGCGACAAAAGCGATAATATCGCGAATCCGACCAACGCGGAACGTCACAATTATAACTCAATAGCCCTTATATTTTGCGACTATTAAATTTGGTAGGGTTCGCGAAATAATCACTTTTATCGCAATTGAATTCGGAACCGCGCCAAGGTCCCTGTCCATCCCTATCACTTCTGCCAGTCGGTTCTCATCATATTTTCATCATAAATTTAATCGGGTACAAAATTAGTAAATTGTATGAAAACAAGAAGAGTTCAAAGTTTACATCGTTTGTTGGACTTTAAACTTAGTGGAAATTGCTAAATTTGTGAATGAAGCCCGTTCGTAAACTTTACAAAGCAGTCATGTGTCTCAATCCCGGAGCTCTTCTATCCAGTGCTTCTAAAGAGAAGTGTATAGCTAACCTAAGTGAACTGCCATCAATAAATGTAAGAGGTGGAAAACCGAAACGCAGAGCTTCTGTTCTAGTACCTATTTGTGTGGATAAAGGAGAAGTATGTATTTTATATACCTTGAGGTCGATCAATTTGAGCTCTCACAGTGGTCAGGTGGCATTTCCTGGCGGCAAAATAGATGAGAATGAAACCGTATATGATGCAGCCCTTCGCGAAACGGAAGAAGAGATAGGCGTACCAGCCAAAGACATCGAAATTTGGGCCAAAATGAGCGAAATCCAGGGTCGAGATGCAAATATGCTGATCACACCCGTTGTTGGCGAGATAAAGGACTTTGATATGGGGAAGTTGAAACCAAATGCAGATGAAGTATCTGACATCTTCACTATTCCTATGAAAGTGTTCTGTGATCCAGAAAATCATGGTAGCTATA
Source organism: Aporophyla lueneburgensis (assembly GCA_932294355.1). Taxonomy (NCBI): domain Eukaryota; kingdom Metazoa; phylum Arthropoda; class Insecta; order Lepidoptera; family Noctuidae; genus Aporophyla; species Aporophyla lueneburgensis. The sequence goes on from OW028754.1 coordinate 23,591,038, forward strand.
AGTTCAACAATTTAACCATACCCGTGTTCAATGGTGGCAAGTACAGAGTGTGGGGTATCACAGGACTTATTACACATCTTTTCTTACAATCCTTTTTACCTGATTATCATTATTGTCCAGACTTTCTAAAAAAAGAATATAAATTAAATGACCTATTGCCTGCCAAGCTGTAGACAAATTTTCAAATAGAATATATAGGAAATGGGTTAATAGGGTTTTTCATAGAGTGCTAACAACAGGAATATGCAAGACAATCAGTCCACTATCAAGTTACCACTATTTGTGACAGGTACATCCAATAGCATGTCCAGGGTAATTATTTGACATAAAAATTGCTTTTATGTCACAGCAGTGCATGCCTGTATTCCTAGTTTAAGTGAAAAGTTTTTTACCAGAGATAATTTGAGTGCGAAGTACAAGAAATATAAAGGTAATATAAATTATGAATCAAGTACAACACAAATAACAATGTAAATACAATAACTTAAGCTTATATATAAACTTTGTATTATATTTATAATGCCAAATGAACTAGATAACCATTTTGGATTTGTCATTTAAAATGGTTTAAATATTAAATGTTATTATGTGACATTTATATGTTGAATTACACATAAGTATTTTTGTTTATTTTATAATTCAAATTTTGAATTATGTTTTATGTTACTTAATTTAATAATTTATTATTCTTGTACTACAATAAACTTTTTGTAATCAATGTAAATTACTATCATAGCCCCCGAGCGGGACAGAATTAGCACTGTCAATACAAAGCGGGCTTTGTGCAATCTTAATGCCGAATTTGAAGCATAAGTTTTTGATGGAAACAATCATAATTGTCCACTACGCCTAGTTCAATAAACTAACTCTCATAGTAACTCTACTGAATGTGACAAGGCACAGCCCAGAAGCTTTCAGCTCAGGAGCAAAGTGCAAAGTCACCTCTGCCAGTATTGCCACTTGCACTGTACATTCTGGTCATGGGATTACATGACCAGAATGTACAGTGCATCATCATATTATATTCAAGAGTAATATTATATTGGAATGATATAATTTGGGTTCAGTGTCATCGGTCTTGTACAGATGTGCTGAGCCAGGCCTACAATGCAATGAAGAGTGAAAGTGTTAGTAACATTTAAGCTGATGTAGTCTGTAAGAAACTCCATGAAAACTATGGTAAAGTGAGCTGTCAAAAGTGTTAACACCTAGCATAAAGTGACAGCTGACTTCAAACTCACTTCACCTATATTTTCACTGTGAGATATTTATAGAATACACTGGCTGGATTTACTCAGTGTCATTAAAAGCAAAAAAATTAAACCGCCGAAAAACTGAAAAGCATAAAATAATAAACCTTAAAATTATGAGTCGGCGCTTTGAGTGATCCTTGTTCATTGATTTTTCAGCGCCGACTCAAAATTTTAAGGTTTATTATTTTATGCTTTTCAGTTTTTCGGCGGTTTAATTTTTTGTTAAAAAGTTTTTATTTTATATTTTTTCGTGGCTTTAATTTACTAATAATACTTGGCAAAGTATACCCTATCCAACACAAAAAGAATTAGCAAAATCGGACTACTCTGTATAAAGTTATGCGTGTTTATACATTACAATCAGTGAGTGAACAATCAATCATCCCCTGTTTTCCGACTCTTAGGGTTCGATTTTGTTTTCCAAATTTATATGGGACCACCTTGGAAGTATACCCTTTCCAATAGAAGAAGCATTGTCGCAATCGGACCACTATGTAAAAAGTTATGCGTGGTCATACATAAAAAAAAAAAAAAAATATACGCGTCGAATTGATAACCTCCTCCGTTTTTTTTCGTCGGTTGAAAAGTACATAAAATAATCGAAATATTCATGTGCAGATAAACTGATGGCCAAGTGATAAGATTCTGTTGTAAATCTAAAATTAAGTACCTATATCTGTGGTGATATGATAATTTATAGTTATCTTTTAATAATAGGGAACTACACACAGTGTATTACATAATACATATATGTCAGACATATTCATAGTAAGTTATGTAATAAAAAACATGAGCAGAACATTTGGTAATTTTATTCATTACACACTAACTTCACAGCTATCATACCTATTGTGCTCTGGCTGGCAGACTAGCAGATAACTTAGGTACTACAAAATATTAATTTATAGCACTGTGTGCCATAAGCGCGGCCTTAAGTCACGCTTATCAGTCCGTTTTTTCAATGTAAGTCATAGAAAACTCCTGCCGGGGTCGCGTGATTGTTCGAAAGAGATACCGTGACCCTGGCACATGGGCAACTGATGGAACACGGGTGGGTTTTAGTCAGTAAAAGTCTGACACGCCCTCCCGCTCCGCCCAGAGCGGGAGAAGTCATTTGATGATTTCCCATCCTGAAAAAAAAAAAAAAAAAAAAAAAGTCATAGAAAACTGTGATTTAATTGCCTACCCCTAACTTACCGGTGACCAAATGAACTTGCACCTTTATGGGCGAAAGTTCATCCATAGCAATAATATCTATTATTGCTATGGATGAACTTTCGCCCTACTTTCGCCTAACTAGTAGGCACACCAGCAGGTGTAGCATGACCGATTCTATCTATAAGTTATTTCTATTCAATTCGACATCTCTTCGGCCCGAGCACGGGGCGACCCGTAAATCGAGTATCTATGAAGACAAAGACTTATTCTTTTCATAGCAAGAAAGTGGTAACTAACGTAATTAAGGTGGATCCCCTAAGGAATTTGTCATTGAATAGTCATACAGTGGGATCAAACGATCTTAGAGTATTATATTGATGATTATCTAATATATAAAATTCTCGTGTCACAGTTTTCGTTGCCATACTCCTCCGAAACGGCTTGACCGATTTTGATGAAATTTTTTGTGCTTATCCGGTATCTATGAGAATCGGCCAACATCTATTTTTCATCCCCCTAAATGTTAGGGGTAGTCCACCCCTAATTTTATTTTTTTATTTTTTAGACAAAATTTTTAATTTCTATTTTTTTATGATACAACATACAAAAATACATACAATCCTCAATTTTCACTCTTCTACGATCAACCCTTATTTTTTAATAGCCATTTTAGTAATTCAATCATTTTTCCTCTCCGGTCGAAAACTGATCAATCGTCATTTAATTAGTTATCCCCGCCTAGGAAATTATTTATATGGCAAAACAACGTTTGCCGGGTCAGCTAGTTACATATAATAATTACATATATCACACGCATGGGTCAAAAACTACTGAAGGGATTTTAACCAAACTTGGTACGATTGTAGTCCATACTCCTGGGCAGGTTATAGGCTAAGTAACATAACGCTAAGACACATAGGAGCTGAGCAGTGACGATAAATTTGAAGCAAGTCGGATGAAAATGCGCTTTCGAGCTCTTATTCTCGCATACGTTGATCATATCCGACCTCCACGCGGGCGAGGCCGCTGACAAAAGCTAGTCTAATATATAAAATTCTCGTGTCACAGTTTTCGTTGCCATACTCCTCCGAAACGGCTTGACCGATTTTGATGAAATTTTTTGTGCTTATCCGGTATCTATGAGAATCGGCCAACATCTATTTTTCATCCCCCTAAATGTTAGGGGTAGTCCAACCCTAAATTTATTTTTTTATTTTTTAGACAAAATTTTTAATTTCTATTTTTTTATGATACAACATACATACAATCCTCAATTTTCACCCTTCTACGATCAACCCTTATTTTTTAATAGCCATTTTAGTAATTTAATCATTTTTCCTCTCCGGTCGAAAACTGATCAATCGTCATTTAATTAGTTATCCCCGCCTAGGAAATTATTTATATGGCAAAACAACGTTTGCCGGGTCAGCTAGTAATTAATATAATCCTGTCAAAAAAAATGTACCCCCAACTGAAACTTCAACTTAAAAGTAGAGAAAAATTTGTCGCCATGCTCCACATCGTAGAATTTTGTCGACTGAAGAATAGAAATATTTCCTATGTTCAGTTTTAACATCGCCGTGCCATTTTATCTATTCTTCCGTCGATAAAACTCGTTTCTGTGGTGGTCACGCTACGCGTGCTGGTACACTTACTTCGCCCCCCCAGGCTAGCCTAATCCCATGCCATGCCAACTTAAGATCCCGTGCTTAATAATCAAGTTTGCGACTTACTACTTCATAAAAATAAATAATAAGTAGGTGGGTATCATAATCATAAATAAGATATGAATACTTATCAGACGCACATTCGTGCTTTGCGAAATATATTTATCAGGCGCAGACAGATATTAATAGCTGAGCAGGTATTAGAAGGACATAGCACGATACATCGGTCATTTCCCCACTATGTTTTCGTTCACCGTTTTGAGAGCAGTGTTGATGAAATAATTTAAGTACACAAAGTGTCTGCTTGGGTTCAAACCCACGAAACAAGTGTCATAGCTTATTAGTTGCCAAATATGTTCTGTGGTTGCCAACAGTAGCTGTTTACACAAAGTATCTTCAAAGCGTTCTCCTTTCAGACAGAGTCAGTGCTGCTAGTGAAGCCGTACCTCACTCTGCAGACACCTTCGGAGTTGCAAGTGGTCATAGCATCTGGTTTCGCTACGGTATCAGGTAAGTTGGTACAAAACCAAGTTTCTCATGAAAACTAAACTATTTAAGTATGTAGATGTGGTCGTATGGGTCGTCCGTCGTGACGTCACCGCACGCTGCACGCTGTCATTTGGCGTCTGACGTCATAAAGAGTCGGTCGGTAATCAGGTTAGGAACAGGGTTACCTCCCTTATTATTATACTCTTTGAACAATTTTCTTTTATTTTCAAGTTCCTTACCTAACCCGCTACCGGGTTAGGATTTCGGGGAACCTAAGTTCGGAATAATCGGTATATTGGGGCAAGTTCGCCTTTGGGATAAGATCGTACGAATCAAATTTTACGTCACTAATAAATTACCAAAAAATTAACTGATCGTCGTCGTCAAATGACGAAGGATACGGTATATAAAAAATATTGTCAAATTATCCGAGAGTTTGAGTCGTTCGGGCTTTTGCCACCGCCGAATTTACCCCAACACCATCAATCTCCTCCTCCACACAGTGTAGGTATCTCAAGAAATGTCTGTCGGCAAACTATAGTGCCTACCTACGTCGGTCTATTGCCAGCGGTTATTTTAAAAGGTAGAAAAACGCATTACCTTTGTGCCACTGTTTTAATGCCATTTCGCCTCGTATATCTACTTAATTGTGTATGTGTGTGTGTAGTATGTCTCTTACATACCTACCGTAAAATCTATTGACTTCAAGGTAAATAAAAAATCTACTGATTTGGGTACCCACATTTTCTTGGTAGTATTTGCATGTAGATACTTATAATACTGTATTCAGCTGCATACGGTTAGGGTGAAAGCCGAGGGCCGAGGCCGACCCCAACATTGTTGGGAATAGCAAGGCAAGTGATGAGTCAAGCCATCATTAAGGTAAAAGCTTGAGATACCTACTGATGTTGTTGATGATATGATTTGAGGGGAATAAAAACCTTGTTTCATATTTTTAATTCCATTTATTATTACATGTGCCATGATTTGCAAATAAATCTCGCTACGTTCTATTTATGGTGGTCCTAATGTTTGGCATGATATTTTGTCTATCATGGTGTGGTTGTTTTTCTTTAAATATATTCTCCTACAGTTAAAATAGCAATAATTCGTGTATCTTCTCATGTCCGTCGCACATACAGGGTCATACTGGGTAGTGCAATTACAGTCCAGAACGGTCCAGAAAGGCCATTTAGCATTTACCAATGGGGCCACAAAAGTTGATAGCAGAACAAAAAATAATACTGAAACAATAAAATGAAAAATACATTTAAATCCTTTTTTGGTGCTCAGTGTGTGAAGTACATACCTAGGTATTCTAGCTTTTTATCTACTACAAAATGCGTTACATATAACGTATTATTGTAATAACTGGAAACGAAAATCTGAAGCGCCATGGTAGTCAGCGAAGTTCAAACTTTACTATGGGACTACATTGAAATAAAAAAAATCTGCTGCTCAATACATTTATGTTCGCAACAAAATGTAAATTTTTGTTTCGCGATTTAGGCGGGGAATTTTTGTAATATGGCATTGCCATCGTATTATGTTGTGTTAGGCAGCGTACAACACGTACGATGTTAGGCGATGCCTTCCATTTTAACAATTCAACAATATTCATTGCGTTATTTACATGTTTGAACAGATGTATTTTTCAAACTTATGAAGCAATAGATTAGCAGTTTTCTTCAAAATCTTTTGATTTGTGTTTATAATAAGTGTATTAAAATTAGGTGAATTAGGGTGCAGGTTTGGTGAACCCCATAGAGGTTTTCAGTGACTTCAATTACCTACACCTTGTAGGTATAAGTATTATGTTAGGTATGTGACATAAGTAGGTACAGTATCCGGTACTTACCTGCAGAGTGATCTCCAAAAATCAAGCGATTTGCATATTAAACTGACAAAGATTTTATTTTATAGGTAAGTTTTTACGTGCTTTGTGAAAGTGCTTTCAGTACTTTGCAAAAAAAACATTATTGCTTCACCAGTGCATTTAAAAAAATATAGATAAATCCAAAAATAATTGAGGCGAGTATACTTTCATTCATAGTTACTGACTGAACCGAAAGACGTCCTGTTCAACAGTTCATACAAAAATCTCGAAGAAAATAGAACATTCAGATTTTCCTGATTTTTTTTTCGAAAAATCTAATATAAATTATTATAAACATTTTAAAACAAAAACCATAAATAGCCAAAACGGTCCAGCAGTCCTCAATTGAAGCGCTTACCAAAGAAAAGCTTTTCATTATAATTAGGAATATTAGATAACTAGATGTATGAGATGTAGGTATGTAACTATGAGCTGGTAAGGGAGGCTTATAAAATAAAAACCAATTATTTTAAGATTTTCCTTTTTGAAACGGCCATGTCTGAATGAATACGTAGTTAATTTACCTTATTAACTGCTGGGTTATATTTTCGAATTTAGGTAAAGGTGCTTTATTATCAGCGAGTAACGACTCTATGAATAGCTGGCAACATTAATGAAATTTAAAAAAAACACGAGTTATGACAGTAAAAAAATATATTACAAAAAGAGGTACTAAATCTAAAGAGGTTTTACAGCTTAATGGCACCGTGATCCAGTAAATAATAACTCCATTTTTCCTCCATTGTGCAAGACGTAGTCGTGCTCGCATTCGTATTCACACATGCTATTGTAGCTGATCTTTTGGTTGGACACCATGGCACACACGGGCATGTATATTTTTGGGCAGGGACACGGTGGTGCCCGCGGTAAGCACAACGTCGACGTCACCATCAAAGCAACGAAAAATACTGCGGACGAAAGTTTTACATTTTGGACATCTTTTTTTGAACGTATTGATACGACGAAAAGACTGGAAGATTTTAACAGATTCAAATAATAACGGGAAACGCGAGTTTTTCGGCGAAGTGTAAAAGTTACAACAGTGTGGAAAAATGAATGACGAGGGTACCTACTTAGATAAATATACATAATCATTAACAAACCCGATGCAATAATACAAGAAAAAAAAACATTTATAAATTGTGGAAATATTACTAAACATTCTAATATTTGCAAAAACCCCACACTCTTTCGTAAATTAATTAGATAACTAAATAAAGTTTATACCTTTGCAAAGTGAGGAAGTAAACACCGGGTGTACTTAAAAAGAACTATAAAAACTGTGCTAATTATGCTAGCTAGGTACTTACCAACTTTATAATCCATTATCGGTTGATTAACTGTACTGCTAACTGTTGCACTTGTAGTCGACTGCGCACAATCACTAGCAGGACACCGTCGTATTTATATACCTTCGTATTAGGTACTAATTGTTAACAAACCAGTATTATCGCTCCGTTTCCTTTTGATAATCCGTCAAGTGCAATAAACAGGTGACAATTAATCGTAAAGTGCGAGCCTACTATCGTCTCTCGCTCCTTTGTAAACGATACTTGAATAATAGTCGGACGCAAGCCTCGTCCTCTTTGTAGTAACGATTCGTGATTTTTATTCTGCTCAGCTCGACGTCATAATCGCGGTTCTGTTATGAATATCCTTGGGTAAATTTTTATTGTCATTGTGTCTGGTTTTTTTTCCCTTACGTAGGATTTAATGAGTCGCACTCGGTCGCCTTTGGTAGTTAGGTAGGAATCCCAAGTACCTAAAAAGACAGTAGTCACTTTCGAGTTAAAACTAATTCTAGAGAGTTATGTCAAGGATTCTAGATTTAAACATAAGCTTTGGATGGCAGGCAGAGCAGTAACGAAACTCTTAATGACTAATTAGCAGACAGCAGCACCACAATGCAAATTACATTACCTACTATTTCCCCACACCAATAATATTTTGAAAACTGAGATAGGTACTGAATATATATAGATCATCAAAATAGTATAAGCCAATAGTTTCTGAAAGAACAATAATGGAATTTCGAATTAACTACTCCCGTGACAGGAACCATCATGGTTTGTCTGCATATTCTGTTTTCCTAGTAAATGCGTAAATTTGACGTAATGATTGCGTAGGCGATGCGGGCTATTGATTATACGGCATACTATGAAGAGCAGTGCTTCCCTAGTAATGCAACAATAGTGTCAGCTCAACCAACTATTTATCTTTTTCGTAGCTGCCTTGTGTGCAAGCCCAGCACAGGCCACTGTTCTCTAAACATATAAAACAGCTCTTAGTTAGAAATCATCATCTTCAAGTCTTGCCTTTTCCCAACTGTGTTAGGGTCGGCTTCATATACATATATGCAGCTGCATAGAGTACCTTTGTTGGCAATCGCCATCATGCTTTTGCATGTTTGTTGACCTATAGTCATATATTCTTTAAAGTAGGCGCAGCGTGCCTTGTTCTTCCATAAGTCTCTAATGTACCGCGTCATATCTGTATTAACCTCTTCTCTCTTGATATCTATATCATCTTGCATAGATCCATCCACCGCTTTGATGACAATTTTGCTGAGCAATTTAACCTTTACGTACATAGTTTAAATTCAAACCATACAAAATCCAGCTGGACTTGCCAATTGGAGTATGGGCCACCCAGTAATTAGTGAGAGTGATGTGTTTATTTCTAAACCCACAATGGAACATGAGCATCTGGCCAGTATTGCCTGAAACACTCCAGGAAAGATAAGTATATACTCTAATGTTAATAACATTTCAGTTGGTTATCTTTGCTCTGAGTAGGCTATGCCTAGATAGCTAGATAGGTACTATGCAATTTCATAAACACCGTGAAACATGCTGGGATCGATGGAAATAGCAATAACAGATAATAAACTTGACACTGCTTCTAAACGACCTTTTCTGACAAACCACACTAAATATTGATCGGACACTGTACTCCAGAAGAAGAAATGGAGCAGAACAGTTTCCTCGTGGTACCCAAGAAACGGTCAAAGAGAACAGTAGACCATAGAAAAGGTCTTACTACCATTTCGACGGTATTATTCTTTCGTATTCCTAGAAGGTGGCTACGTTTATTGCAGCATCAGAGACTTGGTTGAGATCGTCAAGGGTGCAAGTGAATGAATATTTGCAATACTCTACCAAATGGGACATAGTCTGTTCAGCAGAATCGTACTCGCTTTGAATATTAGATGAGTCGAACAGAAAAGGGATAATAGAGGCAGGTCGCTAAAAGAGATGTAGGAATGGCGAAGGTTGGAAGAGGCTTTTGCTCACTGGCAAGCGGATATACAAAGACGGTTTGTAGTAACTCCAAAGACGAGACTCAAGACTACGCTTCACTTTTTTTACTAAAATTTTAATTAATAATAATAAGAACCTTTTTTTGTAATAAAGACGGTGCCTTTCCACGCTGCCTCAATGGACGGTCTCCAAAACGCCTCCATGATTGGCTAATAAATGGACCTACGAGTACTAGTTTCTTAAAAGACCAGCAGATTCTTAGCTTGTAGTTAAAACTCAGTTTACTCTGGTTAGACAGACAGACCGGACAACCAAGTGGGGAATGTCCCGGATTTTTGAAGCGGCAACTACTTGGTATATGTTATTGATTTCCTGATATGTAAATCTTCATTTTCCTGTTACCTCGCAGTTATTTCAAACCATAAAATCAAAGGTTATGTCTTTCAGTAATGATTTGAGCCACTCGAAACTAGATTGCAACTTCTACAGGTTGACCGTTGTAAAGATCGGCAACAACTCATTCTGGAATTTCTTACCCTGTTCAGATTTTCCGATGAAAAGGGACTATCACACAAACATGCGGCACGTTTAGTTTAGGAGGATGCATTGATTTGGAAGGGTTGTATGATGATTTTAATTCTGTACCTTCGTGTTATATTCGGTTTATACGGTCGCGAATCATATTTTGTTTAACATAGGTACAGCTGTATATACCGTAATCCGCTTGCTCTGTTTGTTGTTTATTTGTTTGGGACAAAGTATTTTAAATTTTACCCCCTTCCTGTTGACTGATTGATCTGATATTTGGTATACACCTTTAGTTCTGATGACTACACAATATATATTCAATTTCATTAGTCCAAGATGGCCGCCGCTACAAAATGGCAGATTACATATTTTTTTCACAACCCTCTCAATATGGGTACCAAATGTACGGGCTTTGCTAGTAGACTAGAGTACAAAAAAAAAATACAAATTCATAATGGCCGCCAAAAAAATCGCTATTGCAGAACTGTAAAAAACGTAAGAATATGTGAATTTCGCGGGTTACCTTTGGGTTTCCCCCCTATTGAGCTTTTCGTTCCAATACGACAATAAGTATTATAGTTTACGTTTTCAATGACGATATGACGGCGCTCTGTCGCAACGCTACTGTTTAACATTTAAACAACAACAGTTTAAATGTGCTCGCATCTTTACACGTCCATTGTGGCGAGTTTAATGTAGAGTTATTAATTATAATGATTATATCTGACATTCATTCGCCAGTAATTATAGAGTAGTTATATGCACGTACTATAATAAATGGTGATGTTGTATTATTGTTCCCCAGAGGTGCACAATCAAGATGCGTCCTTAATTTGTGATCGTTGAAGTTTAAGTTGATGTAAACGAAGGATTACGAAGTCATGACCTTGTCCTATGTATTAAAACCTTGTTTAATGTAATCTTGTATACATATAAGGTGCAATATAGTTAAATGTTATTGAATAAATGACCACAACTGCCTAGCGGTTTTGAGTATTGTGTATGGTCTACGCAAATGTCCTGCATGTCTGGTAGCGTCTTGTGAGGGTCCCTAAAGTAGGGTTGAGCTACACGATGACTGATGTATACATGCCGTCTGTTGGTACAGGTCAGCCCAAAGCTGCAATGGCTCTTTCTTCAAAAGTCCCTTCCGGACCCATGTCCCATGCATTGTTATACTCACAAAAATCCTAATAATATTTTTTTTTTCGATGTTTATCTTGCAATCTGTTCCATGCGAACATTCAGCGTATGGTTAGATATATAATTTTTGTCTTGGAGGGTAGTCAGTCCAGTGACGTGCTCCCTTAATGTGTAATGCTCCCTATAAATTTCTAGGGGCCTTTCTTTTTAGCCTTTTGAATGTTGAATTACTATTCATCAAGTGCGTAGCTAGTATGTTTGGGTGATTGTCTAGTCTGTCTTTGTATGATTTCATTGAGTGCTTAATCTCTTCTTGTACTGTTCTGATTTCAAGGTCGTGGTGTAACTGTTGGTTTGTTATGAACCAAGGAGCATTAGTAAGTATCCTCAGCATTTTGGACTGAAACCTCTGGAGTATTTCCAGGTTTGAGTTGGAGGCTGTACCCCAGAGTTGAACTCCATAAGTCCAGTTTGGTTTGAGGATGCATTTGTACAGCAGCAGTTTGTTTTCCAGCGACAGCTGTGATTTTTTCCCGAGCAACCAGTACATCTTTCTTAGTTGGATTCCAAGTGCTTTTCGTTTTGTGAATATATGCTTTTTCCAAGTGAGACGACGATCCAAATAAATGCCCAGGTATTTGGCTTCATTTGCTTGGGGTATTTGTTGTCTATTAAGTGACACAGGGGGACATGTTTCGCGTCGCGTTGTGAAAGTCACCTGTACTGACTTAGTCTCGTTTGCTTTTATCCGCCAGGCAGGTAGCCATTCCGTGATGTTGTCTAGAGACCGTTGAAGCATTTTGCTTGCTTGTGTTGGTTCTTCATGTGCAGTTAAGGCTGCTGTGTCATCTGCGAAAGTGCCGATCACGACGCCGTCTGTCATTGGTAGGTCTGACGTAAATATCAAATAGAGGATCGGACCAAGCACGCTTCCCTGTGGCACTCCTGCATGAGCCCTGTGAAGTTTGGTTATATCATCTCCTTGCTTGACATAAAATAACCTGTCCCCAAGATACGACTTCAGGAATATGTAATAGTTGGTCGGGAGCTGTTTTTTTATCTTGTATAGTAAACCTTCGTGCCAAACTCTGTCAAAAGCCTGCGAGTTATCTAGAAAAGCCGCACAGCAATATTTCTTGTTTTCAAAAGCCCTATGGATTTCTTCTACCAGTCGGTGCACCTGCTCTATCGTGCCATGGCGTTTTCTAAAACCAAATTGGTGGTCAGGTATGATTTTATTTTCTGCTATTATTTTATTTAATCGCTTTAAAAAAAGTATTTCCATAACATTTGACAAAATGGGTAGTAAGCTGATTGGTCTGTAGGAAGATGCCTCTTCAGGAGCTTTACCAGGTTTAAGGACCATTTTAATTTGAGCTACCTTCCATTGAGGTGGGAATATTCCTCAGATCTGTATGCAGTTAAACAGATTTGTCAAAAAATTTAGTGCTATATCAGATATTTCGCGGAGTATTTTAGCAGTAATTAAATCGTATCCTGGAGCTTTATTTTGATTAAGATTTCTAATGGTGTCAATTACCTCTCGTTTCGTAATCTTTTCAATAGGCAGGTCGAGTTGATACGGTTCATAAAGGCAGCTAATGAGTTCTTCGTTGTTGGTGTTCGATAAGTTCTGAGCTGTGTTTGGTACAAAGACATCGGCTAGATGAGAGGCAAATGCTTCGCCTTTTTCTAAGTCACTTTTTGCCCAGGAACCATCCTTCCTGCGTATCGGGGGATTCGAAGCAGTGGGTCTTTTCAGTTTTTTGGTTGCTTTCCAAAGAGAATAGTCGCTAGCAGCCGTAGCATCCAGATTACGTAGGTCTTTCTGGATATTATCATTTTGCTCAGTATGCAGTAGATTTTTAAGTTTAGACGATAGGTAGTTCAGCCGTGTTTTGTCTCTGGGGAATCTAGTAGTTTGCCACAGTTTACGAGCTTGTCTTTTTTCGGCTACTAGATCACGGATGGGTTTTGAGCAGTCTGGTTCCGTGTATTTCTTGGGAGCAGGAGTACTATCCCAAGCAGCATGTTGGACGCACTCGTTGAAATGTTCAACCGCTGCCATAATGTCCTCTTCATTGTTAAGTGGCAAGTTAATATTGATCGTAGAATCTACTATGGAGCGAAACATATCCCAGTTGGTCCTACGTTCATGTAGCCTTGCTATAGGTTTAACAAGTAAGAATTTCTGGGAAACCTCAAGCAGAACCACACTATGGTCAGATGAGAGGTCTGGAAGGGAAGTACATTTGAAACAATTATTCGGAATTCCCTTTACGACACTGAAGTCTACCAAGTCTGGGATTTTTTTTGGATCAGTCGGCCAGTAAGTTGGTTCCCCGTTCGATATTGTATTTAGCTGTAGGTCATTTATAGCTGCCTGTAATTGACGTCCTTTTGGAGTTGTTAAACGAGAGCCCCATTGAGTATTTTTGGAATTATAATCTCCTCCTGCTATAAACCTTGGTCCCAGTGTCTTGAAGAAATTGACGTAGTCTTCTTTCTTGATAGCATGTTTTGGAGGAGAATACAGTGCAGTGACAGTCAAATGTCCCCTCCAATCCTCGACAACAACGCTTGTGGCTTGTATCTCAGGAGTTTTATACGACTCGACCTCATGATGTTTGATGTCATTCTTAATGAGAATTGCGGATCCTCCGTGGGCTGTACCGTCCGGATGCATTGTTTGGTAGAATTTGTAATTGAAGATTCTGAGATAATTCTTTGTCGTAAAATGTGTTTCGGATACCAGGAAGATATCTATTTTGTTTGTTTTTAAAAATGTCTCTACTTCTAAGACATGGTGTGAGAGCCCATTGGCGTTCCAAAGAGCTATTTTTAATGAACAGAATTTGCCAGTTTGGTCATGATTTCCATTAGGAGATTTGTTACTGAGGTTAATTGTTGTATCAGTTGTGTCATATTATTCATAATTTCGTTCATGTCATTGTTGTTTGTCTGGACTTTTGGTAGTTCGTTTAGACTTTGCTTGCTAGCAGGTGCGTGTGAAGGTTTATTGGTTTATTGCTTATAAAGCTTGCTTATATGATGTTCGGTCTCCCTGTCTAGAAGTGTCCGCCTTTTCTGGTTGATGTTTGATGTGCGTTAGTTGTCGTTGTTTTGCTGGTTGAGTAGGGTATTTGAGTTGCTGGAGCTCTTTATATATTGAACAGCCTTTATAGTTTGCAGGATGGTTGCCATCGCATAGTACACATTTAACTGAGTCCGACCTTTCTTTACGTTCGCACTTGGACGATGCATGATTTCCAGCACATTTTATACATTTGGGCTTCCTAAAACAGTATTTCCTTGCATTTCTAGTTCAGCTTTAATTTCATCCATATCAGTGGAAGGGTGGAGATTTTTAAGGACTACTTTAAAACAGCGATCTTGTTTGGGCTTGTAGGTGTAAAATTCTGTATTTTTTTCTTGCAGGTTTTTAACTATTTTTGTATATAACTCTGTAGATTTGGGTTGAATTCTAACTTGTTTATTACGGAGAATTTTCACTTCATAGTTACCTGGAGCTACCTCATCAAGCATTTTTAGAAGTGGTTGGATGTTGCTGACCCGGTCTACGTATAAGGGCGGGGCCTTGGCAGGTCTTTCAACAATTTCAGTCGTTTGTGTGTCTTGCTTGTCATTATCGAGCTCGGAAAATCTGTTTGAAGTTGGTGTAGGTGTAGGTTGGCTCAGCCAGTAGGTGTCGAGTTTTTTTTGTTTTTGTGCTTTGTTTATTTCAGGGCTTTCGCGTTGTCTTTTTCTTTCAGGTACTTTCGTCCATTGGTCGCTATCAGCTCTAGGTGAACTCATTTCGGTGTCAGCAGGTGTTAGGTTGTCGAGATTATTCAGTGACTGAGTTCTTGTTTTATTAAAAAAGGATTTGTGAAATATTTGTTGACTTAGTATTTTATTTTCGGGTTTTTCAAGTTGAGAGAGAGTTTTAGATTGTTCTTTATTTTCCATAGTATTCCCACGAGTAGGGTCGATTTAAACAGGTCGCACACAGGGTAACGCCCATTCCCATGTGAAGGCACTATACAACAATGTGAGCCAGGTCCATTGAGGTTGGCGCTTGTGGCTGATAACCCATCAGTCATTCATCCTATTGGCACGTATTCTACCGTAGGATTGGGGTGAGTTTTTATGGAGGCTTTCTACCTCTTGGTCCGGGTAGCCAAGCCAAGACCCCCGATTTCACTTCAGGGTGGACAGAGTAAGTGAAGTTGCGGGTTGCAGTGGCCATTTCCTGCCTCTGCTAAAACACAGTCGGGTTTATTAACCGTCGCCCGAAACTCGACGTTGACCTTTTGCGGTTGGTTAGGTCCCTCCTGCAGCAACCAACCCTCCTCCTTTTTCATACGGGCTTGGGACCGTCAATGGCGGCTAATAATATGATGTGTGGACTTTCAAAGAGACCAAAACCGCTGAGTTTGTTTCGGCCTTTCATCTCAGCCAACTGATAGCTAGGAAATGCCGTCGCCATTTAGTTTTAAAATAGTGATGTCTAAAAGTATCCTAAAAGATCTACTTTGGTACATAAATAAACATTTCATTTATTTTCATTGTGTTGTTTCGGATTTGTACGGACTTTGTCATCGTCCGTTTAATAAGTTGATTTGCTAAGAAAACTGGCCAAGATTTTGCTAATAAAATGATGTTTTGAACTTTTTAACTCTAGGTAGGCAGGTAACTATTTCTTGGACATTTGGGACGTCCCATCAAGAAGAGCCATTGAGCTACTGCGCTTGAGCAATTTTCAGAACGCGTACCATGATAAGTCCTCCAGGAATATACTTTTGTTGATTACTAGCTTCTGCCCGCGACTTCGTCCGCGTCAAATATTTGCTCCCCTGACCCTTCCCGTCGCATTGCAGCCTGCCAGTTTTCGTTCATTTTTTTGTTGCTGCTCCGCTCCCTTTGATCGTAGCGTGATGTTATATAGCCTTCCTCAATAAATAGGCTACGCGACTCAAAAAGAATTTTTCAATTCGAAACAGTCGTTCCTGAGATTACCGCGTTCCACCCCCCTGTTTAGCGAAGTGGGGGGTTAGAAAGAGACAAAAAATAGCCTATGTCCACGGATATCTATGCCTATGTCACTCTTCATCCCTTCAACTATCTCCACTTAAAAAATCACGTCAATTCGTTGCTCCGTTTTGCCGTCAAAGACGGACAAACAGACACACACACTTTCCCATTTATAATATTAGTATAGATTTACGTTTTTATGTAGACAAGATTTTACTAACGCAAAATAGGATGCATTTTGGCCTGCCTCGGTTTTCTGCAACCGCATCAGAAATAAAATCATCATGGGTTAATTTAACATTATCCGACGAATCATCAGGGCCTGTTTTGGCCGCATCTTTAGATATTTGGAGGTATGAGGAACAGCGTGTAAAGTTCACTCATACTCTATAGAAAAGGGAGGATTCTCCGACCTGACGGTTGTCATGTCTGGTGGGCAACTGCCGGACGAGTGATGTCGGGACGTTGTATATATGCTAGTTTCCCGGTAAACTCTGCTCTCAGGATTCTTCGTGACGTCAGTGTGTTGCGTAGTTCCCATGAGGTAGTGTAGATGCCGCTATAGAATATAAACCTTAGAGTCAGAGAAATGATGGACTCGTCAACATTATACTCGTCTTAGTTTGGACCCATGTTTAAATCATTAAGAAATGTTTAAACTTTAAGGCGCAACGCGACTCTTGTAGAACAAATTTCTATGTAAACTCTATAGAAATCGTTCTACAAGAGTCGAAGTATCGCATCGCGCCAGTCTGAAGAAACCTTTATGTCGCCAGTGTTGAATTTCTAATACAAAATAAATGTCAGTTACTAATTTTGTGAATTTTACCTCAATCGGAATAAGGCTCGAAATACGAAATGTGGCTCGATGGTATAAAACGGATGTAAATAGGAATCTTGTTTTGTAATAAAGACGGTGCTTCTCCACGTTTCTTCAATGGACTGCCTCCAAAAAGCCACGGCTGTTAATAAACCTTGGACCTACGAGTACGAATTTCTTGAAAGACTCCAGTAGGTTCTTAGCGTGTAGTCAAAACACGGCTTACCTACTCTGGTAGACAGACAGACCGGACAATTTTAGTATACCACACACGTTGTCCCTTGAGTCAAAATTATACTGTAAGAGGGGTATGTCCCGGATTTTTGGAGCGCTATCTACTTGATATTATGTTATTGATTTCCTGATACGTCAATCTTTATTTTCCTGTTACGAGTACCTACGTCCAGCCATGCCATGCTTATCCCGACTTGCAGACTGGTTTTTATTTTGTCGGATCATGAAGTTATCATCTCTCTTTCATCTCCTCTTTCACTGTTGACAATAGCGACTCAATTTCAAATTGTCAACGGATTTTCGGGTTCCGTACTGTTACGGAGTGGTTCGGAGAATGGTTTTAAAAAAAAACTATTTAATGTGCTAAAAGAAAGATATATTGGAATTAATACACGTATTACAAATGTGATATGCCCGACGGAAGTCCAATCCAAAACTGAGGTAAAATAATTAGTATCGCTTATTAGAACAACAACGGTTTCCTATTGCATTGACGTCAATGCAATCGGAAACTCAGCATTTTTAATTTATATTTTAAACAATGGTTATTCCGATATAACAACCCCCCCGTTAAGATCGATCATCACATCTTAAAGTGATGAGAGATGTCAGGATTGATATATGCTAAATTGGATTTTCGTCGAACATTACAATGAACAAAAGCAACATATTTGTAGTAAAACTAAAACACCAAAATAACGACTACTTTTAACACATACGAATATGACTGTTAAGGATAGAAAAGTTACTCTAGTACTAAGACAATATTTATTTATAGAAGAGCAATTATTAAAACCTAGACAAGGAATCAAGGATAACAATGTGGAAAGAAAGAAAAACTATAACTTAATTACTAACCATGTGCATTCATTACAAATTAGTTATCGTGAGTCTTGCCAAACAGAATATTCCTCTTAATAGGAGTTGGCGTCACCCGTAAGTCTTCTACAGACTCTGACTCGTCCTTACTGATGGGTGCTACCGTATCACCATGAAATATGGTTTGAGAGGTGGGAACCGAATTATTTTTTGTATTATGACATTGATTAAATATTTGAATGCAGCATGGGGCGTTAGTTGAACAAAAGAACTTACGGCCCTTATATATAATATATAACATAGTTAACATAGAGATGCACAGGCTTAAGGACTAATAGTGAGTGCCATAAGTTTGAAAATGAGATGGGTTTTCTATCTTATTAATCTCTTCTTCAAAAGAGTTCAAGTGGATACTGGCTCGTAGCAAAGAATCAAGATTGTGTAAGTTATTTAATTTCGAGTAAGGTAATCGCTGTAAAGTTTTATTCAACTTAGATCGCTCACAACAATCATCTTGTAAGATGTTGAAATTTGATATTTTATTAGTTACATTTCCAATAACTGTTTCGCCAACAGCGGCGAATTGCAGCGTCTTGTAAAAAGCCTTACAGTTCCTGGGAAGGTCAAGACACCAGTAGGTACCAAAGAACATAACGTCAGAATTTATGTCTTCATCATTACAAGTTACATGACACTTGCCAGGTTCGAATTGTACAAAAATCCAGCGGTTTAAAGTTAACTTATGAAATAGGTCAATCGAACCATGAATAAGTTTCGTTACACATATATCAGGAAGTTTGCTAATCACGTCATTTAAGAGAATCGCTTCACACGTAGGGTTAGCAATTGCTGAAAACACATTAGTTAATACACACACATAAGACTTATCACTTATTAATTTGCACTTATCTATGTCTGCTATAAGTGAATAAAACATGCGATCAGCTGTAATCGCTACATATGAGCTAGTTGGCTCGATAAGAATGTAGGTATCTGGTTTCAACATATCGTAGGGAACAGGTAGGGGAATGATCTTATACAGGTCATAAATTTGTGGTAATACGAGAGGGATCTTGACGACAATAATGACTTTATTTAAATGGAAAAAGCACGCAAGTTGTGAAATGTCAATTAGGTTGTGTATATTTTGTAGTGTTAAAGGAACGGGAAGTTCATAGTGGCTAGGAAGGTTATTCCTATGCTTATCCAACTCACTATACAATTGGTGCGGACTGAGTACAATGGGATGCAAAACGTTGAGTTTCGCAAAAAGAATTGCATTGTTAATATCTTCTATATCAAAAGACAAAGTCATTATAATGGACTCTAAAGAATTTAATAAGGAACTTAATTCGGATTTAATTTCTAGTTTATTGTTACTATTCATTACGTCACTAAAGTTATACTGTTACGTCACCGGCCGGCTTGATTTCGTCGTAGTGGTGACGTACGTGTTTACGATTAATGAGCAGTGTAACAGAATGGTTGCCATTCAGTTTTATTATTTTGTAAGGGCCTTTCCATACTGGAGATAGTGCCTTATTTTGCTTATGATGGCAACGGACATATACCATATCTCCTGTTTTATAGGATAATGGCTTCGCGCGAGAATCATAATAAGTTTTTGATTTCTCTTTTGAGGATTGAATATTTTGGAGAGCCTTCTGACGACTGTAGTATAGTCGGTGATTAAAGGCTCGGATGTAATACGTATAGGTGTTTGTATCGAGAGTATCGATACTTGAAGGTAAGTAGGGTTTGAACCCGAAAAGCAATTCCAGGGGTGAGTAACCTGTGGTGCTGTGTATATTTGAATTATATGCTATCATAGCGCTAGGAACATAGAGGTCCCAAGTATGTTGGTTCTCACCTATATATGATCTAAGGTATTCTTTTAGAGTAGAATGACTGCGTTCAAGGCCACCACATGTCTGAGGGTGGTAAGGAGATGCGAACACATGTTTAATGCTAAACAACTTCTCAAGTTGTTTGAAGACATCAGAGCAGAAATTGGTGCCTTGATCAGATATTATTAGCTTAGGAATTCCCATATGGGATATGAATAGGACTAAAGATTTCGCTGTTTCTTCAGCGGAACAGGATTGCATAGGATAGGCCTGAGAAAATTTAGTCAAGTCATCCTGTAGAGTGAGCAAGAACTTATATTTGTGTTCATGTGTTTCAGGAAGCGGACCGACTAAATCAAGATAAAGTTTTTCGTTAGGTCGAGATGCCGTAGACGTGATAATCATAGGGGCCTTATTCGTTTGTCTTAGAGGTTTATTTATTTGGCAAGAGCGGCAATTTTTCACATAATCCTCGATGTCTTGCCGCATGTTTTTCCACCAGAATTGGGTTTTGATTCTATCAAACATGCGCGATATACCTGGGTGGCCAGCCAGAGGAGAATCGTGATTTTCTCTGAGAATACGTTTGACCTCGTCAGGGGTCGGGTATCGTATAGAATTACGGTAGATGTTGACTTTAATGTTAGTGTTGTGAAATAGAAATGATAAAATATTATAAAGTTTTGTGTAAGATAATTTCGTATAAGGATCTGTAAAGTCTGATATCGCGAATTATTTTTCTTCCATATACCAATACTTTATCAATTCAATTCAATCTTTATTGTGGATCATAGGTAGGTGCATAACACAGGTCTTAAAATAATTAAGTTGATATCAGCTACATCCCGCCCTTAGGGCATACAATAGTTACATAGTTACATACAATTTTAATTACATTATTATTATAAATTCAATATGTCACATTAAAAAAATAACAATAATAAAAAGATAAATACAAAACGGAACGAATAAAGGGTCACTGAACGCATCATGACTGAGGGGAACTATATTGGAGCAGAGATTTGTCTGATAGGAAGTCTTTTATAGAGTAATAGCACTTGTTTACTAGTAGGTCATGGAGATACTTTTTAAATTTTCCCATTTCCGTAATTGCTCTTATAGGCCCCGGAATATTATTAAAGATGGATGAAGCCATACAAAAGATGCTTTCATGCATTAGATGCGTCTTGCTAGCTACTGTGCGCAATTTGTCCTTACGCCGTATACGCGTGTAGTAAGTATACATGCCAATATTATTTTTAACAAATACTGCTGTCTCAAATATATATACACATGGCAATGTTAATGCGTTTATGTCTTTAAAAAATGTCTTACAAGAATCAGTTTGTTTTAAGTTAAATATTGCCCTGATGCAACGCTTTTGAGCAATAAAGGCACGCTCCTTGTCTGTACTATTGCCCCAGAATATTACACCGTATCTGAGGATAGAACCAACGTGGCCGTGGTAAGCTGTTAGTAAAGTACTCTGATTTGCTGTTTTACGTAATCTGTGTAGTGCATATGAGAACTGTCCCAGCTTTTTGCATACATGGTCAATATGTAATTTCCAATTAAGTTTGTTATCAATATATAACCCTAGAAATTTTGTTACTTCAGTTTCTTCAATGTCACTATCTAGGCAATGGATTTTTAAAGTACCCGTACGACAAGTTTTTATTTTAAAATTCATTATTTTTGTTTTATCAATGTTAATCATTAAATTATTCATTTTAAGCCAGTCCATAAGTAATAATATTGTTTGATTAATTTCGGATTCTAAATCATTTGTATTATCATTAACGAATAAAATAGTGCTATCATCAGCAAATAGTGTAATGTCATGATTTGTTACTGAAGGCATGTCATTTATATAAACAAGGAAGAATAAAGGACCCACAATAGTCCCTTGAGGAACGCCGAATTTAACGGTTCCATATTCAGAAGCATATATTTCTTCTGTTTTATCATTTCTCTATAATCACGAAGGAGGTTAAATATGTCCTTGTAACTCATTTCGTCATAGTGGTTTATTTTTAGAAATAAATGAGTAAATAAATGATTATCGTTAGATGTGGAGTAGTAAGTGTTTAATTCGCGTTCTATGTCGCTAATATTAGGTTCACTAGTGGAGGCGTCCATCATTTCCTTGCAATATGGCACAGATTCGTCTAAGTCAATGGATGTCGGATAAGCAATAAGTTTACACTTTGCTTTCATTAATGACTCGTTGTGTTCTTGGATGACGGTATCGAATGACACATCAGGTTGTTTTATAATTTTAAGAAACTGCTCGTAAGTTTCTGATATGGATGGTGAATTACGTGCGTCTTCTTCGTTATTAGATGTCGGTGCTGGATTGCAGACAATTGAATTGGAGCCTTCGTTATCTTGTAATACATTTACAGGGAACCGAGATAAAGCGTCGGCGTTTGCGTTTAATTTGCCCTTCTTATAAACGATTTCATAATCGTACTCTTCGAGTTTCAAACGCCATCTAACGAGTCTAGATCCTGGATCTTTGACGTTAAAAAGCCACACTAGAGGTTTGTGGTCTGTAATTATCTTGAATTTACGTCCATACAAATAAGGGCGGAATGTTTTCACGCCGAATAAGATTGCTAGGAGCTCCTTTTCGATAGTCGAATAGTTGCCCTCGGGTTTATTTAGGGTGCGCGAGGCATACGAGACGGGTTTGTCAGAACCGATTGCGCCCTGAGAGAGTACAGCACCTACCGCATAATTAGAGGCATCAGTTGTTAGAAGAAAGGGTTGTGTAAAATCAGGATCAATATCCTCAATAAGCAGAGGCGCTGAAGTTAATTTATCCTTGAGGGTGGTGAACGCTTGTTCTTGACTATGCGACCATTAAAATGTAGCATCCTTTTTCAGAAGGGCAGTCAGTGGTTTAGTGATTTTGGAGAAGCTATTAATAAAACGACGAAAGTAGCCGACTAGCCCTAGAAATGATTTTATATCCTTCGGATTCTTGGGAGTAGGGAATTGAGAGACGGCCTTGACCTTCTCGGGATTTGGACAAACACCTTTATCTGTGATTGTATGACCAAGATAAGCGACCTCGCGTCGCAAGAACTCGCACTTGTCCGGTTGGAGTTTTAACTTAAATTTTCGGATGCGATCAAAGACTAACCTGATTTTGTCCATATGAGATATCAAGGTACTACTATAAATTATGATGTCGTCAAGATATACATATGCGTGGAGGCCTTGGAGACCAGAAAGGACAGTGTTCATTAATTTCAGGAAGGTTGAAGGGGCGTTTTTAAGCCCAAAAGGCATCCGCAAGAATTCGTAGTGCCCAGTACAGCTAGAATTTGTGTTTATTGAGAACCCCGTTTTTTGTGCGTCTTGGGAGTTCATTCTGATCTGGTGGCAGCCACTTGAAAGGTCTAAGGTGCTGAAATATTTCGAGTGGCCTAACTGATCTAAGATATCAGTAATAAGCGGCAAAGGGTAACTCTCAGAGACAGTGACGTCATTCAGACGGCGATAGTCTATTACTATACGCCATTTCTTTTTCCCTGATGCGTCCATCTTCTTAGGGACTACCCAAACAGGGGCGCTCCAAGGTGACGTTGACGGACGTATAATATTTTGATCGAGCATCGTGCGGATTTGTGAGTCCACTTCTTCCTTGTGGCACTCAGGAAAACGGTAAGATTTTACGTGAATAGGGGCTGAATCACCTGAATCTATACTGTGCTCGATCGCGTTTGTGAACGATAGAGGTTCACCCTCTAAGTGGAAAATATCTGTATACTCAGAACAACATTCTAGCAATGCCTCTTTTTCTTCGGAGTTTAGATGAGAACAGCGTATTAGATTTAATACCTTTTGCGGTCTGTCAGATTCAGAATAGGATAAAGCGTTGACGGATTCGTTTGAATCTGTGGCAGTGTCACATTCAAGAGGTGTTAACTGGACTTTAAAGTCTCGGACTTGAATATCAATGTTAGTAGTATTTAAAACGGTTACGTTAATTCTTTTATTAGGCTTTATAGTGACAAGACAATTTGCGATATAAATACCTTCGCTTATAGAGTGATCTAATAATAGGCCCTCATTATTTTTATAATGTTCACGCGAGTAATTAGATACTGCGCATTCGATGACTGCTTCGGAACGAGCGGGAATGACGTAAGTCGGTTGAATATAGTTTATATCCAGACTCTGTCCGCATATATGAACCGACTGTGAGGTATAGTCTATATTGGCTTTGAAATGATTTAAAAAGTCGCTACCAATGATACCGTCATACTCTAAGTTGATGTTATCGTCAACTACATGAAACTTAAACTCGTGGAAATTATTATTCCAATTAAAGTTTATCTGACACGTGCCTAAAGTTTCTGAGTAGGTGCCAATGTTATTAAAACCTTTTATCTTAGCTATTTCACGAGATAGTTCAGGCACTTTGGTTAAACTTGACAGTTTGACCAGACTAATACTCGCTCCCGTGTCGATAAGAATGCACAACGGATGAATGGAAAGAGAAGTAGTTAAATACACGTGAGGCAATGACACTTTCTTCGAGTATGAAGATACCTCATAGACAGGAATTTCAGGGTTGATTTTAATTTCTTCTTTAGGGTAATGCGGCACAGCGGACTCATTGTGAGAAGGAAGTCTTGGACTCAACGATACAGGGGCTCTTGGAAGAGTGTGTTGAGATGCAATAGGATTTGGACTCGACGAAACAGAGACTCTCGGAGGAGTATGTCGAGATGAAACAGTGGAACGACTCAGCGAAGCAGGGACTCTCTTCGGAGCATGCTGAGATGACATATGTTTTTGACTCAACGATTCAGGGACTCTCGAGAGAGCGTGTTGAGATGAGATATCGTTTTTATGCGATTTATGTGTAAAGGTACGAGTGCCTAAATTATCCGGATGACGACGGCACGTTTTCGTAATCCGTGGAGTTAGTTTAAAGAGTTGTTAGTATCGTCACCGTTTTCACAAGGAACATAATAAGGTGTCGGTGACGGGGCCGGTGACATCGGCGGCTCGAATGTAACATGATGCATCGCAGCCGGTCTGTCGCGATTGTCAGAATTAGGTGTATTACGTCGTTCATTATTATATTTTCTTTTGCGACATTGAGTAATATCGTGACCCTTATTTTTACAATATTTACAGAAAAGTTGGGACCCCGAGTTATGGAGTGATGTTGATGGTTGAGGGTCCGATGGAGCATGTGGTGGACCCGTGCGTTTTTGTTTCTCCCGGCATTCAACGTCCGAGTGCCCGGGTTTACCGCAGGTCCTACATTTAGGTTTAATAGAAGTTTTATATAGGAGGTTTTGTATCTTTTCTTCCTCGAGAGCCACGTTGATCGCATCATTAAGTGATTTTGGGTTCCTACATCTGACATTATTACTCAGTCGCGGGTGTAATCCCAAACTAAAAGTAAATAATGCCAAATCTTCGGTCATAGCGATACGACCGGATATATCCTTCTTTAGGGATTCAGAATTATAAATTTCTGATTGAAGATCGGTAAGGCAGCTTTCTACACGAAGAGCGAATTGCGCAACAGTTTCGTTTGCCGTTTGCCTGCACGATTGTAAATCTAGCAACAAATGATTATAATGCTTTCTCTCACCGAAATTTTGTTTAAGGAAACATTTCAACTGATTGAAATCCTCAAATATTTTATTAGAGCACGCGATCTGAGCTTTACCTTGTAGACGCGATAGAATATATTTATTTAATAAAACTGTTTGACTTGGTGATGCTAAATCTATGGCGTTCTGGCAATTGGTGAGAAAAGCGGTAAGAGTTTCACGCTCTCCCTTATAAGGGCTAATAAAATCACAGAGCACATTGATAGGAAACTGTTCGCTCAACGCAATTTTCGCGGTTTTCTTAGAAGAAGTTTCATTTGTTTCCGTAGACATTATGAACTTGAAAGGAAATTATAAAGGTAGATGTGTAACACGAATATATAGGTAAGAATAGGGTTTACGATATGTGATACCCTAGGTAATAGGAATACCTACACGAAATTAATAATGTTGTAGCGATAACAGCAAAATAACATGTTCTACTCACAGACACAGGAACACGAAGTAGTCGATGCGCATTTTTTTGCACTGGATTAGCACGATTACTGTAGCAGAAGTACAGCGGCGCGATACGTCGCGGCCAGCAGCAACAGGAACATCAGGGACAGCGGGGTGGCGGCGCACGACACCCGAGCGTGATCAACGCTTACACGTGGCAGCACCACGTGGCAGTACCGCGTGTCAGGGCGGCAAGGGCAATCACCAGCTACTTGCGGTGATATCAAGATGATAGAGCTCGCGTATGTTGAGCTCCGGGAGATGGAGGCTTCGAGAATTCTGGACGACCGGCAGGCTTACGCAAGATACTCGTAAGGCTTACTGTCGCGACTCGTCTTCGGAGATGGCACTGAGTTTGTCGAGGTGTGGTTTCACTTAGCGAAAATAAGGACACCCCGGAGATGGATTAACTCGTCGGCAACGTGAAGTTCACACGCGATCACTTTTCAGTTTTCAGGATACGTTATGGAATACCAGTGGAACGATTACGACGATATCAACACTGGTATCCCACTTCTGACACCACTGTTACGGAGTGGTTCGGAGAATGGTTTTTAAAAAAAACTATTTAATGTGCTAAAAGAAAGATATATTGGAATTGATACACGTATTACAAATGTGATATGCCCGACGGAAGTCCAATCCAAAACTGAGGTAAAATAATTAGTATCGCTTATTAGAACAACAACGGTTTCCTATTGCATTGACGTCAATGCAATCGGAAACTCAGCATTTTTAATTTATATTTTAAACAATGGTTATTCCGATATAACAGTACCCATAGGGTGCCAACGGGACCTTATTACTAAGGTTGCACTGTCCGTCTGTATATCACAGGGTTCCGTAATAAGTAGACACATGAAATTCACAGAGTGTGTATTGCTATAGCCGCTGTAACAAAAACGTCGCAAAAAATGAGTGTGGAACCTAATATAGAAACACGCTTGTACGATACGACTTCATACAGAAAGCACAGTTAATAGAAACCTCTGTTTCTAGACGGCACGTTTCGCCGAAAACTTTGTTGATAGAAAACATTGTACGTAGATATCTCGGTCCATAGGAAGCACTGTTGACAGAGATCTCTGTTCATAGATAACACTTCTTGCTGTAAGCTTTGTTCATAGAAACCACCGTTTCTAGAGACCTTGGTTCACCGAAAGCTCCTTTGGAGAAGAAACTATTAATATTTATTATATATTACTAAATTTCAATTTTCTGGCTCTGGCAGATATCCGTAATATAAACAGTTTATTTCATACACTAGCTTCTGCCCGCGACTTCGTCCGCATCAAATTTTTGCTCCCCTGACCCTTCCCGTCGCATCGATTTGCCTTTTAGTTTTCATCCATTTTTCGTTGCTGCTCGCTCCTTTTGAGTTATAGTGAGTCAACCTTAAACTATAGACATATCGATACCGGAAATTTCAATTGTCGTAAAGGACAAAACACGAGCTTTCAGTAGAGCCAAAAAATAAAAAAAATATTTGTTTTTTTCTAATATCTTTTTCAAATAAAGTACTATATTCATGATGTCAAAGGAAACCCTCACTATTTTTTCGTGTTCTATCCATAAAAATTAACAAAATAAACCAAACATAATTATTGACGAAAATGAGAGCCCTTTACAGCCCAAAAAAATTTAACTGAAGTACTTTACAGCCACGAAAAATTGGTTATGATAAAGTCAGATGTGTCGTAAAGGACTCATCTTGATCATCAAGGGGTAGTACAGACGCCAACACATCAAGCTACTACAATCTGTCAGATTTATTTGATAGATTTTCGACTTTATTTCTAGAGCATTAGGTTCAAGGTTCATTGGGAAAAATTGACAGTTTCGGGTAGCTTGACCTGGTGGCGTCTGTACAAGTCATTTAAACCTGAGACTAAGGGGGTAAAAGGAACAAAAATCCTAAAGTTCTAAATAGAAATACCTACAATAGGTAGCAGTGGCGAGGTGTAATTTTTTCTAAAAGAGAAGCCGATGCGAAGTCGGCTTTAACTTACTGACTCATCAATAAAGAATACTTACTATCATTCTAAAATTAATATAGGAATGTAATGAATTAAATACAATTAAATTGAACAGCTGAAAACCGAATAAAATAAGCAATATTCCTCTATCTCGTTCTCGCTGACGCATTTTTCTATACCTGTCTCTGTCATAAGCATAACCCGTTGTACAGCGGCTTGCTCTCGTACATATCAAGCGGTGCCACGTGACCTAAAGTGACATCATTACGGGATCGCTGTTGTATGAATTTTTAGTTCCCGATTATGACGTTTCGGCACCGGGTTAATTTAGAACATTTCTCTTTTTTTGTAATACAAAGCTATAAATAACCTTTTTTGTTGTTTGAATGTTATGGTGAATTAAATACCCGTAGTGTAAGTATATTTATTGACAATAATAGCCACTATTTACATACTATTGTATTTTTAATAGTGATAGAGTTACCAATGCGAATCCCCGAAGGCAAGCCGGTAGGAATCGTGTTATATGGTGCTTTCGCCACTGATAGGTAGTAAAACCAAGTGAAATAAAAGTATTTTTATTACTTTTTATTTATTATTCAAATATTTAGTAAAAAAGTAACAAAATATTATTCTAATAGGCACTCGAAATTTAAAAAAAATGTTTTGCGCTATTACGTTATTACGTTTTATTTAAAATTGTGTTGTGATGGAAGATTTTGTTACCAATTTGGACATTTTCCTGTTTTTGGCAAACACCAGTTGTTTTTAACAACCCCAAATGTTATTTGAAGTTTTTGCGAATATAGTTGGTTTGTCAGAAAATGAAAAGAACGAATTGAAACAATTCTGTCAGACTTATATGTGCTTGTTGAGGAACAAATGGATCTCGTGTAATCGCACGAGACGTACATTCATAAAAAAAGTATGAGAAATGGCTGCAAAAGGACATGAAATGGCCTGAGGTCGTGAGGGAAAAGATAACCCCTTATGTAGTGTTAGTAGAACAGCAGTTCCAGTTCTGACTTCGCTATAAATGAGGGTACATCAACATGACATTGACTGGCCTGTTAGTCTAGTGGTTAGTGACCCTGACTGCTAAGACTGAGGTCGTGGGTGCGATTCCCACCCAGGACAAATGTTTGTGTGATGAGCTCAATCATTTGTTCTGTGCCTGGGTGTAATTTATCTATAATATGTATGTATTTAGAAATATATAAGTATGTTTATCAGTTGTCTGGTTACCATAGTACAGGCTCTGCCTAGTTTGGGATCAGATAACGTTGTGTTGATTGTCCTAAGATATTATTATTAACATCCTGTGGACCGGAAACGTGCAGTGTTGGAATATCAACATCAGTTGTGAGTCCCAGAAAACCAGTTGTGAAGCTAAGCCCGCTACAGAAGAGTGGAAGAGCTCCTAACGTACAGCAATGAACGTCTTGCTCATGTAACTGGTTTAAAAGCACAAATCAGAAAGTAGCAGATATCATTAAACTAGTCTCGGAGCATCCCGAAGAAGCTACAAATATGAAGGAATTGTTAAAGACATAGAAAACTATGCCCATATATTCTGCTGATAAAGCTTTAGGTACTTTGACTTAATTGAAGCTTTCTAAGTGGCAGTATATAACATTAAGATCTTGTGCAAAAGAAGAAGGAATACCATTGTATCCTTCTTACACAGCTATCCTTGAAGCGAAGAAGAACTGCTATCCGCCAAAAGATGCCACAGAAGTCACGGAAGAGGGGTTAAAGTAAAACTCCAAGCTATTTTGAACAAAACTGTGGCTAGACTTTTAAATTTCCTACGTGTAGAATCTGGATGACAAAGAATTTATACTTATATGCAAGTGGGGTTTTGTTTGTGGCGAAGAAGTGATATGGAAGAATCCAGAACCATCTTCCACAATGTTCTGCAGACCAATATATTTTAAGTTTTCAAACGAAAACAAGTTGAACATAGTTGAAGAACAGGCTACGATTGGAAACGAGATTGAAGACCTGCAGCCTTCTATTATGGGAAGCCATTATGGGAAGAACTCCTGCGGAAATGAATAAGTTAGAGGTCTTTTTTTGTGTTTGAGAAATCATCAAATGACGTCTCCCGCTCTGGGCGGAGCGGAAGAGCGTGTCATTATAACTCAACCATAGTCACGGTGATTAACAAATGAGGTACTTAGTAACATCAGTTTTCAGTCACTTATTAATCACTGTGATTATAACTGATTATGAAATTTTGTAAAAAAAAAAAGTATTTGATCAATAACGTATTTAATTATTCTCATCAAAAAAGTCATTAGTTGGCTATTAACAAACAATAGTACAAGTAAATCGATGGTCAACTTCGTTTGACCATGTCAAAGATTTGAAAAATCACCTATCGAAAATTCAAAAATTTGGTACACACGAAGTGGCACTTAAGTGTTTACTCCCATACAAAAAAAAAAACTGGAGTTACTATTACGTGGAGTAACTAACCTTTTTTATAGGTATGAATACCAGACACATAGATTTTTTTTTTCTGACTTTGAGTTTCTTTGAGTATGGTGCTCGTCAGACCTCTGTACGCCGTGGGTAATAATAACGAAACATAAACTTTAATTGTATTTTTGTTAAAATTAAGGTCGTAAAGGGCAATAAATAAAACAAACTTCCTTTACGCCCTAATTACGTAAGTTAGCATAGCATAGATTTGGTCGTAAGGGGTTCGATTATCAAATAACATGTTTACGACCTTTTGATTTGTAATAATAATTATTGTTTATAACGTCGTATGAAAAGTTTAATGCAAAAATGAGGATTACGACCTCTTAAATAATTAAAACATGACTTTACGCTCCCCTATTGAAAATTATTTTTGCGATACATCCCAAATAGTAAAAAAAAACGCGCTAGAGCTGTTGGAAAGCCAGGTCGTAAGAGGCTTTTTTTTTAAGATAGAATTTTTTTAAATATACCAATCGATAGAGTTTGCGACGCTGATTCCAAATATATATATAACTCATTTTCGGCAAAATGTCCTTTACGACAATTGAAATTTCCGGTATCGATAAGCTCTCGCGGACCCTTTTGTTGAACTTTTTGAAAGGAACAATTCCGTCATACATGATTTTTGCGTTATTTTAACCGTTTACGCAGCGCACGCAACGGAAACTCTCAAAAGGAATAAATTTTCCCCGTTTTTGCAACATTTTTCATTACTGCTCCGTTCCTCTTAGTTGTAGCGTGATGTTATATAGCCTATAGCCTCCCTCGATAAATAGGCTACCCAACACAAAAAGAATTTTTCAATTCGGACCAGTAGTTCCTGAGATTAGCGCGTTCAATCAAACAAACAAACAAACTCTTCAGCTTTATAATATATGTATAATGTATATTCATATTCATATTTCATAATTTCATATTTTATATTTCATAATTTCATATTCATACATTAATGCCATTTTAATCAAAAATGAAGCCAATCAAAATAAAAGCAATAGACGTAGTTTCATGCAGGCGGCATGCTCGCGCATCCGTGAGCAAGCTCCGTTGACAATGTTCTGGGTTGCCAGGCGGGCGTGCATTACCAGTTTGATGCCCAAATCCTACGTTGACAGGCGTTCAATATAGTTGATTGGGACTTAGTAATTATCGCCCTTTTGGTAGAGGAAGAGGAACATTGAAGAATATGTAAATAAAATAAGATGTCATAAAATGAGAAGAACAGTATTGATAGAAGAAATGTGGCGGGAAAAATGTACCTTTTTTTCTACTTCACACCTGCCAGGGTCGCGAGATTTGTTCGAAAGAGATATCGTGGCCCTGGCACATGGGCAACTGAAGGAACACGGGTGGGTTTTAGTCAGTAAAAGTCTGACACGAAAGAGCGGAAGACGTCATTTGATGATTTCCCATCCCGGCGGCGCGAGCGTGCTAGCGCATACTCGCGCATGCTTGAGCATGCTTGAGCATCAAGTTTGGACGTGTATTTTTTGCAATGTAAGAAATTGTCATAAGATACATTTTACAAAATATTGCTCGAAAATGCGCGAGCATTTTGCAGTTCGGTGTGGGCTGACGCAAATGCTCTGCGCAAGATGGAATAAACAGAGTATTTGTATACATTTTGGAAATTGCTGCTTAACGGCTAGATAGCTGCTATTTCAAAATCAGTTAAAATGTCCTGAGGAGACAAATTAGTCTGAAATGATTTGGATTGCGTCGCTGATGAGCCCTGTCGGCGAAGAGTCCCGTCGAAGTAAAGTCTCGTCAGTGTTCAGTTTATCGACGTGGTGTCTTAGTGGTTAACAAAACCAGTATCTGAATCTGAGCAATAAAATATATGTATGGCAAAATCTATACTTAATATTATAAAGCTGAAGAGTTTGTTTGTTTGATTGAACGCGCTAATCTCAGGAACTACTGGTCCGAATTGAAAAATTCTTTTTGTGTTGGGTAGCCTATTTATCGAGGGAGGCTATAGGCTATATAACATTACGCTACAACTAAGAGGAGCGGAGCAGTCATGAAAAATGTTGCAAAAACGGGGAAAATTTATTCCTTTTGAGAGTTTCCGTTGCGTGCGCTGCGTAAACGGTTAAAGTATCGCAAAAATCATGTATGACGGAATTGTTCCTTTTAAAAATTTCTAAAAAAAAGTCCGCGAGAGCATATGTCTATCTTTTAAGGTTGACTCACTATAACTCAAAAGGAGCGAGCAGCAACGAAAAGTGGACAAAAACTAGCAGGCAAATCGATGCGACGGGAAGGGTCAGGGGAGCAAAAATTTGACGCGGACGATATTATCTTAATACATAGTTTCTTCGCTAAAGGAGCTTTCGGTGAACCAAAGTACCTGGAAACAGTGGTTTCTATGAACTAAGCTTACAGCAAGAAGTGCTATCTATGAACAGAGATCTCTGTCAACAGTGCTTCCTATGGACCGAGATATCTACGAACAATGTTTTCTATCAACAAAGTTTTCGGCGAAACGTGCTGTCTAGGAACAGAGGTTTCTATTAGCTGTGCTTTCTGTATGTAGTCGTATCGTACAAGCGTGTTTCTATAATAGGTTCCACACTCGCAAAAAATTACGTTTCTTGCACATACAAAAAATGTTGGCTACAAAGGCAACTTTCAGGTGTCAGCTTCCAGTCTAACCGAATGAAGCTGAATACCAATATTGTATAGACGCCAGCACACAAAGCTACTACAATCTGTCTTTCTTTGCATTAGGTTCAAGATTGATTGGGAAAATTTGACAGTTTCGGGTAGCTTGATATACTGGCGTATGTACATAGATCTACTGGCTATCTAACCTCCACACCATAGTTCGTGAGTAACAGTTAACACGATGCCCCTTGGTAAGGCTGGCAGTCAGACTTTTGGGTTGTCTACCCGTAACGATTGTCAAAAATCGATAAATGACAGCCAGGACTTAATGTGCTTGCTTTCCGAGGCAAACACTGCGTGCCTCAGAAAGCAAGCACTGAAAGGGATGGTTTTGATATGAAAGGGATGGTCACCCATCCACGAACCAACCGCGGCAAGCGTAGCTTAACCTTCGAATGACCCGTGCAGATTCTACCTAGAATAGCCAAAGTTTTTTAATCGACTTCAAAAAAAGGAGGAAGTTCTCAATTCGACTGTATTTTTTTTTGTTTGTTACCTCATTACTTTTGAACCGATTTGATGATTCTTTTTTATTCGAAAGCTGGTGCTTCCCGTGTGGTCCCATTTGGTTCAGTTCTGGCTTACATTAGAAAACCATACTAAGTCTTAAGCGACAAATGGACGAATAACGCGATTCGATTAGTGCGGGGTACATACCATAACTAAAAAGTTAAAAATCAAAACTTTTTCAAAAAAATAACAACCGACTGCCTTAAAAACACTAAAGAGTGAAAAAAATATTTTTAGTTTCGGAAATCGGTGGCAAAAACTTAAATACAGATCCTAAGAGACTGACTTTCGAAATTAAAGTTATTTTTCACTTTGTAGTGTTTTTAAGGAAGTCGATTGTTATTTTTTTGAAAAAAGTTGTTTTCCATCCAACTTGACATCTCTTCTTCCCGAGCACGGCACGACCCGTAGACTCGCGTTCCTTTGAAGACAAGGGACATTAAGCTAGATACGTGAAGGTAATAGATTTTTTCATTAAATAGTCATTCAAACTAAATGAACAGAAACAGTTGTATTGATGATTTCAGTTATTATAATTCTGTAACAATGTTTCTACCTTGACATCGTAGAGTTTTGTCGACTGAAGAATAGAAACATGAAACATTTCTTCTCTTTAGTTTGATGTCCGTTTCCACCGCGCGGCCAACTCTTCAAATTTGATGAAATTTTGCCAGGAATTAGTTGTAATTTGTTACAATACACACCTC
This sequence comes from Aporophyla lueneburgensis, assembly GCA_932294355.1. NCBI lineage: Eukaryota > Metazoa > Arthropoda > Insecta > Lepidoptera > Noctuidae > Aporophyla > Aporophyla lueneburgensis. The sequence continues at coordinate 23,625,599 of OW028754.1, forward strand.
TTTTCCTGAATTTGTTACAAAAAAAAACTAAGGCGCTACGACCAAAAACAGTTGGCCGCTAGAACCGCCACTTGCCGTAGTGATTATCCGTGATTACACAGAAACTAAATAATGCAGATAGGCGAATGATAAATCAAAAGAAAGGTCTTAATTTGTTATATTTGTTACAAAAATAAAAATCATCAAAACTTAAATATACAAAAAGTTATGCTATATTTCGTTTTCAGGTTAAGTGTAGGTACGTATCTCACTATAAAATCAAATTAATAGAGGCTAATGTGCATGGACAATTAGTTGCTAATTTGTTACAGCAAATAAACAAGAAAATTACTAGAAAAAAGGTTCAATATTTTTTTTACAGTCGATTTTAGTTGGCCGCGCGGACGGCAATATGCCTAAAATACAATGGCGTTTATTTCGTTATTAATAGTAGGTTCAAGTTTAGTTCTAGTAGTTGACAGTGAGGATCATGACCTTTGGTGATGACGTCAGAGACACCAGACATCTGGATAATTAGCTGGTTTGATTAGATGAGACTTTCCCTAATGATGAGGATTTGTGAAGAATTAGCTGCAGAGTCAGCTGCTATGTGACAAATAATGTAATTTAATATTTTGTAATGATAATTCCTTTGCACTATTGAACTGAACAGACAGCTGTGCTGCTGGGGAGTTCCTTGCGCCACTTCTTCCCAGCTAAAGCATTAGGAAGTGGTGAAGGGCGGCTGTTGTTGCGGGAGACTGTCGTAGTGAATATCTCCTAAAATATAAAGCTTTTAGTTATATTCGCCACATTTATCCAAAGTAGGCTACCATACCTGTCGATTAGTACTAGAACTAAACTTGAACCTACTATTAATAACGAAATAAACGCCATTGTATTTTAGGCATATTGCCGTCCGCGCGGCCAACTAAAATCGACTGTAAAAAAAATATTGAACCTTTTTTCTAGTATTTTTCTTGTTTATTTGCTGTAACAAATTAGCAACTAATTGTCCATACACATTAGCCTCTATTAATTTGATTTTATGGTGAGATACGTACCTACACTTAACCTGAAAACTAAATATAGCACAACTTTTTGTATATTTAAATTTTAATGATTTTTATTTTTGTAACAAATATAACAAATTAAGACCTTTCTTTTGATGTATCTTTCGCCTATCTGCATTATTTAGTTTCTGTGTAATCACGGATAATCACTACGGCAAGTGGCGGTTCCAGCGGCCAACTGTTTTTGGTCGTAGCGCCTTAGTTTTTTTTGTAACAAATTCAGGAAAAGAGGTGTGTATTGTAACAAATTACAACTAATTCCTGGCAAAATTTCATCAAATTTGAAGAGTTGGCCGCGCGGTGGAAACGGACATTTAGTTTGACATCGCCGTGTTTAGAACTATAAAAAAAACTGTCTATAATCTGTTAACTTATAATAGACCAAACTATTCTTCCGTCGACATGACCTGTCTCTATGGTGGTCATGTTACGCGTGCTCTGTAGGAGTTTGGCGATGATAGCTATCTCCGATTGCTCCGTTATTTTATCTGGCCACCGTTTTGGGCTTCGGCCTCTAGGCCTTTTGCCCTCAATTTATACTATCACCATGAGACGTTCTATGTAGGGCAATGTGACCAAAGTAGAAGCCAATGATAAATATGTTGTTATTACCCATAATAGGCCTATTTGTCACATCTGGGAAAAATCGTATACTAATGGGAAATACCTAGGTCACAATACTCACTACAGACACTAAGACCAAATTTGGAATTTTATTATTTTATTCATGAATTCAATGGTGAGCAATATAAGACTCCTAAGAAAATCTTGTCATCGTATGTTGTTTTCGTAATTGCAAAATCAGTCCATAATGTTCCCAGTATTGTGACACAGGCCTCTTAGTAAGAGGGAGTGGGCCGTAATGCCGCCCACCACGCAGACCCACTGCGGGTTGGTAGATGTCGCATGTCGAATGTCGAATGTTTGCTTCTAAGCCATGCCGGTTTCCCTCACTAGGTTTTGCTTCACCGTTTTGAGAGCACTGTATTGAAGAAACCGCCTGTCGGGGTTCGACCTACGACCTCGTAAGTCGGCCGTCACCATTGATAACCACTACAGCACGCGTAGCATGACCACCATAGAATGAACTTTATCTATTCTTGGTAGAATAGAGATAGAACTGTCATGCTACGCCAGCATAAAACGGTAGAAATCTTTCTACAATCTTTAATTCTGTCTTTATTCTTTCTACAATCTATAATTTTGTCTATTCTTCCGTCGACAAAACCCCTTTCTACGGTGGTCATGCTACGCATGCAGGTGGCAAGGCAATAAAGCTAAATAAGTAAATAATCAATGGGGAAAAGGCCACACATGGGCTTCCTTGAACGTCTGATAAAGTATGACATCATTTAGTTCCGCTCATGAGTTACTGGGTCAGGGAACTTAAATAAACTATAAAAGTAATTGCACAAATAAATGAATGTTTATTGTATTGTATTCGTTTTTCTTGGAAGAATCGAGCGCAAATAAATATTGCGGGTTTTCAGTAAATATTTACGTGTACATATATTTGCGGAGTTAACCAACACGAGTATTACTGGTTTCCACACAGTGTGCATCGTATTGTTTTCCTTATCAATGTGAAGTAGGTACAACTTGTACCCACTACTTCTCGTATCTTTAGATTACTTCTGAACTGATGAAATTGTTATTGTTTGCCTGTGTCAACAATTCTCGTTAATCATCATCTGCTAATAGAATGTTTACGGACGTTTTGTCTTTTTCACAAAACTGTGATAGACAGAATTATTTTTCAACCGACGAAAAAAAACGGAGGAGGTTATCAATTCGACGCGTATTTTTTTTTTTATGTATGACCACGCATAACTTTTTACATTGTGGTCCGATTGTGACAATTCTTCTTTTATTGGAAAGGGTATACTCCCAAGGTGGTCCCATATAAATTTGGAACTCGAGCCCTAAGGGTCGGAAAACAGGGGATGATTGATTGTTCACTCACTGATTGTAATGTATAACCACGCATAACTTTATACAGAGTAGTCCGATTTTGATAATTCTTTTTTTATTGGATTCAGTTTTTCGGCGGTTTAATTTTTTGTTAAAAAGTTTTTATTTTATATTTTTTGTGGCTTTAATGTACTAATAATACCTACTTGGCAAGGGTATACCTATCCAACACAAAAAGAATTATCAAAATCGGACTACTTTGTATAAAGTTATGCATGTTTATACATTACAATCAGTGAGTGAACAATCAATCATCCCCTGTTTTCCGACCCTTAGGGTTCGATTTTGTTTTCCAAATTGATATGGGACCACCTTGGGAGTATACCCTTTCCAATAGAAGAAGAATTATCACAATCGGACCACTATGTAAAAAGTTATGCGTGGTCATACATAAAAAAAAAAATAAAAAAAATATACGCGTCGAATTGATAACCTCCTCCTTTTTTTTCGTCGGTTGAAAAAAGAATTATCAAAATCGGACTACTCTGTATAAAGTTATGCGTGGTTATACATTACAATCAGTGAGTGAACAATCAATTTTTTTTGTTTTTTTTTAGGATGGGAAATCATCGAATGACTTCTCCCGCTCTGGGCGGAGCGGGAGGGCATGTCAGACTTTTACTGACTAAACCCCACCCGTGTTCCATCAGTTGCCCATGTGCCAGGGTCACGGTATCTCTTTCGAACAATCACGCGACCCCGGCAGGCATCGGTCCTAGTAGACCCCTACACTGCTGCTGACATCTCTTTGAGGCGCGCGTGGAACACTGCGCGCCGTCGACCCAAGCTTGGTCCTTACCGGGCGGCGAGCTACCCATCCGGTTGAAAAGAATGTTAAAGTTTTATGAAATAACTTTTTTTTTCCTTGAATTCTTTAACAACATTCATTTTCAGAACTTTTTTTATGCGCAGGGATTGTTGGCCATACCCGTGAATTGAACAAGCAGTGTTACCTAATTACATACTTGCATAGAATAAAATGGTAACGACGTCAAAATTGTACATGGCATATAGAAACAAATAAAAACCGGCCAAGTGCGAGTCGGACTCGCGCACCGAGGGTTCCGTACAAACCTGTAGGTATCCTCGGTTTATGTATAAGGTTTATGCTTATGAAATTAAATGTTTTTTTTAATTTTTATATTTGAGTTGATTTATGACGTATTAAAAAAAACTACTTACTGGATCTCGTTCAAACCAATTTTCGGTGGAAGTTTACATGGTTATGTACATCATATATTTTTTTGAGTTTTATCATTCTCTTATTTTAGAAGTTACGGGGGGGGGGGGGGGGGACACACATTTTACCACTTTGGAAGCGTCTCTCGCGCAAACTATTCAGTTTAGAAAAACATGATATTAGAAACCTCAATACCATTTTTGAAGACCTATTCATATACGCCACACGTATGGGTTTGATGAAAAAAAAAAATTTGAGTATCAGTTCTAAGTATGGGGAACCCCAAAATTTATTATTATTTTTCTATTTTAGTGTAAAAATCTTGATGTGGTTCACAGAATACATCTACTTACCAAGTTTCAACAGCGTAGCTCTTATAGTTTCGGAGAAAAGTGGCAGTGACATACGGACGGACGGCCAGACAGACAGACAGACAGACAGACATGACGAATCTATAAGGGTTCCGTTTTTTGCCATTTGGCAACGGAACCCTAAAAAGTAAGTAAATTACAACGAGGTATTAGTAACGAGTCTGATAGCGAGTTTTTAAATATATTGTTTTATCCGTTTGTCTGTTTGTGTGGGTGTATGTATAGTTTATCAAAAATATCTCACACAGATAATAATTAATAATCTGGATTAACACATACACGCGGTCAAAACCTAGTGTGATAAATGAATAGGTATTTAAGGAGGTTTGTGATCTATATCTGTAGTCCTAGGCAGGTTTAGATTTTCCTTGTTGCGAGTTGGATATTTAGGTAATAAATAGACGTCGCACCTAGTCATATTTCACAATTAGGGCTGTCCCGGCGGTTTTCAGACGAAGTGCACTTGTTATTGCAGGATTCGGCAAGCTGACATAACATTTCGAAAGGCCACCGCGAGGTACCTAAGGTTGAACTTTTAATCCTATTCACTAACTTGACAGTTCAATGCAAAATAATGATACCATTCTAAAACTAATAGTGTCGGGGTAGTGAACGATTTTGCATAAAGAATGAATGATAAAAATGGTTTAAATTAAATAAAACTTTAAAAAATCGTTGGTGTGGATTCTAAGAATAATTAATAATTTTTAATAACAGTTATTTCCTTTTTTAGGGTTCCGTTGCCAAATGGCAAAAAACGGAACCCTTATAGATTCGTCATGTCTGTCTGTCTGTCCGTCTGTCTGTCTGTCTGTCTGTCTGTCTGTCTGTCTGTCTGTCTGTCTGTCTGTCCGTCCGTATGTCACAGCCACTTTTCTCCGAAACTATAAGAGCTATGCTGTTGAAACTTGGTAAGTAGATGTATTCCGTGAACCGCATTAAGATTTTCACACTAAAATAGAAAAAAAACAATAAATTTTGGGGTTCCCCATACATAGAACTGAAACTCAAAAATGTTTTTTTTTCATCAAACCCATACGTGTGGGGTATCTATGAATAGGTCTTTAAAAATGGTAATGAGGTTTCTAATATCATTTTTTTCTAAACTGAATAGTTTGCGCGAGAGACACTTCCAAAGTGGTAAAATGTGTGTCCCCCCCCCCCCCCCCCGTAACTTCTAAAATAAGAGAATGATAAAACTAAAAAAATATTATGATGTACATTACCATGTAAACTACCACCGAAAATTGGTTTGAACGAGATCGAGTGAGTAGTTTTTTTTTAAAACGTCATAAATCGTAAACCGCAATTTACCTTACATTCAATCAACTGAAATATAAAAATTAAAAAAAAAAAATATTTTTTTAAACCGAAAATACCTACAGGTTTGTACGGAACCCTTGGTGCGCGAGTCCGACTCGCACTTGGCCGGTTTTATTTTCTTCTGATAGAAACAAAACTAAATATAAAAATCATGTCATTATGATTATTTTTTTAATATAGTAATTTTATTTCCTCTGACAGCCATAGACTATATATATATCGATATAGTACACATCTTGTTTTAAGACAAGTTATTAAATTTAAATTACTAAGTTTGCATGTAAGTACACATTATTTCAAGTTCATTCAATTTCATTCATTCTTGCACCACCTCACTATCTTTTTTTTGTCAAAACCTGGTATCCCTCCAATTGTCAAGTTAGTGAATAGGACTAAAAGTCCAACCTTAGTACCTATTTTAAAGAAATACCACATCTAGTCCAGGGTGTCACACAGAAGCGTCGTTGTTAGTAGAGTATTTAGTTGCACATCTCACTGCTTTTAAAAATGAAACCAGGCGTTGTTTATGAACTCATTATTGTAGCGCTCGGAAGCATCAACCTGTAGATATCTCTCTAATCTTTCCTGCATTAGGTTGATATCTTACGAGTATTTATGATTAAATACTCCCGCAGATAGACGCAACGTGATTAGTAGTGTTCCGTAAACATTATGTGTTCAAGGTACACCTAGGAAAATGGAATATTTTACACCATAAATGATAAATCTAGTTTTACATAATATTATATAATCAATATTTGATGATATGATATGGGAATGACAATGAGCAGTGGTGGCTCAGTGGTATCGGGCTATCGTCTGGAACTCTCTGCCTGCGTCTGTGTTCCCTTCCACATTAAATCCATTTGCCTTCAAAACAAGATTGAACAGGCGCTAGGCGGTCTTCTGGGCGCACTCGTTCTATCATAGACCTCATCAATCGCTTTCCATCAGGCGTGATCGAAGTTAAGAGCAATCAGCAATAAAAAATAGAAACCAATATGGAAATAAAATATGCTACATAATATGTATATTGACAGAGTTGTGACCATCGAGTTAAGTAAGCACACAATACAATTAACACGTGCCTATTTGCTCAGAAATATCAGGTTTATAAATATTACATTTTCCTTAATTTTAACGGAAAGTTTTAACATCATTATCTGAGGCTTGGTGAAAACAGCAATCAGAAAATTCTATATCATCATCCGCTTCCCTTTTCCTAGCTATTTATACTAGGCTCGGGTGCAAGTCCAACCGGATGTAGCTGAGTACGAGTATTTTATATGAATTAATTGGCTATCTGACCACCACAAACCAAAAACTAGGTAATATAAACCCCTTGGTAAGACTGGTTGTCAGACTTTCAGCCTTCTGGTGACCCGTAACGACTGTCAAAGATCCAATCGAAAGGCTGTAGATGAAAGAATTGAATTTCAATGTAGATATCAGTTTTACTTTTAAGTGACGCTTGCCCAACTAAAGTAGTGTGTTTATGAGGACTATCATTTAGAAACGGCACTAGATGGAGAGTGCTTTATGGAGAAATATAAATTTTACACATTCCTGCCCATATTCCAATTGTTATACCTCCATTTCTATAAGCTGTCATTTCAGTAGTTTACCTCCTTTCCTCACAACATGACCCCTTAGTCTCCCGCAGTCTGCACTACTGCAAACCATGCAACCATTTTTTTTTTCTGGATGGGAAATCATCAAATGACTTCTCCCGCTCTGGGCGGAGCGGGAGGGCGTGTCAGACTTTTACTGACTAAAACCCACCCGTGTTCCTTCAGTTGCCCATGTGCCGGGGCCACGGTATCTCTTTCGAACAATCACGCGACCGCGGCAGAACCATGCAACCATGTAACTGATTTAAATTAGGATAACATAAGCCTTATTAATCACTAATATAATTATAATGTTCCCACTGCTGGGACACAGGTCTCTCTGTGAGAGTTAGTCAGCCGTAATTACAGAACATTTATGCTCAAGAGACCGTTCATCCACCACGCGGGCCATTGGATGGCAGAAGTCTTCGATTTTTTTGTTGAAGGACACGCCGGTTCCTCACGATGTTTTCCTTCACCGTGTTGAGAGCAGTGGTGATTAAATAATTTACACAAAGTAAAAGGCCTGCTTGGGTTGGAACTCACAACCGTGTAAGTCGCGGCCGTTACCAATGAGCCACCACAGCCATCTGCTATGCATGGCGATGGTTTCAATTGTCATGGTTCAATTATTTTAAATCGTCAAGATTATTTGTACCAACGGAATGAATGAGAATGTTCGACGCCAGGCCTGTGACAACTTCACCTGGCCTGTCGCGCTGACGGTGCGCAGATAAACAACAGCTGCATAACCGTGCGAAGACGCATCACAAAACCCATGAAGGGTAGCAGTGTAGCTCCCTGGGGGGAGGATAGCGCGGAGCAACACGACCTCCCTGACTGCAGGGAGTGCGGATACAAATTGGAGCCAATCTTCCAATAGGGTTTCCCGAAGTGGCTCGTCTCAACCAAGTCCTGCAGTCCAAAGGCGCTGAAGAAAACAATTTCGCCCAAAACAATACACAAACAAAACAACAAAACAATAGACAAAAGGCAACCCTGGGCTCCCGTGTCCAAAATGGCACGGACCACAACAGAGTCCCCCGTGGGCCCCCAGACCCTGACCGATGCCGTTGGCAACAAATAAATACAAAACTATACTACACCTACCCACCTAGCACCTACCACAAACACCATGTAGATCTAAAAGGTTTCCTACAACTAACTAGGGAAGTAATTCAATAAAATGAAGGCCATGCGTACTTGCGTAGCACAATATAGTAACTTATGTACACATATTTTCTTTTAATTAATTTCATATCCTTCTAATTGAATACATATACTTCTAATGTTGTGCGCTGGTTCTTTGTAATTGCAAAACTCTTACTTTTTCCGCTAATGTTGTAATAGAAGAGTTTGGTTTGTTTGTTTGACAATACTTTAATGCCTAATGACGTGAAAAGTACCAGGGCATGAAGAAAGCATGGAAAGTATGCTCTGGAATACATTCATTCGCTTTTAATAAGACGGAAAGTAGATTCAACAAAATTTGACTGTCCCAAGTCCCAGTCCCCGTCTACCTAAATAGAATAAGGCTCTAGGTAAGTCAGGCTAAAAATCAAAATATTTTATTTCACATAAACCTACAAGGGCAAATGAAACGTCAGAAGCTAGGTGACCGGTTTCAATATGTCGTTTCCTATGAAGAAGATCCGGCAAGAATCTACGCGGTTATTCTGTTCAAAATAATGTTTTCAAATCATAGTATAGTACCTACCATGTATTAGGTTTGGAAGGACAGTGTATGCCTGTCAAAAAGTACCTACTAGGTGCTTGGTAAAATAGAAAAAGGTCTACAAAGATAGAATGCTCTAAGGTTGATCAAGTAAAAAAGAAACAAAAGAAAATCCAGAGTGGTGAAGTTGGATATTTATCGAACTCTTGAAAAGGGACCTTACCATCATAAAGCACAATTATTGCATCTAACGAATGGTTCTAAAGGCACAGCAAAGAATAACCTGGATTCAAAAGTCGTTCATGAATTTTCATGGAACGGGGATTATAATAACGATTTCTAAGTTGGGATTTTACAATTACAATAATAATAGACAAGTCGTCAACAAACATTACGAAAATATTTTGCCGGTAAAACTCTAAGAACTAAAGTTAAACAATAAGTGGAATGACGCCAAACTGATTTCCGAAAATAAATGAGTTAAATAAATAGACTCAGAAACTTCCTCAAACTGTTCACACGTTGTCTGTTGTCGTCGCGTCGTCTAAGTAAACATAATTAGCATGAACTAGCCAGTAATAACACTTTTCTGACGCACCGCGTTGGGGATTTACAATACGAAAAGAACATCGTTTCTTCGCATCTCGGGAAACACTTTATTCATATAAAAACGACTGTCTTCAGCACAGAACATCATTACATTCGACGCTTACATCGAGCTCAGTAATCCCGCCAACATTTTTTTTTAAGTGTCGATAACCTTTGCCACAGCTTTTTTATATAAAGCCTGCATTTTATTTTGTGAATATTCAGAACAGTTTTGGACGCGACTGAAAAATATGGATTTTAAATTCGGTAAGCATTACTAATTTATTTATTTAATTAATTCTCGCTCCAAAAATGTATGCGGGGGGAAAGCGGTTGATTTTTTTTTGTAAATGATTTTAAGTTCATAAGATCAACTATGATAAGATCTGACCAACTGGTGAATCACAAAAGTTGCGGTGGGTCCAATTTGGGGGTCAGACTGGAATAACTCGAAAACGAATGACATTAATCTTAATCTACCTACAAAGCCTCTCCCTTTGCATATGGCACTTTCTTTATTTTACCATATATGTACATACCATTATTGCAGTCGGTGCGGACCGTACCTGCATGGCCACTCAGCCAAGCTGAGTGGCCATTCCCCTTTTGCGTTGAGAAACGGCATGCATTCCTACAGTTTTTGTGTCTTTATTTTACTTTAAAGTATTGGTAGAGTATGTTCCCAATGATATTATATACAAAATATCATTGTATGTTCCAAAGACAATTGAAAAACAAAATGACACTGAAAAAATAAACAGATATTTATGTCAAATGAATGGAGTCCCCTAGCGGCCATAATTATTATATAACTGATAATGTTGCGTTGCGATGCTAATAAGGTTGGTCTTCAATAGTATTCGAAGGAATTTAGATATACCTAGGAGACAGGAAGTCGTGACAATTAGGAATTAATCCACACTATATATATATTATATATATATATATATTATTATATTTAATATTATAAATGCGAAAGTAACTCTGTCTGTCGGTCTGTCTGTCTGTCTGTCTCGCTTTCCTGCTAAAACTATTGAACCGATTTAAATGAAATTTGGTACACAGATAGTTTAGAGCCTGAGAAAGGACATAGGCTACTTTTTATCCCGGTAGTATGTTCCCGCGGGATAATTTCCGACCTCCACGCGGGCGAAGCCGCTGGCAAAAGCTAGTAATATTATAAAATCAAAATCAAAATCAAAAGTCATTTATTCAAACTAGGCTGAGAGTCAGCACTTTTTGAACGTCAAAGTTACAAAAGACAGTCCCCCCAAAACGCCCGCCCTTCGACACTTCCTAGTGCTTTAGCTGGGAAGAAGAAGTGGCGGAACAAACTCCCCAGCAGCACAGCTGTCTGTTAAGTTAGAAGAACTTGATTCTATACAATATCGTGTAAGTAATTAATATTATAAAACAAAACAAAACATACATTATTCGCCATATGTCAGCTAGCACACGCCAATATACGAACAAAACATTGAAAAGTAAACTCAAGCTGAAATAAATAATAAAACAAAATCGTAAACAGAACGTAAAACTTAAATAAAGCCTCCAGGCATAAAGGGCGTGCCCGCTTACATATTCAACGACGCAAAATGATACATATACATACATTGATGCATATTGCTAAGTTGAAGTTACAATAGTTAAACTAGGACCTCCGGAGTAAAAATAAAATAACAGTTAATACAAATAACAATAACAAAAACCATGGTCAGCAAGTCGACCAGTCACCACAAGCAGCACCCGTTCACGAGCATAACGCAAAGGTCAGCCATTACCCCCCTCGCCATATTTGAGGGAAGGTGGTAACCCGACCCCCGACGCTACCGCAAGCAGTGACATCTAAGGGAGCATGACGAACTTGCTGCCGGTTGGTCAGGCTAGAATATTATGAACAGCTGACGAGGTCGCTAGCTAACTACATGTTGCAATACAACTCATTTAAAATCACTGTAATGAGTAGATTATGTCTACAATAAGTGAAATTAAAAGAAAATAAAAAATAATTAACAAAATCAGTTAAATAAAAATAAAATAAAAAAAAACAATTATATGAACTACCCATATATAAATGCGAAAGTAACTCTGTCTGTCGGTCTGTCTGTCTGTCTGTCTGTCTGTCTGTCTCGCTTTCCCGCTAAAACTACTGAACCCATTTAAATGAAATTTGGTACACAGATAGTTTAGAGCCTGAGAAAGGACATAGGCTACTTTTTATCCCGCGGGATAATTTCCGACCTCCACGCGGGCGAAGCCGCTAGCAAAAGCTAGTGCTTTATAATTGCTCAAATTATCATCACCATTGTTGTTATTTTCCGGGTAGGTATCTGCTAGTCTCTTAGAAAATTCTGTCCTACAACTCGGATTTTCAATTCTTTTTTGAATCCGGTTCAAACAACGCAACCATTAGTATGATAATGATAATACAACAAAACATTAAAAACTATTCCGTTCCTACGTAACTACTCTGTTTGTTTTTTCTTTTTGTAATTTATCGATAACATAATGTCAAGGTGAAGAAATATTTGTTGTTGCTGCGCGTGTATGTTTATCTCTAGTTGCTATGAGAGGGTCACTGGTTCTGTCTGTCTATACATCGCCTCTAATAGATTCTAGAGATACCTCTAGAATATGCAAAAACCATCAATTAACTGTGTTTCTATGTTTGTTTCAGGAGTACTCCTGGCCCTCAGCGCCTACATCTGCACCTCGCAGGCACTGCCCCCGTGCACATGCACAAGGAACTACCAGCCGATCTGCGGTTCGGACGGAGAGACCTATAACAACCAGTGTCTGATGGACTGCGTCAAGTACAGCTCCCACAAGGACATCACTGTCGTGAAGGAGGGCCCGTGCGACGGTGAGCTACCAAGCGTATTAGACTGTGTATGCCCCTTCAACTACCTCCCAGTGTGCGGTAACGACGGTACCACCTACCCGAACCAATGCAGCCTGGAGTGCAAGAGGAAACGTACCGCAGGCCTGGAGATGAGCCACATGGGACAGTGCGTAGAGCCAACTACTGAGGGATTCGTCTGTTCCTGCACGAGGGAGAAGAAGCCTGTCTGTGGAAGCGACGGTGTCACCTACAGCAACGACTGTCTGCTCAACTGCGCCACCGCTAAGAACCACAGGCTGAGCATCGCTAACTACGGACCTTGTGAGGATACGGTGAAGGTGGCCGAAGGCATTAAGTTCTACTAAGTCAGTCATTGTATACTTTAGTCGTTAACCTGTGTTAGGAGTACGTACTGCCATCTACATTTCTGTTTTAATTTCGCAAGGAGGTAAAACGGAAAACAAAAATATGAACTAAATTAATTCCGGTGCAACTTCTCATCTTTCGCAATCCTACGATCGCCTATAGTTTTTAAGATTTTTATACGAATTGTTACGATCTGATGCATTTTATTTACTTTGTTTAAAATTATTTTAGACTTTATTATCGTCTTTAATGAATTTGTTTATTGCTATTTATTAAAACGATTTGATAATCTAAGAAAACTTTTTTATTTACTCTCTGTTATTTATCCGCTTCTACCGCTGTTTTGGGGAGAAAATTGCGCTAATATAATAGTTATATTATATGTATAAGGCAAAAAAAACTAAAGATGTCGTGAATAAAATAGACATGCAGACATAATCGCGGCACATTCTTAATGAGAACTCAAAATATAAAACACGTAATATTTTAATTATTTCGTTATTGAATAACGAAATAATTAACACACAGAACAAACTTATTCCAAATTATTGCATTATAATTATAAGTTGATAAGCAAAGGCGTATCAATTTCGCTATTTAGTATGGCTGTTTATAAAGGTTGGCTGTTGGCTGTTTTATAGCGTCAGAAACCGATACAAAAGATGTTTTACATTTTTGGTAAGTATAATGAAAATTATTAAAAGACTTCAATTTATTCACGTGCGGCATAAACAAGTAACACCTGAAGCTCAATGCGCTCTTAAGTTGTGGAAGAAGATAATTTTGGCAATTTATTTATTACGCTGCACCTTAGTAAAAATTACCTATAGATAGGCATGATTAAATTTTGTAAAGTTTAAATTCAATTTATTTTTATTATAACAGGCATATTACTGCTCATGGGAGCGCACGTGTTTTCAATTTCGGCGCAGGATGACGAAGAATTTATTGCCAAGAGTGAAGAAGAGAACGCAGAATCAGAAAATGTGGAGGAAGAGGAGGAGGAGGAGGAGGAGGAAGAGGAGGAAGAAGAAGACTCGTGTGATTGTCCCCCCCTCCGTCGTCCAGTCTGCGGTAACAACGGCAAAACATACGCCAACAAATGCAGTTATAAATGTGCGGCAGATCGAAATCCTAGTTTAAGGATCAAGTACTTGGGTGCTTGTGACGATACTCTACAGTTCCTGATCAAGAACCAACACCACCGCCTTGCACCGAAACGTATCAGATATTTTTAAATGACTTAATTTTTTTGTATAGAACGGAAGGAAGGTTTAGTAACTACCACTATTTGGAAAACACGATACGAAAGTTGTTAATTTTTATCAAAGTATGGAATATATTTTCTAATTTGCTTTGAATACCATACGACAATAATTATCTTTGCAACTTTAACAGCGATGTCAAAAATTAAAGTAAAAGTAATATTATACTTTGCTAATTACTTTACTGCAATGTTACTTATTACTTTCCTTGAACTATGGTGTACAATATAATGCACCATATTATGGCAACGACCACCAAAATGTATATTTTAAATTACATAATGTATTTTATTACAAACTAGCTGACCCAGAGAACTTCGTACCGCCTCAGAATCAATAAATGTTGTGTTAACTTATCAGATTCCACCAACACAAAGCAAAGAGCACCAAGTACCATATACCCATGTTAGACCAAGTTATGACAAACTGGTATGTACTTTGAAGGCATAAAGCGTTTTCTAGCTACCATAGACCCATGACAGGTGAGCTTCTACCAAATTATGCCAACCTAGTACTTCCATGACATAAAGCGTTTTCTAGCTACCACACACCCATGTTAGGTGAGCTCCTACCAAGTTATGCCAACCTGGTGCTTCGAAGACATAAAGCGTTTTCTAGCTACCACACACTCATGTTAGTTGAACTCCTACCAAGTTATGCCAACCTGGTACTTCAAAGACATAAAGCATTTACTAGCTATCCAACACCCATGATAAGTGACTTTGTATTCTTAAACTAGCTTCCGCCCGCGACTCCGTCCGCGCGGATGTTGGTCTTCGCGTGGATGGTTTATTTCTCCATTTTGAGTAACTCTGACAATGACATCTTATAAATATCTATTGGACCCAAATACGGCTAAGCCTATAATAATTAAGGAGATCCCTCTATTGAGCTACTGCTGTTGAGCTCGCGTTCTATAGTAAGTATTTTTTTCACAGTAATTCCGACCTTGATAAGTAGCATGTAGCAGTAAATTACTGACAGTGACGAAAAGTTAGCAATAATAAAAAAGTGATCGTGACAATGCGACAGAAAGTTAATTGAGAGCTTCAGCATACACAACATTGTTAGTGAGCTCGTCCGGAAAGAAAATAAAATACCAACCTAAATAAACCAATTTACGATGAAAACTTAAACTACGTACGTACTATAATATTTACAAAAGTATTTACAAATAACTGATCGGAACAGTAATCAAAAAGGTCGCGCTGAAAAGCACGGTTTAAAATTACACGCATACAATATTAATTCCACGGACGACCACTCGCCACACGCCACACTGGACACGTTCGCTCGCATCAAAATTCAGAATTTAAATGCATCGCGCGGCGTTTTTTTTTTCGTAGTTAATCTGAAAAGATTCTTACTACTTAAACGGATTGTGGCCCGGCGAGTTCTAAAAAGTTACCTTTTTAGGCCTCCAGCCGGGGATCGCGCGGCGTGGAACGCGGCTCGTTATATAGGAGTCGGGGAGGCGTGGCCCGCGTGTGCCGCAAACGGTTCAAGCCAAATCCGACTTTCGGCGCTACAGGTTACGGCGCTAAATCCACTGCGGGTAATGCAACGTGTGTTCGCGGTTCTACAGAACAACGTCTATGAATAAAACTGAAAAATAAGATTTTTTTTCTACGTATTTTTCCAGGATAAAAAGTATCCCATTTTATGTCCAGGATAATAAGGTATAATTATACCAAGTTTCATCGAAATCGAACCGTTAGTTTTCACGTGATGCCTGCATATACAGACAGACAGACAGACAAAAATTTTTTTAATCACATATTTGGGTTTGGTATCGATTGAGCAACACCCCCCGCTATTTATTTTTTCAATATTTTCAATGTACAGTACAGTACAAGTGTTCTTAAATTTTCTAATTTTCCGCGCAATTTTTTTATTTTTTTCTTTCTTAAGAACCTTCTCCTGACAATAACAAACACAACAAAAAAAATTGAAATCTGTCCAGCCGTTCACGCGTGATGGTGTGACCAAGGGAAATAGGGATTCATTTATATTAGATATAAATTAAATTAAAGTGTCTGTTTGTAATGTCAAAATAGCAGGTTTTACTTGCCTAATCCATAACAAAGTGCTGATGTAAAAGCAATAAAGATATTGAGTACTGATGTTATAAAGGCTAACAAAGACTTTCTGTCCCGTACGATAATTTCCGACATCCACGCCAGCGAAGTCACGGGCACAGATAGTAGTAGTAACAGATAAAATAGTGCGCTAATATCAAACATTGCAAGGAAATCACGAAAATAAATATAATGACCGCGCTCGAGAAACGTTGAAGAGAGCAGTGTACCTACAGAGCTGTAGTAGTTTATTAGACATTGTAATTGTGATATTCAGCTGCATCGTGAGACTGAAAGCCGATCTAGGGACGTAGCTATCGCCATGTCAGCCATATCAAAGATCCTGTCAGGGTCGCGGATTTGTTCCGTGAGTTATCGTGGCCCTGGCAAAGGCTACTGAAGGAACACGGGTGGGTTTTAGCCAGTGAAAGTCTGACACGCTCTCTCATTTGAAGACTTCCCACCCAGGAAAAAAAAACCATTTAAATGATACGTGCCCCCTGGGCGATGGGGCTCCCTCCACTAAAAATTTGTAAAGTATTATCGATAACCTCAATTTTTTATTGATAAAGACCCCAGGAATTAATGAATACCTAATGAAAATATACCAGCGACCGCGAAGGAGTGGCGACCGCGTACTGGAAGACGTAGCGTTGGAAGGCCTCCCACAAGATGGACCGATGACCTGGTGAAGGCCGCAGGAATGCGTTGGATGCGAGAGGCACAGAACAAGTCGAGGTGGCGGTGCTTGGGGGAGGCCTATGTCCAGCAGTGAACGTCTTTCGGCTGAAATGATGATGATGATGAATGAAAATATGAAAAAATACGTTATTAACACGCTTTTATTCGGTCGACCAGTATGTAACTAACTATGTAATGGAATCTCTTTGAGCTGCTGAGCTACGTCCCTAGATCGGCTTTCAGTCTCACGATGCAGCTGAATATCACAATTACAATGTCTAATAAACTACTACAGCTCTGTAGGTACACTGCTCTCTTCAACGTTTCTCGAGCGCGGTCATTATATTTATTTTCGTGATTTCCTTGCAATGTTTGATATTAGCGCACTATTTTATCTGTTACTACTACTATCTGTGCCCGTGACTTCGCTGACGTGGATGTCGGAAATTATCGTACGGGACAAAAAGTCTTTGTTAGTCCTTATAACATCAATACTCAATATCTTTATTGCTTTTACATCAGCACCAGTGGCGAAGGCACCATATAACACGATTCCTACCGGCTTGCCTTCCGGGATTCGCATTGGTAACTCTATCACTATTAAAAATACAATAGTATGTAAATAGTGGCTACTATTGTCAATAAATATAGTTACATTACGGGTATTTAATTCACCATAACATTCAAACAACAAAAAAGGTTATTTATAGCTTTGTATTACAACAAAAGAGAAATGTTCTAAATTAACCCGGCGCCGAAACGTCATAATCTGGAACTAAAAATTCATACAACAGCGATCCCGTAATGATGTCACTTTAGGTCACGTGGCACCGCTTGATATGTACGAGAGCAAGCCGCTGTACAACGGGTTATGGCAGAGACAGGTATAGAAAAATGCGTCAGCGAGAACGAGATAGAGGAATATTGCTTATTTTATTCGGTTTTCAGCTGTTCAATTTGATTGTATTTAATTCATTATATTCCTATATTAATTTTAGAATGATAGTAAGTATTCTTTATTGATGGGTCAGTAAGTTAAAGCCGACTTCGCATCGGCTTCTCTTTTAGAAAAAATTACACCTCGCCACTGATCAGCACTTTGTTATGGATTAGGCAAGTAAAACCTGCTATTTTGACATTACAAACAGACACTTTAATTTAATTTATATCTATATATATATATATATATATATATATATAAATGAATCCCTATTTCCCTTGGTCACACCATCACACGTGAACGGCTGGACAGATTTCAATTTTTTTTTTGTTGTGTTTGTTATTGTCAGGAGAAGGATGTCCGTTTCCACCGCGCGGCCAACTCTTCAAATTTGATGAAATTTTGCCAGGAATTAGTTGTAATTTGTTACAAAACACACCTCTTTTCCTGAATTTGTTACAAAAAAAAACTAAGACGCTACGACCAAAAACAGTTGGCCGCTAGAACCGCCACTTGCCGTAGTGATCGCCCGTGATTACACAGAAACTAAATAATGCAGATAGGCAAATGATACATCAAAAGAAAGGTCTTAATTTGTTGTATTTGTTACAAAATAAAAATCATCAAAACTTAAATACACAAAAAGTTATGCTATATTTAGTTTTCAGGTTAAGTGTAGGTACGTATCTCACCACAAAATCAAATTAATAGAGACTAATGTGTATGGACAATTAGTTGCTAATTTGTTGCAGCAAATAAACAAGAAAAATACTAGAAAATAGGTTCAATATTTTTTTTACAGTCGATTTTAGTTGGCCGCGCGGACGGCAATATGCCTAAAATACAATGGCGTTTATTGCGTTATTAATAGTAGGTTCAAACTTAGTTCTAGTACTAATCGACAGGTATCGTAGCCAAGTTTGGATAAATGTGGCGAATATAACTACAGGCTTTATATTTTAGGAGATATTCATTAAAATATAGTAGTATGAAACTGTATTAGAGTAGAGTGACCATAAATTTTCATAATAAAGTAAGACTGAATTGCCATTATTGGAATGTTCAGTAGTCATATCTTATTTTTAGGGTGAAACTCTTTAAGACATCCTATAGCATACTTTATAAAAGTCAAATTCACAAATCGATAAAAATTTCTTTGTTCAAAATCAGCATACAGGCAAAAAAAACTAATGTAAGTCAACAAAATATTTTTTTTTAATAAACTACCATAACATATATAAATTAACTGAAACTAATGTAAGACACAAAATGTAGACACATTTTCTTACAGGTACTTATTTCAATAATATTTTAGAATAATTTTAAAAATATAGTCATTTTACTTTAAAATGACATAGTGATCTATTTTTGTACCTGGTATAAATTCTATAGCACTAAGAAAAAATCTTTAATGTTAATACTAATCGGTAGTTCAGTGAGTAAAACCGAGTAAAATCTCTTTGAGGCGCGCGTAGGCGCGCCTCGATCCGACCCTGATCCTTACCGGGCGGCGAGCTACCCATTGCTCGCCGCCCGCCCGCAAGCCCACGCCTGTCTGTGATAGGCTTGAGTTAAGCAATTAATCACGGTTTTTGCTCCCAAACTGTGATAAAATGTGTGACTCAAGCCTATTACAGTAGGCCGCACTCGCCCCGTAGGTTGTTACTTGCTTTCTAGTAATTAATTGAAAGGCTGTCCAGCACCACTACCTCTGCAAGGATCGCGGATTTGTTCGAAAAAGATACCGTGGCCCAGGCATAGGCAACTGAAGGAACACGGGTGGGTTTTAGTCAGAAAACACCACTACCCACTCATTTTTCGGCCACTCGAAAACAATGAGTATGGTTTCCGACATTAACAATTTCTAATAGAACACATTATATCAGTAATCAATTAATGTTGGATTTCATCAATAATTAATCGCTAGTGTGAATAAATTAATCCCGTGAAAGGTACAATAATTTTTCTTTGATAAAAAATTCGCACACAATGCAATTTTTTTTTAGTAGTTACTATATGTTTCAAGTAAGGAATAATGTGAAATGGATTTTAGAGTAGGTGAGCATATTATTTAATTTTTATTATACCCCGAGAAATGCACAGGCAATGAGGGTGATTTGTCACTTTTGAAAAGAAGACCAGACCGTGCCCTAAAAAACATACTGTTTGTTCTGGTTGGCATAAAGGAACCTCCATTATCAGGTTATCAGTCAGAAGTATTAGAAGTCTGGTAAAAAAAACGCATCTAAACTAATAATACAAAGCGAAATTATTTAAATTTTTGTAAGTATGTTTGTTTGTTACGCTGTCACGCTAATACGGCTGAACGGATTTATTATGGGTACACCTGGATTAGGACATAGGATAATTTTTATCTCCATATTGCCACGAGATGGACATCTTATTCGGGTGAAGCCGCGGGACGCAGCTAGTTACACAACTAATACGCAGTGGCACAATGCTTCTAACTTCCTATGTATTTATTCCAAAATGACGTGAATTCAAGTGTAACTAAAATAGTTTGCATTGATACCTTTATTAAGTTCTAATATTTTGGAAGGTCTGTTAAGAACATCTGTTAAGACTTACGACGTTTTTATACAAATTGTTGTCACAGGCATAGTGATCAGTGCGTCACTGTTGCTCGTGACAGTGCAGCCAGACCCTAGAACCCACTCATGCACAAGTTTCCCAGACCTATCGGAGCCCTGTGGGTGCACACTCACGCACGAAACATTCGAGCCCACCTGCGGGTCTGATGGGCGCACCTACTTGAACAGATGCTTCTTGGAGTGCCAAAAGACCATAGACAAGGTGGATATCAGCATAGACTATATAGGAGTCTGCTCTAAGGAGTCCCGATGTACGTGTCATGCGGAATACGATCCGAAGTGCGGTAGTAACGGCGTCACTTACTCGAACGAGTGCGTTTTCAACTGTTTCATGAAGAAGGATAGAAGGATCCGGTTGAAACACGATGGGGAGTGTGCCAGTGTTGGCGAAAAACAGTAATGATATCAGATTTGTATTAACGCACTCGAACTATGCCTAGTGTGAATCTTGGCGATTAGATCTTTGAAAAAACTTTTTAACAAAAAATTAAACCGCCGAAAAACTGAAAAGCATAAAATAATAAACCTTAATTATGAGTCGGCGCTTTGAGTGATCCTTGTTCATTGATTTTTCAGCGCCGACTCAAAATTTTAAGGTTTATTATTTTATGCTTTTCAGTTTTTCGGCGGTTTAATTTTTTGTTAAAAAGTTTTTATTTTATATTTTTTTGTGGCTTTAATGTACTAATAATACTGGGCAAGGTATACCCTATCCAACACAAAAAGAATTATCAAAATCGGACTACTCTGTATAAAGACTATAAAGTTATGCGTGTTTATACATTACAATCAGTGAGTGAACAATCAATCATCCCCTGTTTTCCGACCCTTAGGGTTCGATTTTATTTTCCAAATTTATATGGGACCACCTTGGGAGTATACCCTTTCCAATAGAAAAAGAATTGTCACAATCGGACCACTGTAAAAGTTATGCGTGATCATACATAAAAAAAAAAAATATATACGCGTCGAATTGATAACCTCCTCCGTTTTTTTTCGTCGGTTGAAAATAACTTGCTTATGTAATTGGAATTACTATAATAGGGAAGACAACTGTCCAAATAGCGCTATCGTAACTAGTTCCCAAGACAAGGGGTTAAGTGGTTTTAATTTAGTTTTGCGGAAATAATTCGTTATTGTTGACCACTATTTTCAGAAAGAACCAAGCGCTAAGCTTGATTTGAAAAAAACTTTTTAGTAAAAAATTAAACCGCCGAAAAAACTGAAAAGCATAAAATAATAAACCTTAAAATTATGAGTCGGCGGTTTGAGTGATCTTTGTTTATTGATTATTCAGCGCCGACTCAAAATTTTAAGGTTTATTATTTTATGCTTTTTAGTTTTTTCGGCGGTTTAATTTTTTGTTAAAAAGTTTTTATTTTATATTTTTTTGTGGCTTTAATGTACTAATAATACTTGGCAAGGTAAACCCTATTCAACAAAAAAAGAATGATCAAAATCGGACTACTCTGTATAAAGTTATGCGAAGTTATACATTACAATCAGTGAGTGAACAATCAATCATCCCCTGTTTTCCGACCCTTAGGGTTCGATTTTGCTATACAAATTTATATGGGACCACCTTGGGAGTATACCCTTTCCAATAGAAGAAGAATTGTCACAATCGGACCACTGAGTAAAAAGTTAAGCGTGGTCATACATAAAAAAAAAAAAATATACGCGTCGAATTGAGAATCTCCTCCGTTTTTTTTCGTCGGTTGAAAATTGAAATCACCGACAATAACGAAACAGTGCGGGTATTCAAGAAAATTCAAGACACTTTGACAAGAGGTCCTCCAATTTCGACAATGATTATATAAAACTACTAGCTTTTGCCAGCGGCTTCGCCCGCGTGGAGGTCGGAAATTATCCCGCGGGAACATACTACCGCGATAAAAATAGTAGCCTATGTCCTTTCTCAGGCTCTAAACTATATATATGTGAACCACATTATGAGATACCAAAGCTTTGGACATTCAAACCAGAGATGGCGACTCGATAGAATTTGATGGCCAGATCTTGAAACTTTGATTAAAATTTGGCGCCAAGACTTTAATAATTCTCTAACAAAATTAGTATAATTTGGACCATTTCAGAAAACCCTCATTAAATTAAACCTCACTCATGAATGGACAGGAAATGGAGTGAATGAACGAAATGTTAAATTTATTGCAGGTTGTAGGGACCTACAATAAATTTATGAGCTATGATCACGCCATCTACATTTAGCTTTACTCGGCTTTCTTCATTAGTTTTGGTATCGCTGTGTTTCTTTAGTTGTTACTTGTAGTTTTGTGAATAATACATTGCTATATAATTAAGTAAATGCTTATTAGATACTAACAACCACTCATGCTCGGTTCCTATAAACAAAACTAACTATTTTATCAATGGTAGCACTTTTCATTGCCAAACTAATAAGCTAATTTTACCTGTGATATATACTTCCATATGGGCCCTCCCATATGGAAGTATATATCACAGGTAAAATCTCTAATATGCAAAGCTATCAGGGTGTTCGCTTCATTATAGTTAAAGATACAAGAGTCTCAATTAAAACCAATATTGATCCGTTAATTACAGGAATCGGCCATCATCATCATCAGCCTATAATGTTCCCACTGCTGGGACACAAGCCCCCTCTCAGTGAGTGGATTAAAAAAGATATCTTAATATTGCTACAGCATTTAAGGAAGCAATTTACTAACCGGTTACAATCTGCAGGGTGTTTACTGCTACGTCTACGACATCTACCAATATACCAAGAAAATGTTGTTGCCGTCCCAAGATTCGGAATAGTAACAATGTCCAGAATTACGCTCGATCGTTGAGTAGTTGCAGAGAAAAACCACAAATTGTACGGACAGTACAAGCCGCACAAAATGTCCAGCTAATCAGTGAACCAGCCCATTATCCGTCGCGTAACAATCACAGAAGAAAATCGAACTCACGGTATTTCTAGTTCCTAATCCAATAATGTTAGCTTGTATATTGTCTAAGATAACCCGCGGAGTTATTGCGTAACACATTGACAGTAGAAATGGCTTTCATTTCAACAACGTCTGCCAGGGTCGCACAGTGTTTTATGATGACCATTTTTCGGACATTGCTTTTTTATGTAAAAAAGTATAAATAACTTATCCCAATAATACGGAATTATCGAGAGCAAAATCAATAAAAACTAAAAACCTTTTATAAGTCTGGATATAACAAAGTTCCTAGGTTTAATAGTCAAAATTTTAATAACCAATACGTCCCATTAAATAAAAATTGAGTCATCAAAGTTCAGATTCGAAAGTGACAACCCTAGCAAAAACAGTTAATTTGGAATAACTTCTAGATTCCACGCAATTAGGATGTGTTATTTTTATGGTATGTAGGGAAGATAAAGGGCATAATTTTAGTATAAATAACTTTTCCAAATACGATGGAATTACCGAGAAAAAAAATAAAAACGAAAAACGAGAAACCTCGTATAAGTCTGAATCTAATGAAGTTCTGAGATTTATTTGTACTCTGAAATATGCAGCATAAAAAACGCCGTCGATGTTTCTAAGGTCACGATTGCGTATCATATTTATTTTCAGAGATATGATTTTTTTTCTAAATGGTTGGTTGAAAAAAAGACGATTTTCAAAAAAATATATCTCAAAAACTAAACATACACTAGTATGTTTAGTTTTTGAGATATATTTTTTTGAAAATCGTCTTCACTAGAAATGGGGATACGAAATATTGCATTGAGATTACTTAAACTACCAGTTTTTTATATAAAAAAGCAATGTCCGAAAAATCGTCTTCATAAAACACTGTGGGTCGCTAGATTTGTTCGAAAGAGATACCGTGACCCTGGCACATGGGCAGCTGAAGGAACACGGGTGGGTTTTAGACAGTAAAAGTCTATCACGCCCTTTCGCTCCACCCTAGAGCGGGAGACGTCATTTGATGATTTCCAACACACAAAAAATTAAAAATAATCCGTTCAACAACGTCACTGCGTTACATTGTTGAGCAGATACATGTTTCGAACAGGTTTAGCGATATCCTTCAAAATAATTCGATTTTGATTGATAATGTGTAACCAAATCAAATCAAATCAATTTATTTCGGGCTACAAAGACCCATAACATAAATACCTTACAGACTAACATACATACAAATAAAAAACAATTTAAAACTATTGTACACGAAGTGACGGCGTCGTGTTGCGCTGCGTGGTGTCGCGTAGCCTTCCGCGGATACACGACACCCTTCGGCCAAAACTCTGCCTTGAGGTAGGTCTCGATTTGAAGAGTTGGAACTCGCACCACGAATGACTTGAAATTCGTGTTGTGGCACGATTCCAACTTCTCGACCCTCAAAGTGAAGTTCGTTTTCACTCGTACATACTCCACGATCTCCTCAACCTTCGTGGTGTAATGCAGACGTGAAATATACAGCTGCGTCGTAGCCAACCAACCAATACCAACAAGGATTTTTGAGTTGGAGAGGTAAGGGCAGGTACCTTAACTTTCCAGTCGGGGATCGCGGAGGACGCATTCCCGTGGTCCCCGACGTAGGTGTGGGACGGAACACCGGGGTGGTTTTAGTCAATAAGAGTCTGACATCCATGAGGATTTCCACCTCGAGATAAAAAAGGTACCTTAACCGTTGTAGCGGCATGGAAAATACCATAATGAGAATTTAACTTATTGAGAAATTTTGATAAGCTTTGCAAGTTTTCGAAAAAAAAAAAATATGCAGTCGGCAAGAAAATGGCCAGGTTTCATTAAAAAAAAATTATAACAATCGTTCCACTTCCTTATAAGGACTAAACAACTATGGGACTAAAGTTTAAGTACCTACTAGAAAAGTCAGAAACGGCGCAAAAGTTGATCAATGTTCGAGCCTTCATTGTATAAGAAGAGGTCTTTGCGTGGGACGATAATAGGTCAATGTTTTGTCATTATCTTCAAAAGTACGCGCCGTTTAAGGTCTCTGTGAGAACTGACCGTTTATTACTAACTTACATTCGCAGGACAAATGACGGTGTGGTGGAGATATCAAACACGGCGTCTAAGCAATGCGCGTGCGCTGCGATGCACAAGCCAGTCTGCAGTCTCAATAACAAGACGTATGCCAACTTCTGTGTGCTGTATTGTACATCGAAGAGGGACTCAGGCATTAAGTTTCGACACTGGGGGGATTGTACCAATTCTCAGTAATGCCACGGCTACATTGCCGCGATAACGCGAACTACAGTTCGTGCACTCGCTCTCGCTCACCGCTCGACGTTTCGCTGTACGACAGAGTGCGAGAAATATAGTTCGCGCTATCGCGACAATGTAGCCATAACATTGGAACCACGCATGGACTGGTATGTTTAAATAACCAATAATTTAATTTCAATCAAAATAATAAGGTACTTCAGAAAATCTTTTTATTACAAAACAAAGTTTGACTTTCGAACAAGCTCCTTCGAACCAGTTATTGTATTTTGAACTTTATTCCCACAAAAATAAAATCTTAATAGAAAATTGAAAACGTAGACTCAAATGATGTAAACTCAGGTTTTGTTATAAGTCTTTATAATTTTGTAAATAGATTTGTAAACCCAGGCAGGCGCTTCATTTTGTGTAAATATTTTCATCACCACTGCTCTGCGGTGTAAGATAAGATCGTGAGGAAACCGGTATGTCCAAGTAGATCCAAGAATTCGAAGACATGTCACATCTACCAACCTGGACGGGCCCCGCGTGGTAGTTTACGGCCCACTCCCTCTCACCGAGAGGCGACCTATGACCTAGCAGTGGGAAGGGTATAGGCTGATTATAAGATTTTTGAGAGAGAAGAAAAAAAGAAGAAAGAAGAAATATGAAGTGATTTTACGACACATAGGCAAGATTTAAAATCGAGACCATTCGCTGCGTGTGACTCAATATAAGTATTAAATCAATTGTTAAAAGTTGCTCATATATATTTTCTTTTTACTTGCATTTTTAATAACCCACAATCAACCTGCCAGTGTCTTGCCAGTTAATGTAATTTGACCCTTTTGTGGGTGGGAACTCATCAAATGACGTCTCCCGCTCTGGGCGGGAGGGTGTGTCAGGCTTTTACTGACTAAAACCCACCCGTGTTCCTTCAGTTGCCCATGTGTAATTTGACCCTATAATTGAAGATTAGTAAGAAACTGATGGATGTTATCGAATTAAATTAAATTTAATTAATAGAAACAACTCAAATTATGAAATTAAATTACATTAAAAAACTAAAGGTTTCTTACTAAATTTCAACTACAACCCTGGTTACTTTGGGTGACTGTGCATACTTTATTAGTAGTTCCATAAGTCTTTATAGACTCAGATAAATACTACCAGTTTCAATAAAACAGCAAATTAATATGAAAACGTTTATAAATATCACAATACTTGTTCATAGATCCAGGTTAGCAAGCAACTCATCATCCTCATCATCGTCTAAAAACGACTTCTCAGCATCACCACTATTGCTACTCGCAGACTGTTTGTTTGAATCATTTTGATCACTCGGTGGGTCCGCTTTGACGGAATCTTTCCTTATATTAGTTCCAGGGATGTAATCGTTCTTATTCTTCGGAATTGCACATGGTGTTAGGTACTGGGATATGGTGTTTTTACTCTCCTAGAAAAAAGGGTGAGATAAAATTAAAGTTCGATTAAAAACTAGTATAATTTTATTCAAAGTTAAATATTTACCTGGTGTTTCATTTTTGTGTCTTCGAATGTATCTCTACTTAATCCTACGTTGTTGAGTACCTGAAACAAAATGTCATATTGTTAATTTATAGCGATACCTACACGTAAACATAGGCACCAGGGGTACAATCTAAATTATGCCAAAATCGCTGACATCAATAATTGTGTTCCAATTTAGATATCAATTCAGAACGCTCTAACTTAAACACCACGAATTTTTTCTTCTTTGGTTGGGTGGCGACTGTAGCCAGAAGCACATTTTTGAAAATGCCATGTTAGTTTAAAGATATGATGCGACTCAAAACAAAACAGTACAACTGTATTTTTTTTTTATAAAGGGCAAGGTCGTCGTTATCGTAAGATGGCGCATGTCATAACATCATCTATGACGATTCACGGGACATCGTTAGGCCTCATTTACGGAGACGCGGGGCGTCGCGCGGCGCGTGCGGCGTGGCGTCATTGCACGCGTGAACACAAACATATGGCAATATACGATGTTGTTCATGGAGACGCGAGGCGGGCAGAGTGGCGGTGCCCGCCGCGTCACCCGCGGCGACTATTTAAGCGTGTAGCGGCGCACGCGGCGGGCATCGCTGCGGCGAACGCGCGGTACTCAATAAAACCAACTATTTTGATATTATTTACTATACAGGGTGATTGGAAGATGGGTGCAAAGCTTTAAGGCGAAGATAGTACAGACAATTTAGAACCATTTAAGCCATGGTTGTCTTAGACGAAGTCTTACCAAATATTTTTAACCAAATTTTTAAGTTTTTTTTCGGAAATTCTCAAAGTTTTATGTAAACTGCATAATTATGGCCAAATTGAATGATAAATGAATTAATTTTTTATTTATTTAATTAAAGTAATGTGTAAGCAATCAAGCAAAACATGTTTTAGGCTTCTGTGTCATTAGACATTTTTTTTACAGACATTTAAAGCTCAGAAAAAATAAAAAAATTGTACAATACGTCTTTTAAACCTTATTAAAAAAAAAACGGAGGGTGCTTTTTTTGTTCAAACCTTTTTGAAGACATGCTTTTTTTTTTTTCAGGTTGGGAAATCATCAAATGACTTCTTCCGCTCTGGGCGGAGCGGGAGGGCGTGTCAGACTTTTACTGACTAAAACCCACCCGTGTTCCATCAGTTGCCCATGTGCCAGGGTCACGGTATCTCTTTCGAACAATCACGCGACCCCGGCAGGCATCGGTCCTAGTAGACCCCTACACTGCTGCTGACATCTCTTTGAGGCGCGCGTGGAACACTGCGCACCGTCGACCCGAGCTTGGTCCTTACCGGGCGGCGAGCTACCCATTGCTCGCCACCCGCAAGCTCGCGCCTACGGTGGCCGGGAGTCCGCAATCGACTCCCGACGCCCGGGGCGTCTCCTCCTACGGCGGCTAGGGACGTGAGGGCGCAGAGACTGCCACTCCCTCACGCGCCCCACCTCCTCCTTCGCGAGCATTACTGCTTCGCAGAAGGAGGTGACGGCTTCCCATTCCCTCTCGCTCCGTACCATGGCTCGCACCAGGGCCGGACGCGAGAGGTCGCCGCCGCCGATCGCCTCCACGAGGACACGGCGGTGCTCCGCCCAGGCAGGGCACACCTCCACCGTATGCTCCACCGTGTCCTCCAGACGATCCTCGCAATGGAAACACCCGGACGTATCGTCCCGCTTTATCCTGAACAGGAACCCACCGAACACCCATGCCCGGTGAGAACCTGCGTCAGGCGGAAGGTGAGGACGCCGTGGCGCCTCTCTATCCACTCCTCAAAGAGGGGACTTACCGCCGCAATTGTGGCGTGCCCAGCACTGGGTTGCGACAATCGTACCCGCCATGTCGCCATGAGATCACACCGGAGCTCTGTCCGCCGTGCCGCGATTTGTCGCGGCAGCGGAGTTTCGCCCCGGCGTTTTGCCTCCTCGCGCCACTCCCACATGTGCGCGAGGACCTTTGCCTCCAGATCCCATGGCGGCATTCCGGCAAGGAGGCTCGCCGCCTCGCACGAGATCGTGCGGTATCCTCGGATTAGCCGGATGGCCATGACCCTCTGGGCCGCACTCAACCGGCGCGCTGGGCGCAGCCTCAATGAGGGCGCCCACACCGGTGCCCCGTAGAGGGCCATGGACCGCACTTGAAGACATGCTTGATAATCGCTCTTTCTTTTGAGGTAACATTTATGCGGATATCTTACAAATTATTGAAATTAGGGCCTACAAACCAATTTGAGGGAGAATTTTTTTATTTTAGGCAGACTAATTAAAACAACATTTGAATTAAAATTATTTATTTTTCGTGTTCCAAATGACGGCCGTAATTCCTAATACAAGCACGGCCCCGTCTTCTAACTTCTGTAGTCGTTATTTTCAACATCATCTCCTGCTTCATTGTCTCAAACGCTGAATTTATTCTTTGTATCAATTCTTCTCTAGTGTTATTTCTATGTTGTTATACACCAGTTCCTTGGCCCGGCCCCACACGAAAAAGTCCAACGGGGTCAGATCTGGGGAGCGAGCGGGCCAAGGGATGGGTCCATCCCTGCCGATCCAGCTATCAGGAAAGCAATTGTTGAGGTGTTCCTTTACATTTAAAGTCCAATGCGCTGGACAGCCGTCTTGCTGAAAGATGACTGTTCGGTCTCTTTCGAAGATCGGGACACCTGATTCCTCTACCAGCAGTGGTAAATCAATTTGCAGAAATTGCAAATAATTTTATTTATTTATTTATTTATTTGCTAACATGTTTAACACTCATTAGTAGGCATGCATTAAAATTTCATGACAGTATTAAAACATGCACCCTGTAAGGGCATTGCAAATTTCACTCACTTAAGTGTAAATTATTGAATTAAATTAAATTATTAGATTACATAATATAAAATCGATTCTAATTATTAAAATTTATTACATAATACTAAACATTAGACAATCAAGAGCGTCTGATCATACATTTTAGTCATGAAAGTAATATAGGAAGGATAGTCATTTATCATTTCACATTTACGTCAAGCAAATAATTACAAGGTCGATCGTTTCACAATTTGTCAGTTTTAAATTCCTCAACGGTATAATAGCCTTTCTTTATTAACAGAGATTTCAACTGTTTCGAGAATATTGCGTCATTTGGTAGGGATTTTAAGCTTTCCGGTAGCTTATTGTAAATGCGAGCTAGTCTTGTGTATGGGCTTTTCCCGATAACTTTTAAGTTTGTGATGGGTAGTATTAATCTATTCTTGTTCCGTCGGTTATAGTTTTCATTTATTTCGATATTAGATTTGAAGAGGTGCCTGTTTTTTCTAACGAATATGCAACTTTGCAGTATATATATTGCTGGTAGTGTTAAAATGTGTTGTTTAATAAAGTGTGGCCTACAACTCTCTAGTGGGCCTATGTTCATTAAAATTCTGATATATTTCTTTTGCTGAATGAACAGGTTCAAAAAGTCCGTACTTTCTGCCCACAGAATTATACCGTAACTCAGCCAGGAGTAGGCATACGCATAATAGGCAGAAATGGCGGTTTTATAGACCGTGTTGCACTTCAATATTCCTAACGCATAAATAAATTGGGACAATTTTGCTCTTGTGCTTTCTATATGTTTTTTCCAACTTAGGTTTGAGTCTAATGTTAGGCCTAAAAGTGTAAATTCGTTTACTTCTTCTAATTTAATTCTTTGCGTTAGTAATTTTAGGTTTATTGGGGCTCTTTGGTAAGTTTTGAATTGGCATATTTTAGTTTTAGATATATTTATTTCTAAGTTATGATTGTTAAACCATTGCTCAGTTTCTGTGAACGTTTTTAGAATAGCTAAATGGTCAACATTCGCGGGCGTTTTAAATAATAATGAAACATCGTCAGCGAACAAAATACACGATGAATTTATCTTTTTTGGCAAGTCATTTACGTATACTATAAATAATGTACACCCTAAAACACTTCCTTGGGGTATTGAATGATTAATGGTAGTCAAGTCTGATCCTATGTTATACATTTCCTGGCTAACGCTATCGAAATATTCTACTTCTACGAATTGAACCCTGTCTTGTAAATATGATTTGAACCAATTAAAAGCTTGGCCTCTAATACCAGATCCGTAAAGTTTCTGTAATAATATGTCATGTGACACCTTGTCATATGCCTTCGTCATATCTAGGAACAGTCCAATTGCGTACTTTCGTTCGTTAATGCAATTGTAAATTTCGTTTACGTAGTTGTATACCGCTAATGTAGTTGAGCATTTTTTCCTAAAACCGAATTGGTTTTTGTCTAAAATATTAAATTTTTCTAAAAATGTGTTAACACGAGTCGCCATTGCTTTTTCGAAAATTTTTGAGAATGTGGGCAATAGTGCAATGGGCCTATAATTACGAGGATTTTCTGAATTTCCTCCTTTTTTTGCAATTGGGCGTATTTTCGCAATTTTAAGTTTTTCTGGGAATCGTCCCTCGTCGAAAGAAATATTTATAAGTTTAGTGAGAGGCGGTGTTAACTCATTTACGCATTTCTTAACTAATAGCGGCGGAATATCGTCCACTCCAAAGCTACGTTTATTTTGCATTCCGCGTATAATATTAAAAACTTCGCGCTCGGTTACCGGTTCGATGTACATAGAGTTTATTGCGGGCGTATGCACCGAATGTATCGATGGCCCACACGGCGCTGGCGCCGCAGTAGCTCCCGCACTGTTGTTGCTATCTATACCTACCGATACGAAATAATCATTGAATGTGGTGCTAACTTCTTGCGGTGATTTCATCGTTATATTATTTAATTTCAACGTAATGTTCTTTAGATGTTGTTTGCTTTTATTTGGATAAGTAATTTTATTGATTACTGACCACATGGTTTTTGTTTTATTTTTCGAGGCATTCATCTCGTTTATGTAGTTAAGTTTTTTTGAGGTTTTAATGGATCTTTTTA
This sequence comes from Aporophyla lueneburgensis, assembly GCA_932294355.1. Lineage (NCBI taxonomy): Eukaryota > Metazoa > Arthropoda > Insecta > Lepidoptera > Noctuidae > Aporophyla > Aporophyla lueneburgensis. The sequence continues at coordinate 23,657,793 of OW028754.1, forward strand.
ACATTTTCGAGTATTCTTTGTAGTGTTTTTTAAATACGGCGCTATTGAGTTGATTCGAGATAATTCTAGTCAATCTTTTATTTTTGCATGATTTTCTTAGTCCCTTAGAGAGATAATTGTTTGTTTTATTTTGCATTATTTTTATCCGTTTTTTTTGTATATATTTATTCAAATTAGATTGTAAAATATCGTGGATTTTATTATAAGTTTTATTTATGTCCAAGTTTTGATTAAAAATGTCATTCCAGTTTATTTTATTTAATGCCGCTTGGAAATTTGCTAAATTTGTATCGTTAAAAATTCTTTTCGTGACGTAGGGTCTCATTGTAAGTCTTTGCGTTTCCTCGTTCCTAATGCTGTACGTTAAGCTATTGTGATCAGAGATACCATTATTATTAACATTACTTTGAAATTCTGTGCTACTAGTATTTGTAAATAAAAGATCTATACAAGTCGAGTTGATTTTGTGATCCTTGTAGGAGTTTTGATGATTTGGTGTAGGTTTAGCTCTGTCATGATACTACTAAGACTCTGGTATTCCTTTGTTTTTTTTTAAAATAATCTAAGTTGAAATCTCCAGTAATTATGAGGCGTTTGTTTTTATATTTCAGTGTGATGAGCTTCTGAAGCTGATTTAAAAAGTTGAAAAATTGTTCTATGTTTCGATCGTACAGGCCTGTACACGAGAATTATTATTAGTTTTGGTGACTTAATTTCTATGGCACAACATTCTACAACATATTCAACGGATAGATTGGTAATTTCGGGTAGCTCTTTGCAGTTCAGTCCCGTTCGTGTCAGAATGGCAGTTCCACCACCTCGGTGGTTTTCTCGACAGAAAGCCGAACTGAACTCGTATCCACTGACTGTTGTGATTTCTTTTTGGTTTTTTCGTATCCACGTCTCGGTAAGGCAGACTACATTATAAGGTTCCTTATCAAATAGGCTCTCAAGAATATGGGTTTTGTTTTGAAGACTGCACGTTTTGGATAAATATTTTAAAGTCGAAAAGTATGGTTTTCGGGTTGTCTATGACTTCCATCACCGTGGCTGTTTCTACGCTGTAGAGTAGCGGATGTGGTTTGTGGTGTAGTCAGGGTGTGGGTCATGAATATGTTTTCAGTTGAATTTTCATTGTTTCTTCGGGACAAATTCCTTTCTTCTCTATATTTTCTTCTTTCATTTAGTGTGTCTGAATCGAGGTATTCTGAAATATGAAGTCCTTGTCCTTTCAAAAATCTCGCCTGTGTCATAATATACTTTGTCATTCTTTTGCTGATGAGCTCTATTTGTATTGGACGTTTTAGCCCATTTCTTCCTATGCTGTGTAATTCTTCAATATAACCTGTTAGGTCAATGTTCAGCGTGTCTTGGAATGCGTATATTATCCTATCCTCAAGATCTCTTTCAGTTTCCCGATAGTATTCATTTAGGCCGTAGACAATAAATCTTTTTGTGTTGTCGCGTTTTCGTGTATCTTGGTTTTGTAACTTTTCTATTTCGTTCTTGAGTTTGTTGTTTTCTATTTCCAGTTTCCGTATCTTTTCGTTTACATTTACTATGTCGGTATTAATTGAAGTCTGTTCCAAGAGTAAAGCCTCTGTTGTATTGGTAAAATTTGACTCTAGTTTGTGTATAGCTATATTTATTTCACTCTGTACTGTGCTTTTTATTTCGTTTAGTATTGCTGTTTTATTATATTCAAGTTTTTCATCTAATAGTTGGCTTATTTGTAGTAAAGTAATGGAATTTATTGTTTGTGAGCTCAACTGTGCGTTTGCTGGGCTCGCAGGGGAGACACTCCTTCTGGTATGGCCGAGTACACTGTGATCGTCTTCAATGTGATCGTCAATGGACATTGTCGTGTCGTTCAGCGTTGGCAGCGGCTGGCATCGGGCGGGAGTATCATCATTTTTAATTAGTTTTTTAGCGTTTTCACATGATGGGCAGCTCCATGACATTGTTAATTTATGTTTGTTTTCGGTATAAAAAGATGTAGTCATGTTTACGCATCGATAATGGTGAACATGTTTGCAAGTGAAACAACGTAGTAGTTCGCCGCGTGCTATTTGTTGTTAACATGCTTCGCAATTCATTTTAAATATTCGTTTAGTTTTTCTAATCTTTGATGGGTCTTTTAATATTCAACTTATGTAGCTCAGACCTTCTTTAGATGTGGCGGAACATAGAATTATACGATTTTGAAGAAACAATCACAAAAAGACTTTATGTGTGACTGCGGTTTGAACTCGGGACACTGAATTCTCGATCACGTCACATAACCGCAGGGATAGATAAGCTTACAAGTTTCTGTTAAGTACGTGGACAGACGAGTGAAACAACTGCTTGCTAGTAACGCACTGACGTTTATTCGCTTACTTACAATATCGGTGCGTAGGCGCACGCACACATACTCAACATTCCTCCCCTTAGCTTAGAAATACAATTTACAGAACTAAGTTACAATACATCAATTACGGTTATCAATACTTTTTAATAAAACAATTTGTAATTGACTTTAGGCCGATTGCGTTTAGACCGTGGTGTTGGTATAGGCTCACTTGCCTGCTGTTGCGGTGGCACTTCGCCAGAATTTCCAGTGCTAGGAGAGCCGGCTAAAGCCTCCTGGTACTCCTCGTCCTCCCCCGAATTGTCTGATGTTGTAGGCTGTGAACCAACCACTGGAGGTGTACCTGGGGGTGTGGCTGTTTTTGCCAGGTCAGTACCATCTGCAGCCAGTGACGTCTCCTCACTCCTTTCTTCAGTACCCGGTGATTGCGTCTGTTCCGGAAACTGCGTGTCCGTCGTTGGGCCACCGCTTAGCACTTCTAGGTCTGTATCCACGTCTTTATCGTCATAGCCATCGTCGCCTTTATACATTATTAACTGATTTTTGTGTTTTTTTAATGTTTTCGAAGTTACTTCGTCTTTAATTACATACAACACTTTGCCGATTTTTTTAATTACTATCCCTTTGCACCAAGTGTATTTACCATTAACTGTATGATTTTTATAATATACTTTGTCACCGGTGGCAAAAACTTGAGTATTGTGACCGCCCGTCTTATTTTGCAAACACTGTTTACGTTTAACCATATTAGCAAGAGCTGTGGATGATGGCGACGACGATTCGGGCTTCAATAGATCTAAACGCGTTCTTAGCTTCCGACCATAGACCAGCTCAGCAGGAGAAGAGCCGGTTAGTGAGTGAACGGAATTCCTGTAGTCAAACAAGAATTTTAAAAGTTTGTTATTTAAATTTCGCGGCCCATTACCACTTAGCAAACTTGTTTTTATACCCTTCTTCACTATCTTAACATAGCTTTCCGCCTGTCCGTTGCTGGCCGCGTGGTATGTCGGTGACGTCACGTGTGAAATTCCGTTCACCCTACAAAAAGCTTCAAACTCATGTGACGTAAATGATGTACCATTGTCGCTGACTAGTGTATGCGGAATACCGAATCTTGACATAAAATCGTATAACCTGTCAATCGTGGCTGAAGTAGACGTACTGCACCTCATATTATATACCTCAACCCACTTGGTATATGCATCCACTACCACTAAAAAAGTGTTACCGTTAATAGGCCCCAGAAAATCAATATGCACCCGGTAAAATGGCGTTGAAGGATATTCCCAGTGCGCAATCGGCGCCCGCGCCGGTGATGGTCGTAGTTGTATGCACACATCACACGATCCTATTAAACGCTCTAAAGCAGCGTCTATGCCCGGAAACCAAAACCGCGCTCGGGCCTCTGCCTTTGTCTTTACAATACCTAAATGGGATTGATGTAATTCCATTAAAATTTGTGTTTGCAATTTCTCGGGAATTACAACTTTGTGTCCCCGCATAACACATCCATTTTCATACGACAATTGCGTCCTACACGCATGATACGGCGTCAAACAATCCCCGGACATTTTCTTAGGCCATCCATTCAACACAAAATGCACCACCTTACGCAAGGTCACATCTGCAATTGTCGCGTCGCGTAATATTTTTAAGGTCACTGGGAGGGTACCTTCCACCACAAAATTAATGTAGGATGCGCGATCCAGATCGGGCAACGTCGCGTCAACGCCCCGTACGCCCCTGTCCTCCCCCGCCCCCTCGGGCAGGCAAGCGCGAGATAAGAAATCCGCATTGTTATTAGCGCTACGCACATATTCAATTTGATAATTGTAACCGCTCAAGAACAGTGCGTATCTCTGTAGTCTGTTTGCTGATACTTCCGGTATCCCGCGGTGTGGTCCGAAAATCGACAACAGTGGCTTATGATCGGTCCGAAGAATAAATGGAACCGACCTGCCATATAAATATTGATGGAAACGCCTAACCCCGAAAATAATCGCAGTCGCTTCCTTTTGGATCTGCGAGTAACGTTTCTCAGCAGCGTTAAGCGTTCTCGATGCAAAAGATATCGGCCTCTCAGAGCTACCGGGTTCCGCTTGCGATAATATTGCAGATAGACCGAATGGTGATGCATCGACTGTCAATATTATAGTAGCTTCTGGGTTAAAGTGAGCTAATACTTGATCCGATGCTAAACATGTCTTAATAGCGGTGAACGCTTCATCGTGTTCCCGTGTCCAACACCACTTGTTACCCTTCTTTAATAACTCATATAAAGGACATAAAATTGTAGAAGCGTTAGGAACAAAGTTCCTGTAATAGTTAACCAATCCCAAATATGACTGTAATTGGTTAACATTAGCCGGCACCGGTGCTTCCATCATAGCTTTAACTTTCTGTGGCGATTTATGTAGCCCATCTTTATTTATCACGTAACCGAGGTAATTGACCTCGTCTTTGAAAAATACACACTTTTCTTTTTGTAAGGTAAGCCCTGCGTCTTGTAATTTTTGCAGCACCTGGTGTAATCTATCTAAGTGCTCTGATGTACTTTTCCCGGTAATTAAAATATTGTCAAGCATACAGAGCGTGCCGGGCACGCCAGCCAGCACGCCCTCCATCACACGCTGGAACACGGCAGGCGCGCTTGCAATACCAAAACATAAGCGCGTTTGTTTAAAAAGTCCCCGATGCGTATTTATACAAGTTATTTCTTGTGACTCGTCATCTAACATAAATTGGTTGTATGCATTTGACAGGTCCAATTTGGTAAACTGCTGTCCCCCATACAGCTTAGAAAAAAGTTCAGTTACAGTTGGCAAAGGATACTGATCGATAACTAACTGTTTGTTTACACCCGTGGAGAAATCGGTGCATATACGTATAGATCCATTATGTTTTAACACGGGCACGATCGGTGACGCATACCGCGCATGGTCGACAGGTTTCAATACACCTAAACCTACTAACCGATCTATTTCTTTATCTACCTTATCTTTCAACGCGTAAGCCATCGGTCGAGCTCTAATAAATACCGGCCTTGCATCGTCCTTTAATTGTAATTTAACTTTAAATTTATTAAATAATCCTAATTTATCTGAAAAGACCGATGGATAACGGCTTTTTAATTTAACAAATAAGTCATTGTTATCTATTTGGTCACAATATTGTATCGGCAAAAATTCTAAGCCAAATTTTGATATAAAATCGCGACCGAGAATCGGCGGCCCACCGTCTCGCACAACATAAACACACAGCACATGCGATCTGTTCGCATAGCTTACTTGTAACTGCGCTATACCCTCACAAACAATTTTATCACCCGTATATGAAAATAACCGTTTGCTAGTCATCGACAATGGTACATTGCTAAAATATTTATTAAACGTTTCTTTAGAAATTGCTGTTACTGCCGAACCGCTGTCTATTTCGAATTTTAATTGGATTCCCGAGACCAACACGGTTTCTATCATCGGTGCCCCTTTAACTGATCGAATATTAAAACACTCACCGTCGTCGTCGCTTTCGTCCACAGCTCTAGTTTCAACATACTTTAGCTTTTTGCACATCTTACGCAGATGCCCCGTGGCATTGCATTTCCTACATTTCGCTTTTGCGAACCGACACTGGGATGTTTCGTAATTATGGTAGCCACACACTTGACACTGCACTTTAGGTCCCGAACTAGGCGCAGCCTCTCGATGCAATGAGGTCGCCGGCTCCGTTGCCCGCGCAATCTTGAACAGCTGATCGTGCGGCGCGGCGTACGCCCCGGCGCCCGCTGCCGCACGTGCACTCCGCGCGTTCTCCGCCGACTCCATCGCCTTCGCCAATGTCAAGCCCGCGAGATCTTTCGAGAAAAGCTTTTCTCTGTCAGATCCCGGTAACATTCCCATGACGAACTTGTCCCGAAGGGCTTCTTCCACATTAGAAAACCCGCAGTGTGCCGTCAGACCTCGTAGCCTCGCGGCCCATTGTGCATACGTCTCACCCTCTTGTTGCGTAGCCGCGTAAAACTTGTACCGTTCACCGAACCCACACCGCTTTGGAGTAAAATGCTCGTCCAATAGCGTAAGTACGTCATCATACGGTACGTCCTGCAGCTGCTTCGGCAACGCGAGATCCGTCGCCAACTTGTGTGTGCTATCCGCGAGTGCGCTCAGCAAGATAGCTCGTCGCTTTATTCCTGTAGGATCACTCGTTCCGGTGATGTCGTTTGCCACATACCACTGTTTAATGCGGCACTTGTACGTCTCCCAAGACTGTACATTGTGATCAAAACTTGTTAAAAGACCAAAAACTGTGCCGGACATTTTTACTTTTTTTTTTTTTACGTGGTTACTCGTCGCCAATGTTAACTACGTGGACAGACGAGTGAAACAACTGCTTGCTAGTAACGCACTGACGTTTATTCGCTTACTTACAATATCGGTGCGTAGGCGCACGCACACATACTCAACAGTTTCTTTTCAAAATTAGGTGCTGTTTCGTGTTTTTTTTTTAATGGTTTTTTGAGTATGTTGGTTATTCGGATTTTTGATAAAATAGTACAATAACCGTCAATTTTTTTTTCTTGATTCACTTATTAGCTAATTAATTAACTTACTTGGGTTTTGCAATTGTTTATTGTCACAGTCATAGGTATTGAACAGGCTGTTAGTTTCTTTGCACGGCGATCTTCGCTTACTGGTGGTGGTTTCTTATGTATTGTCACTGATGCTGTTAGTAGTGTTTGGATGAAGAGTTTTTGTTTTAACTTTACAGTTTGCGTATTAAACTTGTAGATAACACTGTCACGTGGTTATAGTTCATGTTTAAAATGGTGCACTTAGTTTTAATTACTTATAAGCACTAATAGTATTTTTAAAAGATATTTTACAACACAGCGTTTGCTTTTACGTTAGGCTAGACGCAGCGCCCTCTAGCGACCATTTTCGCCATTCAATGGATCAGGCAAAAAGTGGGGCCCAATCAATGTTCTGCCAATTATTCCAGCCCATACATTCACAGAGAATTTCATCTGAAATGACACCTGCTTCTTAAAATGTGGATTGTTGTCTGCGTCGGCCCATTCATGGATGTTGTGAAAGATCCGCCAAAGATCCATTGCCGTCTGCTCTACCGTACATAAATACGATATCCGCATATTCTTGATTGGAAAGAGTAGCCATAGTCAGTTAACAATTAAGAAAAACGGCGTAGGAGCGCACTAAATGTCAACTCAACACAATTAAGTCAAAAATCAACACGTGCAGGAGCGCGAGGCTACGACTGGACACGGTGAAACAAAAAGTTCAAAACTAACGCAAACAACACGTGCAGGAACGCAAAGGGCTACAACTGAACACGGTAAATTGTGAATCAACACGACAACGTCCACTCACAAGGGCAGTAGTTTGACTAATAAGTAAAAGATGTAACGGCTTCATCACAGACCGACTGACCCTGACTAAAGAAAAACGACTTTGTTGCCTCAGTAACTAAGACCATTTTGCTGTAAAAACCAACTCTTATCGATTTTTGCTATTCATTGGGCGTTCTACCTGGAAATGCCGTCGCACCGCGCTCGGTGGCCATTGTTTAGAGAATCCCCTCAATGGGTTCCCCTCAATTGGTTCCTGCATGTGCCAAAAATTCTTAGAATTGAACAATGTTATCATTTCGAGCACATAAAGTATTCTTTTAAGCAGAAATTTTGTGTTTTGTTAGACTGCCTAAAATTTAACATTTCTCCCTCGAATTGGTTTGTAGGTCCTAATTTCAATCATTTGTAAGATATCCGGATAAATGATACCTCAAAAGAAAGAGCGATTATCAAGCATGTCTTCAAAAAGGTTTGAACAAAAAAAGCAAACTCCGTTTTTTTTTTAAATAAGTTTTAAAAGACGTATTGTACAAATTTTTATTTTTTCTGAGCTTTAAATATCTGTAAAAAAAATGTCTAATGACACAGAAGCCTAAAACATGTTTTGCTTGGTTGCTTACACATTACTTTAATTAAATGAATAAAAAATTAATTCATTTATCATTCAATTTGGCCATAATTATGCAGTTTACATTAAATTTTGAGAATTTCCGAAAAAAAAACTTAAAAATTTGGTTAAAAAAATTTGGTAAGACTTCATCTAAGACAACCATGGCTTAAATGGTTCTAAATTGTCTATACTATCTTCACCTTAAAGCTTTGCACCCATCTTCCAATCAACCTGTATAATCAAAAGTTGTAGTAGACATCCGTGTATAGCCCTGAAAAACATAATAACCACTTTCTCTTATTGACCTATAAAGAAAAGAATTGCATATTCCCCAAACTTCTCGCGTTCCGTTGCTGTAAACTGGGCTAATTCTTATATTAAATAATTCGCGTTGAACATACAATTTTCTGCTAAAAAAAAATCGATGATATTGTAATATATTGCTACGGTTAATACGTCTGCGTTGTGCGATTTCTAAAAAAAATAAGACAGGCAGAAGGTTCAGCCGCGGGCACCGCTTCATCGAGAATTGCCACCGCGGGCGCCGCCGCGATGAACGCCGCGTGCATCGCGGCGTTGCCCGCCTCGGACGACGGCACAATAAACGCTCCATTTCAAACACACGCGTGTAAAATCGCCTCTCCGTAAACGCACTCATACAACGTTTGAATTTAGTGCGGGCCGCGCCGCCCAACGCCACGCGCGACGCCCCGCGTCTCCGTAAATGAGGCCTTATAGCACTCACGCTAATTCGGAACGGTACACCCGTTCCGAATTAGCGTTCGAGCGAGTCGCGAGCACGCTCAAATCTATTCCAGCGTAATTCTGAATGGTGGTAGCAAGCACTACAAGTTGCAAATAACGAAATCACAATCCAATCTGTCTGGTCAGAGGCTCTTTTCTTTACAATGGAGGCACGGGGGAATGGAGGACCTTTCTTAACAATAGAGGAAGGGAGGGTCCTTCCTTGTAAATGAAGGAACGGGTAATCTCTGCTTTTCAATGGACGAACTTGGCAGTTTGTTTCCTCATCTGCAAATCCTGTTATACTACAAAAAAGCCGTCGCGGGACGCCTGGCAGATGTCAAACAGCTAAATTATTTTGTACAGGTAATATGCATAAAAGGATAGTTCACAACAGGAAATAAATATAGCATAATCAAAAATTAAGTAGGTAATAAGATTTTTTCACGAAATGATGACAGCTTACTTAGTACACATTCATACTCATTACATATTTTCGTACTACATACTTACATACATTTGAACCAAATCTTCGAGCGACACAAGGCCAAAAAACTTAATTGTCACCCACCCAAAGGCTGACCTTGAGAAGTGTAGCTTAACCTAGCGAATCAACCTTTCGAGCGACATAAAGCAAAAAAAAAAATTGTCAACCCTTCCAAACGTTGACCTTGAGAAGTCTTTTTTTTTATCTCGAGGTGGAAATCCTCATGGATGTCCTGCCGGCCCACCTTTGCGGGCCTCCTCACGTTGGGGGGGAGTGAGGTGTTAAACTCCTCCCCATACATCACAGAGAGGCGTGCGTGGAACACTACGCGCCACCATCTCGGGTCCTAAGCAATAGGGGGTGACGGATGTCCCCGGATCCGTTGCCCCTGGACCCATTTAGGGGGGCTGGAAGAGGGCATTGTCCACCCTCCGCTGACGTCCGATGCGCCTGCTGCGGGCTGAGTGAGCGGAAGATATCTCCCGCTCCCTTTCCGCAGCCTCCTTCTGCGACATAACTGATTCGCAGAAGGATAACACCGCGTCCCAGGACTCCTCGCTGCCGACCATCGACTCGACTACAGCCGGCAGCGACAGGTCACTGCCTACTCCTGAGACGAGGGCACGACGCGGCTCCTCCCAAGCGGCAAATTCTGCCATCGTATGCCGCGCCGTGTCCTCCCGCCAGTCGACGCAGTGGTGACACCGGGCGTCCGGCTTCCTGTTTACGCGACACAGATACTTCCCGAAGCAACCATGCCCCGAGAGCACCTGCGTCGCCCGAAACGACAGAGCACCGTGCCTCCTCCCGAGCCAGTGCCCGAGTACTAGCCGGTACCTTGAGAAGTCTAGCTCAACCTAGTGAGCTACTCGACGCAATGCAAAATAAAAATTAAATTGTCACCCATCCAACGGCTGACCTTGAGAAATGTAGCTTAAACTTAGCGAACCTACTCTACGAGCGACCCAAGGCAAAAAAAAACTAAATTGTCACCCATCCAAAGGCTGACCTTGCGAAGTGTAGCTTAACTTAGCGAACCAACCCTTAGAGCGATACAGGACAAAAGAAACTAAATTGTGACCCACCAAAGGCTGACCTTGAGAAGTGTAGCTTAACCTAGCGAACTAATCCTACGAGCGACATAAGGCAAAACAAAAACTAAATGTCACTCATCCAGAGGCTGACCTTTGGAAGTGTAGCTTAACCTAGCAAACCAACTACAAGCACCACAAGTAAATCAAAGACGCGTTGGCTCACCAACAGTCGATTTTACTCGCGGCTATAGAAGTTTCACATCAAAAAAGTCGCATTTTGTATTTGTACGATTTTTTTTTACTTGCCAGCGCTGTCCCACTCCTGGGCAAAAGCCTCCCTCCACTTCTTCCAACTATCGCGAAGCTGCGCGTCCTCCTGCCAGTTTTGACGGAAGCTATCCAGCTCGTCCCGCCATCTCTTACGTGGTCTGCCGCGACCCCGCCTCACTGTCTCAGGACACCAGTTCTGTCCTACCAGTTTTTGGGCCCACAGTTTGGCCATACGGCAAACATGTCCTGCCCAGTCCCATTTAAGTTGAGCAGCCTTTTTGTTTTCACGTCAGCTACTTTTGTTTTGGAGCGCATTATTGTGTTTTGGACGCGATCCGGATGCGATTTGTACGATTAGAACTTTTGAAATACGCAACGGATTGTAATGCGGTTGTAGACAGAGTGATTCAAGAGGAAGATTTATAATACGCGGGTGCAGCCGCTGGAAAAAGCTAGCGTATCATCGTCATCATTTCAGCCGAAAGGCGTCCACTGCTGGACATAGGGCTTCCCAAAGCACCGCTATTTTGACCGGCTCGATGGAGCCGGAACGTTCTGGAGTGGCGACCGCGTTCTGGAAGATGTAGCGTTGGAAGGTCTCTCACAAGATGGACCGATGTGAGAAGCACGGAACCGGTCGAAGGCTAGTGTGTGTTTATATAATATAAGAATGTGTGCCGTACGTTAAGTTTGTCCTGCAGCATGGGCCACATGTAGTCGTCGGCCGTGCGCGCCGCCAGCAGGTAGCGCACGCACACGCCGCGCTGTTGGCCGATGTGAGAAGCACAGAACCGGTCGAAAGCTAGTGTGTGTTTATATAATATAAGAATGTGTGCCGTACGTTAAGTTTGTCCTGCAGCATGGGCCACATGTAGTCGTCGGCCGTGCGCGCCGCCAGCAGGTAGCGCACGCACACGCCGCGCTGTTGGCCGATGTGAGAAGCACAGAACCGGTCGAAAGCTAGTGTGTGTTTATATAAGAATGTGTGCCGTACGTTAAGTTTGTCCTGCAGCATGGGCCACATGTAGTCGTCGGCCGTGCGCGCCGCCAGCAGGTAGCGCACGCACACGCCGCGCTGTTGGCCGATGTGAGAAGCACAGAACCGGTCGAAAGCTAGTGTGTGTTTATATAAGAATGTGTGCCGTACGTTAAGTTTGTCCTGCAGCATGGGCCACATGTAGTCGTCGGCCGTGCGCGCCGCCAGCAGGTAGCGCACGCACACGCCGCGCTGTTGGCCGATGTGAGAAGCACAGAACCGGTCGAAAGCTAGTGTGTGTTTATATAAGAATGTGTGCCGTACATTAAGTTTGTCCTGCAGCATGGGCCACATGTAGTCGTCGGCCGTGCGCGCCGCCAGCAGGTAGCGCACGCACACGCCGCGCTGTTGGCCGATGTGAGAAGCACAGAACCGGTCGAAAGCTAGTGTGTGTTTATATAAGAATGTGTGCCGTACGTTAAGTTTGTCCTGCAGCATGGGCCACATGTAGTCGTCGGCCGTGCGCGCCGCCAGCAGGTAGCGCACGCACAAGCCGCGCTGTTGGCCGATGTGAGAAGCACAGAACCGGTCGAAAGCTAGTGTGTGTTTATATAAGAATGTGTGCCGTACGTTAAGTTTGTCCTGCAGCATGGGCCACATGTAGTCGTCGGCCGTGCGCGCCGCCAGCAGGTAGCGCACGCACACGCCGCGCTGTTGGCCGATGTGAGAAGCACAGAACCGGTCGAAAGCTAGTGTGTGTTTATATAAGAATGTGTGCCGTACGTTAAGTTTGTCCTGCAGCATGGGCCACATGTAGTCGTCGGCCGTGCGCGCCGCCAGCAGGTAGCGCACGCACACGCCGCGCTGTTGGCCGATGTGAGAAGCACAGAACCGGTCGAAAGCTAGTGTGTGTTTATATAAGAATGTGTGCCGTACGTTAAGTTTGTCCTGCAGCATGGGCCACATGTAGTCGTCGGCCGTGCGCGCCGCCAGCAGGTAGCGCACGCACACGCCGCGCTGTTGGCCGATGTGAGAAGCACAGAACCGGTCGAAAGCTAGTGTGTGTTTATATAAGAATGTGTGCCGTACGTTAAGTTTGTCCTGCAGCATGGGCCACATGTAGTCGTCGGCCGTGCGCGCCGCCAGCAGGTAGCGCACGCACACGCCGCGCTGCTGGCCGATGTGAGAAGCACAGAACCGGTCGAAAGCTAGTGTGTGTTTATATAAGAATGTGTGCCGTACGTTAAGTTTGTCCTGCAGCATGGGCCACATGTAGTCGTCGGCCGTGCGCGCCGCCAGCAGGTAGCGCACGCACACGCCGCGCTGTTGGCCGATGTGAGAAGCACAGAACCGGTCGAAAGCTAGTGTGTGTTTATATAAGAATGTGTGCCGTACGTTAAGTTTGTTCTGCAGCATGGGCCACATGTAGTCGTCGGCCGTGCGCGCCGCCAGCAGGTAGCGCACGCACACGCCGCGCTGTTGGCCGATGTGAGAAGCACAGAACCGGTCGAAAGCTAGTGTGTGTTTATATAAGAATGTGTGCCGTACGTTAAGTTTGTCCTGCAGCATGGGCCACATGTAGTCGTCGGCCGTGCGCGCCGCCAGCAGGTAGCGCACGCACACGCCGCGCTGTTGGCCGATGTGAGAAGCACAGAACCGGTCGAAAGCTAGTGTGTGTTTATATAAGAATGTGTGCCGTACGTTAAGTTTGTCCTGCAGCATGGGCCACATGTAGTCGTCGGCCGTGCGCGCCGCCAGCAGGTAGCGCACGCACACGCCGCGCTGTTGGCCGATGTGAGAAGCACAGAACCGGTCGAAAGCTAGTGTGTGTTTATATAAGAATGTGTGCCGTACGTTAAGTTTGTCCTGCAGCATGGGCCACATGTAGTCGTCGGCCGTGCGCGCCGCCAGCAGGTAGCGCACGCACACGCCGCGCTGTTGGCCGATGTGAGAAGCACAGAACCGGTCGAAAGCTAGTGTGTGTTTATATAAGAATGTGTGCCGTACGTTAAGTTTGTCCTGCAGCATGGGCCACATGTAGTCGTCGGCCGTGCGCGCCGCCAGCAGGTAGCGCACGCACACGCCGCGCTGTTGGCCGATGTGAGAAGCACAGAACCGGTCGAAAGCTAGTGTGTGTTTATATAAGAATGTGTGCCGTACGTTAAGTTTGTCCTGCAGCATGGGCCACATGTAGTCGTCGGCCGTGCGCGCCGCCAGCAGGTAGCGCACGCACACGCCGCGCTGTTGGCCGATGTGAGAAGCACAGAACCGGTCGAAAGCTAGTGTGTGTTTATATAAGAATGTGTGCCGTACGTTAAGTTTGTCCTGCAGCATGGGCCACATGTAGTCGTCGGCCGTGCGCGCCGCCAGCAGGTAGCGCACGCACACGCCGCGCTGTTGGCCGATGTGAGAAGCACAGAACCGGTCGAAAGCTAGTGTGTGTTTATATAAGAATGTGTGCCGTACGTTAAGTTTGTCCTGCAGCATGGGCCACATGTAGTCGTCGGCCGTGCGCGCCGCCAGCAGGTAGCGCACGCACACGCCGCGCTGCTGGCCGATGCGGTGCGCTCGGGACTCCGCCTGCGTCAGGATCTACACAACACACAATTATCCTAAGACAAAAGGTATCAAAGAATCTAACAATCTTCAGGAACATTTTACCCAGGATATCGACACTGAGTAGGTATAAGTATTCCTAAAATTCTTATACCTTTTGGTTCGTAAGGGAAGTTGAATTTGATAAACTTAATAAGTTACGTATTGCGCGATTTACGCCTTTGGGTCAGTTCAGAAAGAAAGGAAAAATCGTCGCGCACGTTTTAGCCTTCTCTGGCCGGAATTATCTGGTGTTCCAGTGCAACTCGGCGAACAGCACGAGGTTGGCGGCAGTGAGCGTGATGCCGGAGTTAGCGGCCGTGATGGACACACTGCGCAACTTGTCCATAGCTGTGTGTCACTACTCACCCCGGGGTTCCAGTGCAGCTCAGCGAACAGCACGAGGTTGGCGGCAGTGAGCGTGATGCCGGAGTTAGCGGCCGTGATGGACACACTGCGCAACTTGTCCATAGCTGTGTGTCACTACTCACCCCGGGGTTCCAGTGCAGCTCAGCGAACAGCACGAGGTTGGCGGCAGTGAGCGTGATGCCGGAGTTAGCGGCCGTGATGGACACACTGCGCAACTTGTCCATAGCTGTGTGTCACTACTCACCCCGGGGTTCCAGTGCAGCTCAGCGAACAGCACGAGGTTGGCGGCAGTGAGCGTGATGCCGGAGTTAGCGGCCGTGATGGACACACTGCGCAACTTGTCCATAGCTGTGTGTCACTACTCACCCCGGGGTTCCAGTGCAGCTCAGCGAACAGCACGAGGTTGGCGGCAGTGAGCGTGATGCCGGAGTTAGCGGCCGTGATGGACACACTGCGCAACTTGTCCATAGCTGTGTGTCACTACTCACCCCGGGGTTCCAGTGCAGCTCAGCGAACAGCACGAGGTTGGCGGCAGTGAGCGTGATGCCGGAGTTAGCGGCCGTGATGGACACACTGCGCAACTTGTCCATAGCTGTGTGTCACTACTCACCCCGGGGTTCCAGTGCAGCTCAGCGAACAGCACGAGGTTGGCGGCAGTGAGCGTGATGCCGGAGTTAGCGGCCGTGATGGACACACTGCGCAACTTGTCCATAGCTGTGTGTCACTACTCACCCCGGGGTTCCAGTGCAGCTCAGCGAACAGCACGAGGTTGGCGGCAGTGAGCGTGATGCCGGAGTTAGCGGCCGTGATGGACACACTGCGCAACTTGTCCATAGCTGTGTGTCACTACTCACCCCGGGGTTCCAGTGCAGCTCAGCGAACAGCACGAGGTTGGCGGCAGTGAGCGTGATGCCGGAGTTAGCGGCCGTGATGGACACACTGCGCAACTTGTCCATAGCTGTGTGTCACTACTCACCCCGGGGTTCCAGTGCAGCTCAGCGAACAGCACGAGGTTGGCGGCAGTGAGCGTGATGCCGGAGTTAGCGGCCGTGATGGACACACTGCGCAACTTGTCCATAGCTGTGTGTCACTACTCACCCCGGGGTTCCAGTGCAGCTCAGCGAACAGCACGAGGTTGGCGGCAGTGAGCGTGATGCCGGAGTTAGCGGCCGTGATGGACACACTGCGCAACTTGTCCATAGCTGTGTGTCACTACTCACCCCGGGGTTCCAGTGCAGCTCAGCGAACAGCACGAGGTTGGCGGCAGTGAGCGTGATGCCGGAGTTAGCGGCCGTGATGGACACACTGCGCAACTTGTCCATAGCTGTGTGTCACTACTCACCCCGGGGTTCCAGTGCAGCTCAGCGAACAGCACGAGGTTGGCGGCAGTGAGCGTGATGCCGGAGTTAGCGGCCGTGATGGACACACTGCGCAACTTGTCCATAGCTGTGTGTCACTACTCACCCCGGGGTTCCAGTGCAGCTCAGCGAACAGCACGAGGTTGGCGGCAGTGAGCGTGATGCCGGAGTTAGCGGCCGTGATGGACACACTGCGCAACTTGTCCATAGCTGTGTGTCACTACTCACCCCGGGGTTCCAGTGCAGCTCAGCGAACAGCACGAGGTTGGCGGCAGTGAGCGTGATGCCGGAGTTAGCGGCCGTGATGGACACACTGCGCAACTTGTCCATAGCTGTGTGTCACTACTCACCCCGGGGTTCCAGTGCAGCTCAGCGAACAGCACGAGGTTGGCGGCAGTGAGCGTGATGCCGGAGTTAGCGGCCGTGATGGACAGCACTGCGCAGCGGCAGGTAGCTGTGTACTGGAACTTGTCTACCAGCTCCTGTGAATTAATTCAATATGTCACCATTTGTCAAGGTTTTATCATGGTTTCGTAACACAAATACACGAGGAAATAAGTTTGCTATCTATTTTTTTTTTTTTTTTTGGTATATTTCATCACAAACGATCTTTAGATGAAAGATGTCTCATTGCTTATTGTGCTGTAACCAGTATAAAAAATGTTTGCCTCCAGAAGTGGTTTATTCTTGAAACGTTGTGCAAAGAATCTTGACTAAAGTATTTTGAACCACGCCTATAAAGTTTTGAAATAAAATAATCATCAATCAAATAATTAAACATTACCTCAATTGGATTAAGTTTTTATCAGAACTAGTGATCGCCCATTGGTCGAAATTCGACCGTACTTCATTTGAATATAAATACATTATAAAAAGAAAAAAAATATATAATAATAAATATAAAAAAATAATATGGTTATATTTGACATTCAGTAACACTATAGACAAATAATATTAAAGACAAATATTCTCGATATGATCATAGATTTTAAAAATGAAATAGGTTATATATCTATAAAATTAATTTATTAGAATAGTTATCTTGACATTCAGTAAGACTATAGACACAAAATATTAAAGACGTTCTCGATTGGGCCACAGATTTGGACCATAAACAAAAGAATATATATACATGTGTGTATTAAATACATGGTAATGAATAGTAGTGTGTGCAACATGTTACTTATTGAAAATAATGTATTTTTACGCATTATTAAAAAAAAATAGCATTCGTCACTTCTCTGTATAAACTATAAGTGTGCGAAATTTCATACTCCTCCGTCCGCCCAATTTTGGTAAAAAGGGATCCAAAGTTTTCGCTTCACGTATTAATATATAGATGACATTTGAAGTGACTGTCTTGATTCTGAAACATTTCATAGTTGTTTAGATTATTTTGTACCATCTGTTCGTCCCGACATTATTGAGGCTGACTGTACCAATCTCCGAGTTAAACCGCGAATAGACGGCCAGGTGGTCTTGGCGAAACTATAAAGGTTCCTTGTTTTATTTCGAATGAGTTTTACTTACCGCCCTAGTATTAGCTGGTGTAGATCCAACGATAGATATGTAGTGCACTTCTGCTTCGTCCAGTGTCAGACAGATGGCGTCTATCACCGAGCGATGGTGAGCGAATACGAGGAACTTGCGAGTCGTTTCACTCTCGACCAGCTGGCGGATGTACTTGCTGCGGAGATAAAGACGTATTGTGTAGGGATAAAGTTGATAATCGAATGAGACAGATGGCGTCAATAACCGAGCGGTGATGAGAGAATACGAGTTGTGCAAGTTGTCTCGCTTTCGACCAGCTAGCGGATGTATTTATTGCGAAAATAAAGACGTATTGTGTTGGGGATAAGGTTTGTAATTGGTCGAAAAAATGTTGTACATGCTGCAGGAGACACGGAACTGCTTTCGTTGTTTATTCATGCTAAAAGTGGGTACCGTTATTGCTGATTTATGAAATTAATAAGACAAGGAAGTGAGTTTAGCCACTCATTTATTTGGAGTAAACTGCTACGAAAAGATTAAAGAAAAGACAAGATTAAAGAAAAAATACATACAGGATTTTTTTTAACCAGTGCACAAATTTTTTTTGGTGGTTCAGTATCAGTAATGTATAACACATTTCAACAATTTTTTCAATACTTTTATTTTTATCCGACCTTAAATCAGTAAACTGTGGACACCCTACAGATTTCGTACTATGGCATCGACAATAGGAATAGGTCAGTAACCGCGCGCCGGCGTAGGTACTTCGAACTTCTTAGAATTTTGACCAATCGAATAGCTGGTAGGTACTTGTAGCTACGCTCGGTCGTTCACCTTCGCCGCCGCGCCGGCGCCGCGCGCAAGTTACCATAAAATCAAGTTTCAAAATAAAAATTGCATGGTTATTATAACTCGTTTAAGTTTAATTTGTTAAATTTGCGCACTGGTTAAAAACCTATCCTGTATAATGAACTTTACGACATTTAACTTCTAAATGTATCTAGAGTTTTTGCTAAATAGGATTTTCGTTGGATTCATTCGATTATGCATTATTACAAAATAATTCATTTTACGTCCAAAGCGACAGGTGGGACAAACTTTAAAAGTTCGATATCTACAATTCAATAAATTTCGGACTAAAAATGAGCGTGTCAAAAATTTTAAGGAATTCACCCAATTACCATTCACTCTGTATGTATACGTTTTCTCAGAGTGTTTAACTGACTATACTGGCATAAAGATTCAAGATATTTATCTGTAGAGTAACATGCACATACCATATAGCCGGTATCTTGACTCGTGCGGACTCGCTGAAGAACGTGATGAGCGCGGCGTGCTTGTCTGACGACGAACTACTCTTGTACGCCTCCGCCATCTCCGACAGGCCTTTAGCGCTCTCCTGGCTGTGGTTCAGTAGGCTCTGGTCTAGAAGTACTGTTTCTCTGTAAATGGTTTAAGTTCTGATGTGTTACGTTTTTCAATCCGGCCAGTACTTTAGCATAATTAGCCAATAATGATCCCAATGCTGGGGCAAAGGCTTCTCTCTGTGAGAAAGAGTGGGCCGTAATCTTCCACACAGGCCCAGTGTAGGTCAGACGCCCCGGGCGTCGGGAGTCAATAGCGGACTCCCGGCCACCGTAGGCGCGAGCTTGCGGGTGGCGAGCAATGGGTAGCTCGGCGCCCGGTAAGGACTAGGCTCGGGTCGACGGCGCGTAGTGTTCCACGTGCGCCTCAAAGAAATGTCAGCAATACTGAAGGGGTCTGCTAGGACCGATGCCTGCCAGGGTCGAGAGATTGTTCGAAAGAGATACCGTGACCCTGGCACATGGGCAACTGAAGAAACACGGGTGGGTTTTAGTCAGTAAAAGTCTGACACGCCCTCCCGCTCCGCCCAGAGCGGGAGAACTCATTTGATGATTACCATCCAAAAAAAAAAAGGCCCAGTGCAGGTTGGTAGATATCTTATGTCTTCGAATTTTTGGCTTAGGATATACCGGTTCCCCCCGTTCCCTTTATCGTTGTGAGAGCAATAGTCTTGTGTAGTTCACGAACGAACTAGTTCGTAAGAGCGTTCCCATAGATGAACTACGCGAACTAGTTCGCTAATTTCCCGATCCATAGTTCGTCAGTTCATCAGTTCGGGACCGAATGAGCGAGGATGGCGTCAACCGAACTGATACACGGGACAAAATAAAGTTTAAAGTTTAAAAAATTTATTTCGGAACAAATAACACAGGACAAGTTTGACAAGTAAAACGATGGTAGCTGCAAAAGTATAAACTGTAGCGCAGCTAACAACGCCCTTCTCCAGATACAGAATAGAATGATGTTCCATGCGAAAAATGCTTAATAATTTAGATTTATATAATTAATACAGAAACAAAACAAAAAATAAGCCTAAAATACACAATATAAAAGGTGTGATTTGGGATGTATTTTGACGTTGAGTTTATGTGGTGAGTGTAGGGTGAATGGGTGTGTAGGTGAGTGACAGTGAGGTGTGCGAGGGGTGTTTGTGGTTCTGTGTGTGAGGGAGTGATGAGTATTTTACACTTCCATGAGTTTCTCTGTTTCATCATAATTTTGTGATTTTAACCAGGAGTTAAGTTTCATTTTGCATTTGCTCTTTGTAAGTGGGTAGATGTGCAAGCTTTTGTTTAATTTATTATAGATTTTTGAGCTCATATGTTTATAGTGACGACTTGCAGCTACGGTTCTACGAGACTCAGTGTTACAAACCCTATTCGAGCGACGTGTAGAACAATGTTTGGGATTAAACGTAAGTTGGCTGTGTTTGCGAAGGATAGTCTGCAGGATAAATAACTGTCTGACGGTGAGGACCTGGCAGAGGGTGTACAGAGAGGATGTCGAATATCGGATTGGTTTCCTTGCCAGGACCTTCAGGACAGCTCTCTGCGCTCGCTCGACCCGTAGCATCGCTGTTTTACCGGCGCCACCCCAGACCGTGAGGCAATACCCCAGAACAGACTGAGCGAGCGCAAAGTAGACTGTTATCAAACAGCTGAAATCGGCCGCGCCTCTGAGTTTCTTGAAAATATAAATAAGTTTTCTCACTCGAGCTACAGTTGCAGCAATATGTTGTTTCCATTTCAGATTGCTATCAAGAGTGACTCCAAGATACTTAATAACTGAGGTATTTTCCAATTGTTGACAACCGCAGTCTGCATGTAAGTTTGGGCAGGTGTGAGCACGAATTTCAATCGGTGCAGGGGGCTGACTTGACTTCATAGTAGAGAATGTGACAAATTTGGTCTTATTAACATTTAGAGTGAGAAGATTTGTGGTCAGCCACCTCATGACAGTGGTCAAGGCAAGCTCCGCGTTAAGGCGAGTTTCAGTCCAGTCCCGGCCATAAACAATTAGAGCTGTGTCATCGGCATATGCGATAATTTTGCAGTTGTGTAAGGATAACTGACACAGCTCATTCACATATATAAGAAAAAGTGGGGGTCCCAGGACACTGCCCTGGGGGACACCGAAATTAATAGTTTCCGGGTTGCTGAGGAAGTTCTGAAGTTTTATTATTTGTTTACGACCTGTTAGATAACTCCTGAAAAGATTGTGGGCCGGCCCGCGAATACCAAGATGCTGTAGCTTCGAAAGAAGTTTGGGAATTGAGACAGTGTCGAAGGCTTTGGATAGGTCTAAGAAGAGAGCAAGAGTCTTGTGTTTATTTTCCCAATGACCAATAATAGTTTCTGTAAGTTCCAGTACAGCGTCTTCGGTGGATTTTCCAGTCCTAAAGCCATACTGATTATTAGAAAGAAGTTTAAATTTATTTAGATAATTGGTGAGTCTATGGTTAATAACTTTTTCGAATATCTTTGAGAGGGTGCTCAAGACTGAAATGGGTCTGTATTTAGCAACATTGTCCTTGTCACCCGTCTTATAAATAGGGTGGACAACTGCAGTTTTAAAAACATCCGGAAAAGTTCCTGTTGAAAAGCAAAGATTGAAGATGAAAACAAGGATGGGAATAAGAATGTGACGAGTCGCCTTAACGACTGAGGGGGAGATACCGTCAAATCCCACAGCACAATTGTCATTAAGGCTGAGGATGATGTTTTCCAGCTCAGCACTATCCACGCTGTGGAGGGCCATTGATTGTGGTGCAGATGGTATGGAAGTACCCGAGAGCTCAAGGTTGAGATGGCTATCCGAGAGAGATTTATAGAGGCCAGAGTGTTCGATTTTAGCCGCTAAGAGACTACCAACATTCGCAAAGTAATTGTTGACTTTGTCCACAGACTGCGACGGATCGGCACTACAGTTTAGCAGCTCAGAGGCCGAGTCACGGCTTTGGCTCATGCTTGCTACCCGTTTAACGAGTTTCCATGTAGCTTTTGGATTATTTCTAGCTTGCCTAAATTCAGATCGTTCATATTCACGCTTGACTTAAGAGATTGTTGCAGAAGGTGCGATAGCGCCAGAAAATCAATTTGTGCGTCTCATCCTCTGGGTGTTTTTTAAATTTGCGATGCAACTTATCCCTGTGACGTATGCACTTCAGCAAGCCAGGAGTAATCCATGGCTTAATGATGCGCTTCCTACTGGGGATGTGTGAGACATGTGTGTTTGATTTGATGACTACGGACATAATGGAAACAAGAGAATCCGCAGCTTCATTTGGGTTGTGACACTGAAAGATAAGGGAAAAGTTTGTGTTGTTAATTTGGTCCACAACCCGTGGCAAATCAATTTTTGATCTGATGAGGTGGGGAGTTTTAGTTTTTACATTTAGATTGCAGAAGATAATAATAGGGCAGTGGTCGGTGATGAGAGAATCAATGATTAGTGCAGTAGCAAGGCTTTGAGTTCGGAGTATCACATGGTCAAGGCAGTTCGAGAGTCTAGTTGGGAGAGTGTATGCTGGCAGCATTGCATGTGAAGCTGTAAGATTGAGGTAATCATCAGCATTTGGGTCGGTGCTCCCAGGTGTAATGTTCAGGTTGATGTCACCAATGATGGCTACAGTTTTGAATTGAGTTAAAGCACCAAGCAAACTGTCTAAGCTGCCAAGAAAATTAGTCAAATCTCGGTGTGAGGGAGAACGATAGATTGCGATAAAAGCAGCTTTATTTGAGAATTTGAGAAGGAGAACGTTTGCCTCACTAAACATGGGTGTTTCGACGGTGACATCAAAGCAATCTCTTACATAGACTACGAATATACAAAAAGGTTTTTGTAATCACTAAACTAGTTATTTATTGCAATAATAAACCTTGGTATTATTTACAATCATGATCTTTTTATGAATTATCACTCAGTTGTTTTTGCTGTTTTTAGAGTCCAAAAATTGTAGGTAAAAGTAGAACATTCCATAATCTCGTCACATGCAGTACCTACGTGCAAAATCTAAACGAGCGAAGGAGCGAACGATCTGCCTCTCTTTGATTCGAGCTGGGAGCGGATGAACTAGAAGAGCGGATGAACTAGAAGAGCGGATGAACTTGAAGAGCGGATGAACTAGAAGAGCGAACTAGTTCGTTAAGGAGCGGCGAACTAAACTGAGCGATCTCAGTCGCGAACTACTATACCCAAGCCTAGAGAGCAATGGTGAGAAAATTATTTACACAAAGTACAACAAAGCGGTTGCAGTCAAAGTGATGGTTCTTGGGGAGGCCTGTCTCCAGCAGTGGATTTCTTTCGGCTGAAATATGAAACCGGTTGCTTGGGAGCACACTCACGACCTGCATCTTATAAGTTGGGGTCGTTACCACTACGCCACCACTGCTCTCAGCCAGTCTGCCAATCAGTCGTTTGGAAAAACATAATGTTTGCAAAACTTGTTGCACTGCAATCACTTATAACTTTTTATCTTACCATTATGTGAACATTTGTATACAGTTACTAGCATTTGGCTTCGCCTACGTGGATGTCAGAAAATATCTTCAACAATCATCATTTCAGCCAATTTACACAAAAGGTGAACGTGACTGTCGTGAAGTCTCCTGAATTTCATTACCGATCGATCCTCTTACACGTATCCCTATATAAACTTATTCGTGTACATATACCTTATATGTACACGAATAGGTTTATATAGGGATACGTGTAAGATAGTAGAACAACTCACCTAGTCTTCTCTTCCAACTCAGTGAGGACCTGTTCCTTGGTCCTCCTGATGAGGAACCGCTTCTGCAGTATGATCTGTAGCTCTGGCAGGTTGGACTGACCTGTCATGTCCCACCCGAAGTTCGTCTGCTTGCCGTCGCAGTATCTCTTACCTGAAAATTGTCTCCTAATGCAGGATTTATATGCTTAAAAGGAGGCTCCTATCACCACTGATGGAAGATGAAAACTTGTTGGTTCCAATAAACCTTTATTCGTTACTAGCTTCTGCCCACGACTTCATCCGCGTCAAATTTTTGCTCCCGTGACCCTTCCCGTCGCATCGAATTGCCTGCCAGTTTTCGTCCATTTTTCGTTGCTGCTCCGTTCCTTTTGATTGTAGCGTGATGTTATATAGCCTATAGCCTTTCTCAATAAATACGCTACCCAACACAAAAATAATTTTTCAATTCGGACCAGTGGTTCCTGAGATTAGCGCGTTCAACCAAACAAACAAACTCTTCAGCTTTATAATATTAGTATAGATAAGTATAGATTTTTTCAATTGGCAAAATTGCCCCACTTAAGTAGGTGTTTTATTACTCGACTCCGGTAGGGGTTACCTGCCCTTAAGGATAGTTTTGTTTTGACTTGACTGGCCTGTTAGTCTAGTGGTTAGTGACCCTGACTGCTAAGACTGAGGTCGTGGGTTCGATTCCTACCCAGGACAAATGTTTGTGTGATGAGCACAATCATTTGTTCTGTGTCTGGGTGTAATTTATCTATAATATGTATGTATTTAGAAATATATAAGTATGTTTATCAGTTGTCTGGTTACCACAGTACAGGCTCTGCCTAATTTGGGATCAGACAACGATGTGTTGGTTGTCCAAAGATATTTATAGTGCTTACAAAACTTACCATAGTCAGTATAGGATGGGAATAGGCCGGGCTCTATCAACGTCAGCTGAGTGTACAACTCGGCCGGTCGACTCAGTGCAGGCGTGCCACTCAGTAGGATCGCACGTTGACATTGCTTCGTGATGCTGCCTAACGCTATGGTGCACTGCGCCTTGTGCGACTTGAGGTAGTGAGATTCATCCTGAAACACAAATAGTTATAACTAGGTCTTGTCCGCGACTTCGTCCGCGTTAAATTTCGTGCTGTCCCGACCCTCCCCGTCGCACCGCTTGCCCGTGCGAGGTCTTTGAATTCGTGATTTTTTTTTCTATTTTCTCGGCTCATAACGGTCCTAGCATGATATTATATAGCTTTCCTCAACACAAAAATAATTTTTCAGTTCAAAGAAGTAGTTCCTGAGATTAGCGCGTTCAACCAAACAAATAAACTCGTCAGCTTTATAATAATACTATAGATGATGTCAGCCTCGAGATCAATTGAAATGGAACATACATTATTTTGGTTATACTCACTATGATAACGACTCCGAACTTTTTACTTTTCAACAGATCTGTGTACATGCTGGTGATCTTGTAACTTACTATCACGACCTCCGTCTGAAAGAAGACGACATTTTTCAGTTAAACCTAGATACATTTCTATAGTTCTTTTTATGATTGTACAATGTATCAACTTCCAGCATAATCTACCTATAACGTTGCCAATGCTAACGTAACCCATCCATCACGCGGGGCCAATGTGGGTTGGTAGATGTAACATGTCCTCAAATTTTTGGCTCTATGATATGCCAATATCCTCACGATATCTTCCTTCATCGTTTTAAGAGCAGTGGTGATGAAATAACTTGCACAAAGTAAAGCGCCTGTGAGGGTTCGAGCCGCAGCCATAACTGGCCATGGGTCATTTAACACGTTGAGTGCCGATCACGCGATATCGCGTGATTCGTCGGCTCTGCATTATGGCCGATCACGCGATAACGTGTTCCTGCTACTAACAATTTTGTATGCGCTCTTAAATCTGCGGCCATATCGGATTAACCATCAATCTGTGTTTGGCAATCTACGTGTTAATAAACATCTCTTTGTCATAGGAGTAACAGACAGACCGCTGTGCATGGCCTGCATTGAGGACGACGAGATAGCAGCGCATGTGCTACTAAGATGCGCGGCGATCAACACATATAGGGCTAAATACTTCGGTAACTCAGGTACCCTAAGTGAGATAGTCAGTAAAACCAAGGCGTTGCTGGCCTTCTTCGAGGAGCTGGGGTGGATCGAATAACCGATTTCCCACCCGTACGCAAAATATGCACTCAGACGTCGAGTTGCGTACACCAGCCCGTTCTACCTATTACCAGTTACAGCTGTTACCACTAGGCCACCACTGCTTTAAGTATCAACTTCCATCTAATATATAAAATTCTCGTGTCGCAGTGTTTGTTATCAAACTCCTCCGAAACAGCTGGACCGATTTTTATGAAATTTTGTGTGCATATCGGGTAGGTATGAGAATCGGTCAACATCTATTTTTCATACCCGTAAATGATAAAATTGACCCTCCTCTAAACATATTTTGGTCAGTGGGTCGTTTTTCTTTTCTTGTCATTTTTTTTTCTTTTATTTTATTATGATTTGGCATTGAAAAATACATACAACTTTAAATTTTCACTCTTTCTTACCCAGCAAAACAACGTTTGCCGGGTCAGCTAGTGGTACTATAAATATTAAATTGCTTACCTAGTGATTTCATCTGTGATTTGGCGGCTAAAGAGTTTGGAGTAAGGCATTAGGTTACTTAAGCGGGACAACGGGTGTGGCAAATTAGATTTGCGTCACTAGAAGTCACAATGCAAATCCCTATAATGTGCAATCAGATTAGTTATACCACTGACCTGTTTATCAGCAACAAATTGTGTGTCCTTCCCAGTGGTAAGCGTCGCTATGCTCATCATGGGAACTGAAGGTAACAGCTCCAGTATCTTGTTCTGCCATGTATCCCTACAAATTATATTTTTTATAATCAGAGAATGGAAATTATTATTGGTCTAAGAAAATTTTGCTAATTTCAAGAATTTATTCTCTTGACTCCAGAAAATCATTTTCTTCAAAATGGTATTCTTGGTTCAAAATTTTGACTCTTGAGTCAAGTTAATTTTTTAATCAGTGTATTTGGCGTATTCGTCCGAACTTCGCAGAGCAGCGAAGTAGCGCTCGATTGTTTAGCTATATCGACACGTGCGACTCGACAAACGACGCGGCGTAAAGAGACGAATAACAGCGACGCGCGAATAGACTGCGATAATTTTAACAACCAAAAAAACCGCAAAGTCCCTAATAATCCAACACGTTTACAACCCAAATAGAAATTTTGAAGAATCTCTCGTAGGATTAGGGAGTTGAGGAAAATCTTACTATATCTCACCAAGGGGGGGTTGAAAAATTCTCAAAAATGCCTCACGTAATGTAATTAATGGACGCCCCCTAAATAAAATGCATTATTTTTGCTTGTGTATTTTTGCCCTGCCAAAAACAGTTGTGGTATGCTCAAGTCTCATTGATTTTAAGACGTTTATGTCAAACGTCAAATTGTAAGATAAATTCATCAACATCTGCCTCGCTTTTTCCCAACTATTTTAGAGGTCGCCTACCAGTCTAACCTGATGCAGCTGTATTTTATATATCTAACCTACACAATCCAGTTACTGGTTAATACGATACCCTTTGGCAAGACTGGTTGTCAGTCTTTCGGGCTTCTGTCGACCCGTAACGAATGTCATAGGTCCATGAATAACAGCCGCCGGTATAAATCGCTTAACGAGCTATTCGAGGTACCGGGTCTTGATATCTAAACACGGTCACCCATTTACGAACTGCGGCAAGCGTAGTTTAACCTTATTGATTGAACCGTGCGGCTGACTTAGCCACGACGCCCTCGTAGGATAAATGAATGACCCATAAAAGTATATGTATTTTTCTGAAATTACATACTTATGTACAGACGCCAGCACATCAAGGTACCCGAAACTGTCAAATTCTCCCAATCAACCTTGAAGCTAATGCTTTAGCGATAAAGTTGAAAATGTATTAAAGAAATTTGACAGATTGTAGTAGCACGATGCGCTGGCGTCTGTACTTATAGAATACTAGCTTTTGCCAGCGGCTTCGCCCGCGTGGAGGTCGGAAATTATCCCGCGGGAACATACTACCGGGATAAAAAGTAGCCTATGTCCTTTCTCAGGCTCTAAATTAAATCGGTTAAGTAGTTTTAGCAGGAAAGCGAGACAGACAGTCAGACAGAGTTACTTTCCATTTATAATATTAGTGCGGATAGTGTGGATGACACGTTGCGGGACGCACTGCATTAGCAGTGGATTTTTCGATGTTTGAAAATGACAGTATGGGCACCACCGTAAACTGTTAAACTCTTCTGAACTGAGGTACGGGCAATACTGTGAAATTTCGTATAGAGGTACAAGGACAACCGTTTTTATTGCCGAATCACATAATTTGAAAAAGTCGGTACCGTCCCGCAACGTGTTAAATCATAATAGTAGTTCTAGTTAATATGGATTATATGAAATTAGAGGATTGTATTGAAGATTATAATTAATGTGATTTTGTAAAGTCGTATTTGTTATTGTTACGAATCCTATGTTAATCAACCTGATACTGACCTGCAAATTGTGAAAAAAAAAACTTTTAATAATAATTTAAATTTCTTGGGCTACTTTAACCCATCCGCTTTAATTTGCTCACCTCATAGAGGATGTGGTTACAATGAGCAGTGGCCAGTTGTGTCGGTAGTAGCTGGCGATGGCGAGCGCTTGGAACGTCTTGCCCAGCCCCATGTCATCCGCTATCATGCATCGACCCCGCCGGGATATACCGAATCTGACGGAAAATTACAGGTGAGATCAGGCGAGTTTGTATAACAATATAACCTTACAGATAAGGTCATTTGAAGTGTACCAGTAATTGCTTAAAACAAAACAGTCAATTATTTTGAATTATGAATAAAATGAGTTTCAATCAATCAAGGTTTGGTAAATAATAATATTGATTAACAAAATATTAAGACATTATTATAATATTGCCCGATTCTAATTATTATTTTTTTCACTTCACTATCAACAGCATAATTAAAACAAAGAATTTTATACTTTATACTCTCATTTGAAAGTTTGTTTTTTTATTTGACAGTTAAGTTTTAAATTGTTTTATTATTGTTTATTTTTAATAGCATTTACCTGACTCCATCTGCCTGGAATGGCATCAGTTTGTGTCGCAAAGTGAATTCGATGGGGGACAAGTCGACACTGCTGGGGTCCGTGGAATTCTCCCTCAGCACCTAGGTGGCGAGTGATGATGAGAACATACACAATATTAAAAAAATAACATACATTTATATTATAAACAGCTTTTGGCCATTAGACTAACAAAGATAAGAGATACTGTTTTCTAAAGAATATTTCTTTTTCTCACAATTCATTGTGTTATTTGGGGAGAGACAGAGGTTTGACGATTTGCTTGCAGAGCTCAATTATTTCCCTAAAAAGTGGCTTTAAAAGATATATAGCCACTAAAGATATGAAACATTTATCTATACTATAATATCTATACTAATATTATAAAGCTGAAGAGTTTGTTTGTTTGATTGAACGCGCTAATCTCAGGAACTACTGATCTGAATTGAAAAATTCTTTTTGTGTTGGGTAGCTTATTTATCGAGGAAGGCTACAGGCTATATAACATCACGCTGCAAACAAGAGGAGCGGAGCAGTAATGAAAAATATTGCAAAAACGGGGAAAATCGCACGGGTAGGCGATTCGAAGCGAGGGGAAGGGTCGGGGGAACAAGAAATCTAACGCGGACGAAGTCGCGGGCATAAGCTAGTTTAAATATAACTGGAGGAAACGAAGACACACAAATCCTATTATTAATAGTGGTTTTTGTTATTTTCTAAAGTTTTTAGGGTTCCGTTGCCAAATGGCAAAAAACGGAACCCTTATAGATTCGTCATGTCTGTCTGTCTGTCTGTCCGTCCGTCCGTATGTCACAGCCACTTTTTTCCGAAACTATAAGAGCTATGCTGTTGAAACTTGGTAAGTAGATGTATTCTGTGAACCGCATTAAGATTTTCACACTAAAATAGAAAAAAAACTATAAATTTTGGGGTTCCCCATACATAGAACTAAAACTCAAAAATGGTTTTTTTCATCAAACCCATACGTGTGGGGTATCTATGAATAGGTCTTCAAAAATGGTGATGAGGTTTCTATTATCATTTTTTTCTAAACTGAATAGTTTGCGCGAGAGATACTTCAAAAGTGGTAAAATGTGTGTCCCCCCCCCGTAACTTCTAAAATAATAGAATGATAAAACTAAAAAAAATATATGATGTACATTACCATGTAAACTACCACCGAAAATTGGTTTGAACGAGATCGAGTGAGTAGTTTTTTTTTAAACGTCATAAATCGTAAACCGCAATTTACCTTACATGCAATCAACTGAAATATAAAATAATAAAAAAAACATTTATTTTTAAACCGAGAATACCTACAGGTTTGTACGGAACCCTCGGTGTGCGAGTCCGACTCGCACTTGGCCGGTTTTTATGTTTATCTTCAATCTCTAAGCATGTTGATTAACAAATTTTTTCTATGATTATTTTGGCTTTTATATTTATTAAAAACCCAAAGACATATTGAAATACTCTTGATGTATCACTCAGAGATTTTTCAAAACAAAACCAATGTAATTCTTACGTTAGTGGTGGTGTAACAAAATGAAACATCAGTGGGTAAGGGAAATATTATGCATTAGTGGTTATGAGGAATAATGATGCATCAGTAGTTAATGAAAAAAAAACCGGCCAAGTGCGAGTTGGACTCGCGCACCGAGGGTTCCGTACAAACCTGTAGGTATCCTCGGTTTATGTATAAGGTTTATGCTTATGAAATAAAAGGTTTTTTTTTTAATTTTTATATTGGAGTTGATCGAATGAAAGGTAAATTGCGGTTTACGATTTATGACGTATTAAAAAAAAACTACGTACTGGATCTCGTTCAAACCAATTTTCGGTGGAAGTTTACATGGTTATGTACATCATATATTTTTTTGAGTTTTATCATTCTCTTATTTTAGAAGTTACGGGGGGGGGGACACACATTTTACCACTTTGGAAGCGTCTCTCGCGCAAACTATTCAGTTTAGAAAAAAATGATATTAGAAACCTCAATACCATTTTTGAAGACCTATTCATAGATACCCCACACGTATGGGTTTGATGAAAAAAAACATTTTTGAGTTTCAGTTCTATGTATGGGGAACCCCAAAATTTATTGTTTTTTTTTCTATTTTAGTGTAAAAATCTTGATGCGGTTCACAGAATACATCTACTTACCAAGTTTCAACAGCGTAGCTCTTATAGTTTCGGAGAAAAGTGGCTGTGACATACGGACGGACAGACAGACAGACAGACAGACAGACAGACAGACAGACAGACAGACGGGCAGACAGACATGACGAATCTATAAGGGTTCCGTTTTTTGCCATTTGGCAACGGAACCCTAAAAATGACACGTCAGTGGATCAGGGAAAAATGACGCAAGTTAAAAAAAAACAATGACAATGTTCCTAATTGGTTAACTTTTAACAATATTTAGTAAGAACTTGTGTTTACCCTCAGAACATATGGTGGAATGGGTCCCAGCACAATGTGTGGTGCCAAAGGTGCCACTTTAGACATCAGCTGCTGATAATCAGTGATTGAGAAGTTCCATAGCTTTGATTTTGAATCTGAAATGACAAAATATGATTATTTAGCTAGGAAATATGATTAAACTAGCTTCTGTCCGCGACTTCGTCCGCGTCAAATTTTCGCTCCCCTTCCCGTCGCATTGAATTGCCTACCAGTTTTTGTCCATTTTTCGTTTGCTGCTCTACTCCTTTTAACCATAGCGTGATGTTATATAGCCTATAGCCTTACTCAATAAATGGGCTACCCAACACAAAAATAATTTTTCAAGTCTGACCAGTAGTTCCTGAGATTAGCACATTCAATCAAACAAACAAACTCTTCAGCTTTATAATATTAGTATAGATTTATGATTTATGTAAAACAGTTTTATTGAAGCCCAAGGTCAAAGCAAATGCATTTTAGTTTATTATGAAGTTAATAAATATTTTCTTATTAAATCATATCAAAATACATTTAAGATTATTTAACTTATCCTTTTCATCATCATAATTACAGCCATAGGATGTAATGATGATGGACATAAGCTTCCCCCAATTTGGGGTACTTATCCTAGGTATTAAAAAAACTATTTAAGTGAATGAAAAGTAACTCACCAAAGATTTTGGAAGGCAAGCTCTTGAATATATCGATAAGAGGTGAGCAAAACTCTGAAGGGTTCACTTCAAACCTGTCTTCGGAGATCAAGTACACTGTTCCACTGACCACTTTACCAACAGGGACATGATTCTCTTCACTACCCCGACTTGCTTTAGGTTTTGCGTACGGGTGACTTCTATTGGAGTTATAAGTAAAAGATTTATAACCACCACTTGATGACGAAGGCAGCGGGCTTCCAATTTGAGCAGGACTTGATTTAGTAGGAGTATTCTGATTACAGTTACTATTAGACAGTAAGTTTTGTCGTTTCTGAAGCGCGGCCAGGCGCTTTCTTTCAATTTCTTCTTTCGAACACGACATTATTGAAGATTAACCTAATTTGAACATCTGGAAGGTAGCTGGTATTAACGGTGGGTACTTATTTTTATAAATAAAGGTTTTATTTACGAATTTAACTAAGTAGGTGGCAAATAAGCATACACCTACACCACGAGCAAAACACTTCGATTCGAGCGAAAATAAACAATCGTTAAACTAACTGACACTATTGACACTTGACAGTGTAAAAGTTTAAGCAAACTGAAAACTTTCAGACAAAAAATCAGCCCAATGGAGATAATTTAATTTAATAATAAAATGGAGTATTATGCACAAAAAAAAATCTGATGTTATTAGTAACCATAATAACTATTCAAATGCAGCTGGACGAAGAAACAGTGTTTCTTAAATGTTATTCACGCCATATTATTGGTCGCTATGGAGGATATGTGTTTGTGAACCTGGAACGCAACTCATTTGGACTTTGACATTTTAGACAAGACAACTGAGACAACTGTTGATTATAAAATTACTATAAAGTGTACCAACTGTAAACGAGTTTCCTAAGGTTACCTTTCCTTTCTCCTCCGAACGAACAAACGAAACGAAAATGTCGGAAAACAGCAGCCCAGTAAAATATTTTTTAAGTGGTGGTTTTGGTGGAGTGTGCACTGTTTTAGCGGGCCACCCTATGGACACGATTAAAGTAAGATTACAGACTATGCCGGTGCCTCAAGCGGGAGAAATTGCCTTGTACGGTGGCACCTATGACTGCTTTAAGAGGACCATACAAAAGGAAGGCTTCAGAGGCCTTTACAAGGGTATGTCAGCACCACTCACTGGAGTGGCCCCAATTTTCGCTATTAGTTTCTTTGGCTTCGGACTCGGCAAGAGCCTGATTAAAAAAGATGAAGACCAAGTTCTTTCGAAACCAGAGTTGTTTGCTGCAGGTGCTTTCTCTGGTATTTTCACTACATCTATTATGGCACCAGGGGAGCGCATCAAATGTCTACTTCAAATTCAACAAGGTGGTAATGTGCCACAGAAATACTCAGGCATGGTTGATTGTGCCAGGCAGCTGTATACAGAGGGTGGAATGAGGAGCATATACAAGGGCAGTGTGGCCACAATACTGAGGGATGTTCCCGCCAGTGGTATGTACTTCATGACTTATGAATGGGTCAAAGAAGTGCTAGTCCCTCAGGATGCCAGTGCTAAATTGAAGATGATGGCAACTATAGTGGCTGGTGGTTGTGCTGGAATAGCTAACTGGCTGGTAGGCATGCCGGCCGACGTATTGAAGAGTAGACTGCAAACAGCTCCTGAAGGAACATACCCTAATGGCATGAGGGATGTCTTCAAACAGCTGATGGAGAGAGAAGGTCCAACTGCCCTATACAAGGGTGTGGCACCCGTCATGATCAGAGCCTTCCCGGCCAATGCAGCCTGTTTTGTAGGGTTTGAACTTGCTATCAATTTCCTCAACTGGGTGGCTCCTAACCTTTGATGACCGCCAACAGTGCAATTTGAATATAGCAAAATATAGTGTATCATAGTTAGTTGTAAGCGAAAGTAGTAGAAGTTGTAAAAGATAAATGATTTAAGAAACAAATATTATATTTTTATGATAATCACTGATGTTCTCAAATACCAAACGGAATTTAATTCATGACATCGATTTTTATAGTACTTATTTGTATGCAACATTGCACAAAATAAATACCAAGAAGCCTCATCAATTAAAATGTATTAAAAGTATTACTGGTTATTATAAGAAAACTGACTGTACTATCTGTGCAAATGTTATGTACAGTGCCTTTCAAAGTAAATAAATTAAATATATTTTTGCAATCAATTATTTTTATTATATAACCAGAATTTATCTATGTTTATCAGATCTTTTGATAGTTTTATGACTATTTGACATCACTTTTTTTGTCATTACAGCATGTTTTGTGTGTTCAAATGGACTTGTAACTTGAGATAAATAAGTTATTGATCCTATGATGCGATTGTTATCTCAAGATACAGACAAATGTGATTACTGTGGTTAGATTAAGTTAAATACAACAAAATATTTTTTCCTAGTTATAATATTTTTAAATTACGAAGAAAAATTCAACAGCAAAAATGCATATTGGCAGCCCTTAATGTAGATATTTAGAAAAAATATATTCTTTATTATTGTTGTAATAGTTGATAAGGAAATAAAACAGCATGTTTCAGTAAAACTCTCGCCTAAACTTTATTTCAAATGATTTGTCACTGTGGTGGTCTCTTGCCAACTTTGTTATATTTTTATGTTTAACATTGTCTTGCGATTTGTCAATAGGTTTTTGTTTTGCATGTCCAAGACCTTTCCTGTCTTTCTTCTGTACAGTTTTTATAGGATAAAGTTTACCGGACCCATCTCTTCCAAGCCCAGACTGTCTATCCCATCCACCTTTAATCATCAATTGATATCCTCTGTTTGACGCTGGTAATACATAGTTTGCTGGTATTGTCTTGCCTCTACTTGCACTAATATTGTGTAATGTTGATGATAAATGCTCTTCTCTATCAGGGAATGTCTTTTTACAAATCTCACACATAAACTCTTCTTTTGATTTAGCTTTGGGTTTAGCTTGTTTTTTATTTATTGGTTTGTCTTTTTGTATGTATCTAAGTAAAATATCTGCTAATATATAGTTTTTGTTCTTGATCACTAAGCTTCGAGCCGAGTTACCAGCTTTGTCTCTTACAGATATGTCAATACCTCTTTTTAGTAGCAGTTTAACAGCATCAGTTGAGTCTGCCTGGCAGGCAATCATGAGTAAACTCCATCCATAATCGTCGACAACATTTATCTTATCGGGGTATCTATCTAATTCACATTTCAGTGTGTCAACATCATTGTTCTGCACAGTTATAAATAAATCTTTGTTTGTAAGAGGTGTTACTTGTTGTCTGGTGAACCTTTTCTTATTTTCTAACACACGGGGGGTATTCGTACTGCTTGATGCCTTCGCGTGTTTAACTTCTTCAAGGTATATTTTTCGTGCTTCCTCTCCACTGAGTATTCCACTGTTTCGTACAACTTTTACGTCTTGGACAGGCTCAGGAGAACTAGCTTTTATGAAATTACTATAGCGTATGTCGGACATTTTAAGGATCAAAATTATTTTCTTCAGTAAAAAAGAACTGGAGATCGGATTAGATGTATTTTAACATATTTAGAACAAGTAATTCGTAGGTATTTTATTTTTCAGAGGTGTTTTTATAGGAAAAGTCATTAAGTCAGTCTTGGTCCACATACCATTGTTGACTTAAAACTGATTAATGACATTGACAACAGGAGCAGGATAGTTGTATTCCACTTTACGTAGGTGTAAAAAGCATAGAAACTAACGAATGCTCAAAATGATGTAATATCAGTATTGGAACGCACATTTTTGGAATGACTTTCACAAGACATGGGTTGCCAGTACAGACTAAGGGCGAGCGCGCACTGCCTTTATTCTACCGCACGGTAGAATAAACGCAGTCACGCGTCCGCGCACTGCGGTGGAAAAAACGCACGTTTTGTCATTCAAGTTACAACTGTGCAGCCCACAGCACATGTCGTTATGAACTAATACAAGAGTCGCTATCTGTATACATATATATATCTATACTAATATTATAATGCTGAAGAGTTTGTTTAATTGAACGCACTAATCTCAAGAACTACTGAAAAAATAATTAATGTTTGGTGGTAACCCATTTATCGAGGTAGGCTTTTTGACTATTAACATCACGTTACGGCCAATAGGAGCGGAGCATCAATGAAAAATGTTGCAAAAAACGTAGGAAAGTTATTCCTTTTAAAGTTGTTACAATAACGTAACAATTATTTATGACGAAATTGTTCCTATTGAAAAATTCTACAAAAAATTTCAAGATGGCATATGTCTATCTTTTAAGGTTGGCTCACTATAGCGTTTCTAACTGTATTCAAATCATAAAACTGACGAGGGGAGTCGGGGCTACAAGAAATTTAACGTGGACAAAGTCGCGGGCAGAAGCTAGTCTTATAATAGTTTGTTAAGAATTGCTGGTCCTGAAATTCTGCGATTGACTCTCGCACCGCCACCGCCGTCGCCGGACAAACGCCAAGTAACGACATATCTGTGTCGCAACCCAACAGCAACTGAGCGTGTCTCAGTGCGTTTATTTCACCGCAGTGCGCGGTACTTCCTAGAACACTACGCGATACAAAAAAAATTGCGGTAGAATCACCGCAAATTTGCAGCGATGATTCTACCGCATGCGTTTATTTCATCGCAGTGCGCGCACTTCTATGACATTTCATACTTCACAAATTATGCGGTAACAAAACGCATGGCAGTGCGCGCTCGCCCTAAAGTATGATTCGTTTCGCACATTTACCTAAATTACAATTTAAGTCTGGTGCAGGCTCCAGCTACTGTAAAAACATTCTAATAAAACGTCTGTAATCTTCGAAGTGTTAGGCAGGCAGTTAAGCAAAATCTGTGATGAGTTACACAACACCTACTCAGATTTTCTGGACGCACTGTACGAAAAATCGCTTGAAAAAAAAAAAGAACTATAAGTATTTATTATGACTTTGATAATAGTGTTGCAAAGGACCTGAGTCCTCGAGTCGTAAGTAATTTTAAAGACTGGACTCAATTATGCAAGACTCAGTGTGCTCAAAAGGCTCGGAGTCTAGAGTCAAGCCGAGCCCGAGTCATTTACAAGCCACTCTAGTCTTAAAAGGGACTCGAGTCTTAAAAAAGGACTCGAGTCTTAAAATGAATTCGAGTATATGAATAACTCGTCAGATTATTTGTACGCATAATTACATCATAACCACTCATTAGAACTTATCATTCTTCTATTCGACTCTTTTCGAACAAGTTTCATCTTCATGCTCCAAGTTTTCTTTACGGCTCGAGTTAATTTAAAGACTCGAGTTAATTTTAAGACTCGAGTCCTTTTTAAGACTCGAGTCCTCTTTAAGACTCGAGTCCTTTTTAAGACTCGAGTTCTTGACTCTAGACTTCGAGCCTATGGAGCACACTGAGTCTTGCATAATTGACTCGAGTCTTTAAAATTACGATTCGAGGTCTCGAGTCCTTTGCAACACTACTTTGATATCTATAGAATGTTAGTATAGTAATTCTAATGTGGATAGTAATCCAGACACTGAACTTAACGCATTGCCAGCATATCCGCAATAACAGCTAGGATGCTGTTGACACTGCATCGCTTGCAGAGCACGCCGTGAAAGTTGTCAACGTGTACGTCCGCGAATAAGCACGACTAATAGTGATGAACATTGCCCTCTGAAGTGTTATTTTCACTTGAGCAATACAACGTTTAAACCTGTGGGGTATCACTCTAGTGCTCTAGTGACAGCCCCCTACTACGGTCCGTGTCCATGTCCTCATCGTCGTGTGAAAGATCATCTATGTGCCCAAGATATTTAAAACAGGTGATCCGTTTCATGCGTCATCATTATCTGCCTAGCCTTTTCCTAACCTAACCTAACCAGATGCAGCTGAGTTCAAGTATTTTTCATAGAGCGACAGCCTATCTGACCTCCACAACCCTGTTAGGGGGTAATACGATACCCCTTGGTAAGACTGGTTGTCAAACTTTCAGGCTTCTTGACTATCTGTTACGACTGTCTAAGATCTACGAGAAAGACAGTCGGGAAACAACGGCTTAACGTGCTTTCCGAGGCACGGAAGGCTCTTGGTTTGTGTAAAGATGGTCACCCATCCACGGACCAACCGCGGCAAACGTAGCTGAACCTGAACGATCAACACGTCACGATCACACGAGGATTGGAGTAGATAAAGATGGATCGGCTAGAGACCGTAATGTATCTTTTAGTCAATGTTTTTCCTTTCTAATACTAAGTTTTATCGGTATTATAAGTTTCAAGCCATTTTATTGTTTTATTTACTAATAAATTATTGAGGTTATGTTTTCTAGTTTGACAAATCGCGTGTTCGTTGACTCTTAATGGTTGCTACTTGAAATTGAAAAATGTACATGGAATTAATATAATCATATCTTGTCTTTCTATTTTTTTTCAAGGTAAATCTCACAGTACAAATTAGAGAAGTTGTTAATGAAGGTGAAAAAAATTTAGGTTTTTTTTCTACACCTGGAGAAACACCAAAACAGTTGGCGGAAGAAAGAATTAGACGATTTCGATCTGTGTGCAATCAGACAAAAAGTTCAACACTATAAAGAAACAGGCAAGTATTTTTTTTTTTTTTTGTTAATGCTATTATCGTATACCACAGTAAAAAAAAGTATAATTTATATTTATTACTTTTCAGGTGCCTATTCTACGTAATACATTACCTATAGTTTGAGGAGACGGGTTGTAATGGGAGCCGTAAACGTCTAAGAAAGATTTTTACACTATTTAGATTTCATAAATAAGAAATGTAAAACTGACATAGATATCAGTGTTAATGGAAAAAAACTATCATAGGACCTAAAAGGAATACACGAATGATGTTATGTCACGTTTTTCTTTTTAAATAAAATCTAAATTGTAGTGTGTTATTTCATTTTCATTGTCATGTGAATAGTGATAATGTTATGTACCCCACATAGACATAATTGCCCGTACCTTTCGAAAGCGACATGTTATAGGTACTCTCTGACTTCCGATTAGTTTCCGACAGTAAGCAGCTGTAAGTCACCTTCTTGTCGACTATAAACTGTCAGCATTAACAGGATGCGTTCAGAATCATTCATGTCAAATTAGATACAGGCATACCAACTATCGAATGGTTGTGAATACCCTAGATGGTGGCCGCAAATGCGATTGCTGAAAATAATGTCTTGTGTATCGGTTTCAGTTGGCAATCCCTGAGTGTAATCTAATTAATTTTTAAACTGAAGAGGTTTTCATTATGTTACAATGATGGCACTCTTAGATAAAAGGTTATTCCAGCGAAATAATGCGCAATCTACTAAATACAATGAAAGTAAAAGACTGTGTGCCTATCAAGTCTTGAAATCTTGACTGATGAGAATTTCCGGGATCTCGTGTTTGTGGATTAAAACAACAAGTATCTTATCACTTTTAGTCCTAGTATACAGGGTGGCCATACCTGCTAAGCAGGCGCCCTCATTTTTTCCAGACTCTTTTTTGCCAAGCTGGACCTATAGTTTGAGGAAACTTCGGTTATAATGGGAGCCGTAAACATCTAAGAAAGATTTTTACACTATTTAGATTTTATAAATAAGAAATGTTGTATAATACTGATACATCACTGTTAATGGAAAAATCTATTAAAGTAGCGAAAACGAATATACGAATGATGTTATTTCACGTTTTTCTTTATAAATAAAACCTAAATTTTAGCGTGTTCTTTCATTATCATTGTCATGTGGATAGTGATAGTGTTATGTACAGACGCCAGCACATAAAGCTACTACAATCTGTCAAATTTCTTTAATAGATTTCAACTTTATCGTTATAGTGTTAGGTTGAAGATTGTTCGGGAAAATTTGACAGTTTCTGTTTCGGGTAGCTTGATGTGCTAGCGTTTGTACCTGACGGCTTCGTTAGCCAACTGTTCAAGTTTATTCGATATTTCCCGTACCTTTTGAATGCGACATGTTATAGGTACTCTCCGACTTCCGATCAGTTTCCGACAGTAAGCAGCTGTTAGTCTTGTCGACAATAAACTGTCAGCATTAAAAGGATTCATTATCATTCATGTCAAATTTGATACAGGCATACCAACCATCGAGTGGTTGTGAATACCCTAGCTGGTGGCAGTGGTGGCCGCAAATGCTATTGCTGAACATTATTTATAGTGTAGGTATTGGGTTCAATCGGCAATCCCTGAGTGTAATTTAATTTATTTTTATAGTGAATAAGTTTTCATTATGTTATTATGATGGCACTCGCACCTCTTAGATAAAAGGTTATTCCAGCGAAATAATGCGCAATCTACTAAATACAATGAAAGTAAAAGCCTGTGTGCCTATCAAGTCTTGTTTTGTCTGTTGAGAATTCCTGGAATCTCGTGTTTGTTGATTAAAACACCAAGTATATTATCAGTTTTAGTCCTAATATACAGGGTGGCCATACCTGCTAAACAGGCGCCCTCATTTTTTCCAGACTCTTTTTTGCCAAGCTGTACACTGGACATTCCTACCTATTGAACTAACGGAAACAATAGTCACTCCCATTATATTATTAAACAAGACGAGAGGTCTGTCAAATATTAAGTATAGGCCGATCTTACTGGCCACCACTATTGCAAGTTTCTAGACAGTGTGCTTGGGGCTCAGTTAATAACAGATAGAACTATAGGTACACCTACATGATAAACCTCCATAAAGCTTATCACCGTGTCACGTATGATAAACTGTGGGATAAGCTTATGCAGATTTTCATGATGTGAAAATTGGTATCCTTAAATTTTGGTTACGGATCTTTATGCACTACAATGTGGATATGACAGGGTGCATTCTCTTCCCCTGTTTTGCGTTGTATATATACGCGCTAATCGGTGTTCACAGTAATATGCTAGTCAGTTGTCACATATACAAATTTTGTGTCAATAATCTGAGTTACGTAGACGCCAGGGTGCTGCTGCGGCGGCGACCTCTAGTGTCCGACCCTGGTGCAGGCCATGGTACGGAGCGAGAGGGCATGGTAAGCTCCTCCTTTTGCGAAACAGTAATGCTCGCAAAGGAGGAGGCGGGGCGCGTGAGGGAGAGGCAGTCTATGCGCCCTCACGCCCCTAGCCGCCTCAGGAGGAGACGCCCCGTTTTGCTCATTAGAAATACCGTGACCCTGGTATATGGGCTACTGAAGGACCACGGGTGGGTTTTAGTCAGTAAAAGTCTACCACGCCCTCCCGCTCCGCCCAGAGCGAGAGACGTCATTTGATGATTTCCAACCCACAAAAAATAAATAGGTTGCTGCTGAGCCCAAAAATCGGTGGACTTACAAAATTTGTCAATGTGTGTCTTGGCCTCAAATACAAGTTCAAGAAAAGTTTTCTCAAAGTCTTTAAGGCAGGTACAACAACACTGGCACAATTTCAGCTTAGCTTTAAAAATCTTTATAGTTTATCACATTTGTTCATAAATGAAACCTGCTTAGGTTTACTAAAAAGCAATGCAACAATGGAGTCCGTTTTGCAGCTACAAAGCCACCACGAGTTCACGACCGCGGCACTACCGATCCGATAAACAACCATTCTGGTTAATCATGCTCTATGTTATGGCTAATAACATCGGATTACTCCTAGTCTACGCACCGGTCTTCACTCCCTTCTTCTTATTTTGCGGTGTGCCAGATCACCGCGCACTGAGTTACGACTTATTTTAATTTTAACCTAGCAAAATAAACCCAGACAGCTAGGTTTTAAATGCTGGTTCTCTTCTGTCGCCATCATTACAGACTGTAAATACAAAAATGTCTGCAAGGAACTAACTTAATGATTTTATTACTATCCTATCACCATGTTGGGTGTTATAAAAGGATACCAGGCTACTGTCTC
The DNA here is from genome assembly GCA_932294355.1 of Aporophyla lueneburgensis. Classification (NCBI taxonomy): domain Eukaryota; kingdom Metazoa; phylum Arthropoda; class Insecta; order Lepidoptera; family Noctuidae; genus Aporophyla; species Aporophyla lueneburgensis. Next base: position 23,699,649 of record OW028754.1, read on the forward strand.
TCCTTATGATTTAGCATCATAATAAGACTTTTATAGCAGCAAATGGCAAGAGACCTGAAGTTGAGCTGCACTAGCAATACCGTGAGGATATATCATAGTTATATTGTGGAGCAGTGGTGGCCTAGTGGTAACGACCGCGACTTACGAGTAGGTAGTACCTAGGTCGTGAGTTTGATTCCAAGCAGGCGCTTTACTTTGTGTAAATTATTTCATCACCACTGCTCTCAAAACGATGAAGAAAAACATCGTGAGGAAACCGGCATGTCTTATACCAAAAATATGAAAAAATTTATGATTGTAATTCCATATTTAAATGATGAATGTAATCGCAATTAAAGAGAATGTGATACTCATTAGTCATTAAAGCCGTTATAATTAGCGATTGATTGGTAGTGGATATACAAAGTCGGTTTAATTTAGATGCCCTGTAATGCAACTCACGACCTTGCAGTGATGAGGCCACTGTGCCGTAAGCTGGGCCTGTAGTGTCCCTGCCAAACAGGTAGCAGGTTGTCCACGGTGTTGCGTAGATATTTAGGGTGTCGCGTGGTGACGTGGTCGTCTTGTAATATTGTTTTATTTTGTTGGTTTATTCGGAACAGAGAGGCGCGGGCGGCGGCCGTCAGTTGAGTCGCGACCGCCGCCGCGCTACTATAAGCTCGCTATATCCAACCTCGGACAGCGACGCTCGAAACTTCTAAACACATAAAACAGTTAATCAATCAAAATGGCGTACTCCTGGGATAACAGAGTTGAATTTGTTGTGAGATATCTTTACGGTGAGTTTTTGTTATGTTTAACTGCGTGATTCCAATCGTTGATAGATAGATTTTCCTGACGTGGCTGGAAACTTACGACCGCCTCTATTTATTTGTTGTCATGTATTTTTGTGCGGTTACAGCCCAGCTGATTTGGGGAACGTAGTGAGGAAATACCTTTTGAATCTAAATAGGTAATGTCCAGCATGAGATCGCAATAGGTTGGGTTGGTTTCCACATTTCTAAACATTCTCTAATTACCGCTTTTTTTTCTTTTTTCAAGCGGTTTCCCTTTTCCGAAAGTTTAGTCTAAAATCCAAATGTGAAGATAACTATATAAAGAGTTTCAACGTCCTTTAGGTGTAGGTAGCTACGTCTCTTTTACAAATAAAAAGTATCAAACAATCGGTTAATTGTTTTGTATCGTTGGACTTGACCCAGCTGCTTGTCTTTATTTTTAAAATTCATTTATCTTCTGCCTGAGGCGAAGTTATTACACGATATATACAACTTTACGCGGTACCTACTAAATAACTGATTTTGGACTCTGATTCATTCATAAGAGTCTACATACGCTGATGAATCAACAAGACAGCTAGCAATTTGCAGAACCATTACTATTTGCAATGACGCTTGCATGAGGTACATTTATTTGCTCTGTTTAAATAAACAAGGAATTATAAATGTTTCCGTAGTTTATTCATGAAATAGAAGCGCATGGCGAAATGTGGGTGTACTAAAGGTAAATCTATGTCCCCCATCCGGAAAAACCAACCATCCATCGGGAAAACAACGCGCCATGTTATGTTATGACAATTCAAAAGTGCCAGTAAATTGAAACAAATGCTGCGAGTTTGAGTTCATGTTATGAGAACCTTATTCACATCATAGACAAAGGTTTTGTAATTATTTAACCCGGCTTTCCCGGTTTCCGTTGGAAACTTATACCACAGTTCATTTGTTTTGCCAATGTCAGTCTTCTTCTTCTTCGTAACACTCTTGTCAGAGCGGTTGTGGTCCTCATGAAATTTTTTGTCCAGGGGCTGATGTGATTCGCCTCACGATTTCTCGCCATCCAATCCGAGTTTTAGAATTGTCGGTAGCGGAGTATTAATATTTATCTATAAAGGTATAACCATATAGTAAAACATCCTAAGGCCATGGAAAATCAAATTTCATTGCGTGACCTGCACTTCAAACCAAGGAGCATGCTAAGCAGTCGCACTTGTGATAACTACTAACAAAATGGTTATTTCTGATGAATCCAATTAAACATGAATCATTATAACATTTGGAGAAATTTTGTCAGGAGCAAAATGCACTTAATTGGTGTTTAAAATCTGGAAATTGAACCAGATAGTTTTAGTTCTTTGTATCACTTCAATAAGTTCATACTAACAGGTTTGCATCATCAGCTACCTAGCCTTTTCCTGACTAGGTTTGTGTTAGGGTTGGCTTCCAGTCTCACCGGATGCAGTTCGATACCAGAACTTCACATGGAGATTGAACTGCATTAGAGTAATATTCATACCTATAAAGATCAAGCCGAACATGACAGTGACCTGTGCAGAATTCGTGGAGCAATGATAGCCGATCATCAATCTATTAACGACGGAACGCACCCACGAGATCGTGTGTCGAGCCGGCCAAGATTTCACAATTAGGTACTACTTTACTATAACCCAGAACACAATAAACTAGTCTTTGTAGGACAGCTACAGTGCTCAATGAGCAATCTCGAACGCCCACTCCTCAGTACCGATAGGTAATCAATTAACACTTGTTGAGACATCATTATAGGCTAGAATTCGGACTAGGCGATCATTAATGAGATGCGAATATCGGCAAGAGCTATCTAATGTGCTTTGATTTGATTCCGTTTTTAATTACCCTATATATTTATAACACTATTGAATTCGATACACAACACTATGTAGGTTAACCATTATCTGGCATTGTTTTTTTTTTAGAAGCTTTTGTTATTGTCAACCGGTATACGGATTAATTTACAGTTCGATTCTAATTTCGAATTCTGAAGGTGATGGCCCTCACGCTTCTCATTTTCAATTAGTTCCCAGCCACTTTGTTGTCTGTTGCCCAAATCATTTCCCAGCTGGTTCAACCTATAGACAGCTACGTGACGTCTACACGTGCTTCCCAAGTACCCAGATGTCTTCATCGACTATTTTAACATTGGATCTATTCATAAGATTGGCAAATTCTGTTATTGATGTACATAAACTTCCACTGTCCGTTGAACACCCGCGCACTCAATCATCGACATCAATTATATTAAGATTGTTGTTTGGAAAATCACTTATGATTGTGAAATGAAGGATCCCTGGGTTTTGGCATGAGTAGCCTCAATTAAATTAATAGTCTATTGTTTACATGGTATGGCAGCCAACTGGGCAGCCGCGGCTCATTTGCTAACCCGTTGCGACACTGATTGGGGATCGGCATGTTCTGATACAATGTTAATGAACCTCACACTTGTCCCTAGCGCAGGTGTCGTGTCTTGGTATGACAGGAAGTTAATCATCACGTAAATGCTATTAAACTGACAGCATTTTGACGATTAAATTATATATGGGAGCAGCTCAGAGCCCGCCGTCATTATCTAACCAAGAGTTAAGGGAATTAAGACAAGGGAATACAACGGCAATATCCTTGAAGTCTAACTACCCTTGTCAAGAAAACACTAATTTCTAATCTTTGTTAAACCTGTCTCCAGATATCGACAACAACGGCTACCTGGACGCGCACGACTTCCACTGCCTGGCCCTTCGCACGTGCGTGCTCGAAGGGAAAGGCGACTGCAGCGCCGCCCGCCTGGCCAAGTATCAACATGTCATGCTCAGTCTGTGGGAGGAGATCGCGCAGCTCGCGGACTTCGACAAGGTGCCAGACTATGTCGGTTACCCACACTACAAGTACACTACGCGATGTCGGCAACGCTTCGGTGGACGCAATAATGCTATATCTTTGTAGATTGTAGTCTGTAGATGCTACAAAAACTTCTGCATTCTGTTTATGGTCCGCTTTTGTGTAGTCTCGTGAATGTTTGCTTTAAAAAACCATGAAATTAGTTATTGCGGTAAACCTATCTTGGTGTAGAAGAACTTATGTTTATAAAGTCCAGGGTCAAAATTGTACCCATTTTCCAATTTTCAGATCACCTACTGAAGTTTACGAGTTGCCATCATGAAAAAGTCATTGGACTTTCTATAATCATCACCCTCAGTGGTGTAAAAATATCCAGTTTCCTTACTGGTGTTCGACATCGACACAACACTCACATAAACTTATACACTACTTGAAGATTTGATATAGTTACGTACAATACCTATTTGAGAAAAAGTATTATTTGACCTTGCTATACCTATTAGATGTTTAAGTAGTTAGTCCAATTTAATTTTAACACAATCTAAACCAATAATTTCACTATTCCGTAGTTAATTAACAAGAAAACAAATATTAATTAATCTAATTTTCTCTTTACACACACGCACAGCCACGCACACGCTTCCAGCTTTTATTTAATCTTGTAACACCTTACAGCATGTTTTCAATTACAAGTTTTTGCAGGACGGTACAATAACGGTCGACGAGTTCAAACAGGCCGTACAGAACAGCTGTGTTGGCCGAAGATACGAGGACTTTCCTCAGGCCATGAAGGCCTTCATAGAGACCAACTTCAAGATGATAGATATAAACATGGATGGAGTACTCGGTATAGAAGAATATCGATACGATTGCGTACAACGGATGGTGTTGGAGGACATCAAAGTCATAGACGACGCTTTCAACTCCCTACTTAATGTAAGTATTTAACCCTAGATAACTAAACTATTTTCGATGTTACATGGTTACTAAACATTCGTCAAATCGATTACGCCAAATAAAATGCATTTTTTGGAAAAAAAAATACTAACAACACTTACTTCTGACATTGGTACATTCTTTGGATCATTATTTAAGAAAAAATAACCAAAACAGTCGTTAAGAACTATTCCACACAACCACAGCATATATCGATGTTCACCTAAAAGCACACCAACACGAGACTCGCGGGTAGGTGGATCTCGAACGGACGAATGTTTAGTTATCAAGGGTTAAATATGACATGCCGTAATTTATCTAGCTCGCATTCGGATACCCTATGCCTGAAACGCTGCTGAGATGTTCACTAAATTTTCTGATGTAGGTAATGTTGAGTGCACCTCTGAAACACATATATAGGATGGTGCTATCAGCCAAAGTAGGATGCGATTATTGAAACATCTTTTAAACTTCGTAGAAAAAGGCGTGAGATGTTTTCCAATAAGTACTGAGCCATTTCAACAGAAAATCAAAATATAATTAGGTAGATAAACCCTAAAAAATACAATATCAAAATACACTTGTCCCAGCAGCTGTCGACCCACTGATTTTAATTACTATTCCGTAATTTCATTTAACTGTCAATTTGTTTAAGATTTATTTGACTACCACATAAACGTGTCGTAAATTATTTAGATGCTGTAATCATTTGCTCCAATCAATCGTAAAAAGCGGACAACCAGCACAGAAATTAATTGAGCATTGCTCACTGATCTTGTCTTGAGATATTAAATGTTTTGTTCTATCATAAATTATGTCCAATAAACCTTAGTTTTGTCATTTCCCTGGTAAAAGACAATAGCTTTTCTTAAAATAATTTCCCGTCACCAGAAAAGTTCCCATTGTCCCTAATGAATGATGAACAGATGATTTAATAATAATATGTTGCCGTATACAAGACGTATGCCAATAACGTTCAAAATATAGATCGTGTCTAAAACACACTGTTCTAGAAATACTGACTACCTAGCCATGTGGAGTTGGCAACCGATTCTGATGTAAATTGATGACATTGACATGGCTGAGATTAATCCTCATTGCAAATCTTGAGGTGCTAAATAATTAGCTTTTAACAGTGAATTATTCCCAATAGTCCCCTCTAGCCTTGTCCTCCGGGGTGACAGCTGGGAATCGTCTTCCCAGTTGTCACCGGGGTGACAATTTGTGCAGACTGTTCCCTTTGAAAACTGACTAGTGGGGACAAATGGGAAGTTTGTTTCTCAGTTGTCACCGGTAAAATGTAATTACCATAGATTTCAGCTTTTTATTGCTTATGCTACATAGAATCAAATAAAAAAATTAACACAATGTCAACACGCTTACAACATTAGAAAAATATTAATAACTAGCTGATCCAGCGAAATTCGTACCGCCTCAGAATCAATTAATGTTGTGTTAACTTATCAGATCCCACCAACACAAAGCAAAGAGCACCAAGTACCATATACCCATGTTAGACCAAGTTATGACAAACTGGTACTTTGAAGGCATAAAGCGTTTTCTAGCTACCACACACCCATAATAGGTGAGCTCCTACCAAGTTATGCAAACCTGGTACTTCGAAGACATAAAGCGTTTTCTAGCTATCAAACACCCATGTTAGGACTTTGTATTCTTAAATAAGTGTTCTTAAATTTTCTAATTTTCCGCGCATTTTTTTTCTTTCATAAGAACCTTCTCCTGACAATAACAAACACAACGAAAAAAACAAAAGTGAAATCGGTCCAGCCGTACACGCGTCATGGCGTGACCAAGGGAAATAGGGATTCATCTTTATATACCTATATAGATAGATGAAGTAAGTAAATAAAAATTTCAAAAAGTTATAGTATCAAATAATAAAAAAAAAACAACATTATGTTTCCTTTAATAGTACAATCACAGATATTATTAACTTATATTAATACCAATAGTTTTATTTTTATTTTATATAATCTTTACGTATTTTAACAACAATGAGTAACACAACGGGCGGAACTAACAAAGTTTGTGGTAGGAAATGTATCGTCAGTTTAAAAAATATGTTTCTACCTACATTTTGAAAAAAAATTCTAACCTCGGTGTTGCCGTACAAAATAAATTCCGCAATATGTAAAAATTACATAAAATTTAAAAAAAAACATCGATTGGTGTGAATATAAGTTAATAATAATAATAATATAAGCTGGCAACACTGTGTTGACAAGACGTCTTGTATTCCTTATTTTAGAAAAAAATATATATTTAACGCAAATTAGGAAAAACTGTACAATAGAAAAGAAATCCTCGACCTTTAAAACCTTCCGGAATTATAAAAACTACAAAAATCACCATAATGTAAAAAAAACACAAGTTAAAACAGCCGAATCGGGGGTGACATCTGTCATGTCACCCCCGGTAAAATCACAATGAAATGAAAAAATCAAAAGGAATGTGAAGACTACGAGTATGTTGACCCGATCAGCAGCACGAAGAGCACGCCCACCACCTCCGGACTCGTCTCTCAGCTCCGCCTCGCCGCCGCCGGTACCCAGCCCCACTGCGGGCGCTGTGACGACACCGGCCGTGGCAGTTGCGTCGAGCTCGAGCGACGAGTACTTCTCCCCGCCCACGACGCCACCACCTGCTCGTCGACGGGGAGGACGCCGGCCGCCGGACGGTTTAGGACCTCGACGCCCACCGGCCTCTGATAGGGTCCCAGCTCCCGGCGGAAGTGTGCAGCGCATGAGATGGACAAGATCCATCAATGAGAATGTCATGCGCTCATACTATGGGGCTACAGAGGGGGGAAACAATCTGACCGCGTACCGTGTTCGGATGCTCTCTCTTTTTCAGGTGCTTGAGCCAGCTGTCAACGTCTCAACCCAACGACTATCGGATCAGGTGCGGGTCATCCAGCGTAATCATATGTTGGATGACACTGTACTTGATCGCCTACGAAATGAAATGCAGAGTAGCCATGTCATCGCACCCCCGTTGCAGACTGCTGTGGTCCCACCACAGTACTTGACAAGTCAAGCTGATGAGGGGAATGATGACAGGGCTACAAACGTAAGTACCCAGTGCAATGCGGAATTGAGGAGTGCTTTGGAGGATGCGATTCGAGAATATCGGTCCATATCACCCGAACTTAGACCACGCTTACCTCGTTTGCCCATGCATAACAAAAATAGGGCGCTGGTGGCGGCTCTGGATTCGCAGTTGTCAAACTATTTTGATGACTGCGAAGACCTCACTGATACTCATGCAATTCTGTACTGCGCGGCTGTAGCGGCATGTCGTGTAGCTCACGTCAAATTTGCTAGTGACTCTAGAGCTACACGACCAAAACCAGCCGTACCAGCCTGGCAGTGCAGAATTGAGCGACGTATTAGTGGGGCCAGAGCGCTCATCGGCAAACTAATCTGCTTCAGGGAGGGCAATACTCGCCCTAGAGTGATGCGCTTTGTGAGACGGGCGTTCTCAGGGACTGATACCAGCCCTCAGGATTTTATGTCCCGTGTCACAGAGCGCATAGACTTCCTGAAGCAGAAAGTTTATGCATGGGCAAGCCGTATTCGTAGGTATAAGCGGCGAGTGGACCGATACACTCAGAATCGCGCCTTCCAGAGTGATGAAAGGTGGGTTTATAGGGCTTGGGAGCGACCGATCCAAGGTGTGGCTGACACGCATCTGCCGGATAATGATGCCATGTGTTCTTTTTGGCGCAGTATCTGGTCGGTGCCTGTGAGTCACACCGAAGGTGATTGGGCTAGAGAAGTCGAGCGAGCCTGCGATCCTATACCAGAAATGGGGGCTATTACTATCTGCCCCCAGGATGTTGCTCGTGCAGTTCGTCCGTTGCCCAACTGGAAGTCTCCAGGGCCGGACGGGCTGCACAACTTCTGGATAAAATGGTTTGTAGGATCGCACGCTCGCTTGGCGACTCAGTACCAGACTGCTTTGGAGTCTGGTTCGCTACCCCAGTTTCTTACAACAGGAGTTACCCACCTGCTCCATAAATCAGGTAGCACCGCGGAACCCAATAATTATAGGCCGATCACGTGTTTACCGACGGTCTATAAAGTTCTTACATCCATTTTGAGAACTAAAATTTACAATCATATAGACACTAACTCTATCATGTCTGTCTCTCAAAATGGATGTAGGAACGGGTCCCGCGGTACTAAGGAGCTGCTCCTCATTGATATGGCCATTAGCCAACAGGTTCGTCGTTCCCGAAAGGATCTGTCGACATGTTGGATAGATTACAAGAAGGCCTATGACTCGGTGCCACATACATGGCTCATGAGGGTGCTGGAGTTGTATAAAATTGATGCAACTCTGCGCACCTTCCTGATTTCATGTATGGGGCAGTGGAGAACGGTCCTTCGCTATCCAGAATGTCGAAATATCCAAAGGAGCAGCGAACCGATAAGGATCGAGCGAGGCATATTTCAGGGTGATAGTTTGAGTCCACTTTGGTTCTGCTTAGCCCTGAATCCTCTGAGCACACTGCTTGAGGATTCAGGTATAGGCTATCGGTTGAGGAGAGGTGGTCAGGTTATATCTCACCTCCTTTACATGGATGACCTTAAACTCTTTGCCCCCAACAATTTTCAACTGATGGAGTTACTGAAAGTAACTGAAACCTTCAGTAGCGCCATCAGGATGGAATTTGGTGTGGACAAATGTGCGGTCATGCATGTAAAGCGAGGGGAGATTGTGGAATCCGCGGGAACCCAACTCTCGGATTCCATAAACCTCCGAGCCCTCTCCGCATCCGAAACCTATAAGTATTTGGGTATGTCGGAAGCGTTGGGCATCAATGTTACTGACATGAAGCAATCGTTGAAGGAGCGCTTCTTTGGCCGCCTGAAGAAAGTACTTAATAGTCTTTTATCAGGCGGAAACAAGGTGCGCGCCTTCAACGGTTGGGTCATGCCGGTTTTGATGTACTCTTTCGGCATACTCAAATGGACTCAAACCGAACTCGACGCCGTGGATAGGAGGGTCCGTACGCTGCTGACTGCATATCGAATGCATCACCCACGGTCATCGGTAATGAGGCTGTATATCCCGCGAAAGTGTGGAGGTCGAGGCTTTTTAAACGCTAAGACTCTCCACAATCGCGAGATATGCAGTCTCAGGGAATATTTCCTAGAAACCGACGTGGGGATGCATCGAGATGTGGTCGCGGTTGACAAGGGCCTCACCCCGCTCTCCTTGGCTAACGAGAACTGGCGCAAACCTGTAATACTTGACACTAATGACCGCATGGAAGTATGGCAGAGTAAGGAGCTCCACGGACGCTTTTTCCGGGCCCTACATGGACCCGATGTAGATACACTAGCGTCCGTAGCCTGGCTGCGTTTCGGTGACCTCTTTGGGGAAACCGAAGGTTTTGTCTGTGCAATTATGGACGAAGTTATGATGACGAACAATTACCGGAGATTTATTGTGAAAGACGGCACGGTTGACATCTGTCGGGCATGCCACCGTCCAGGAGAATCAATTAGACACATAATCTCCGGATGTTCTCGTCTAGCTAACGAAGAATACTTGCATAGACACAACCTAGTAGCCAGGATTATCCATCAGCAACTTGCTCTTAAATACAGCCTTGTGGAATCGGAAGTGCCGTACTACAGGTATGTGCCCGACCCAGTTCTCGAAAATGGAAATATCACATTGTACTGGGATCGATCCATCATCACTGACAGGACTATTACCGCAAATAAGCCTGATATAGTGGTGGTGGATCGAGTAGAGCGGCGCACAATGATTGTTGACATAACGGTCCCACATGACGAGAACCTCGTGAAAGCTGAGAAAGATAAACAGATCAAGTATCTTGACTTGGCTCGCGAGGTTGTCGACATGTGGGATGTGGATTCAGCGATCATTGTGCCGATAGTCGTCACAGCCAATGGGTTGATAGCCAAGAGCCTCGACCAACACCTAAGGAGGCTCTCGTTAGGCAGCTGGGTCAAGGGCTTGATTCAGAAAGCGGTACTTCTGGACACGGCTCGCATCGTCAGGAGGTTCCTCTCTCTGGAGCCCTGACCGCCGGTAGCTTGGACCCTGTTCCCGATACCGGTGGGCTACTATTTTTTATATTTTTAAATGTTTTATTTATATTCTAATATTTAAAAATATAATTTATATGTTTATATACTGAAATAAAGGAAATAATAATAATAATAATAATCATTTATTTCGGACATAATTAAAATCCATAATGAGTTAGTAACAGAAAAGCTTACAACTATGTTAGTAACCTTAGACAAAATAAATTAATCAAAAAAAAGTTTATCTACTTCATAAATTTAGTTCATAAATTTTCCCTCTGCACCGGGCAAGCAGGCATGCCTACGGGACCAGTGCGCCAGGAAAGGGCAGTCCGGTCTTTCAGCAATAACGCTTAGGATGCTGTTGGGACTCCCACGTATCCTACACATCAAGGAGGCCGCCCTTTTGCGCATGATAGCTTCAAAACTATCTATGCCTGCTTGAGCAAACATGCCCGACGCGCTACAAAACCGTGGAAGCCCCAGCAGCACCCGGAAGGCGTTATTATATTGAATACGAAGAGCGTTGTAGGCCTTCTGCGTATACTTGATCCACAGGCTGCAGGTGTAAAAAGTCTGGCAGTAGGCCTTAAACAGAGTAAGTTTCACTTCTTTAGTACACCTAGCAAACCTGCGGGCCAACATATTACATCGGACCGACAACGCTCTTCTCTCTCTCTCCAAATCATCATCATCACTCAAATCCTCATTCAAAACGTGCCCAAGGTATTTAAATTGAGACACTCTCTTAAGTGGTTCCCCATAAAGGAAGACTGGAGGAACCGCCTTAGGTTTTCGGGAACCAACACGAAAAACCATGACCTCACTCTTCCTGACATTGTACTGGAGTCCATGGGCCGTAGCGTATTGTTCACACTGTCCAAGCAACCGTCTGAGTGCATCAATCGAAGGACTCAGCAGCACCATGTCGTCAGCATAACTTATACTATTCATGACCTTGCCATCAATAGAGCATCCGACTCCAGTGCTGCCGAGCTCCTCCACCAGCTGATTGACGTATAGGCTGAAAAGGCCTGGAGAGGTCAAGCCACCTTGCCTCACGCCACACTCCAGCCCATACTCAGCAGACAATGCACCCGACCATCTATATTCTGTGATTGCTATTAAAGGAAACAATGTTTTTATTTTTTTTATTTGATTCTATATAACTTTTTTGACATTTTTATTTACTTACTTCATAGTTAATATTTTTCTAATGTTATGTTAATTTTTTTATTTGATTCTATGTAGCATAAGCAATAAAAAGCTGAAATCTATGGTAATTACATTTTACGGGTGACAAATGAGAAACAAACTTCCCATTTGTCCCCACTAGTCAGTTTTCAAAGGGAACAGTCGGCACAAATTGTCACCCCGGTGACAACTGGGAAGACAATTCCCAGCTGTCACCCCGGAGGACAGGGCTAGAGGGGACTATTGGGAATAATTCTTAACAGTCCCTCGCATATCTTCATTATAAGCCTATTGCAGCTATCCATTACTGGTGCAGGCACTAAGCCAAGCCAATATATTGGGATTTTTCGCTAAATTGGTGCTAAGATTTTAAGTCCTAAGTGCAGGTAGATATAGGTATGTACTTACTATCTGATCTAGATGCAATAATGTTTAAATAGTAGTCAGATCATTAATTCATGAATAAATCAAACAACATCTTTGAAGTTCTACAAAATGTATAATTTTGTAATGATTTAGAGTGCGCTTACATTAAACACGTCCGCAATAACTTGCAGTTACAAGAAAATTATGAATGGGATATTTAAATATGAGTAATGTTTAAATGTTGTTAATATTTTACGAAAAAGCAAGTTGTTTTGCTTTAAATTTTATTTACTTAATATAGAATTACTTTCGTCCACATGTCGAGGAAGTGAACGATAAAAACATCGTATAAATATTTTGTAGCAGAACCATAACAACAGTGAACTAAATATCTTTAGAGAATTAATTATAGCGAATACGCTACAGAAATAACCACATAGGTAATAAGCGTTATAAAAAGCGATAACCAGAAATAAAATTATGCAACAAGACGAATAAAACAATAAAGAGCTTTCTTCCTGGCGCGTAGCCAATGGTTGCGTACGGTCGTGTAGGCACATCTTCACACTTCTATGAGTAGTTAAGTCGACGTAGACACGGATGTATTAATGTCGTGGCGGGTTTTTTTCGTATCTCCAACGCAATGCCGAGAGTTGACAATCGGACAGTTTGTTTTTTAACACGCAAAGATGCACTCTCCTGCCAGGGTCGCGGAATTTTTCGAAAGTTACCGTGGCCCTGGCATAGGCAACTGAAAGAACATGGGTGTGTTTTAGTCAGTAAAAGTCTGACACGCCCTTCGGCTCCACCCAGCGCGGGAGACGTCATTTGATGATTTCCCACCCACAAAAAAAAAAGAGATGCACTGTGTTGTATTTACAATGCTCGGTTCAACATTGATAGTTGAAAATAGAGTGTCATAAAAATCTCACCGCGACGTTTTTACGGCCGTGTGAATATGGAGAAACTCTTCTTCCACGCTGCGAGAGCAATCACTGCCGGGATCACAAGTGAATTGGCAGGCGGACGTTAGTTTATGTTCCCGCGCCTACAGGTGTCTCATCAAACGAGATTTACCGTGGCATGTGACGTAAGACATCAACGAAAATTTTATGAGGCGAAAGGAACCAAACAGAAACGTGTTATTTTGTAGGATCTTGTTATTTTGCCGTTTTAAATATGTAGCATTAAAAGGGTGATTGTACACGCGAACCAATTATGTACGTACTGGAGCTAGAAGTAATCGGATTAAATAGACCAAGATTATTCTGGACATTGAAGCATCAATAAGTATAAATGAAATGAAATGAAATAATTTATTTGCCAGAATATAGGTATTTACATAGTAACATGGTTAAATCATTTGCGTTTCACTATATTCGACTTATCAGTCGTGCAAATATTTCTAGTACATGCATAAACATCATGAAATTACATCACCGTCATTAGTCATATACACCATAATATAGATGGATTGGTCATGTTGAGAGGATGAATGCAGGGCGACTAACAGAAGGTATTAACATGGGTGGAAACGCCGAAAAGGGACGCCGTAAGAGGTCGTTTAGTGACCTTATGGTGATGTTCTTTAGAAAGGTCAGACGCGTTGATCTCACAACCGGCATGTATGACCAGTACCCCAGTGTGTTTCTTTTTACCATCTAGACTTAACGCAACCACCACGTTCGGCATTCCAAATGTATCTTCGTCTAGAGCGTCGTAAACTCACACTAGAGGACACGATGTATGACGTATACGAGACAAAAGGAGTAATTAAGGATCGTAGCGGCTGGTGTACTGTAGTTTCTGACCCGCGGAAAGGATTAACTTTATGTATCTGATCATATCACCATGGTAAGGCCATGTCTGATACAAGCTGTTACTATTTTAGTTATGTACTCATAGCAACTTCTGGCTCGGGTTAGTACAGTCAGTGCCCTGCATTACCTGACCCCTTTTCCACATTTCTTCTGTATAGGAGGGGTCAGGTAATGCAGGGCACTGACTGTACCTAGATACTTACTTCTTGTTGACATTACAATATCCTTCCAGGACGACGACCGCAGGAGAGGTGGGCTGACACTGTCGAGATACCAAGAGCTGTTCGCTCAGTTCCTGGGTGACGAAAGCGACAACTGCCAAGCGATACATCTATTTGGACCATTAGAACTATAATCATAGCCTTTCTTAGTCTAGTTAGGCATACAGTTATGACTGAGACACCTACCAAATATTACCACCTAAATATTGACGAAATTCTACCCACTATTACTCGTATTTCAAACATTTTAAGAGAGAGTTGGGAAATCATGTATTATTATTTTTTATACTGTCAATAAATCCAATTAAAGTTATAACTACATTACTGTCACAAACATACATATATTTGTGAAAACATTTTAGTCGCAAGCTTGTTTACAAAATTACGTTTATATTTCCAACGCAGTGCGGAAAACGCGCCAAAAATACACAAACGCTGCGTCGATACTATTTAAAAATAAACCTTAATAGATTTTAGACTAGCACAGTCTGTATTATGTGTTCTGAATTACGTAAAGTTTCCCAACATACTTCACTTCGGTGATTTTAAAACGTTTCTTTATTTATTTTTATTTCTTGGCGTGATTGATTAGTCTTTACAATGCTAGAGATTTGTTTAGATATTTTTATATTACCGTCCTATATGTTTCCTAAATATTAATTATATTTAATTATTTTTGTATTTCGTTTTACGTGAATTTTATTTATGGTGTCTGTTTTTAATTGTGAAACATTTTTTTTAAGATTTTTGGAATGTTGAATTCTCCTTTTTATTTACTGTATGGTATCATTATAATTATATTAAAGTAAGTAAGTGCAAGTAAAACAACGAGAAACAATCTGGTTTTCATGCAAATCTAATGTAATTCTATTAATAAGCAATGGCAGTTAGTTTTAATGAAGTTTGTGGGGAATGTGCGGGATATGTTGTGCTCAAACATACAAAATGAATCTAGTCACCGCGGTGTAAAAATGTATCCTTAATTAACTGTAAATATTTTTTTTTGTTAAAACGGAAATATACCGAAATAAATTGTTACGATCTAAATTATTGTTTTTTTTTTGGTTTTTTTTATGAATTCTCATTCGTTGTCTTATTATTATACAGGGTTAAATTGAATAAGCTGGCAATAGTTTACTAACATAATGGGTATCGATATAGAAAAAAAAAATAAGAAAATAAAATTCATCATTTCATCTTTGGTCAAAACTTTAAATTATTCTGACATGTGCGGCGGCCAAACAAATGTTATGTTTTGGTTTTTGGAAATTCGTAAAAAAAAATAGTTTATCGAAAAATAACAATAAAAGCCTCAAGCCCATCGAATGAAGAAGGAAAACATTTTTGTTTCATGTTTTCTGTGTCGATACCCAATACGTGGGTAAAGTATTGCTAGTAAATAAAGTAAGCCTGTATATTCCATCGTTCAGTCGAACCTAGGCCCAAGAAGAAATATAAGCACGTTAATGGATAATGGTGCATAGTATGTGTAAAGGCCACAAACTACAACAAGAATGATAGTCAAATTTAAAATCACGTAAATATTAGATTTTCTCCTTTATTAAAAATTCTATTACACAGATTTTACATATATTGAATGTGACGTGAAACATAAACTTTAGATAATACGTACAAATTACACTATTAAAAACTTTAAATAGACATCAAATATTTTATTTACCTCTATATACATTTACATTTTTATACCTACATACATTAGTAAGTACAATTTACATAAAGTCAAACGAAAATAAAAACACCAAGGATGTGGGGATCAATTTGAAGTTTCTAGAAAACCATTTCATGACTTTTCTTTAAGCAAGTACAATTCTTAGCGACAAGTTCTAAAATGGTGAAAAATCATTTTTTAAGAGTTATCCATCAGTGTGACAGAATGTTTAATAAAAAAAGTCGAAGGATGTTTCGCAATAGAATGGTAAAATAATAAAGATATTTACAAAAATGTTCGAAAAATAGATTCCACAGAGGTATACATAGTTAATAAGAGTTACTACTTATTACTATTACGAATAATATGTTTTTTTTTCACAAACGGTATAGAATTTAAACTATGAGTTAGGCTGTTTACAGCAGTCAGCTAAAGTAAGGAAGATTCATCGAGTGATATACTTGGTACCATCCAACTGATATCTTCATGTTAATTTAGTACAAAAAGCTAATTTTTATTCAAGTTACGCTTTCGATCCGCCTTTGTATACAACACTTTTACTATGTCATTTAATAACTATGATATATATATTTAAATCCAGTTATTAATTCAAACTGTTTCTGTCTCAAAGTGTACATTTTAAGAAATATTTAAAAATAATACCAGTTACATTTTACTTTTTTTACCATCAATTAGATTTTTCGCTGTCGGCAACTCCGATGATGCTGACTAAGCCACAATGCTATAATTTTCAAAGCAACGCATGCTTCTAATACAATATTTTGTCAAATTTTCAATATAACACCATTAAAAATAGAACAACACATAACATTACTCTCTGTTCACTTTTTTACCTTCGTATTTTCATGAAATACACAATTTTAAACTTGCATGGCAGTTTTTCATTTGCGTAAATAAAGCATAGTTTTGTATCCATGTTTCATTTTTAGAAGTACATAATCGATTCTAGTAACAAATATCGATATTCACAAATTAGCCTATGCTTTAGCGTCAAATTGACTCTTGAAGGCACAGCCCACAGAAAGCTTTGCTAACCTTACGCTACCAGTCAAGACATTAGATAAGATCATTCAATCTCTATAAGTATTTACATAATCATTCTTTAGTCCCAATAAGATATTTCAACAACGAATTGACTTCTCCCTTATAGCTTAAATTACCCGCTCTCCCTTTTCAGCCACCTCATAACAAAACTATAGCTAAGTTGCCAACCAAATTATACATTTTTCTAAACATTGAAAGCCTTTAACAATATGTTTTTTCTATCTAACCTTTGGATAGGTACCTACTGGAGTTCTATATTATAACTAAGGTATACACTAACTACATATTACAAAAGGATTGATTATAAACCTCTGACTTTGTCACAATATCCTACTGATCAGTATTTCTACGACTTTTTACCGATACGCGACCATCAGCACGTCTTGTTAGAGTTGAGAATCGTTCACATATTACATAGAGCAAGCGAAAAGGAAAGTACAGTCACTAAAAGAAGAAAATAACCAAGGTCGTCGGATATAGCAGAAGTTTAATTAGAAACCCATTGGTGTTTTCGAATGAAATTTAAGTTTTTTTTTTATTCAAAAACCTCCATCGGTTTCTTAATTAACTTCCACTATGTCCTACGACCCTGATTACTTATCTCTTTTGATGACTGTATATATTGTTCATATGTTACTTCTAATTTGAATTTACTCATCGCTTGCACTACATAGTGTAAACAGGTCTCTATGAGAACTCCATATTATTATGATGCAAGGATTATCCAGTATATTATTCCCATATATATTATCCTATATCTTAACCTACTGTATCATTTACTATGAGAAACATAAATTTAATATCATTTCATCATCACTTGGAAAAGTGTCTCATTCAACCTGTAAAGTTTTGGTTGAAATTCGGAGGTAAATTTTCAATAATTTATCTATTCGGTGTTTACTTACAAATATACATTTTCATATATATTCGCGTTTTTATTAATACTTTAAACATCACTACCCTGCTTTGGACGCTTGCTAACAAAACTTCTGTAAAAGATAATTTTGTAGTAGTTTTTCATTTACATAATACACTATGTCATAGTACCACAGCCGTTTTAATGTGATTTTTATATTATAAATTAGAGTAGAACTCTTGATTCTTCTACAAAATTATCCGATACAATAAGATTAAGTTGCTTGTGTCCAAGCTCAAACACTAAGTTAGGTTTGCGGGCTGAATAGTAACAAGATAAATAAAATCAAGTATTTTTAGATTATAATAACATTGCTGTTAGCAGCATTAATTAATCACTTCCAAAAAAACTCTCTTTACTAAATAAAAACAAATAAAGTTAACTATATTTTCGTAAGTTTATTTTACTTTATTTCATAATTGATTCCTTTAAAATATGATTTATATAAAAATGACAAAGCTCCCAAATTATTTTATAGATCCCCTATTATTTGGTACAAACTAAATACTTAAGATTTATCATTCTTATTTCTAATGCATATCACAAGTGAATAGCTATCTTCACGGGTACATATATTCCTTAAACTGCGCAAGATTTTGTCAACAGCATAAAAATTACCAACCTTAAGCCTAACACTATAAGGTTGAAAACGTTAATTCGTGATTCGTCAAAACATATCCAGTCATTTTACATTTAACTTACACTATAATTTCGCTACATAGTTCACTGTTAGAGTCCATTGTCTTTCACTAATACAGGCCTAAGATTTATACAATAAGGCTTTAAGCGCCATCTATATTATTCTGAGATCGATGTAACTAAATGGTGTGACTCACCGAATTGTGTAAATCTTAGTGCGTGTGTGAGGTTCACATCTCATCGGTGAGGCCGTTGACGGTGCCGCTGCCGGAGGCGCGCGGTTCGCTCGGGGTCTCCTCTAGACTGCCGTAGGTGGGACCGCCCCGCGACTGCACTCGCCAACGTCCCCGACGACGGGTTATGCCTGACGGAACATCAAATTGTCATGACATCCGAGTGGCCCACACAGTCCTCTACACAGCTTAGCAACAATATCCTAAACCTCAATGTATCTTCAACAGCTCGACTGAAATATATTCATGCCAAAGTTTTGAAAACACAGCAACATCTAGAAATGTGACATGAAACACTGCCAATTTATCATGCGGTACATTTAATTTCATTAGACGTGGAAAACAAGCATGGACGAATAGGTGGAGTGATTTTAGAGATTAGATTATATACAACATCTGTAAACTGATGGTAGAAAGTGTAAAGTTTGTAGATACAGTCACGCATGCTTGCTTAACATTCATTTAAATTAATAAAAACTGGATGAATCCGGATCACAATCACCGGTAATATGTGGAAAACAGGTGAATGACCAAATGCTATAAAAATGAAACATGGATGAGCTCAAGTGCCTTCATAAATGGAAAAGCAACTTGAGATAATATTATGCTGAATGTTTGACGATGAATTTGTCGTGTATTTTTTAATCTATGCGGAAAAACTGGTGTAATTTTTAAAAAAATCTTGCGGGAAAAACCAATATTAAATGACTCAATCATTAGTTATACCAAAAATCATTGAGATTAAATATACAATTAAAAATACATGATATTATACTATCATTGGCAAATAACGGTATCACTACCCGGAATAATCGGTATTATTATGTGATAAGTGACACCGATGATAACGTTACAACCCAAAACGTTATCGATTACCGAGATAACAGTATGAGAGTGACTTCCTACTGGTTTTAATGATAAAAGAACAGTCAACAGGGCAACACGCACCTGCGGTCTAAATTCCGTGATAAAATAATAATTAGTTTTTTTTCAATTTATTGTGCACAAATATATTTTTTGTATTTCTAATCAATTGTTCTATTGTGGTTTTTAACACGTTAATTGTCTGTGTAGCACACAATATTTATTCAATTGGTGAGCAACATATAGACAAATTAATGTGTTAACATGAGAACATTAAAAAAAAATGTGATCATTTAGTGCACTTCAGTCAGTTTTGAATTTAAACAAACTAAGTGATAGTGCTTTTTTGTAATAAAAAGTAATCCTTACGTTGTTTTGGGTCGGGCTGAGAAGCTCCTTAGGCATAAGGAAAAATTTATCAATTAAATTTTGTAATCAGTTGTACATTGGACCTTTATTTCCTAGTTCAACCTGGTGATATGCTATTTGCCTACATACTGCTTCTATTATGCTTTATGTGGTGATCCGAAATCGACGTAAACAACGACGTAATATTATCGCGGCCAGTTTTTTTTGTGCACTGGATATTCAACTTACGGCTTAGTGCCGAAAGTTCAAAATCGAACAGGTGTATTTTAACACGGTGAAATGCACTCTGTTGGATTCTCAAAGGTCGGTTCAACACCGAAAGTTGACATTCCAGTGCATGAAATAATCCTGCTGTGATATTTTTACGTTCGTTTTACGTCGACTAAATACTGAATGATGGTGCCGGCTTGTTAGACCATGCTTAAGTGCAAAACGTACTTGAAACATTCAACTCTAAGAATTACAGTGTATTAGAGCTGTATTAGTTTACTTCATGTGTTTGAAATGTTATCTTCTTGCCAATTTGCACTTAAAATGAACAACATGTTTTATGAGTCAACCTAAACATGCATAAATGAAATGCATACCTGGCAACACTGAGCTGTGCACTCATACCATGCATAGGTGCTTTACAACTAAAAAATAAAACAAAAACAAATAATTAAAAAAGCATAATTTATTTTTATTATCACAAAATCTGCCTGACAATATGGTGCCCTTAGATACAGAACTATTTCCCTCTAAATTAAGTAAGTACTAACATTAAGTAGGAGATTCCCATCGTTTGTGATAATTTCTTTAACAATTTCATTCAGCATTTGGCATTCACTAAGGAATATATTTGTTTAAATTATAACATTTTATGTTTAGTAGGAACTTAGAGGGGAGCTTAAAGTAATCGAAATCTCTGAAGGATCACAAATTAATAATACAGATTGTACAAAACAAACAAACGTCATTGAACTAAAATAAATATCATTTGTTCTTAATTTCCAAGTCGTTTTACAGTTGTACCTGTAAAGACAGATACTCCTTGCATTTAAAGCTTTCTATTATTGAAGGAGCGAGACGACCAACACCAAGCGTCAGCTTATACCATTAGTACTTTATCGTTTATCCCTTTTGTTAGTCAGAATTTAGGAGAAAAAAAATAATAATAAAAAAACAATACAGTGTGCTTTACACAAAGCCTAAGTTGTAATGTGGAGAAATTGACCATAGGTATGAATGAAACGGATCTCTCCGATTGATGACACTGCCTTCGAAAAAGTCTTCAATAGAATGAATTTCTTTTTGACCATACAATGAAAAATGTATAACATGTATCTTATAAAAATAAAACTTTTTTTTTATCAGAGCACTGGTGTTTTATTCCATACACATTAATACTGTTAAAGACTACACAACACAAAATGCCAAAATGTAGAATATTAGCAAATTCTACACACCGTGAAGACTATGGTTTTAGCACACGGTGTACACTCTATTGTCTATACTCTTTGAGTCTAATCTATGCACACAATGAATAATATATTTCTTCATCCCTCCCACAAATATTCTCTTCGTCAATTTCTCACACACACAAACAATCTAAACTAGGATACAGGCTGATTGTTCTAACTTATTCTACAATATAAAGCGTGCAAATAAAATATTAATTTGTTGATATTTCACATTAAATGGAATTCTTTAGAGCCCATTTTATTTTGGCGTAGATTTTGCGCCTATTGCAATTGGTTACTAATACAGGCGTAACTAAGGCTTTTTTTAAACTGTAGATTGTTAAAAAAATATTCTAATAAATTGATTCTATTTTGGATAACTTTATGCATGTAGGATGCATACTATTTTTGTTTCTGATTAAATGATTTATGTTGCATAGTGAGCGATATGTTCTGAAGCCTGTTTAGTTACGCCAATAGTCAATAATTATAAAAAATAAATATTATTTCTATTTAGTAGTTAATTGATTTTTGCTACCACACTGCCTTGTTCAAAGCTTTAAGTACTGTTGTATAAGTACGTAATAATCCATGAATTATTTTACTTTCTAAGCCTGAACTGTAAAATACCCTATGAAATTAATTTAATTACCTATTTATTAACTACGAAGAGTATAAGCGTCTCCTTTGTAAATATAAGTACTTTAGCGGTGTGCAAACAAAACAAAGGCAGTGACACAAAATAATAAATATACATCAATAAATAAAAATTAATAAAAAAATAAAAATTTAAATTCGAACTCAATAGGAATGATCGCTACCGATACACAGCTAGGAATACAACGATCGATACATGCAAATTACAATAAAAAATATTATATTCGTGATATTTTTACACAAAAAAGGGTGTCCCCAAAACCGTTTTGGTTAGAAACCGACCCCTTGCCGCGGCATTTGCGATTTGAACACTTTTGTAAACGAATAGCTCACTACCGTTAATATTATAATCCCGCTTAATGTAATAGGTAGGCAGTAAGAACTACTCATAAATGAGGTTAAAAGTGTATCAAATCACAAGCACCGCCGTATACAATAAATGCTTTCAACAATATTAATGGGAAGAGAACCATAGTCCCGCGTCGACATTTCTGTGACTTAAGACCGACCGAAAAGTTACTTATACCAATTCTTTGGCGTAAGTAAAATAATATATAATTTAAATTTTTAATCTAATTTTTTTATGGTAACGTCTAATTCGATTATAATCTCTAAAGAAAAATACTTATAAAGGTTCTGGTCGGTCCGAGTCACAAAAAGGCCCATAGCTGTAAGGGTATCAGCAACACTATAATACTATAGGACCTTATCATGTGCTACTTGAATGTTTGATGGGTCTACTCGACGCATCCGAGTCGCAGCACCTTCCCACTTTACAATACACCGATGCGTTAGTACGGGAACTTGTAACGAGAATGAACGGAGCAAATCAATGGTAATCATTTATGTGAATGCATGGCGAACGATAGCGGATTACAAGGTAAATTATGCTCTTAGATTCGTTAGGCATTTGAACTGAAAATTAATATTTATATGAAATACCCGCTGAGGCAAAATTTTAGTTTTTGTAACAGGTATTTCAATGAACGGACTATTTTAACGCTAATGTATAATGAGTTCTAGTCACTGAAGTTAAAATTAAACTATGGTCTAAAATGGTCCATTACGAACGCTATGCCACTATGCTAAGTCACGCGAGTAACTCCCCAGCGCTAGTACGTACGTGTTCATTCTCGCTATAGTCAAGTTCACGCGGGAAGCGTTTCAAAGTTATACTGGGTGTATGCGTGTCCCTTCGCATCTCTTACTCTTGTGAGCGACGTCTCTGCGACCGCCACGTCCTTGCCACGCAGCAGCTGGTTGGCCAACTTCTGCTTGTTCACTGGCGAACCTGTAACGAGGACTCGAGTCACCTGCCTGACGTACTTGACGCTACATGCGTGTTAACACACTCTATGTTATGTGTAGCAAACTCTTTAGTAAGTGCGATGAAGTGTGATCGTGCAGAAATGAAATTTAAAAGCAAATAGCGTGTTCTTTATTAAAATTCTAGTTTATTGGAGATTTGATTAACTTTTACAGTGATTAGTTTGCTGAATTTGAATAATAATCATCCTTTTTAAATCAGAATGATAGTAAAAATATAGATGATACGATTATCATAATCAGGTAAAAACTGATGAGCATGTTGAACCAAATTAGCAGTTATATATTTCAAAAGGTTCATAATGTTTAAAAATACAACACCTGTGACTTTGCATAGTATATTTTATGATCCAAAAGTAGCGAGTTTCTGTACACGTTCCTCGCACAAGCGTCTAGTGAAATCACCTCCACTGTTAGTAAGGCACTACCAACGTTAATGAGTTAGAAAAGGCGAAAAACAAAAAATAAAAACAAATATTCACGTAATGTCGCTTTTCAAAGCTATAGAATATTATGTCAAAACATCTATCGGTTGAAAAGGTCCAATATACAAGCGAAAGATAAAATAAAAATGTGCAGAAACAATAATGTAATAAAATAAAAATTAACGAAGACACAGCATGCAAGACCGTAACGAAATAACTTATAAAATATAAATAATAATAATATCGTCAACAAATTGTGTGCGGGTGCAGGACACAGATGTTGCGACGAGGCATAACACGTGACACTATAGCTCATCATCATCATCTCACGTTCACTGCTGGAGATAGGTTGGGCAGGCGGGTTGGCGATCGCACTATGGTTATAAAATGTAAAGAGAACGCAGCTGCCCATTCTCTAGTAAGTTTAGGTCATATTGACGAAAAGGGATCGACTAGATTCGACGAATATATATTTGATGCACAAGCACTTCGCCCTGCGACTTCGTCTGCGTAAAACTTAAGGCTCATGTTAGTTTTGAATAAAGTGGCTTTGCATAGGCGAAATATTTTTTTTAAATCGGTTAAGTAGTTATTGAGTGTATCCATTATAAACAATCAAATCTTTCCTGTTTAGAATTTTTGTGTAGATTTGATTAGTTGAGATTGACGACCAAACAACAAAGTTGTCGTGAGGCAGTTTTCTTAGAGGCATCGTATTTTGATGCAAAGTAAGCTCTATAGCCCTAACCACCGGCTGTTTGGATCTCCTCTAAGTTCAACAACGAGGATTCGGGCCGATCGGAAAATAGTTCGGTACTTCGGAATGAACCATTAACTATCTCGGATTTTTTTTCTTTTTGAACTGTCTAATCGTGTAGTCATGAGTACTTAGTCCGTAAAACGCCTGCTATAACTTTAACCGAAATTACGGATTTCGTGCTTAGGAGTACCCATGATTCGATAACGAACTTGAAAAGTGGGTGCTTATTTTTTCACGATATTTCTTTTTAGTCTTTTAAATTGTTTGTAAAAACACATCTTCACGTAAGTCGGATTTTGTTTGACAAGGTAACGACTTAAGCGAAGCCTGGGATGCATCGTCATAAAATCAGTTAAGATCTCATGAAGGTTGATTGTGAGCATAAACAGTAACACGTGTTAAGTCTCGTCACAGCCACTATACTACAAATCACTTACCGATATAGCTGAGCATGACTGGTAGGAAGATCAGGCCGTGAGCCGCACCCAGCACAACGATGCCCAGGTACATTCGGAAGTAGAACACCTGGAATAATGTAACTGCTATAGTCTTCTCTTTCAAAATAAATTAGATATGCGGTCTAAGGGATTGAAGAAGAATGAAGGTCATCAGTCATTATAATAGCTAGCTACTTCGACACAGCAAATGACTTGTCATCCAAGTTCGGAATTGAAATGAATTGCTTAAGAGTACATTTTACGGCGACAGTACAGAATAGTGGAGAGCTCCTCCTCCCCCCTGTCGCCCGATAAATTTCAGACTCACTAATATTCCCAAACTGGTTGGTAAATTGAAAACTAACCATTGGAGTGTCAGCAGCGAGTGGTTGGCGACAAGCGAGAGGAATTTGTCAAACTGGTAACGTGCGGTTATTGCGCCGGAGCGGTGTGGTCATAAAATGAGTGATGACCTATTAAGTCTTCCTGTCCCAGTTATTTGCCGTCTCGTGAGAGAAGTAACTGTTATAGTATTAGTTTCAATCGCTAAAGTAATTTTGGGAGACTATATTTCTATTGACTGGAATGGTTTTATGATTTCTATATTATACAGGATAAGTTTTTAACCAGTGCGCAAATTTTAACAAATTAAATTTAAAGGAGTTTAAATAATAACCATGCAACATTTATTTTAATATATCTTAGTACAAAAAAAAAATAGTTATCATTAACGAAAGATGTTTATATTGAAACTGGTTTTTATGGTAACTTGCGCGCGGCGCCGGCGCGTTGGCGAAGGTGAACGACCGATCGTAGCTACAAGTACCTACCAGCTGTTCGGTCGGTCAAAATTCTAAGTTCAAAGTACCTACGCCGGCGCGTGTTTACTGACCTATTCCTACTGTCGATATCATATTACGAAATATGTAGGGTGTCCACAGTTTACTGTTTTAAGGTCGGATAAAAATTAAAAAAAAGGATTGAAAAAATTGTTGAAATGTGTTCTATTACTGATACTGAAACACCAAAAAAAAAAATTGAGCACTGTTTTAAAAAAAAAACCTGTATTTTGTGATATGGTTGGACCAACTGTGAAATGTTTTGCACTGTGTATATTAACCTAGAATGGAGACAGTATTAGTTATAAAATCAAATAGATTAGATATCGTACCTGGAATATCTGGCTCTTGGCGGTGCCCAGCACGATGATGCCACCGAACTTGGTGAGCGTGATGCCGGACAGCACGGACGAGCCCATGCGCGTGAGTGCCTCCGCGGCGCGCGCCACGCGCGACCCGCCGCCCGACACGCTGAACGCGTGCACCACGTGCGAGCAGAACTCCACCGCGATACCCACCGCCATCACCTGCGGGGACGTGTGTGTTAGCGAACCTGGCTAGCTAGTACAAGTACTGATAGACATGCGCGGCCATCGAGTTATAGCCGTGAAGATATCGCCGGGTGGAGATTGAGTCGTAGTTTCGATTCAATCTGACGGCAAGACGAAACTATGCTTTGGAGTCGATTGCGGACTCCCGGCTACCGTAGGCGCGGGCTTACGGGTGGCGAGCAATGGGTAGCTCGCCGCCTGGTAAGGACCAGGCTCTTTCGAGGCACGTAGTGTTACACGCGCGCCTCAAAAAATGTCAGCAGTAATGAAGGGTTACCGCGGCCATGGCATATAGGCAACTGAAGGAATACGGGTGGGTTTTAGTCATTAAAAGTTTGACACGCCCTTCCGCTCCACCCAGAGCGGGAGACGCGATTTGATGATTTACCACCCACAAAAAAAAAACATGCGAGTTTCTTGCCAGCTCTTCTCCATATGAATCAACAATTTAGAACCGAGCACCTAGCTTCTGACGTATCATAAGTGCCCTTGTAACTTTATGTGAAACTAGCTTCTGCCCGCGACTTCGTCCGCGTCAAATTTTTGCTCCCCTGACCCTTCCCGTCGCATCGATTTGCCTGCTAGTTTTCGTCCATTTTTCGTTGCTGCTCGCTCCTTTTGAGTTATAGTGAGTCAACCTTAAAAGATAGACATATGCTCTCGCAGATTTTTTTTTTAAACTTTTTAAAAGGAACATTTCCGTCATACATGATTTTTGCGTTACTTTAACCGTTTACGCAGCGCACGCAACGGAAACTCTCAAAAGGAATAAATTTTCCCCGTTTCCGCAACATTTTTCATTACTGCTCCGCTCCTCTTAGTTGTAGCGTGATGTTATATAGCCTATAGCCTCCCTCAATAAATAGGCTACCCAACACAAAAAGAATTTTTCAATTCGGACCAGTAGTTCCTGAGATTAGCGCGTTCAATCAAACAAACAAACTCTTCAGCTTTATAATATTAGTATAGATAAAAATATTTTGATTGATTAATTTGAAGCTGGCTAACTAATACAAGTATAGTCCCTACAGAACCGAACCATATTCTGGCCGTACTAGATCGTATTTCGACCATGGCGTCCAATCTCAACGGAGACTAGCCATCGGCGCGGGAGATATTATAGTGCACAAGTGTGTGCCACGTACGATCAGAACTCCACTTCGATACCCACCCCCATCACCTAAGGGGCATGGGCGTTAGCGAAGCTGACTAATACAAATATAGTCCCTACAGAAAGAACCGTTCGGCTATGGCGGCCAATGTTAACGGAGACTAGTCGGGTCGGGAGAGCAAGAAATTTAAAGCGAACGAAGTCATGGGCGGATGTTAGTTAACTTTCATGAAAAATTCGTCAAATCCGGATAATCCGGGTTGAACTAAAAATCCGATCCTAAAATTCCTGATTTTAAAACAGAACGGATTTGCATTCCCTATGCACAAGTGTGTGTGCAGCACAGGGGAACTCACTGGTCCCTCACTCTCACTTGCGCTGTTATCGAATTATAGCCATGAGTCCGTGACGATATCATCGTGTGGAGAATAATTCATAGTTTCGATTGAATTTGATGGCACAGCGAGACTATCGCTGATATTGTCTCGCTCGCGAAGATGGTACTTTAGTAGTTGATTACCACTAAAGCGCTATCTCTTCGAGGGGTTTTTGCAATATAACACAAACGGACATGAAAATAATTGGCGTAAATCCTTTACCCAATGCTCATTATCTCTCTCTGAGAAAATGAGTGGAAGAACAATGAGAGACCGAAAAAAAAAAATTGCACACGTTGTTTGTTTTTGTGAAACCGTTTGCTCTTATACGGTTTGTTTGATTTCTTGTGAGAGAGCTAGCTTCGCTTAGTCTTGCCATGTGTAAGTGCGCTCAGCTCATACATGTAAAACAAGGGCTCGCTTGTGCTTGTTCATCCTCTTTTTTGTGGTTGGTAAATCATCAAATGACGTCTTCCGCTCTGGGTGGAGCGGAAGAGCGTGTCAGACTTTTACTCACTAAAAACCACCCGTGTTCCTGCAGTTGCGTATGCCACGGCCACGGCAACTCTTTCGAATAATTCCGCGACCCTGGCAAGCATCGGTCGATTAATGCTGACATCTCTGGGAGTTCGCAATGAAGTGCTTGCTCATCCTGTTAGTAACTGTACTCTCCTCATTCGTATTAAGAGTGGGTACGCTTCCTTGCTGTATCGTGACAGCGCTCGCTTTCCTCGCTCATATATTGGGTAAGCGCGCTCCACTCGCTTCTCTATAGAAGTATTCACAGTTTTAACCTAACCTGCTTTCCCGAGGAAAGTATAACCGAGCTGTAATACTCCCTGGCTAATTAATCGTTGCAAGCCTTTGATCAGTAACTGCCGTGTTATGCTCACTTCGCTCACTCAGACCGAGCGCAAATGTTAGTTCCAATTAAATCCTCACGCGTACCTATATAGAGGGATACCCTATACATAGTCTGGGGCTGGTTAAGTCTTGACAACGACACCAAAAATAGTGTTCTAGATTAACACGTTTTTGCGTTATTCGTGATGAATCTATACTAATATTATAAAGCTGAAGAGTTTGTTTGTTTGTTTGTTTGTTTGATTGAACGCGCTAATCTCAGGAACTACTGGTCCGAATTGAAAAATTATTTTTGTTTTGGGTAGCCTGTTTATCGTGGGAGGCTATAGGCTATATAACATCACGCTACAACTAAGAGGAGCCGAGCAGTAATGAAAAATGTTGCAAAAACGGGGAAAATTTATTCCTTTTGAGAGTTTCCGTTGCGTGCGCTGCGTAAACGGTTAAAGTAACGCAAAAGTCATGTATGACGGAATTGTTTCTTTTAAAAAGTTCTAAAAAAAAGTCCGTGAGAGCATATAGTCTATCTTTTAAGGTTGACTCACTATAACTCAAAAGGAGCGAGCAGCAACGAAAAATGGACAAAAACTAGCAGGCAAATCGATGCGAGGGGAAGGGTCAGGGGAGCAAAAATTTGACGCGGACGAAGTCGCGGGCAGAAGCTAGTTCGAAATATAAACAATAGTGTAAAATGGAAGGTCGCGTATTTTCGCCGTGTGAAGTCATATGCATTCGTGCATCATGCCTCAAAATTGTTATAAATATCAGCTATATTTTGAATGTTCAACCATAACTCTCTTTTACAAGTCTCGTAGTTATTAGCGGGTGAAATCTCACATGTTTTTGTCGATCAGAAATATTGTACACCATTCGTACAACAAGCGAAAACACAACTCCATATAGGGTTGCTTTTTGACGCTTTTATTCTACCTAAACAATTTTGAAGGTGGGTCATAATTTTGGTTCAGTGTCAACCGACGGGACATCTTAGTAAATAAAACTTGTGGCACAACACTTATGGTTGATCATTATCATAATTTCAGCCGTAAAACGTACAGTGCCAGACGTATACCTCCTCTAATTAGGGGGGCTTTGCCATAATCGCCACGCTTAGCAGGCGGGTTGGCGATCGCAGTATGGTGGTAAAATGCATAGAGAAAGCTGCTGCCCATTCCCTAGTCAGCCCCTTAGACGTCTTTTACGACACCCACGACAAGAAAGGGGTGATGCTATTCTTTAAGTCCGGCACCACAAGGTACATTTAGATTTAGTTATTAAACAAAACTTTATTTAACTCAGAGTTTTAACAATCTAAAAAAAAACTCCACTGATAACTGTGAAGTTTTTATGCTAAAGACTTATCTTGATTATGGGTTTGTAAAAAGCATAACAAATTTTAAACATCGTTTGAAATTCTGAAATCTGTTCTCAACACATTATCTCAGCTGATGGGCCAATTCAAATGCGTTGGCGAGCCACTTGACAGTTTCCTCACGAAGTATTCCTTTGCCGTTTTACGATTAATAGTGATAAAATGAATTCTCCAAAGTAAATAGCGTGTCTGCCTGCGTTCGAAACCACAGTATACAACCCGTAAATAACAGCTATAATTCTGCCATGACTGCTCTCTGCCTTTTCGCAGCAGTGGCACAATTAGCTGGTATAATAACAGAAACCTTATTTAATAGTTATTTAACGGATAATTAATTACGTACCAGGTTCACAAGAGACACAGCGTTCAAACTAATGCCCCACCAGTACATGACTCCACCTAGGTTCACAACGATCATCGTTATTGTGATCACCACCACCTGCAAACAACAATATTTATTAATATTAGCACATCAATATTTTATTCAAGGAAGAAAATGTATTAAACATAAACCAAAATATATGCTGCCTATTGCGTTATGATATGATTGGCCGTTGTAATCAATTTTATACCTTTTATACATCGGGGTAGGGTTCAAATTGTAGTGATTAGCGTGCGCGCCGTTGATATGTAATGAATTTCAATATAGACATGGAAGCAAATACAGTGACATAAGGTTCAAATTACAGTGATTGTCGTGCATGCCTTTGTTATGCAATGACTGTCAACATACCTATGGATGCAAATAATTATACCTATTACAGACTTGAACCTTATAGAACCATTTTTCCATAATACAAAACAAAGTCGCTTCCTGCGTCTGTACGCTTAGATCTTTCAAGGTACGCAACGGATTTTAATGTGGTTTTCATCAATAGGTGATTCAAGAGGAAAGTTGATGCTCTAGTTTTTATAATAATAGAAAAAACTTACCAAAGCCGAAAACAGATCGAAGCCCATAAGCAAGAAGGTCACAATGAAGATGGACAGCACGGAGATGCCCATAGACTTCAGCGTGTCAGGCCACATCGTCAGATACTGCTCATAGAACACGTAGAACACAGAATACGGGAACACATTTATCGTTGTCCCGTTTTTAGCCTTGCCTAGTTCTCTCAGATTTCTGTTCAACGTTTCTGTGAGATTCGCTGCCACGCTTCTAGCGCCTTTAAGGGCTGAGTAGTAGTCATGGCTGGTTTTGAGAACTGTGTGGTATCCTTGATAGTAAGTGGCGCCCACTATCGCCTGAGTTTTGTTTATCATGTGGTAGTTGACGGCTTGTCCGTACGCCGCATGACCTCCCTTTATACATCCGTCGGGGTCGGGGATGTCTTGTAAGAAGAACGGGACGTAACGCTTGAAGTCGGACACGTCGGGACGCTGCTCGTTGCCCACTAGTGGGATCTTGCATGACTTGCATGGTGCGCCCTCTGTGGAGTGGAGTTTTAGTATTAATATTTGTTTGGTAGGAAATAAATATGGTCAAGAATGGATATTCCGAGTAAAGAGAAGCAGAAAAATAAGTGATTTTTTTATCTAAAAAAGGCAGTTCTAGACAATATATCTTCATTTCAAGAAAAGTATATTTTTCTTAAACTACTGTCCCGTTAGTCTTGTTACAAGCGTAACAGCTCCTGGAAATGGGGAACACCCAAATACTCCGAAATATTTTATTCCGAATTTCGATATTCCGATTTTCAGAAGTCCGAATTTTATAATACCTAAGAATTATAATGTCTCTTATTAAAAATCACGAAATTTATTTTACCGAAAGTCGTAAATGCGATTTGTTAGTTTTCCGATTTTCATACCTTCGAAAAATCAAATGCTCGAAGGGTTCTCGGTCCGAATAACAACATTCCGATTTTCAATACTCCGAATAAACTAAAAGTCAACATGTTGTGCTACAAAATTTAGTGACAGAAACGAATCGCTGCAAAACCGACTTTACGCAGTCTTGTCTGCCCTACCCCTAGAGTGTAATTTAAACCCGCGTAGGCGCGGAGGGGTGGGGCGGCCCGCGAGCTGAGGAGCAGGTGGTTTGAAGGCCCGCCGCCGCGGCTGAGGCTGGCCGGCGCAGCCGAAGCTGCGGTGGTGAGTTGCATGTTTTTTAATTCTACCTCCTCATACTAAACATAATATACTGTAATATACTTCTCTCTGACGAGCAATTATGTGTTTATTTGTCTTGCTATTCAGTTTTACAAGGTGTTTTTATTTCGGAATTGTATTAATCGGCATTTTAATAATCGGAATTCGTATTTTTGATGTTTCAAATTATCAATAAGTCGGAATTTTTGTTATTCGATCTATTGAAACTCGGTATTTTGAGAATAGTAATTATGAACGTTAGGAAAATTGAAATTTAGGAATTATAAAAATAGGAGTAATGATAAGTCGGAGTTGTTATATTCGGAATTTTGAATCATTCGGAATTATGAAAATCGATATTTTGAAATTCGTATTTGTGACTGTCGGAATAAAGTTTTTCGTATTTATGTAGTGTACCCCCTGGAAATGATTCCTAGATCAGGCCATGTTATTGATGTTTTGCATAGATTTCTCAATTATAATCCAGTTATGTTAAGAGTTTTTAGCTAGCGCTTTTTTACTGAGAATCATCTTTCCGCCTAACCCTTTAAATAAAGCATATCGGCATATTGTTGTTATGTATCCAACCATTAATCCTACTAAAAATGAAAAAGTTTGTGAAATGGCGGTGCTTAGGGGACGTCTTTCGGCTGAAATGATGATAGTGAAAGTTTGTGAGTATCGATGTTTGTTACTCTTTCACGCAAAAACGACTGATCGGATTTAGATGAAATTTGGCCACACAGATAGTTTATAACGTGGATTAACACGTACTTTTTATGCCGGTAGTACGTTCCCGCGAGATAATTTCCGATCTCCACGCGGGCGAAGCCGCTGACAAAAGCTAGTATACTTACTACTGCTAGGACAGAAGCTGGAGTTGGAGGGGAAGTACTTGCAGCAGTCGCCCAGCGAGGCCCAGTCGAAGAAGTCGTCCAGCCACGAGTTCGGCGGCTGCGCTATGTACGTCTCGTTTGGAGTCTTGTAGGCTGTAACAGACAATACATTTTATGACATAACATATCCTGCGTCGATGGCAAGTCTGGAGGACTATATATATGTGAATCTAGTAAATCTATAACTCACCGGAATACAACTGCATAGCTACACTGTCTGGCCTACAGAACCTCGTTCCACATATCATATTCTGTGTGTCTAAATCCGAGTAGTTCAGTCCTTCTGTGACCACGAAGTACACTGGCGGGCCAATGTTGAGGTAGCGGTTCAAGTACTGGAAATATTTCAGCTGGAAACTGTCTTGAGGCATCGAGAGTTCCTGGTCCAGGCCGATTTCTATGTGAGGTGCCACCTGGAAGAAGAGTATAAGGGTTAAGTGTGTACAGAGGATTCTAGTTCAGTTAGAACCTGGTCCTGTTGAGATTCTTTATTGAGAGTAGTAATTAATAGAGACATATTCTACACAAGAATATTTTATCAAAATAATACTTTATTTTTCTTTACAAGGCTTTCACTGCTCGGTGGAGAAAGGGGGATTTCAATATTATTGCATTTATAGACGTATGAGGAACAGGGTGTAAAGTCCACTCATACTCAATAGAATGAGTGGACTGGTGGTGGTGTGTGGTGGAAAAGGTAAAATATACTTAGACCAGACGACTGTCGTGTCTGGATAATATGTTAGTTGCGCGGTAAACTTTGCTTGTGCGATGCAGGATTTTGCGTGAAGTTAGAGTGATCCGTAGTTCGCTAGTGGTGAAGATTTCACCACACATTCGTCCAAATAAGGGTCTAAAACGTGAATGTTCGCCGCTCTCTGCCTGCAGAGTACATAGATACTCACCGCCACGGAGGAGCAGAGCCAGGCGAAGAACAGGATCATGACGGAGGCGCGCACCTCGCGCTTCATGAGGAAGGGCACGTAGAGTTGCTTGAACACGTTGTACAGCGCGCCCTCGCCGCTCTCTGCGCTCTCCGCCTTCGTGCCTTGCACGCAGCAGAACACGTCGAATCTGAGGATCGATTCAAAAGTTCATAATAAGATCCATAATAAGGTTCATTTAAGATCCGCCCAATCGCAGAAAACCTCTGTGAAGCGCGCCTAACATAGTATTAGCCATGTAATAAGGAGACCCAAGGAACTCATCATTAGTCAAGTCCTCCACACCAATTCAGGTCAAAAGAAGCGAGATAGACCCCCTCTCACTTGGATGTCTATAGACAACAACAACCTGAAGCAAGCCCAAATGAATAACTCAATGACCCAGAACCAATACATCTGTCGAAGATTGACGAAGAAAAATGTCCCAAAATGCAGCGGCTGTTGATGTATAAAACAAAGAGTGTCGGCCCGATCACACTGCCCTGTGGGACTCCATAATTTAGGCTGGCAGAGCTGCTGCACACGTCACTCAAGCAGACGCTTTGTGTGCGGTCTGTTAAGTATGACTGAAACCACTCGAAAACCAAACCTCGAATACCAATAGATTCCATCTTTTTA
This sequence comes from Aporophyla lueneburgensis, assembly GCA_932294355.1. Lineage (NCBI taxonomy): Eukaryota > Metazoa > Arthropoda > Insecta > Lepidoptera > Noctuidae > Aporophyla > Aporophyla lueneburgensis. The sequence continues at coordinate 23,734,384 of OW028754.1, forward strand.
AGAAGTTTACCGTTGGACACCGTATCAAAGGCTTGTACCAGATCAAGGAAGACAACAGTGCATTTATAGCCACTGTCCATTTTATTTACCACGAAATCAACTAGGTTATTGACTCTGTCTTCCGTTGACCTATGGTTGCTAAAGCTATATTGATTTTCCGATACCAAGCCGTATTTCTCAAGGAAAGTGAAGAGTCTGTATCTTCTCTACGATTTTAGATAGGGATGTGAGATACCAGTCGATTTTATGGCCGGATCCAAAGATGGGGCACACGTTCACGGTTTTTACTAGCGTAGGAACTACAAGAACAATAAGGTAATTGGTGCAGCAAAGAGATTTTTGCATAACTTAAGTATCCTGTTCGTGACTCGCATCGCATCGGGGTGCTGAACTATCTTTGAGGTTTGTTATGTTTTTTATTAACTTCAATTTCGTCTGTTGGCGTTGCGAAGAAGGATTCGCTAGATGGGTTTTTATCGTGTAGTAGTGACATATCAGCGAGGTCTTATTACATACATACAAAAAGACATCTAAGACATATTAGCGTGCTTAATTCAGAGCAGTATTTTTAGCTCACCTACTTTCGTGAAGTATTGATTCACGGTATTTAGTGCCTCTATGGGATGCGATTGAATGTGTAGTAGTTATAGGCCTCTCTGGCTCTTATTTTTATTATTGCAGATATTTTTAATAGCCACCTATGTTTTTTTTTACTATTTCCGTTTGCATCTTCCAAAATCTAGACACGCGGTAGCGTGTCATCTAGACATGCGGTAGCGTGTCAAGCCAAGTTCAAGTACCAGAACTGGCGAGCAGCACCGTGTGTAATATTACACGAACCATTTGGAGCCACTTTTGACCCCCTCATAACTCAAAAACTATTTCACATAAACGTGTCAAATTTGGCTCATATGGTGAGACTTGCAAGATACATATGTGCTCCAAATTTCATAAACACATCTCAAACGGTTATTTAGATATTAACGTCCAAAAATCGTCATTTTTATCACTGACTGACCTATAGATCAAAACTCTAACCCAGTTCCAGATGATCTAGAAAGTTCAAATTTGGCATGCAGATAGGTAATTAGGTGAATACAAAGGAATAAATCAGAAACTGGTAAATTTTTATCATTTTCTTATAATTTTTCACTTAATTGATTCTATTAGGAACACTTATAACAAAAACCATTTGGTATTAATTTTGTTATAAATTTGTTATAAATAAGTACCTACTAATAATTTATGTACAAAAAGTAATGATATCCCATCAAAAACATAAATGTAAAATGAGAGCCAAGTTCAATATTATGATATATGTACGGTTCGTACACTTGCAGAGTTGTTGTTGTTGTTAAGGTTGAAGCGCGTAGAGAAAAGATCACGTAGTTCCCGTTAGGTTTATTACGTATTAACAATAGTTACAAGTAAAACTGTTGACGATTCCTTTCTCTAATGTTAGTCACCGCGTAGCAGTAATCGCACTCGCTAATTTATTGTAAAGTATGTATATTTATAGTAATAAAATGACGCACGTCTGTGGCGAGCCACCGCGTCAGCAAAACATGTATACAGTTTAAGACTGTACATCTTGGCAACCCCAAAAGGAGATACAAACGAGAAGAGAAAGGAAAAGCCATCACAATAATAATTAATCAAATTGAAAGGCGATGTTCCTGTTCCCAGGCTCCAGCCGCAAGTCCTTTGTTGTTTGTGGTGCAGCTGCTTCTTCCTGGTACTTTGGTTTACGAATAACTTGAAGTTCAATATCTTCAGGTGGTTGACTCGTAGTTTTGTTCTTAGCGTTGTTTGTGCAGTAGTGCGGACAACGATTCCTCCGCTGCATTTGGATTTCAAAGGAACAACAACATCTACAGAGAATTGTATGGCGGGACTCACGAGATCACCATCTTCGTGATTACCAGCTCTGCACCGTAACCTACGGGACCAAATGTGCACCATGGCTAGCTATGCGAACATTGAAGCAACTAGCCATTGACGACGGTCACAAACATCCGGCAGCTGCAAAGATACTCATCGAAGAATGCTACGTAGATGACGTCATTAGCGGTCATAATAATCTCACAGAAGCAAAAGAATTGCAACAGTCCTTAATTCAACTGTTAAGAGGAGGAGGTATGAACTTACGAAAGTGGACAGCCAATGACCGAGCTATTCTGGAAGACTTACGTGAGGATCAATTATCGACTCAAAACTTGTTTGATTTCAAAGGTGAAGAGTCAACCAAAACATTAGGACTTGGTTGGAATCCAAACAGCGACTCCTTCCATTTTAACTGGCCGACAGAAAACTCAAAACAACTAACAAAGAGATCCTTACTCTCAGCCATATCGAGATTCTACGACCCACTGGGTTGGCTCTCCCCAGTGACGGTCAAAGCCAAACTAATATTCCAAAAACTCTGGATGAGTGAACTAGGCTGGGATGACGTAGTACCCAGCAACATAGAATCAGAATGGCGCAACCTGACATAAAATGTACGGTTCGTACACTTGCAGAGTTGTTGTTGTTGTTAAGGTTGAAGCGCGTAGAGAAAAGATCACGTAGTTCCCGTTAGGTTTATTACGTATTAACAATAGTTACAAGTAAAACTGTTGACGATTCCTTTCTCTAATGTTAGTCACCGCGTAGCAGTAATCGCACTCGCTAATTTATTGTAAAGTATGTATATTTATAGTAATAAAATGACGCACGTCTGTGGCGAGCCACCGCGTCAGCAAAACATGTATACAGTTTAAGACTGTACATCTTGGCAACCCCAAAAGGAGATACAAACGAGAAGAGAAAGGAAAAGCCATCACAATAATAATTAATCAAATTGAAAGGCGATGTTCCTGTTCCCAGGCTCCAGCCGCAAGTCCTTTGTTGTTTGTGGTGCAGCTGCTTCTTCCTGGTACTTTGGTTTACGAATAACTTGAAGTTCAATATCTTCAGGTGGTTGACTCGTAGTTTTGTTCTTAGCGTTGTTTGTGCAGTAGTGCGGACAACGATTCCTCCCAACCACAACAAGTGCAACGATGATGGCGGCCGTCAGTAAAGAGTAACAGATGGCATATTGATGAATGTCATGACTTGTTATGGTTGGTAGTGTGGCTTCACTTTGCTTCAGAGTTGCAATTTTCTGTTCAATTGCTGTAATTTCTTGATCCGTGGCGTTTGACTGACGGATATTCGGGCCATAACGATATGTTAAGTTCACTATCTTGTTAATAGATGTATTAAATGTTGGAGCTGTAAACTCATAATCCATCTTCATATGACTTCTGTATTGACGTTGAGCATAGATGGTCAAGTCAGTGGATTGCAATACGCATCCTTGAGATAATGCCACTATGCTCGATGATAAGATGGTTTGCGATGTGACGTCATTGCTGCATATGATTCGTAAGGAACACGTTTCGCAGCAAATCACCAGCCAGCTGTTTTGTGTTTGTAACTCTATCCAGGCGTCCTTGCATGACGCGTGTTCGACGTCACAATGCCCGCTGTTTTGATGTGATAGCAGTTTTGCCTCACACGGAGCGCTGTTACTATGTAAGTCAAATAATGGCAGGTTTTTTTTGCATAGGAAGTTCTGCGATTTTTGTTGCAGGCAGTGTTTCAAGTCATCTTCAGACATAGACACGTAAAGGTTCTTCTTGAAGTTGACAGCGATGTACTTGTTTGATAACTGCACATATGTAGTTTCCTTAGCGATGTTAACCGGTAAAGGTATAGCTTTGTATATGTCGAAATCTTCGTTAGCTACAAGTGGAATATGTGCTTCGAATAGAAAATAATTTTCAGTTACTCGTGCTTTCACGTTGATCAGCTTGTAAATGTCTTTAATGTTTTCTTTGTAGTTTTCGACTGGTAGCGATAAAGATTTCGGAAGGCTTCCGGATATTTCTGTTAGTTTTTGCATCAGACGAACCGGAGTTATCAGATGAACGTCTACATGTCCTTGGTAGACGTTAGTTAGAGTATTGAACAGCATCTCCTGGAACGTTCTCAAGCTGTTGATCAATAGGTACGTCGTTAACGAAGCAGAATTGATGTAGGTAGTGGCTGAAAGTATTTCCATTTCCGTTTCGATGGATGCTATGTTCATGTTCGTCTGATTGATAAAGTTCTCAATGAAGTTGACTTGACGCTTAATATTGTCTTCACTTTGTTTCAGTACTTGATTCTCTAGCTCCACAATAGTTGTTTGATTTTTGACTAATTCAAGTAAGTAGTTCTCGTTTGTTTGCAGAGATTTTATGTCGTTTTGGTATTTCTTAGCAAATTGTTGGTCCAGTATTCCAAATAGACTGTTAGCTAAGTAGCCGACGCCGTCGACTAGGCCCCGTTTCTTCCTGTTGCTCAGGTGTTTGTGGGGATTTATAAGTATGGAGTTGTAGTAATTCAGAAGTTCTATTTCATGATTTAATTGTTCCATAGTTGACTTGCAATGTTGTAGTTTCGTTTTATGGCATAAGTTCTTGATATTCTCGAAGTATCTTTGAGTACGAAGAGTTCCTTCCCAATAGTTTGTTAGATTGTAGTACATCATAAGTATCCACTCATCATGCACTACTTGCATTTTGCCGACGGTGTCATAGTATATGGGCCGCTCACGTTCCAAACTTGTAATCTGAGCGGTCGACGCCGGTGGTCCGCGCGTGCCATCAGTGGCGCTATATGATCCAGTTACAATTGTAAACAATGATAACATTGTTATTAGAAACGTTGATATTGGATTCTTTGACCTCTTCCGCCGTTCATTTTTCGAAGTCTGTTGAGGCTTATGTTTCGTTTCGTTTTCTTTGGAATCCTCGATTTCAGAGTTCAATGGTAATGGCGATAGTTTTGTTATTGGGCGCTTTATGATTCCTGCTTGAGTTTTGACGGTAGTAACTCGAACATATCCATCAGATCCTGGATGAGTCTCCAGGATACGACCTAAAGCCCATTTTCCCGGCGGTAGATTGTTTTCTTTCACCAGTACTACATCGCCTTCTTTGACGTTTCTAGAAGGCTTGTTCCACTTACTACGTGTTTGTAGAGTAGTAAGGTAATCGTTTGACCAGTTTTTCCAATATTGTTGAAACATATGCTCGATAAGCTGCCACCTACGACGTAAATCGATTTTATTAACGTCATTGTAATTCGAGAGTGGCATGGACAATATTGGGCTTCCTGTTAGGAAATGTCCAGGAGTGAGGCAGTTGTAGAATTCTTCTGGATCTTCAGTTAGCGGGCACAGAGGTCTTGAATTTAAGCAGGCTTCTATTTTTGCTAAAATCGTTATGAACTCCTCGTATGTTAGCTTTTGCTCCCCTAGTACTCGTCGCAGATGGTGCTTCATTGACTTCACAGCAGCTTCCCACAACCCGCCAGCAGTTGGCCAAGCAGGGGCGTTGAAATGCCATTCCACCTCCAATTTGGCCAGTTCGTTGAAGAGATCTGGTTTCAGTAGTTGTTTGAAGTCTTCGAATTCTTGACGCAGTACCTTTGAAGCGCCGATAAAGTTTGTACCACAGTCAGAGTACATGTGACTGGGGGTGCCGCGCCTCGCGCACAGTCTTTGGAAGGCCGCCATAAACGTTTCTGTGCTGAGGTCTGACACGAGTTCAATATGAACAGCCTTGGTCACCATACATATAAATATGGCTATGTATCCCTTTGAAGTTTTTGCGTTGGTTGTTGAGTTCAACGACAAAAGTGAGATCTAAATGGGTGCCAAGTTCAATGGTCAGTCCTGAAATTTATTTATAACTACATAAATAAAATATAATTTCTTCTTATAACTTAGGATAATATATTGTAGTCAAAGGTTTGACTTGGCTAGTTTTCATATACGAATTATATTATAGCCTTCGCAAGTTCTAAGCCTGTTACTTGTCGGTTCTTATTTTATTATTCCGAAAATTTGGCTTGCTGGTAGAAACTAGCCATCGAACATAATAATTCGTATATGAGAACTAGCCAAGTCAAACCTTTGGCCTCAATATATTATTCTAAGTTATAAGAAGAAATGATATTTTATTTATGCAGTTATAAATAAATTTCAGGACTGACCATTGAACTTGGCACCCATTTAGATCTCACTTTTGTCGTTGAACTCAACAACCAACGCATATATCATAATATTGAACTTGGCTCTCATTTTACATTTATGTTTTTGATGGGATTATCCTTTCGTACTCAGTTGCATTAAATTGTTACAGAACCAATACCTATATCAATATTAATATCGCCAACATTGATACTGTTAGCTATTGATTCACCTGATTGTATGATTTTTTTAAACAGAATTACAGAAATTATGTGTTATGGAAAGTTGGCGATCTGTCGAATTCGTATTTTTTTTACCAACGTGAATGAGCAAACAATTAGCGCCTTTGAAAGTTGGTTTTTTGATTTCCACTTGGAGATTACTTTTGAAGAAGACAGCAAATCCATCCTTTTGACTGAGATATTTCTTTTGAAGAAGACAGCAATGCCATCGTTTCAATTGAGGTAACGTTTAGAGTAAAAACAGTCATAATTTTCTTGATCAAAAACAGTTGTGGATCACTCAGTCAAAATGATTAAATCAGGCAAAAATTTCACACATCAAGACGAGGAGTCATATTATGAGAAACACAGTAGTAGTGTACATACCTGTTGGCGTTTTGCCGGTGTGTATCGATAGCCAGTAGCGCTACGAAGCACGTGACCTGTAGTAGGAAGTCTACAAGTAGCGCGGCCCCCGCGTACAGGGCGAAGGCGCGTACTGCCGGCATGTCGGATAGTGCGCCGAGGAAGAAGCAAACTGATTCAGACGCTGATGTTAGGAACATCGATGGTCCCACTTGGCCAAGGCTGTAAGAAAAAGTATATAAGTTAAAATTATTTATGATTGTAATTAAAAATGTTCAAAATGTAGTCGCAGTCGCATCTCAAACAAATGTCAAATACTTGTCAAAAATTGAAGGAAACTCCAGTTATTTTTGATAGATTGAGACTGAGATCGGACTGTGAATATTCTTAAAATTTCGAGAATTGCTCCTGTAAGATGTATGAACGTAAACGAGGAAAAAAGAGTATTTCTCAGACCAAATAAAAAAGGTAGACGGAGCGCCGCGCTCTCGCAGTGAAGCAGGGTAAAGGAAGCCAAATTAGAAATAGGAAGCCGATCGTGTTCCAGTGCGTCGCGTGACACCGAATACACTACACGTCATAACCCTAAAATTGGTAATTATTGTAAAATGCCTTCCTGTGTCGTAAACACTTGTAAAAACAATTCTGTAATACAAAAAAATCCATGTGGGATAACTTTTCACTAGTAAGTGTTTCATTTTGTTTAATTTGAAATAAAAATACAAAAATATTTCGTAATGCGTTTTTGGAACACAAAACCTCGCATAATATCTTCGGTGTGACCAGTATATCCGTAAACAAAACTCCCGAAATGCGGGTAGTTTAAGAATTATTATTTTTTAAATTGTTTGTGTATTGGTTAAATCTTTTTAATTACTACGAAAATTATTATTATCTATTTTCGACGTCAAATAAATAGAGTAAGCATTAATAAATTACTCGGGTTTAAATATTTTGTAATATAACATGAATACAATACGATAAGCTATAAGTATGTGATTATTAGGATAATTATTTCTATATACAAGTACAATATAAAACGGTTTTATGTAAAATATAGTTTTGGATTAATTTATTTCTCAACCTTTTCATTTGTTACATTTGAAAACAAAGTGTTTTTATTATTTTAGTTTCCCAAGAGACCTAAAGTGGAAACAAAAGTGGATTGAGATTATTAGGTTAAGCCGAAATAACGAAACTTGGTTGCCATCAAAATTTAGTGTTGTGTGTTCCACACATTTTACAGATAATGATTTGTATGTTTCTAAATGTGGGCTGCGTCGTGTGATGAAAAATACAATACCAAAAAAAAATATGAACCCATGTTGCTATTAGATTACGTTATATGTTTTGTACACTTTTGTACCTTCTAACATTCGATCAATATTCTTTTTAGGTTCTTATTGACCAACCTGGCAATGCTATTGATATTGCCGTTTCTGAAAATGTTGACGTTTTTTATGGTTTATCGGGTCGCCGATTACGAAAACAACAACTATTTCACAAAAAATGCACAACAACATAAAACAAAATAGACCAGAAGATTTAAAAAAAAAAATGCACAAAATTACACCTAAACAAAAAAATTATAATTAAAAATCAATGAAAATAAACAACCAAACCAAATATTTTTTTTTTTTTCAAATTAATAAAATGGCAAAACCAAAAGAAATAAGCTTCCTAAGAACCTACTTATAAGTTCCAATCGCTACCAATAGATGGCGTTGGATCGTTTTCAAACGCGGTAACGTGTTTTTTCGAACTAATATAAAGTGAATAAACAATAGCTTCTGGCCGCGACTTCGCCCGTGCAATTCTACTTCCTTTCTTAGCGTTCGCCAACGCTACGTTACGCTACGATATAACCGAACTCCACGCCGACGAAGTCGCGAGCAAAAGCTTGTTGGTTATATTGCTGGTGCTGTAGTATATTACTTATCAAAAAAGTTAAAATGTGAATCTTATATCTCGAGACTTTTATCCACTCAGAGACTTTATTTCATAAGTTAATTACGGTCAGGGACAAAGGTGGCTTACATTTTCCGTCAAAAGATATTTTTGCAATTTTTTCCGCTTGAGAAATCGTAATAAAAAGAATCGTCAAAGATGACATAATAATAAAGTCAGAGAGACAACATGTATATGTCGGTTCTCAAATTTAAAAAACCTTTATATGGGCAAAAGAATTTATTTTTGATTTGGAAAACGAACACAATTTCGCCGGCATGGATCACAAAGTAAATTTTATACGTACTGTTGTTGAAAAATATATAAATATAAGATTCCACCATATTTCAAAACTAGATACTATATCCAGAAGTCGGGATAAAATTTTAAAAACTTTTGAGTTGCATTAATTTCCGGTAATACTGCCTGTATTACCGGAAATTAATGCAACTCAAAAGTTTTTAAAATTTGTATCTTTTATTTTTATTAAAAGTACCCAATCGTAAAAAAGTGTTTTATTTAAAAGTATTTCTATGTCATAAAAAATCATAATTATTTAATCAGAATTGGGGAAAAAAGTTTTTGGTGGCAACATTTTTTCCTTCGCACACAGACGCAATACAAGTGTTGCTACACTGAGGTTACGCACACAATTCTCTAAATGGTGCTTCACTTTTCGAACGCTATTGTTGGCGTACGCGCCGTCTACCTTTTTTATTTGGTCTGAGGAGTATTTAAGAATAGTAGCTAGTGACGTTCTGTAGTTTCTACGTACATAACAAAAAGGCGTGAATTTATATATGTATGATGGAGACAGCAATTCAGCTAATGTTGAAAATGTTTGGTTAGCGCAATGACGTCGTGGGTCAAACAAGTTTATCAAATTCTCAAATGTTTCTTGTATTCCCTGACACATTGTTATTATTGAATTAGGAACAAGCCTGTGACAATGGCTTCTAGAACATTGGCTTCCCAGTACATCTGTCTATCAACAATTTATATCTCCTTGAATTTTCTACGAAGTAATACAAAGATCTATCACGAATGAATTAACACTTTATACACCACAAAATAAAAGAATCAAAACTCACGTTCTTCCAATATGTTCGGCAACGGATTCGTTAGGCCTCCTGCCTTCCCTCTGGTTGGTCTGTACCAGGATGAAGATATTGTCTACGCCAACAGCCAACACGAGGAAGGGAATAACTTCGATGATGATCAGCGTGGCTGGCACACCCGCGAAACCGAACATACCGACTGAGCATACCACTGAAGCCAGTACGATGAATACACCTGTGGGATGAAGTTGGCTATTGAGACATGTATCTTTGTAAGAAGAAGTTCAAAGGAAACATAATTAACTTGAATGTATAATTTGTATTAAGATGTAAAACTGGGCTGAAAACAAAATTAATCTTGGAACACTCATTCCCATATTGCTAAAAAATTATGATAAATGCTATCATATGTCTGTCAAAAATGTATTCATTTTACAATGGTGTCTTTATAAATTCTTGACACGGGCTTAGTATTTATTGCTTATTACAACGAATAATAAGAAAAGTATGTACATATCTAGATGGGAAGTAATAACAGAAAAATATATCACAGCAAAACTCACCTCCAAGTCCCAAAGTGACTTTACTATCGATCAACAGTCTCGAGAAACCAGTGAACCTTCCGAGTGAGATAGCGATATACGCAAACATGATGAAGTAGGACACCAATATCGTCGATATATCGGACTGCGACTCGCGATCGAGCTCGTCTTCGATCGAACGCTCTGAAGTGTACGCGATGTCCATGTAAGGCGGCATTTGTGTTTTAGTATAATTCTCCATGAAGTGAATGAACTCTTTCTCCCATTCTAACGCTGGTTTTAACTGGAAATAAAGTAGATAATGGTTATTTTCAACAATATTATTTATTTGAATAATGGATAAAGGTTTCCCCCACACCGGTGAGATTCAACTTAGCGACATGATTCTGCAATTTTATCAGATTCCCAAGCGCGTGTGAAAGTCTCAAAGTCAAGTTGGTGGAGCCTTTCTAGATAAGGCGTTTCGCGAGATACGTAGAAACTAATACATGCCGTTCTCATGCACTCGTATTTTGCGCAACTACGAGCGTATTTCGTGCAAATCGGGCTTCTTGGAATATTTTATAACTCGCCTGTGATACGCTCGTAGTCACGCGAGAAACGCCTTATCTAAAAAGACTATTAAAACCATGAAAAAGAGCTATTGTTACGCATCAAATCGCACTAATGTGGGGGAGGACCATAATTAAACAAAATGGGTTGTTGCGATGGAACTGCAGGGCCAAAACCGAAGATAAGAAAAATAAAGCGGTTAAATGTGGAATGAGTTCGATAACACCGAAAATTAAAATTTAATGTTTGTAAAAAACAAGAAACTGTTGGGCGATATTTGAAACCCGATGTTTTTACGAAATGATACCACTTTGTATTATAGCACCGAACCATAAAGTCGCTGACGGAGCTCCAAGTCAACGACTTCCTGCAAAAGTATTACCGAGATTAATTCAAAGAAATGCCAATTCGACGGAATTTTGCTTATGACTACGTAGATGTTTTGTATGCTGTGAGAAATCCATCGCATCATTATTTAGACATTCTTCCAGAGGTATATTGAACAACAAAAATTTTGTAGAATTAATAGTAGTGATTCCATGTTTTAGAGACTTATAGTAAAAGTATTCAACATTCACTAGGCGTTATTTCTCCCGGGAAGAAAGTCGTCTTCTACAACCTGTGTAAAAGGAATGCATAGTTCGGTTTAGTAGAAGAGCGTCTCATACCTTCTTCTTCTTAACGTGTCCATAGCAAGGGGCCGTCAATTAATCACGTGATGTTTTTTTTTGGCATTTTTTAACCCCCCTGTCCCTTGGTGATACATGGTGAGGTTTCAGACTACTCCCAGCCAATATCACGTGTATTTTTAGTACCTACAAAGAATCTTATTTTTTTTTTTATAAATTTCACTACAAACCGCTTTCGATTTTGTACGCGTTTGACGAAAAAATAAATACATGTGATATATTACTACACCCCCCCTCCCCCTTGTGATATTTCGTGATTTTTTATGGACTCCTCCCCCCCCCCCTCCGAGCCTCACGTGTTTTTAACGACAGCCCCCAATCTAAATAGAGTTAGCCCTGAATTTGGCTACGAGCTTAGCATTTTCAGCAACGTCCATCAACTCCTGATTTGTCCTTATACCTGCACCCTAACTGCCAAACGCACTATCTATCAGAATCTGAATCGTATTGAAGATTTCTAATCTATTGCATCATTTGTTCGAATACATTTTTGGGCCTACACCGTAAATAAGGCAATTAATGTTGTTTAACTATCAAAATAAAACAGATTCCTACTGATAGCAAGTTATGCAATGACCCCTCTGTTTGATGTCTCTTTCCATACGATGTGTCATTTGAACGGGTTCAGTGGCTAGAGTATGATGTATGTTGTACCTGTTCCTTGTCGTGCTTGTTGTTGACGAGGAAGGTGATGATGAGTGCGGTGGCCTCGTGGAAGCGGGAGCGCTTGCCGAGGGCCTCTCCGGGCGCCAGGAAGCCTCCCAGCGCCACGGCCGGCAGCACGGGCCCGCGGTACGAGCCCAGGCAGTCCGGCAGGAACGGGTTGCTGCGATACAATGTTCATTTATAGGTACATCTTATAACATCTTCTACATTTATGTTTTTTTGGTCACTAGCCCTGAAATCACAAGCAATGCCAATATCGTTTTACTGTTTTTTTTTTATTGACTTAAATACGGGGCTTTTGGCTATGATGTATATGTGCATTATATGTATGTGTAATTTTTATCTTGTAATGTGCGTTTTGTTTGTACAGAATTAACAATTAATAATTCATTAATATTGAATTAATCAAATCATTGATTCAAATTAGGCTGCGAATCAGCACTTTTCGAACGTCAAAATTACAATAGACAATCCCCTAAAAAACGCAAGCCCTTCACCACTACTGCTACTAGTGCTTTAACTGGGAAGAAGTAGCGCAACAATGTTTTAAAAACTAGATGGCGCTTGCGTATCCTAAATAACTGATCCCTGAGAAGAAATTCCGAAACAAACTCAAAGGTCATGGTCTCTTTTAAATTCCAAACTTTATATTATGTGAGCCTAACAATGCATGTTTGGAAGAACCTTTTGAAGAAAGAGGCATTCAAGCTTTGAGCTGACCTGTACCAAAATATGGATTGTATGACTCCCTAACTTAATATTAGGGAGCTCAACAACCTGTCACAACATACTACCAGATCTGCAAGACAGTTGCGTAGGCCATATACAAAATACTCAAAACCGCCGGATAATTATTTAGTCATGGATTCAATCTAGCCTGCATGGTACTCACATTCACAGTCAGTTTAGTCTTTAAATGTCAACAAAAATATCATTATGGTATGATATTTTGACATAATAATATTTTTGCTACAGCCTTACCCAGAGCACTTGAGGATAGTATCAAGATATTCGTTGTCCTCCTCCAAAGCTTCGAAGTTCTCGATGTCGTTCTGCCACCAGCCCCACACGGACTGCACCACGCAGTCGTACGGGTTGATGGGGCCGCTGAACGATGACGTCAGAGGAGCGAAGCAAATGTCCTGGATACCTGTCTTGTTGCCCAGAGCTGCAGAACATATTTACTTATTAGTTATTTTATCCGTTAGTTATCTGTACAGATGGCTACATATGTATCAAGCTATACATTTCCAGTAAAGCTGACATCTCATCGCACGAAAAATCTGCACAATGCGAGCTCAGGTAAAACTGGAAATATATAGCTTGATATGTGGCCGTGCGTACCTATGGTCGGTTAAAGGGAAATGCCCATTTAATAAAGAGGTTTTGGCCAATTGATGCCCAGGAAAGAAATACATTATAGGCATTAGGGCTGACAACATAGATAAAGAAACTACCACTATTTTTTGCATAGAACTTGGTGGGACTTTTAGAAACCATATTTCAAAATGAAAGGTTATAAAAAAAATACACGTTTTTTTTATTCGTTCTCATTTAAATAAATGACAAGCATGCCATCTAGGAATTGGTTTCACAATACACAGAATTATTTAATTCAAATCTATCTTACATAGATATACAATATAAGTTACTGAGTATGTATGTACCTTGCATGTTTTTATAGTACCTTACTTGACGTGGTGCAATCCATTGCTGTAATATAGACCGAACTTCCACATTACTTAAGGTAAATCTCTTAAGTCTTTGTGTATCTACGCCATAATTACACAGAGAGGGCTCCCTGGTAAGTTAGTAAGTTCGTGTAAATCAGGTTCAGGTCCGGCACCATTGGCAAGCCGGTGTCGTCGTGGGAGGTGGGTACGGAATCCAAAGTAAAGCCAAGGTCATCATCGGGAGCGGTTACAGGGTCCATATTCGTAATTAAAGTCGTCGAAAATCAAATAGAAAAACGCAGTAGAAAATAAATCACCATTCGCAAGAACACACAACACCAAACAAAATGTGAAATGTCAATTAGTTGTCAACTACGATTATTATTGACGTAGGGATGCGATATGACATCAATTTACCGAAAAATCTGTAAATCAATAAAAAAAAAAACTGGAGACACGGAATCGGTTCAATAGATCGCGTTTAGAAGCCCGGAAATGGTAAACCGGTTTTATTTAGTGTATCGATTGTGTGTTTCAGTAATGTTTACCATCCCTACTCAGGATTGACAATCGACCGGAACTGTTAGATAATATAATTAACTATTGAATGTTTTTATTAAATCGGCTTTTAATTCCGGAGTTTTCATAACAAATAAGTAATAGCAATATTTTAGTTATTAAATGAGTATTTTTTCTGTATTTACCACATTGATGGGCAGAACATGGCCAAGAACGGGCGTCTCCCTTTGTTCTCGAAATATAAATAAATCAGGAGCGAGACTGTATTCGTGCAACAAATCCTTATTTAAAAATCAACTTAGACTACATAACATTAAAGTAGTTAGTTGAGTAAGGCATGCTACATATCTCTCCGGGTTGGCAGTTTAGGTTCGATTGGGCAGTATTAGATAAAAAGCAAGCCCGATTCGGTGCAATTCCTTCACATATTCGGCTTCCATTCGGCTCACCCGCAAACTCGGTACGGTATCTACCCTCACTGAATCATCTTCGGGTCTACTCTGCACAATGCACGCTAATCCGAACAAGTTTATCCCGGACATATATATACTCACCCCCTATTACATGGAACTTAAATACAAGAAGCAGAATAAGCTCAAGTCCTGAAATTAGTTTGTTCAGAATTGGCTTACTGAATTGATTTCAGTGAAATTTTGTATAGGCTTTTTTTTTCAAAATTACATATCTTGATATATTGACCGCCGTTTGAGGCAAAGAAAATTAAATCTAATTCCAAAGCAACAAAACTCAATTTTAAACCTTTCCGGGAATACAGGCCTGAAATAATGTTTGTTATTTGATTTTCCTGGATGTGCTGAAGTAGGCCGACTCGGACAAGTGTGAAGCATTCTTTATAATTGTTCTTAATATCTGAGATTCTGAATTGAAGTATGCTACTATCTGTCAGGGTCGCGAGATCTGCCAGGGTCGCGAAATTTGTTCGAAAGAGATACCGTTACACTGGCACATGGGCAACTGAAGGAACACGGCTGGGTTTTAGTCAGTAAAAGTCTGACACGCCCTTCCGCTCCACCCAAGAGCGGGAGAAGTCATTTGATGATTTCCCACCACAAAAAAAAAAGTATGCTACTATGACAGTCTCCTCACCCATGATTTTATTCTGCAAGTCCAGCACATCCTTGAGGAAGGTCGCATTGAAGACAGGCCCAAAGCTGATGTCACCGTTCGGAGTGCTGTGCTCGATCTTAGGCAGGCCTTTAGATGTGATGATCAACATCTCAGTTCTGTGGACAAATGTCAAATTACACTTTGCGATTTTGTGATTATTTCTATGGCAGTGATAGTACTTTAAAATGATATATACCTGGACCCTAATTGCGTAACACACTATTAATCAGAATCAGAATCATTTAAGCAAAAAGCTAATCCATTGCTTCTTACGTTTGAAAAATGTGTCTGTTCAACAACATAGATAACGCAATGAATGTTGTAACTAAGTGTTTAACGAAGAAAACAAATGGATGCTTAGTAAACGTGCCTTAATTTTTTTAGTCTGGTAACAATATACTGTAATAACAGCGCTTCTATTGCTTATAGGTAGGCTGGCCAAATATCCACTGGGGTACTATAACTAGAAAAACGGGTGATACAAGCACAATGGGGAGAGTTCTTGTCGGCTATGTAAATAGTCAGCGATTAACTTATTAACCTTTTGACCGCCAGAGTCATGTATAGATGACAAACCAAAACGTGCCCAGCACGCCACGGTCACGATACCGTGACAGACTTTTAAACGTAAATAAAACTCATAAAACAACATTGTTTTTATTATTTCCTTTGCTAATTATGTTCATTGACTCATCCTATTTTATATTAGTTGAGCTTCTTTCTTTATATTTCATCCGTATTAACATAAGATGGCAAAAACTAACACCAATTATAAAGTTTGAAAAACATAGTGCCCTCAGCGCCACAGTCATCATATCATGACACGTAGTGATGTAGCTAGCAATCAATATAACAAGAATATCGAATTTGACGGTAACCTACGTTATATTTAATTTCTTTAAATTATTCAGCAATAAATAAATAAAACTTTTGATATAGAAGTTTAATGATTCAGGAATCATGAAAATTATTTAAATATGATTAAAATACTGAACTATCTGCTCATTAAATGTCGGTGTCAGTTGATTATCGACAAATCATAATGAGTGTAATGCCCATCTCCATCACACTTTCATATTGTCTCTGCCTGGAGCGCCAGAGTCATCTAATCGTGACAATCCGATGACGTCACATGTGGTCGATTTGTAAATAGAGCTGTTCCTTTACTTGTATCAGTAGTTTGTTCTCATGACTTTATTATTCTGAACGACTTTTTTGTGGGTGGGCAATCATTAAATGACGTCTCCCGCTCTGGGAGGAGCGGAAGGGCGTGCATATCAGACTATAGTCATCGGAACATACATCCTTGTTTAACGATACTATTGTGTTATAAGTAATAAAATAAATTAAACTACAAAGTGAAGTTCAGATTTTAGAATCGTAAAAAAAATACTTTTATTTTTCATATTAAAAAATATACATACGATGCGACGGGATGGGGGAGCAATACCTAAATATAAAGCGGATGAAGTCGCGGGCAGAAGCTACTTGTATTAAATAAAAATGCTGCTACTGTATATAAAAAGCGAAACCATTAAAATAAAATAACTCTTTCGATATTATTCATAAATATCGGATGCGCACCTCTAGTGCAGAGGCGAGCAAATTAAGAAAAGTCGTGCCAGCTACGCCAGTGTCATCCTATCGTGACAAGAATGTACGTCATGATTGAACATAGTGCTGTGATGGTGATGACTTGCTTTTATCGACTTTTGTTTTGAATTGTGGATTTAACGCCGAAACTGTGACACATATCGTATCATTTTTACCATAAAAGACAAAGCGGGATGAAATAAAACTCCTTTATTATATATTTCTGGTATAGTAACCTTTTATTAAAAACATACTATATGTTAAAAAATACGTGGTTAGTGCTTTATCGATATAATTTCGAACTCACTACTATTTTGTAGGTATTAAAGGATGAATTTATAGCTTGGCGCTGATGGCACGATTTTACTTTTTTGTCGTGGCGCTCAAAAGGTTAAATCATGTGACTCTTTTACCTAATGACACGGGACCGATATCTATTGTATATTCGATGATAAAAATGGCTGATTCTCAGGATAGTTTAAATAAATGAGTTCTGATTTTATTGTGCGTTTCTTGAGTGAGAAAACAGTCGATACCTAGTCACTTTCTCGTGCGAAGGACAGGTGGAATCAAAGTTTCCAGTCACGCCAGGACATTGAATAGGGTGCCTGAGGTTTTATGTCAATTAAACGAAGTATTTTGATTAACAGCAAACTTTTCTACCTATACTGTTTCATGAAATAGTCTATCAATGGGATTCATAAATAAGGGTAATCCACACTAATATTATAAATGCGAAAGTAACTCTGTCTGTATGTCGGTCTGTCTGTCTGTCTGTCTGTTTCGCTTTCCTGCTAAAACTACTGAACCCATTTAAATAAAATTTGGT
Organism: Aporophyla lueneburgensis; assembly: GCA_932294355.1. NCBI lineage: Eukaryota > Metazoa > Arthropoda > Insecta > Lepidoptera > Noctuidae > Aporophyla > Aporophyla lueneburgensis. Next base: position 23,752,207 of record OW028754.1, read on the forward strand.
ACACAGATACTTTAGAGCCTGAGAAAGGACATAGGCTACTTTTTATCCCTGTAGTATGTTCCCGCGGGATAATTTCCGACCTCCACGCGGGCGAAGCCGCTGGCAAAAGCTAGTATTGATTATAATTCTGTAAAGCCGTATTTGTTACGGTCGCGAATCATATTTTGTTCAACATACAACCTAACACAGACTTGCAAATTGCTAAAAACATAAGAAAATTTGAATTTCGAAGGCTACCGAGTTAACACATCTACCGTAAATGTATACACAAAAGCAAAGGTCACCTGTAGAATGGTTCAAAGTGCGAGTCGAAGTATTCGCGCTCCAGTCGCGAGCGAGACGTGGGAGAGGCCCACAGCTCTACGGGGTTCGTCGTCACGATCATGGAACTGATGCCGTGGCCTAGACCCACCACTACGCAAAGACCTGTAGGGAAAAAGGGTTCAGTTTACTATTGTCTACAAGTCACAAAAAATTAACGGATTTTAACAAAACCAGAGTTTAGACAGACAGCCAAATTTGGCAGAATAATTTCGTAACACACTTAAATTGGTAATCAATTGCATTGCTTTTCATTTGGACATCTAACGAGAATTGACATCCAAGAAGAATTTTTTCTCTTTTTTTGTCAACAACGTAAATAACTTAAGTAACGTGGCTAAACAGTCAAAGTTAAAGAAACTGCGTTCGATTTCTACCTACGGAAACGCACAAAAATATAAATACATGACAATTTAAATGTGAAAAATTACAATAAAGTTGTATAATTAAATTAGGAAATAAATTGTAATTATTTTCTGGTCTCTTAACACAAATATGTCTTCACTGTGAGCACTTACCAATAAACAGCACGAGCCAGGGCCGGGACGCCATGATGGTTCCCCACCACTGGAAGAAGTCCTCCATCCTGGTTTCAGTCTCCGCGCCGAGCTTCTCGAAGAACGACGCGTCTCCCGCGCCCATCTCAGGCTGGTCGACCCAACCCGGTGGCGGGTTCGTAGTCATCTCTTGGTTGTTTTCCGAAGCTACACCTGTTTATAAAGCATATTTAGTTTTTTTAATTACGGGTTGCGGTAAGATATGGCTCGCGAAAGTGGCTATTTATGGTGGGTAGGTACACCATATCCGATACGTAAAATGCAGCGTAACACACGTTCAAATATGTTCACACGTTGTTGTATTCAATATATTTGGACGGCATGTTAATTTCAACGTATGTATCTGGAATTTCATCCACCATTAAAGAAAGGAATTTTTTTAGTCTTTTACTCTGAACACGTCACCAATTAATAAGTGTGTGTGAAAAATGTTGAGGATAGAACCATTCGTTCCTAGCCACTGTTATCGAGAACCATATCTAAACGCAGAATAATCGAAATTGAAAAAGTCCATGCATTGATAACTACAGGCCTATACTTTTTATACTTCCTTTTACTTATTTCAATATTTTCCCCATGTTTTAAATAAAATAGATTCCAGATCCAATAGATTTTTGACTATTTGACATGTTAAAAACACACACAACACTCTCAGAAACAAAATGACTACTTTCGGAATCAGTACCGGTTTTTTAAGTTTTTATATTCCCCATTAGTAAAACATGCATAGACTTTTCTTGAACATTTAAACATCAGACAAACAAAATACAAATACTTTTACCTACAGACAAATACATTAATAAAAGACAAATACAAAATACGAACAAGTTTGAATATCAAACGACATGACATACAATACGTACATACATGAATAACAAAGTGTCTGTGGTTAAGTAGAGACAGAAAAACAAATAAAGCATGCGATGTTTAAGCTGAATACTTTCATTAGAAAGTAATGTATTTAAAAAAAATAAAGAAGAGTGATGAAAAATTAATACCTATTTACCTACTTATAATTAGTATAAGGTTAAAAAAAATGTACATTTATAAGAAAAAAATAAAAGCATTTTTGTCAATCTTCTGAATTTCGGAAGTTTTTGATAAAAATGGATGGAATTTTGACCTGAACTAATTACTCTGTTGATGTTCCAATTGTGTTGCGTACAATGTATAGAATTTGGTGTAGAAGACTAAGACAGGTTAACATGTACACATTTTACTAACAATTTCGGTGTCAAAACCCGATTTTTACGATAGATATTAGTTTTCCAATTTCCCCAAATCGCGGGATGGGAATACCCCTTTTTATTTGATCAGGTGGAGGAAAAGCAACGTGACAGCCGTCAAGTTATGTGCAAGTTCAACATTTCAGACAGATAGCATTCACCTTTAAACTAACATGAAAGACTAGGAAGAAAGACTCCTCGACTACTCGCTATTGCTACCAAACACTTAGTTGAAGTACTCATACTCATAGACGACGGGATTTTTTCGCTCCATGGAGCTTCAAAGTACGTACATACGTAGTACCTCCTTAGCCCGGAAATGAATTGAAAATAGAACCGTGTGTCTTTTTAACACGTTAACCATATGCCATGATTAAAATAAGAAAAAGTCAAAAAATTGTACTTGGTGTTATTTCACTTTAAATTGATTTTTTATTCCATAAACACATTATTTATCCCAAAAACATGGCCGCCAGGCAGCAGCGACATGTTCAGATTTGGTATGTGTTGTCGGTGATATAGTCCGACAAGGCCTGAATGGAACAAAAAGTGTCGGACACATCGTCCGACATGGCAGTTAACGTGTTGACGCACCGGATGGAAGGAACTCTATTCGATTTTCAACTTTAGGCGCTAAGCAGTGCGTTCTATATAATAATTCTTCTATTATTCGTTCTAATATCCTATGCGCGCAAGAATCCCGCCTTCCATGTTAACGTCGACTATGTGATAAATAAATGCATTACGTTTAAGCGTTGCAAAATCGTACCATTGATTAGATTACAGAAATAGCATGGATCAAAGTGCAGCAATGAAAACGAAACGGTGTAATCTACATTTTAGGTTCATTTTTCATCGCATTGCCATGAGTACCTAATCTTAAGTGACAAACGACTGTCCAAACAATTCTAGGAATAATGTGACTCTTACGAACACTGAAATGTGGTTTAATATCGCACTATAACGTAATTTCGAATGACTAACTAGGAGATGCAATTAAGATAGCATTAAAAAAAATTGACAAAATTGGTTATTTGAAGAGCTGTTTGCGCTCCAAATTACTAATTTTGGCGAATTTATCGTTAGCGATTTAGCATTACAGTCAACTGCACGTCAACAGTAACATAGACAGCAACAATGACCACCGTAACAATGACTTTGACAGCCCTTTTTTTGTAGCAGTAAGGGCTGTTTCTTTAGTTTAAGCTTAACGCTCTGAGCCAGTTTTTTCATTTTTAACTTTATTTCGATTTGGATAAGGTTCTTAATACAAAAATGACAACTTAGCACCGGAGTAAGTTGTTAGTTTTGTATAAATAATTGTATCTTTATAGGGTTTGGGTTGGGTTCTTAATTCAAAAACTTTCTTCCTGATTTAAAACAGGTTTAAAAAAAAATGTTAATTTGTAATAAGGGACCAAATGTTACAAATGGCGTGCGGTTGACTTCATTCCAGTCAACTCTAGTGCTACAAGGAACTTTTGGCGCCTGAATTACATCGACGAAGCGTTGTTGGTAAACTTTTGTGAATTTGTCACAGAGAAAACAAGATGGCGGCGTTCTGTCTGGTCTTTCCGTCTTGTTTACCGCAATATTTTATTTCTTTTCTCTTTTCTAATTTTGTTCAGACGCCAAACGATCCTGGTTCTATGACACACAGACGGTGATGTAAGCACGTGGTACAAACACAAGCGCGTGCATGCGTGCGGGCAGTGGGCCAGAGGGCCCGCGGTACGTACTGGAGCGGTGCGAGTGCAGCGGGGACGTCTCGGGCCCGCCGCGCCGCCGCTCCGCGCCGCGCGCCCAGCCGTCTGTCCCAACACCACCCAACGTTACGTCACCGCCCACCCGCTCGCTACCTTACTGACTAACTACTACCTCGAAACTTGAAGCATTTACTTCAATTAAACCATTTAGATGCACTATTGAATTGTCAAAGAGTCGGTCATACATGACGTTATTAGAGCAATCCAAGGCGTAGCCTATGGAGAAGAACGAGCAACAAACTCCGTTGACACTCTTTTAAATCGAAATATTACCAACTAACTAAGGATGAATTTCACCAATGAAACTGAACATTGCTTGAAGTGTGTTCAAGAGCTTTCAGGGTCACTGTTCCATGATATTTAGATTGTTGCTTTAGCGTTAGCGTTCGTAGAACGAATATACCGCGTATACGCTGCGCAAATGCACATTTACACAGCGTTTACGTGACCCGAACGTCACGTTTTCGCCTAAGCAGTGCAGAAGAACTAAGGGAAATCAATAGATTTATTTTCAATATTTGCAGTCATCGGTGTTTTTTGTAACACCATACTTTCAGCACAACATTTTCAGCCATTGTTGTTTTATTTCATCACATTATGTGATTTTTGGACCAGTAAAACAGTACTGGTAATTTTGAATACATACTGTTTCTTGGGGACGTAAGTCAGATAAGAATGAAGTCTGATATAATATAATAGTCAATAAGGTAGTTTAGGGCGGCAACAAAGTAATTCCCATAGTAGGAGGTTATGTTATAACAGTTCCTATGACTTATGATAATAATTATGTAAATGGTTGTTTATACCATAGTCAATATGAATTCGAAATAAAATAATAATATTTTAGACAACCAAGGCCAATGTCAACCATAGAGAAAAAAAATCATCTTTATCACTTAAGTTTAAATTCGTTATTATAATAGCTGCAGTAGAAATTAGCCATAGATGTCTCCAATTAATTAAAAATATCTGGATGACCGAGCTTTGCTCGGTATTTTTTGGTAAATTGTGTTTAAAATAATAAGCTTATGTTCAAGTTGATTATCGATAAATTTGGTCATTGAAAACACGAATAAAACGACATTTTATAATAATGAATCCTAGCTAGATCGATTTATCGCCCCCGAAACCCCCTGTATACTAAATTTCATGAAAATCTTTGAAGCCGTTTCCGAGATTCAGATTATATATATACATATATACAAGAATTGCTCGTTTAAAGATATAAGATTAAATATACCCTAACACTTTTGACTTACAGACTATATTAGCGGTGTTATAAACAACCGTCACAGTTAGTATTTAAATATCAAGTTTATATTAAGTAGAAGAGCATTCCAGAAGAAATTATACATAATAATATGAATCTTATAATCCTATTATTTACTAGCTACGTTGCAAAACCTTATCCATTGTTGTAATGAGATTAAATATATGTTATTTATTTATGAGAAAACAATAAATACCTTTAATAAGTGTAGAATAAAGTTCTTAATGTATTGAAAATAGGTCATTTATCATTATGAATAGAAGGGACTGAATTTATCATGATTTATGAAAGATGTACTGTATGACTTGTTTCTGTGAAATAGTGTATTGTAGTTTTTAAGGTAATATGGAAAATATCTTAAAAATATCCTACCTAGTTAATTAATTGGATATGTTTTAACATTAACTCATAGGTAAAAGACATTCAAATTTTTGGAGTTTAACATGACATATGAAATACTTTTTTAGTTGTTACAATTATTAAAACGAATGCAGCTATTACTGATAGTGATAATTTTATGAAAGTACTGAACCATTTTTCAATGTATGTTTTAGATTAGAGCATGAATATGTATGTATACCTACAGCATAACATAACATACATCACGCCTAGTTTCCTCGATGGTTTGGGCAGAGATGTACCTACATATAACATGAATTATCAACAATAAACTCCAAACATCTGAACGTTATACACAAGTCAATAACTCCCTTTCAAAAACAAAATCAAACCGTACTGACCGACAACATTCTCCTGAGGGGTGCAGCAGAACACTCCGCTGAGGAACAGCGTGGTGAAGATGATGAAGACGATGGCCATGATGACGGCGTACCCGTCGGCGCCCAGGATGGTGAAGGGAACAAGCGCGGGCGGCGCGGGCGCCGGCGCCGGGCACGACGCGCTGCAGTCCAGGCACGAGCAGCCCGGCTGGCCCTGGATATGCCAACGGTTGATTAGGGGCGAATAACTATTGTACTTTACTTATTCATAATCTGCCTATATTGTGACACAGTCCTCCTCTCAGTGAGAGGGAGTGTGCATCTACCACGCGGGCCCAGTGCGGGTTACTAGATGTCACATATCTTTGAATTTTTGGTTCTAGGACATGCCGGTTTCCTCACGATGTTTTCCTTCACCGTAATGAGAGCAATGGTGATGCAATTATTTATAAAAAGTAAAGCGCTTGCCTTAGTTCGAACCCACGACCTAAAACTCGTAAGTCAGGGCCGCTGAGCCACCACGGCTCACACACTACTTATTAGTCTGTATTTTCCCATTGTAGGACAAAAGATAATTGCTTGTTTGTGTTAATTTTGTACGCCATTTATTGGCAAAACATAGTGCACATATTTTTGACGATATACTATGTAACTATACCTATGTTTAACAAATAGAAAGATTGAATGACTGAAAAATCCTTCCACTTTTCTCTTATGGTCAGCTAACCCAGTCTTTATGAAGAGTCCAGCTCCTCTCACGATTTACAGTATAGATCCCAGGTCATGGTCTACCGGTGTGCCAAATTTTCATGCAAATCCGTTCCAGCCGTAATGCCGTGAAACGATAGCAAACAGAGAGTCATTTTCGCATTTATAATATCAGTATGGATTATAAGCCCATATTTTCCCATTGAAGGGCAAAAGCCTTCTATACTCTACCACATCCTTCTATTTGGGGCAACTAAAGAACAGTATCGGAGGAATTCAGCTCTTCGTGCCATCTTCATGCCTAAATGTCAAAATTGCCACTTAAGAAGGCCCACACAACCACAAATAGGAAGGGTTTCATAGTATTAGCACGTTTTTGCCAATCATTTAACAATACGGTCGTTAAAAATGTTATCTTTGTTTCTTATACTAATAGCAAGGCATAGAAACGTGAAAAATAGAGCGACGCATTCGGTATTTATGTAAATAGTTAATGTTATAAAACGAATTACTATTGATATCCTTTGTCTATAGTTTCGCACGCGATACTGTTTTCATTCCAAATGTACGTAGTGATAATAAATACATTAGGATATTATAACAGTCCTGCGAGTTTACTCGCAACATCATTTAATTGCCTATTTAGTCATGTTGGTCATTGTAGTGGAATGTAGAAAGTGTTTAAAACATTCGACAAAGTGACATTTATTAACACACCTTTACTAGGCATGATTATAATAGTTTACGATCAGCTAATGACCTGTCATTGGCTGATTGTAAATTATTTTATACAAAGACTAGGTAGGGCCTAACTGCCGAAGCAAAAGACACACTACTGGAAATTAATGGGGGAGACCTATGCCAAGAACGCGACTACTAATCTAATTAATTGATACTTATTATATTCCAAACAAACAATTCAATCAAGGACTATAATACCATAAGAAATTAAAACTCAAATAATAATTTAATTTTGCGTGGTATTTTTTTCTTCGTAATATATTTTCATTAAATATAAGAATGCTACAAAGTGTTTAGAAACATAATAAATGGCTTTTATTTTATTATTTTTAATGACCTGCCCACTGCGATTGAATCAGTTGTTTATGATGATATTGGAAACAATTAAAAAAGGATTTTCTAATAGAAAAATGTATTATAAGAAAATCTTATTTATTGTATTTAAACGAGCTAGGTACACTCCTGACACTTTTAACTAAGAGTAAGCAAGATTAAACCCAAATAGTTTTCTTCGCTTCGGGGAAACCAAATACAGTGCCTATGAAAATCTCTCTCCATTTGACGAGTTGCTTTGGATAAACTGCAAGATTTAAAAAAACACTAATGACTTACGGGTGGTCCTTCATTACAGGGTCTCGTCATAGGATCGTACGGAGTGAGTCCATGTTCAGGCACCGGATCATTGACGTAGTTGATCTGGAAGGGCGCGAAGTTGGTCACGTCTCCCATGAACTTGAACCAGCGCTCGGGCGTGCAGTACTCCGCTCCGTACTCGCCGCACATCAGGTCCAGGGCCAGCTGGTTGGTTGATGGCGCTTGCACCTGTTTGGAAACGTAGAGGTTAGTTGAATCTTGTATAGAAACTAGAGGATCTGACAGACAGCGTCCTGGCTAAACAATTCCGTGTGCCGAGTCCACTTGTCAATATAAACCATATAGGGACCCACACAAAAAAAAAACCCATCGAAATCAAATATGAAAATATATAAAAAAGTGAAGAAAAAATTAATAAATATATTCTCAATATCAGTTAATGGAGAAACATTGTATGAACATCGTATTTTTATTTTTAACTGATAGCAGATTTTTCTCAAGTGTTTTGAGAGGAGTTACTACGACGCAAATAAGGTGAGGTGTGAGGTACCTACCTACGTCAGCAAAGATATTAACAGACTAGACGAAATATCATACATAATGGAAATGTTAGACTAAGTATAATTGGATAATGTCCGGTAAATTACCTCGCTCTCTGGGCGATACCGCCGTCAAAATATGTAACAAAATACAGGACATAATCGCGACCCGTGTACCGTGTGGTGCCGGACGGTACCGTGTGGTGCCGGACGTAAAGAATAACACCACCCCATTTCTTCCCGTGGGTGTCGTAAAAGGCGACTAAGGGACTTACTAGAGAATGGGCAGCAGCGTTCTCTATGCATTTTACCACCATACTGCGATCGCCAACCCGCCTGCCAAGCGTGGCGATTATGGCAAAGCCCCCCAAATTGGGGGAGGCCTAAGTCCAGCAGTGGACGTCTTACGGCTGAAATGATGATGATGATGAATCGCGATATCGCTGATGTTTACATCTTTATCGAAACTTCACAATTTGGTAGTAGGTAAAAGAATTCAATTTACAGATTGATAATATTTTCAGATAATACTCTAAGACGACACGAAAGATGGCACGTTTGTATCTGTTGTGTTCACACGTGAGGCTTTATTTATTTTGTAATTTCCAGATAAAGACTAAAGTCATATACACACAGATAAAATGTAATGTATACGAAAATAACAACCATCTCCAACACTATTACGCTCATGTCTTTCAAGAACTTTAAATTTATAAAAAGAAAACCAAATTCGATTTGATTTTGGTGTAAATCAGAGGTTCCCAAACTTATTTTCCTCCGCTGCTACATTTCTACAATATTTCCAAAAATGTGAAGATTAGATCTAAAGTGGACCCCCGGGGTCCACCTGGCCACTTTGGGCATCACTGGTGTAAAAGGACTCTTAAACATTGCCCTCACATATTAATCATCAGACAAAGAACCTTAAAGACGTTGAACTTTTATTGGTCTCACAAAGTGTTTACATATGTGCGATAAAGAAGGTCAACAAATTAATATAATTATAACGTTAAAAACCATTCGAGCATTTCGCTTTTAAAATAGATTTTTGTTTTGATGACTGTACACTGTACAGTGCAAGCTAAGTGGAATAGAATAAAATACCTATACGAATAGACGGTAGGTACATTTTCCATTTCAATATATCTATGTCTGCACGATATCTGAGTCGAGCGACCTAAATGTTACACGAATATCATTCATATTGCGTCGACTCATTCATGAAGTTATCATAATAATATTATCTGTAAACATCAGACAATCGATTTCTGCGTATCAATTTATCATCAACGAAAGCCATGTTCATTCATGGCCAACAAAAGTTTACTATGCGTTTGCACCGGCGAAACGTTAACATAAAAACATGTAGAAAACTCTGTGTTTTGTCACTATTTGTCATACACGGTTGTAATATCGACGAATACTGCGGCCTATTCAGTACTAAATTTTTGACGCCCCACAGTGTAAAGAAAGAAAAAAAATATTGACCCAGGTTAAGGCAATGTTCACATAAAAACTTTAAATAGTATTGTCTACCACTTCTTCTTTAATAGACCCGGTTTACCATAAATGTCAGACAACTACTAGTGCCCGATGTTGCTTTTCACATGGATCCTATGTTATGAGGACATCTTTGATGTATTTCGTCGGTAAATAAAATAGCAGTTTCATACAAAAGTTCAATAAACAGTCAAAATGTATGGAACAGCAGTATTTTTTTAAATAACCGATTTTGGTTAGGTACTTTACCTGTGAGCAGGAGTTGAAGGTAGCATGCATATACCTGGAGCTGAGGTCGTAGGTCACGACAGTGACCTTTTCGTGTGTAGCTGGAAAGAAAAAAACGACACGTTAAAATCTATTAAAACGTCGTGATGAAACAGGCACGTTCTAGAACCACTGGAACTGCGTCGTGGACTGCGAACCGCTCTGGGACTTTCGAGAGGAGGAGGAGTGAAGCCTGAGTCCTAGCAATGGAATCACTAAAGGTGCATCACAGAACCCATCAACTCTGCGCATTAACCTCTAAGTCCCTGAGATACCACATTTGGTATAGACACAATCGTTTTTTAATTGTGTCTGTAATTACGGTAATTGACTGGTTAAGGTCGTTCATAGATATTTTATCTGGCAAGATTTTATTACACAGTGCCACTACAGCTAGATTTTTGTTCAAGAATCCAATATAAACTTTCACATGCTTTTAAAGATTATTGATAAATGGTAAGTAGAAAAAACGAAACTTACCATTGAACGGAGCAACCGAAGAAGGATACAAGAACTCGCTCTGATTGGGCGAGCACGTCATCCCGCAAATATGCTGGAGAAAGTTCTCGAAGCACGACGGACATCTTTGTAAGAAGTTCTCAGCGGGAACGATCTTCGAGGCCAACCCGTCCAGCTGCTCGTCACTGCAGCATGAGAAGCCACCGGCAGCTATAGCGGGGCAGTACTTCTCGAGTACCGTCTGGAAACAAACACGAAACATTAAGTATACCTTAGAACAGCTGTATTTACGGTTGTGTATAGTTTTGTCAAATCATCAGCGTCATCTATACTTTTTTTATCATGTTATATGTGGCAAACATGCTGGTGGCCCAACTGAGTGTAAGAGTGGTCACCGCAGGTTATGGACGTCTGTATAACAAGCATCGCTCGCACCTACATATGTTGAATAATCTTAAGGCTTAACCTGAAAAGTCTCACGTCAACGTCATCATCATTTCAGCCGAAAGACGTCCAATGCTGGACAAAGGCCTCCAAGCACCACCACTTCGAATATATATAAACATAGTCCTAAGAATTGCCAAAGGGCAGGGCACATTTCTCGCAGAACAGATGGCCGATGGGGCCGAAAAGTGCTGGAGGGGCGAGCGCGTATTGCAAGACGTTGCGTTGGAAAGCCTCCCACAAGTCTCATATGCTTGTATCTAAATACACGTCATTCAAAACGGTACAAAGCAAAACCGGCTGACGGCAGACAGCTATACTAGAGTACTTCCATGGACGACTCATTCATTTAAAGCTCGCCAGACTTTCGGGCTTCTGAATATCCGTAACGATTGTCAAAGATTCACGAATGACAGCCGGGACCAAGGGCTTATCGTGCTTTGCGAAGCACGGGGGTATATAAAAATGGTAACCCATTCAATTCAAAAATTCAAATAATCTGATCGATCGACTCGTACGGCTATTATTACACAGCCCCTCTATTAACAGCTCTACTACTAAGTAAATCTGCTAGGCTGCGGACGCGGCTGAATTTCAAAATACAGCTAATACACGTATGTTTGTGTAATAAATAACCAAATAGAGAGTGAGCTATTCTGAGCTGGACTGCTCCGACTGGACCCAATATGGGCACAAAAGTTCAACAGGTAGAACTTTGAACTCAAGGTTCGATCTACAGTCAATGCCCCAGACGTCGAGCTATTTGTTCAAATGGCTATTTAAAGTGTGAAGTATTTAAACTTTCTTGGAAAACAGAGAACCAGACGCCGATGTAAGTAGTAGGGTAGGTAAGTAATGTTTCGTTTAGGCCTAATCCGTACCAAAACTAGGTATTCATGGATAAGTTTACATTATTTCCTTTCAAAATTTTCAACACAAATAAGGTAAACCACTACAAAGCGAAGGGAACTGTTATTTACTTTCAACAACAATGAATTTGTCAAATCGACAGGAAAAAAGAACCTGTTTATTTCCTTTAACATAGCATTATGTGGCGCCTGTAATTCTGCCTACTAGGCAAAGGTGTACCTACATGCAGTAAACCTACATTTTGCCTAGTTATGGTTAAGTCCCATGTAATGCGACACTATTTCCTAGTTTTTTTCCTTTAATTGATAATAGTCAGCTAAGGGGAAAACCTCCCAATTTCCTTTGTAATTTGGAACTATATGATATTACTTTAGGGTAACAATGGTTCGCGTGAGCACAGAATACATTATAGTGGCATGAGGTAAAATGTTTTTTTTGCACACACGGACATAACAATCTTAATAAACTTATATTTGAAATAAAAAAATCTGTGTTGTCAAGTCGTAAAATCCGTCCAAAGCAGGGGCGGATCGCTAATTTAAACTAATATTATAAAGTGGTAAAATTTGCCTGTTTCTAAGTTACGTCGGGGATAATCTCTGGAACTACCAGTTGAACAAATGATAGCAAAATTATTGAGGAAGAGTAACGGAGCTGAGTAAAAAAGTCAGATATACTTATTTTTAAGTTAAAACAAGAAATTTGACACTGACGAGGAAGCAGGAAGAAACTAATAGGAAAACAAACAAATCCATAGTTCGTGAGCCGTATGACATAGTTCAAAGGAAGGAGGTGTGGAGCAAGGCCCATGCCGCCGGTAACTGACGGGCGAACCTGTTTAAAGGTCAGTCGACTCACCCTTAGAATATTAATAAACTCGAAATATAAATTTAAATAAGGGGCCGTCCATTAATCACGTGAGGTTTTTTTTTGCCCTCCCCACTTGGTGATACATGGTGAGGTTTAAGACTACTCCCCCGTCCGCCTATATCACGTGTATTTTTAGTACCTACAAAGAATCTTATTTTTTTTATATTTATAAAATACAGGCTGCTTTTCGGTTCAGTATCGCGCGTTGGCCAAAAAAATCGAGCCCCTCGACCCTCTCGTGATTAATGGACAGCCCCTAAGATATTATTAGCCAACGCGAGAAATTATGTCGATTTCCACAGCCTTGTCGGCTTTCATTAATTAAGTCTTATTATTTCGATTTGGTTCGAAACCAGGCTGGCGTTTCACATTGTTTAAATTATTTCATCACTAAAGCTCTCAAAACAGTGAAGGAATACATCGTGAGGAAACCGGCACGTTCCAGAACTAAAAATTCGAAGACATGTGACATCTACCAACCCGCACTGGGCCCGCGTGATGCAATACGGTCCACTCCCTTTTACCAAGAGGAGGCCTGTTTCCCAGCAGTGGGAACATTCTTAGGCTGATTATGATGAAAAGCAATATACTTTAAAATTATTCAGATTGTTAGTGTGTTGCGCCATTAGAGCGATCTTTAAACTTATAGAATAACTAGGAATAATAAAATCAGGGTATAAAGTTAATCAATTGTTACGATATTATATAATGTCCGCCTTGTCCAATAATGGCGAGAGAAAAGATAACGATCACAGAACAAAAGCAAATCGCGTCATACATAAATACATCATCGAATTGATCTTGGGTCGTTATCAGGCGATACGTGATCAAAGAGTGCTCATTGTTTGTTTGGTGGCAATAAATCTAAACATACTCCTCCGGCTACAAATTAACCGTGACTCTTAGGTTATCAGCAGGTCTGGAATCTTTCAACGTAGGATGAATCACTTTATTGTTGAGAATAAAGCTGGTTTGTTGGAAGAAATTCGCGGGACTGAGGTCAGCGATAACATGAGTCAGTTTGACCGTAATTAATTAATGAGATTCTTTTTTTATCGTTTGACATTTATGGTAATTTAATTAGTAATTACCTATAGTAAAATTATAGTGAGGTGTAAACAATCTAACCAATCTGTGTTGAAACAAGATGCCAGGAATCAAGGAAAAGGTTGGAAGACACGATCAATATATTTTTATCATTTGCCTTCGTTACCTTCAACCCTACGGAGTAATCGAGTAAATCACTAATAGAAGGAATGGCTTTCATTTTAACAGTTCAGCAATAGCAAAATACATTTAATTTCCTACGTTTTCCGAGTATGAAGCAATGGATTAAAAATATTCTTCAAAATTATTAGTGAGTGAGTTCGCAATTAGAATGCTGAGAAGTTACAGAACATAATGTTACATATTATATCCATCCATAATGAAAAAGAATAACAAACAAACGGTAACTGTATGATGAACGAAAATATCGTTCGTACTATAACAAATTGCGTAACTGTGATCAATACCGTCATGTCATCGAGGTAGTCTAGTTCGATACGCTAATAGTCGCCGTTAACCAATTATAAACAAAAAAAAACTCTGTATGTTATGTACTTTTTCACATAGGCACGTTTTCCAAACACGATGCGTGACGTAACCATTCGAGAGCCCTATTCGTAAGCTAGCTGCTGTTAATTAAAAAACACGGTTTCGTCGGCTTTCGCCGCTGAAAGCCGAGGAAACCGTGTCAGCACATAATCCTCTTTGTCTCCATCGATGTAGTCCGCTCGGAATATTCAAAGAGATTGTAGAGTCCAAATTAGAAGCGTGTGAATTTGAAAAACGAGTAGAACTCAGTATATTTTTGTTTACACTACATCGCTCGTCGTTGTCAGGTTACGAATACGAGATCTGAGTCAATGTAGAAAAAATTTTGTTGATTTGAAACTCGAAGCATATAGTGGAGTAAAAACGTAAGCAATCTTCGTCGCCTCCCAAGAAATACGTAATAAGTAGGAAGACGACACTAAAATGTTTTGTAAATTTATATTCATTCCTTAAGTAAATATTCTGAATCTTTTTCAAGTAACCACAGTATTTCCCTGGTGACACAGGCTTTTTCAAAAACCTACTTCAGCCTCTTACAATGGTGGAATACCTACAACGTTAGCCAAAAACATTGTTAATTTGTAGGAAAACCAATATTGTCATGAGAGAATAAACAAATGAATTGAATTTCCACTTGAACAACAAGGCGATCAAATACTGTTATTTCCAATACGTTGAACCTTTCCCAGCATTTTTATGACAAGGAACTTCTTATTGTTTTATCGTGAAAATATGCCTTCGAGTTCGTCGACCTGCTCCAATAAATATTGTGTCAGCCGGCACACCTGCGTCGCAAATATATTGCCACAACGCCCCCACAAAAGAATTTACAAAAAAAAGTGACATTAGAATAACTACTAGAAAAGTTTCACCCTTCCATACTAAAAAACTGCGGCTTTGAGTAATGGACGGAGAAACAATATACATTTACATATAGTTGGATACTACGAAATTTCAATAAGTAGGTAGATATAGTGTCCTTATCTTATCTCAAGAAACTACGGAGTTTCTTGAGATTAGATTAGTTCTCAGTCGTCATGTCGATAGGGGCGACTACTGAGATGACGTTTTTCTAGCCAAAACATCTTTCACACAGTCCATCCATCGTTTAATTGATCTTTCCCTTTTCTTATAGCCATCCACATTCATTCTCTAAACTTTATATCAAACCACTCTTATATCTAAATTCTAGTAGGAATGTGCTGAATATTCGTTATATTTGGCAGGTTTACGTATGAGTAAACATCGTGAGGAAATGTCCTAGAATTAAAAATTCTATTATATTTAAAATGTCCTAGAATTAAAAATTCGAAGACATGTGACATCTACCAACCCGCACTGGGCACGCGTGGTAAGGGCCCACTACCTCTCATCGAGAGGCCTCTGTCCCACCAGTGGGAACAATACGGGCTGATTATGTTATCTGTTTGTGTTATTAGTATTCGGTAAAACCCGTATTCGGCCCATCACTAAATTCTAGGATGTTTTGTTTTATTTTATCTCAGTCCAATTAAGTATATCAAAGCTATAATGTGGTAAACAAACATTGTCCAACTCCTTTTGGTAGTTTGACGATCAAGTTACAAAGAGAACTCTTGTTAATTAGTCCTCCATACTAATAACTAACAAGTGAGTCACTGTTCATTCTCACTGTACATTTCATACTTTGGGGAAGTACTAATGAATTGCTGATAAGCTATCTTCGACTCAATGTTCCATTAAAACTAATCAAACATACATACGCGATTGAAGTTAAGAGATTTTTTATTTAATTAGGTCTAATAGTGGTACCATAATAATGAATTACATCACGTCACTAACTGATTTCATTTTGGCACTTTCCGAAAGTGATAACAGAAACAATTGTATTCATTAAAACAACGATCGGCCATTACAATGATTAATTATGTTTTTTTTCTGATCTGTACTAATATTATAAAGCTGAAGAGTTTGTTTGTTGGTTTGTATGTATGTTTGTTTGATTGAACGCGCTAATCTCAAGAACTACTGGTCCGAATTGAAAAATTATTTTTGTGTTGGGTAGCTTATTTATCGAGAAAGGCTATAGGTTATATAACATCACGCTACAACCAAGAGGAGCGGAACATTAATGAAAAATGTTGCAAAAACGGGGAAAATCGCACGGGTAGGCGATTCGACGCGACGGGAAGGGCCCGGAACAAAACATTTTCCGCGGACGAAGTCGCGGGCAGAAGCTAGTTTTATGAATACACTAAGGCTTCCTGTATACGATGCCGGATTCGCACCGGCACGCGGCACGGCACCGGACCGCATGATTGTGTATGTAGACGTATAAATACCGCGCATGCGCCATAGAGTCGCCACGCTGGATCCGCGTGTAAAACCGCATTGATTCCGAGTTTTAAATACGAAAGCAACTACCACAATTCAGTAAAGCATTGATTAATAGAGCAGTGGTCGCTCAGTAAAGCACTAGTGGCTGAGAATTAAGAGTTTTAGGTAGTAAGTTCGAACCCGGACATGCGCGTTACTTTGTGTAAATTATTTCATCACCACTGATCTCGAAACGGTAAAGAAAGACATCGTGACGAAACCGGCATGTCCTAGAACAAAATAATCGAAGACATGTCACATATACCAACCTGCAGTAGACTCGCGTGGTAGATTCCGACCCACTTCGGGCTTAAAGAGGAGCTCTGTATCCCAGCAGTGGGAACATGATAGGCAGATTTATTATGGTGCTGTTTATTAAATATAAATCATTATAATTGAATAAGTTGATAAACATTATTAATCAAATTAATTTAAATTAAAAGCGATACGGAAATGACGATAACTAAAAGCCTATTTCTTATTTAGCATAGAATAAATTTATTGGTTCGTGTGGGTTATTTTATTATAAAAATCAGATTAACAAAATTTTAAAATACATAATGTGCCCGATGGGAAATCCTATGGGCAAATATGACGGTCTCTCATTGAAACATTCATCCTATTTACTTTTTAGGAGAGGAATTTTCAAAAATCCTTCCTTGCTCGCTCACATTCGTTATAATAAGAAATCTTTTACAACATTTCATGCTACTAGATCAAGCGCTTTAGGTTATGCTTTGTCCTGGGTTCGACCCCAGGTCGGGCGAGAGAGTTATTGCATTTTGCATTTTCTGGAATTTCTCAGTAACCGCCCGAAGTCAGATTTGTGCCCGGTTGATAACAATAGGTTCGCCTCCAATTTCACAGGACTTAAACATAACTGGCGAAATGTGGGTGCACTATAGGCACACCTCTGCCCAATCCCTCGGGAAAACAAGGCGTGATGTTATGAAATCAATAGTGATCATGTTTCAATCGTGCGCATCAGGATTACCTAGTAGCGAATGTGACATGCTCAGAACTCAGAATCTCAAATGTCAAATAATCTAGAACGGTACCTATAATCAAAGTATCATATTTGGAATGGACGCAACTCGTGCCGGCTCTTGTAATACCTGCTTATAGGATAAACCCTGCCAGATAACAATAGACCTAAATCAGTAGATATAGGGTACAGCTATGATAATATCATGTCGTACTTTACACGCTTCCGGTTTAAATATGATTAAACTATCATTATCTAGAAAAAACTACTAGATACAAAATTTACTTACTTGGAAAAATATTGTTGAAATATTTCTAAGGAGATAATTTATTTTATTTATTTATTGATTTAGGATCTCCAACAGAAGATGTAGTACACTATACATCCTACTAATATTATAAATGCGAATGTTCGTTTGGATGAAATTTGGTATAGCTACCGATAGTTTATAACCTGGATCACTCATAGTATACTTTTTATCCCGGTAGTACGTTTCCGTTGGATAATTTCCGAGGACCACGCGTTTGAAACTGCTGTTCGAAGCTAGTGACCTTCGATCAATAATAGCACTAGATACAGGATTAGGAACAAAAATACGTCGCTAAAGTGGCCACGTTTACACACACATAGGCATTTACATTTCTTACTACGAAATATAGAAAAAAGTTTTATATGATTAACAACTCCAGTTCATTATAAACCTTAATACTCAAGCATAAAGTTTAATTACGATTGCAAAATATTTATATTTAAGTCCTTCTGTCATAGGATAAAGGTAAAAGCAATAAATTTTAAATGTCGCTTGAAAATAAATAATCATTTTTATAATAAGTACAAAAATATTTATTCTAAAATTAAACTTAAAACACAAGCAATAAGGTTAAAAACATTTTGTTGACAATTTAGTGCTTATTCTATTTTGAAACTAGACGTAGTTCTTGGTACTACATTTCAATGCTCAGAACACAGTAAGATTTAGAGTAGCAGAATAATAATAAGTATTTTTTTTTAGGCTAAGGTTCGTTTTATAAATGGTAGCAAATATTTTTGACCGATTTAAAAAAGTAGTAGGACTAAATTAGTACAATAGATATTTTATCAAGACATTGCTATGAATCGTCTGAGGGTTGGCTCATTGTAATCAACCCGTATATAGAAATGAGTGCGTCTACTTATGTACGCGATTTAGAAGTTATCACACTAGTATTATAAAGGTGAAAGTTTGTGAAGGTGTGTGTGTGTTTGTATGTTTGTTACTTCTTCACGCTCAAACGGAGATAGCTTACACCCTGGATTAACACATAGGCTACTTTGTGCGTTTACATTAGAGTAGTCATAGCCAAGGCGCCATAGTCATTAATTAATGTACCTGTAATTTAGGAACTGCTGTTTTAATCAGTCGACGTCAGTTAGTATTTCCGGATATATCCGATTTATCAAAGTGATCCGAACATATAACCGAATTCTTAGCTGGCTTATAAAAGTCATCTCTTCTTTCTCTGGCGACAATCGAGATCCATTCTGCACACGTAAATGGATTGCTAGGAAAGCTAAAATAAAAAAGGAAAGCTGAGTATCTAATGAGAGTCCAACAAACAGACACAAAAGTAGCATCAAAGAATTTTTAACCAACCAGTTTTGAAGATCTGGTTACAATTTTTTTTAAAGTATTACAATACAAATCTACTCCATGCATTTACTGTCCTGTTGAACAAAAGTTTGTGCGTATGTTGGTGAGCCTTGGCCAAACATTTGTAGTGGTGGTTTAAAATCGGTAATTTTGTTCAAAACGTATTATTTGCTAGTTTAAAGATTAAAATATAACTTATTCTTCATGTACTTACTGAAAGTAAGATATTCCGGCCGCTATATTGCTTTTTCGGGGATTATTTTTGCAACTTTTAAATACACACTGCGGCATTGTGAGACGTGTTTACATTGGCTGTGTTTCAAGCCAACTAAACAAAATAAGAGCTCAAGTCTCAAGTGCGCTTATATTTACCGAGACGTATTTTTTGCGCCGACCCGATATCTAGTGCTATTATTGATCGAAGCTAGTGACACATAAAAAACCGGCCAAGTGCGAGTCGGACTCGCGCACCGAGGGTTCCGTACAAACCTGTAGGTATTTTCGGTTTAAAAATATAAATATTTTTTAATTTTTATATTTCAGTTGATTGAATGTAAGGTAAATTGCGGTTTACGATTTATGACGTTTTAAAAAAAAACTACTCACTCGATCTCGTTCAAACCAATTTTCGTTGGTAGTTTACATGGTAATGTACATCATATATTTTTTTTAGTTTTGTCATTCTCTTATTTTAGAAGTTACGGGGGGGGGGACACACATTTTACCACTTTAGAAGTGTCTCTCGCGCAAACTATTCAGTTTAGAAAAAAATGATAATAGAAACCTCATTACCATTTTTGAAGACCTATTCATAGATACCCCACACGTATGGGTTTGATGAAAAAAACCATTTTTGAGTTTCAGTTCTATGTATGGGGAACCCCAAAATTTATTGTTTTTTTTCTATTTTAGTGTGAAAATCTTAATGCGGTTCACAGAATACACCTACTTACCAAGTTTCAACAGCATAGCTCTTATAGTTTCGGAATAAAATGGCTGTGACATACGGACGGACAGACAGACAGACAGACAGACAGACAGACAGACAGACAGACAGACAGACAGACAGACAGACAGACAGACAGACAGACAGACAGACAGACAGACAGACAGACAGACAGACAGACATGACGAATCTATAAGGGTTCCGTTTTTTGCCATTTGGCAACGGAACCCTAATAAAGGACCACTTCAGGTATTAAATAGGTGTAAAGGAGACCACAGCATGTCACATTTCCTATATTTAGACAGAGGGTCGCACATGTTTAAATCTTCCTATAGCTAAATATGGACCTACTTTATGTAAAGTTAGAATCTTAGGGAGCTCTTTAGTTGTTGACCTATTATGTAAACATCCATAGGGTTCCATTTTGTTTGACTTTCATTCAACCACAATACTAACACAACCCCTTAACCAAACTCGAGTCTATATTACGCCATTATGATATACATAAGCTCCTTACATAATGACTATGTAGCAAACTAGTGATGTTGATGGCAACTGGCGACACCTTACAACAACGGATCCAAGATTTCCTCACTATATGACAACATACTATGCACTCACTATCAATATTGTTCCCATTTCTGGAACACAGGCCTCCTCTCGGTGAGAGGGAGTGGGCCGTAATCCACCACGCTGGCCCAGTACGGTTTGGTAGATGTCACATGTCTTTGAATTTTTGGTTCTAGGACATGCCGGTTTCCTCACGATGTTTTCCTTCGCCGTTTTGAGAGCAGTGGTGATGAAATTATTTACCCAAAGCAGTCATATACTAAAAAATATTGTCAAGCGAAACTCTGCAGACATGATAGGTATCAAACTAACGATATCACAACACGAGTATTTAAAAACCGGCCAAGTGCGAGTCGGACTCGCGCACAAAGGGTTCCGTACAAACCTGTAGGTATTCTCGGTTTATGCAGAAGGTTCATGTTTATGAAAATAAATGTTTTTTTTTTTATTTTTATATTTCTGTTGATTAAATGAAAGGTAAATTGCGGTTTACGATTTATGACGTTTTAAAAAAAAACGACTTACTCGATTTCGTTCAAACCAATTTTCGGTGGTAGTTTACATGGTAATGTACATCATACATTTTTTTTAGTTTTATCATTCTCTTATTTTAGAAGTTACGGGGGGGGGGGGGGGGGGGACACACATTTTACCACTTTGGAAGTGTCTCTCGCGCAAACTAATCAGTTTAGAAAAAAATGATATTAGAAACCTCAATACCATTTTTGAAGACCTATTCATAGATACCCCACACGTATGGGTTAGATGAAAAAAAAACATTTTTGAGTTTCAGTTCTATGTATGGGGAACCCCACGATTTATTGTTTTTTTTCTATTTTTGTATGAAAATCTTAATGCGGTTCACAGAATACATCTACTTACCAAGTTTCAACAGCATAGCTCTTGTAGTTTTGGAGAAAAGTGGCTGTGACATACGGACGGACGGACAGACAGACAGACAGACAGACATGACGAATCTATAGGGGTTCCGTTTTTTGCCATTTGGCAACGGAACCCTAAAAATGATTTAATCTTTTGTCGACCGCGTGCAGTGTTGTTCCCTGAAGTATGAGCTTAGAATCTATCTTCTTTTGTTTTATCGTGTTTAGATAACCATACCAATCATGTCTGTGAAGTTTAAATAAAAACGATTATTTAAACTGATATTTCAAGTGAATTATATAGAATGTGACCCTGTGTAGTAATCACATTCAGACAGGTAGCAATGGTAGCAAAACTTACAAACATTAAATACTAAAACTAATTAATATGTTTTTCGCATCAGTTTCATTAGCATAGTACTAAAATACTAGTAAAAGAGACATACAAAAAGTATATTTGGCTCAAAGTTCATATCATTATCAGGTTAAATCTTTTAAACAAAAAGGTTTTAACATTTCGACCTTGTATACCTAATTGCCTGTATTTACATACTAATTCGTCTAACCAGTTTTAAATTAGGAGTACTCTCAGCGTGTTCTCCGGAAAATTGAGTTGGTTTTTTGCGACTCACATAATATGAAAACATTGGTAAACTCGTTTTAGGCCTTGGTTGCAGCCTTCACCTACAATTTCGTAGTAAAATTAAACAGAAAATTGAGTTTACCGTGATCTTGAGCTACTTAATCCAAAGCACTCTATATTCAAGTGTTTTCCCGTCTATACGATATAATATCACACTATGTTCTTATCAAAACGATAACTTATTGTGAAGGTTACAAAATCAACAAAAATTAGCATGGAAAGCATAGCTAATAAACGAATAATTGTATAATTCATTCATTATATTGCTAATCGTAAACTGATAAATAAAACCTCTACGCAAAATACTTCGTAGGTATAAGATGCCTGCACAGCAAGCTACCCGGAACTGTAAAATTTTCCCAGTCAATCTTGAACCTAGTGCTTTAGCGATAAAGTTGAAAATCTATTAAATAAATTTGACAGATTTTAGTAGCTTCCAGTGCTGGCGTCTGTACCTAACATTTGTATCGATGACTAGCTTCTGCCTGCGACTTCGTCCGCGTCAAATTTTTGCTCCCCTCTGACTCTTCCCGTCGCGTCGCATCGAATTGTCTGCCAGTTTTCGTCCATTTTTCATTGCTGCTCCGCTCTTTTTGATTGTAGCGTGACGTTATATAACCTATAGCCTTCCTCAATAAATAGGCTATCCACACAAAAAGATTTTTTCAATTCGGACCAGTAAGTAGTTCCTGAGATTAGCGCGTTCAAACAAACAAACAAACTTCAGCTTTTGTCTAGGCAAGAATCAATACGAGATAAATACGAATTCCTGATATAGCACCTGCGTCCTCTTATCAATATAATCAACAGTATATGAATGACTAATTAATGTTTTATTATTATTGCAATGATAAAGTCGTATTAACCACATTTTATATAGGTCATAAAGGACGTTTGCGAGAATTTAGAAATTTCGGGTTTTTTTTTTAATTCAGAATGACATTGCAAAATGTATCATTTAATTTGAATGGAAGCAACTTTTCCGTTTTAAGTTCATAGAATCCCATTGCAGTCATTCAATTAATTCAAAGACCTGTGACATCTACCAACCTGGGTAGATTACGGCCCACTCCCTCTCACCGAGAGGAAGCCTGTGTCCCAGCAGTGGGAACAATATAGGCTGATTATGATGATGAAGTCATTCAGGGATTATGTGGACTCACGGAAAAGTTTTCTGTAAAAATCCAAACGGATTATACAATTAAAATGCGGATACCAATTCGACCGCGAGTTATAAAATAAATCAAGAAATAAATGACAGATTGAACTGAGGAAATATAGAATTTGTTTACTAAATGCAATTATAGGGTCATTTTATTAATATATTAAGGAAACATAAGGCCTACCACAATTTAAAATTAATTTACCTTGTGGTATATTTCCCTAATGTCATGATAATTATTTTTATGGTTTGTGACGAAGATCGGAGCTTCGCGCGTAATACGCCGCAAAAACCATACAATGATATCTTTCTTACCATACAAAAATGTTGACTAGCATCATTATATGCGTCAGCGCACTACTACCAAGTTCTCATTGGTGGTCGCAGGTTGATGTCATAATAGGTTACGTTAGTAGTGTCCATTGCTCCATTTGTTTCCAAGAAGCTGTTTAAGACCATAAATAATGAAGTGATGGATGTGGTTAGCGTTGATCCTACCTCGCGGTAGGCTTGTGCTATGTGGTATGCGCAGGAACGACAGCGCATGTGATGACGCTATTATGTATTTTGCTTACAGCTCAGACATTTAATAAATGAGCAATTACGAGGAAAATACGTTGGATAATTAAAATTATGTTCGAGTGTATATTTTCTTATTTCCTCTTCATTATTACAAATAGATAAACTTGAAGTGTTGATTTGTGATTTCAAAACAACAGTGTTTTTACTATACGCAAATAATGGTATTTATGGTACGGAATATAATATAAATAAATTTATAGTTTGAAAAATCACTAGAAAAACACGCTTTTATAAATGCACGTAAAAATGAAAAAACCTTATCGTGGTCAAAGTTCATTACAAGACCTTTCTAACAAGTCCAAACACGGCTATGATACGATATTCCATCATGGAATGCCAGTGCCTATCTTCCGGCTTCATCATCAGACCTTGAAACATAATCGTGGTCAAAGTTCATTACAAAACTTTTCTAACAAGTTCAAACACAGCTATGATACGATGTTCCATCATGAAGTTCTAGTTCATATCTTCCGGCTCCATCATGAGATCAGTTCGACAGTACCATATTATTGTATTGTCATCAGAACTACATACAGCTGCCAATTTTCATGACGCTACAATCCTTGAAAGATGGTTAAATTAGTTACCTAAGATTCCATTACATAGTTACATACAGGTCGACCTAATAAAAGCGTGTTAAAAACGTTTATTTTTTGTCTGTTTGTTCCGGCTAATATTTGAAACGGCTGGTCCGACTTTGACTGGACTTTCATTGGTAGGTTTTTGTCCCAATAGCGTGGTCCCGTGGGATTATTTCCGAAATCCACGTGGGCAAAGCCGCGGGCACAGCTAGTTTGTAATAAAGCGACTGCCTAAATGCGTACTGCCTGAGGGCTTACTCTTCAACATAATTTTAATTCCAATCTAATACCAACACGATTCCAA
Source organism: Aporophyla lueneburgensis (assembly GCA_932294355.1). NCBI lineage: Eukaryota > Metazoa > Arthropoda > Insecta > Lepidoptera > Noctuidae > Aporophyla > Aporophyla lueneburgensis. The sequence goes on from OW028754.1 coordinate 23,777,293, forward strand.
TGTTAATATTGCATACACGTAATGCGGTACTCTTGAAAACAATAGTGTCAACGTTGGAACAACAACAACGTCCGATCTCGATTCCACTTAGTTCTAAAAAATGGACACCCAATTTAAACACATTATGGCGCTAATGTCGAACTCAAGGATACGAAAAGTTCCAATTCCAATGTTAATCGATCGGAATTAAAATCAAGAGTAAGCACCCTGGTCTGCCTAGCATCCTAATTACCATTAAAGATGATGAAGTCACATAAATAAAATAAACTCAAAAACTACCTTGAGGTCCTCTTAATTTTCTAATAATTATTTAAGCCTGACTGAATTCTAACATACCAAATACTTAGAATATCCAAAGGATATCTTGTGGTTTAACGTCGAAATTCCATTTGAGAATTAAAAATTGTTATTGGACGCGTTCCTATGAAAGCCCCAAGGCCGTATCGACCAAGGCCCGCCGGTGTTTTAAACTAACCTAGACACCACGCTCAGGGTCACAGGCCGGAGCCACGAGTAATTTTTTAAGTACCGCTATGGAAACAGCACGCGATAAAGCTAGCACCAAAACTTTGTTATCAGGCTTTGTTGTCTAGTGGATTAACTATGGACGATAAGCGATATTAACATTGTCATCATACCTCCTGTCCTTCCTAGGATTTTCCCAACTGTTGAACTGTTGGACTCTGCTTCCAGTCTTATCAGCGGGGTGAGCATGGCCTACTGGCTTGAGTCACACATTTTTATAACAGATAGACAACAGACAACAACACACACAACAACAACAACAACAGACACCGACACACAACAACAACAGACACCAACACACAACAACAGACACAGTCACACACACACACAACACAACACAACAGTCATAACAGTCATGGAAACAAAAATCGTGATAAAATACGTGACTCAAACCTATCACAGAGGCCTTGCTTGCCCCGCTGATGCAACTAAATACCAGTATTTTTTTTATATAGAGCAACTGCCTATTTGAGCTCTAGAACCCAGCTACTGGGTAGCAAGATACTCCTTAGTAAGACTGGAATCTCTTATTAACAATCCCACCCTTAAAAGTCACCCTGAAGACCTGTCTCGTGGCTTTACTTTGCACTATAAACAATAATCGATATTGTCATCACAGCTCGTAGTAACAATGTCTTCTTCGTCCTTGGATTTTCCCAACTGATAAAACATTTTGACCAGAGCTCCACAACCAAGTTACTGCATAAAAAACGATACCCGTTGGTAAGACTAGATCTCTTAGTAACAAACCCAACCTTAAAGGTAAGCCTGAAGACCTGTCGTTTATGTATTCAGACAACGTCCCTATAGCTAAAGCCTCCTTACTCCTCAATCTTCATTTACTGTATCGATCGGTTTTCGTAATGAGGCTCTTATTCAGACTTGGACCTACTCAAGGCCCAACAGTTTTTAATATTCCCGAATATGGGATACGTCATAATAATAGACCTACATGACTGCCATACATAATGCTATTCCCATAGGAGTATATCATCCTACCAAGTCAGTGATTGTGGTATCGATTTCATATTACGCCGTGGACGCCGCTCATGCATAATAAACCAATACCACTTTATATTATACGTTTTAAGTATATTAATGTCATCCAACTGATTAACTTTCACCGTTCGTGTGCATAAGTACTGGTTAGTTTTCCTTTCTTCGATCGAAGTGTACGATAGTCGAAAAGTCGCGTGTCGTAAGTATTCATAATAATATCTAATCTAAAGATGTCAAGTACGCGCTATTCCGAAAGTGTTCAAAATTCTTGTTATTCTGTTTGGGTAAGGTAGATGACCTAGCAAGGTTAGCATTTAAAAGCTGATGATATTCTATGCTTTATAAATGGTAATTTAGATTATGCATAAAATTAAATAAATATATTGTTGAAATAAATCAAAACATCGTTTATTTCCTGCTGTTCAGCATGTTTGGAAGTCATTAAATACAACTAAACCGCAGTTTTTTTTCACGCTTCCGGTACCTACTGACTTATTCGTAAATAATTTTTGGTGTTAATGTCGTTTGAAAAACGGAAAGAACATTTATAAAACAATCAATTCCACAAAAAAATAAATAAATACATAAAATCTAAAGGTAAGTACTTAATAATTTAAATAGCTCATTACGTGACAGCTGAAAAAAAGAATCATTACAAATCACTATCAAGCCATCATCAAATAATTTTAAGAGATCATCAAAAATTTGATCGCATCACTTCCTGTCAATCTATCAGTTATTATTTGTACTGAATCCTCGATCGAAATCATAAACATAGCAATAAAGATACTTAATATTATATCATAATTAATACATAAGTAACAATTATAGTTCTGTACGTAAATTAGTCATGCATAATATCACTAAGGCCTCAGGAGTTTTTTGCAACGGTTTAACTTGGGAGTTATGAAGACCTTCAAATGCCAAGTAACAAACAAAAATGTAACCATAAAAAACCGTGAACAAGAGTTCCTTGAAAACACAGGAAAAGTTTATACACGTGTTGCGAAACTGCCTTGGTGAACAGCGGTCCAACTATTTGCGTACCGAGATCAAACATCGAGTTTATACGGATGTTACACTAACCAAACTACACTGGGGGCTAGTACTACTTGTTGGATGAATAGCCATAAACACAATTCATCATTCTAAAGACAAATCGCTGTTATCAATCAGCAGGAGTACTCTAGCAGTAACAGCTCTTGGTTCAAGTTCAATAGCGTAAAACTAATGTCCGCACTTCCGCAGACACCCTTTAGCGAGAATAAAAAAAACCGGCCAAGTGCGAGTCGGACTCGCGCACCGAGGGTTCCGTACAAACCTGTAGGTATTTTCGGTTTAAAAATATATATATTTTTTAATTTTTATATTTCAGTTGATTGAATGTAAGGTAAATTGCGGTTTACGATTTATGACGTTTTAAAAAAAAACTACTCACTCGATCTCGTTCAAACCAATTTTCGTTGGTAGTTTACATGGTAATGTACATCATATATTTTTTTTAGTTTTGTCATTCTCTTATTTTAGAAGTTACGGGGGGGGGGACACACATTTTACCACTTTGGAAGTGTCTCTCGCGCAAACTATTCAGTTTAGAAAAAAATGATAATAGAAACCTCATTACCATTTTTGAAGACCTATTCATAGATACCCCACACGTATGGGTTTGATGAACAAAAACATTTTTGAGTTTCAGTTCTATGTATGGGGAACCCCAAAATTTATTGTTTTTTTTCTATTTTAGTGTGAAAATCTTAATGCGGTTCACAGAATACACCTACTTACCAAGTTTCAACAGCATAGCTCTTATAGTTTCGGAATAAAATGGCTGTGACATACGGACGGACAGACAGACAGACAGACAGACAGACAGACAGACAGACAGACAGACAGACAGACAGACAGACAGACAGACAGACAGACATGACGAATCTATAAGGGTTCCGTTTTTTGCCATTTGGCAACGGAACCCTAAAAATTGATCCAACAGAATTGGGCACACTGTTCCAGTTATTCTGGACGTGAAACATTGCAGCCCTCTGCGGAATACAAATTGTTAGTGAGGAACGATCGATACCAGCCAACGAGATAAGGTTGTCTGAAGGTCGACTATCAGTTTCAGCTCAATGCGACCGGAGGACCCAAAAAGGTTTTATAGGTGGAATGTAATAAAAGCATTCGAACACTTTCTGACCAAATGGCAAGGGTTAGCGCGAAAGAACATTCGAGCTCCGATAAATAATAAAGGCGTGTTATGAGAAACACATTCTCAGTAATGTAACCTCATTTCGTTTTCGGTATTGCGAATAACGAAAAACAATTGTCTTTATTGGCATACAATCGTGTGAAATGGAACGATGTGAAATAAATTGGCTTTGTAAAGCATTTTAAACCGACAGTTGATTTGATGTTATATCAAACGCAGAGAGAGTTCTACGCTATATTCCTGTCGCTAGTGCTAATTCAGAAATGGTTTACCAATTCAGACTATTTGAGGAACTAGGTACTATTTCAATATCCAGGTTAGTAATGCATTCAAGATTTGTGAAGCTCTAGAAACTATTTTGAGACACGCGTTTCAATGATCTATTTCAATCGTATATGACTGATCATTTTCCGCCAATTTACTCCCATTACTATCGTGTTACCAAGCAGCAAGCTACATGAGAGCTAGGCATCTTGAATCGAGACACAATTATCTTAGATCACAACAATGATCCAAGATTTGACTGCTTTGACAACGCTGCATCAATTCGACAACGAAGAAAGTGCAAACTTTCACTCAAGTTTGACTCGTCAGGTTTTTACAACGAAGTAATCGTAAATGCGTCATCAGGAGAGTCATAATATTTACATAATTTATAACAGTTGAGGAAGTAAAGTTATTGATTCCGTTTAAACACTCCGTATAAATACACTATGATATTCGGAAGTAGCTTGTGTTTTCTGATATTGAATCGTGTTCAATACTAGGAAGTTAATGTCATCACGAGGCACTAAATGATGATCACACCAACAAATCATTTAGTAATCAGATGGTCTTCCTGAATTCACATGCATTTGATAGTCTATCGTAACGAAAATGACACATTTCGATAACCTGCACCCCTAGCCAAGTTGATAATCTGCAATCGTTAACGCTAGTCGAAAACGAATCAAATGTATGGGAATGAAATCATCTCCATGTTAAGTCACGTGGTTAGAACAAACGAATAGAAAATTCGTAGCCAAGTTCCCATCGTTCAAAATGATAGAATGAACTGTTATCGTTTCTACAATGTTCAACGTTACATCCTTTGTTATAATGTCGTTTTTCTAAAGACATTGTAGAACGAGCGGCCGACTCTGGCGCGTAAATGGCTACCAACTTATAGTTTTCTACAATTGCTGATACCGAGGCGTTACCGATTGGAGAACGGAATTCGACACGAAACGGTTGTAACTTGGCTAGGGGGGGCTGATTTGCCTTGCCCCTGTCAGCTCACAGTCAGCGGAAGAATAGAGTTCATCGATTTATTTAAACTAATAACATTTTCGGCTTTGTGAACAGCGTATATAGGGCTCCTACGGTACCTTTAATTGATACCGGTACCGGTACCGAGGCGTTTAAAATGGTTGTGACTTTTTAAATAGCTATGCTGGTCAAAGAATCCGTGGTACTTTCGTTTCTATAACATCTACATAGTTAATTTCAATTTCAACGAGTTTTTTTTCTTTCTGGCAGCCAGCCAGACAACGGAGTGTGAATTCAAGACAAGACTCAATAGCTTCGGGCATATTTTCTTCCACATTTGTTTGTATTGCTTCTAGTACGAGCGAGCCAATCATAACACGATGTTTATCTGTGGGAAACATACGCGAATCTCTAGCAAAACATCAGTCAGTTCATTCGTACGTTGCTTTCGTTGTTTTGATGCAATAGTGATATCATTCGCGAATTTGGCATCATTTCGAAATTAACGCAGACAGCGACACAAACTTTAACAACCTGTTTTTAAATTTCAGCACATTTCCGTGTTTTTGTTGTCTATGATGCTGATGGAACTAGTTTGTGACGTAAATTCGCCACGGATAATTTAATCTTATCTCATGTTAATACCTACTTGGATGGGCAGAAACAGACCACTTCGGACTGGCCAATGTAACCAGCCCGTAGAAGTAGAAAACGCTTTCCTTTTTATAACTAACTAGCTTTTGCCAGCGGCTTCACCCGCGCATCATATATAATATAAACCTTCCTCTTGAATAACCCTGTCCATTGATAAAAACCGCATTAAAATCCATTGCGTAGTTTTAAATATCTAAGCGTACAAGCACGAAATGGAACTTTGTTTTATACTAAGTAAAGATAAAGATAATCATTTAGGTGGATGCGATCAGACAGCCCGCGAAATCAAAATTTACTCACGTTTTTTGCAATTTGAATCAAAATCTAGTCAACAAACAACCTGAAACTAAGGTGCAATTTGCAGAAAACGTAAGAAAGTTGAATTTCGACGCCTACCTTCAAAAGTTAGTTATTTCCTTACAGCAGATTGATTCTATACTTGAGAAAATTTTTTAAATTCCCACTAGCACTTGGTACCATTGAAACTCGTCGTTCATAGGGTGTCAAATTGTGGTCATCAATGTCATCGTTCACAATTTCCGTCAATTCAAAGATGCCTTAGCAAAATTATTCAAAATGCAAATTATACAAAAAAATTGGTACGTGATTTGTCCTCAGATCTCCAACCTTCAATTTAAAAATTTACTCGTTTCTACATCATTTTAAACTTGACACTTTGATTTCCTGCGATCAGTCTCTTGCAACTAATTGACAGGTATATCCCGTTTAAGATACATATCTATGCCAAATGCTTAACAACTCAGTCATGATAATTAATTACTAGTTTCTTTGTGATAAAAAACTCCCACATAAAAGAAACACATTCATTAGCTATTTTGGGAGTCTTTGTCCTTCAGTCAAAATATTATGCATAGTGACGTGGACATCTCCAGTTCACAACAATGCTATTGATAAGCATTCGATATTCATTCGATGACGTCACTGTTACCTGGACTGAGTCAGTATTTTATTCATATCGGCATGGTTTTGTCGTAAGACATTGAATATATTTTAAAACAATGTCTAATCTTTAGGTCTGGAAAGGCCCATCTGGTCACAAATGTTTTTTCGATAAACTATTTCGCTGAAATATCTTGACTTGCCTGAGGCATTAAAAGCATACGTGGGTAAGTTATGTGGTACTGCGACGGCATTCCTTAGGAACTTTACGTTTAATAGTCATTCTATGTGTAGACTTGGTTATCTTGTTCAATTCTATTTTTGGTCTGGTTATCCTATGCAATTCTATGTTACAAAATCTAAGTATTTCCATTTCATTTAGCGATTTTATAATATCCGGATAAATATAATTATCCCTAATAGCGCATTAGGAAAGGATGACTAAAATAATCATTAACAAAAAACAATGATACTAATAATTACTAAAATCTTTAAAGTTCATTACCAAAGTTCAAACTTAAAAGACTGAATTCCTCAATCAAACAACTTCTCAATGATAACCGCAAAATCCAGTTTTTACTTAATTTTTATATACGAATAAGAACAATGATATAGGTAACAACTTTATGTTATATCTTGGTTCAGCATTACTTCCTTATTTATATGATAATCGTAAGGACAAATAAGTTTATAGGTATGATATGCTTCTTCTAGAACATTTTCATAGAGGTAGAGGTTGAGGTAGCCAGTTATCAAATTCAGACCGGCTTTCACCAGTCTTGTAGGAAGGAGCTTTAGGTCGATAAATAAAGCCTAGATCAAGCATAAATCAGGTATTTTCAAAGGAGTCACAAATGTGGTTTGTTTGCCCGCATTTTGCAAATTTGCAAGTGAGTGTTGATTAATGAATGTTGTTTAAAATATGCTTCACGCACTTTAAAAATATGGAATTACAGAATTACCTATAATCATTAAAATCTTCAATACAACCCTCGTAACTTCATTGAATTCCACTTTCCCAATGACTTTTTCATGAAACAACAATAAGACTGATCCTGAAGTGCTGCACAACTGATTTCATAACACAGAAATAACACCTTTAACTTTTTATGATTTGTTATCGCTAGAAAAGCCAGTTATTAAGTAAAACTTGTAGAGTCATGATGAGATAGCACTGGTTGCTCCAAAAAACACACGTGCATTAAGAAAACGTGAATTTGAAACTAAAAATAAAACGTTTAAACTCGAACGGGCACCTAGAATATAAAAGATATTCTATTTAGTTATAAAAACATTCTTAATTAAGGCTTCCTTAGTCAGGCGCGGCGCGACTGTTGTTGTAGATCAATACCCATGAGAATTCAAATTGGTCTACTAGATTTGCGTCATGCCTGTTTGCGGGAGCCTTTACCTATACATATATTTGTAGAAGGTACCTAATATAAATAACATCATAATCTACCTAACGCAGAGTTATCAATGTAACATGAAAACCAAAAAAATCAATCATTAAAAAAGTGCACTGCATAATTGGAGTGGAAAGGTCAAACAAAAATAACCATAATTTAAAAAAAAAAACTAACCAACATTATCATATTAACTAGGAAAAAAAAACAACTAAATTATTTCAAAACTACCTTAAATATATATTTTTGACAGGATAATTTATTATATTAAATTTGTCTGACTCATTAATTATTAATATGTGTAGTGGGATCTCACATAATTCGAAGAAAAAATAATATCATTAACGCAGTTACAAAATTAAAGAGAAAACAAGAAGGATTTGTTAAAAAAGATCGCTGGATAATATTAACTGGAGTGAAAAGGTCACAACAAAAATAAACATAATTAAAAAAAAAAGCTAACAAACGTTATCTCATTTACTAGAAAAAAAAAAACAACATACAACAACACATAAAAGTACATAACTCCCTATAATCGAGGTTTTTGGGAGGATAATTTCTATTATTAAATTAGTCTAGTCTAGACTCATTTAATACGTGAAGCGAAAACTTTGGATCCCTTTTTACGAAAATTGGGCGGACGGAGGAGTATGAAATTTCGCACACTTATAGTTTATACAGAGAAGAAGTGACGAATGCTAATATTTTTTTAAATTATTCGTTAAAATACATTATTTTCAATAAATAACACGTTACACACACTACTGTTCATTACCGTGTATAATACACACATGCATAGATATTCTTTTGTTTATGGTCCAAATCTGTCTTTATTATTTTGTGCAGTGTTACCAACACCCAGAAATATTTACCCCTAAAGCTTAAGTTAAAAACGCCTAAAATTGCCACAATTACTAAAAAAATCCGCTAAAAAATTATAATGAAAATAACCAACGAATGTTCAGTAATCATAGACCGGCACACAGTAGTAATATTTGTCTATATTTATTACGCGACATTTGTTAATCATTCAATCTGCATTCTTAGTATCAAGGAACCGTACTAGAAGTCGCTAATACTTTTATTGTAATAAAAAACAATGAGAAATGTAAGATGGCAAAAAATCCCTCAGAATACCCCTAAAAATGGAACGCCCCTAAAAAATCTGAATCCTCTTATTTACCCCCTAAATTTGGGAAAACCCCTAAGTTGGTAAGCCTGATTTTGTGTCTATAGTCTTACTGAATGTCAAGTATAACCATAGGTAATAAATTAATTTTAAAGATATAAATAACCTATTTCACTATTAAAATCGATGATAATATTGAAAATATTTTTGTCTTTAATATTATTTGTATTAGCGACGATTGGAATTTAGTTTAGATTTATAAGAAATATTTTTTGTGGTTTTATGGGGAGTGTCAAGTATGGCATTAGTAAGTTTCCCATACAAAACTTAGTGTCGTGTGCAAACTGTAGAGGTTATATGCCTCACGATTGTACAGGCTGGTCATAGATTGTACAGGCTGGTTATAATTATGACATTTTGAACTGTCATAATTAATTAAAAATAATAGGGAAAATTCTATAAAAACAGAGCTTTCTGTGATAATTCATTCCATGTCCAGCAGTTAAGAAGTATTAAGAAAATAAAGAAGAGAGTCCTGAAGAAGTATTCTTTACTCATTACACCTACGTCCTGGTCATCATCATCCCCCCAGCGAACCCTCTCCACAGTAGTACAGAGTCAACAATTTGTGTATAGTGTTACCGAATGTCAAATATAACCATAATATTTTTTTATATTTATTATTATATATTTTTTTTTTCATTTAATAATGTATTTCTATTCAAATGAAGTACGGTCGAATTTCGACCAATGGGCGATCACTAGTTCATATTATTAGTTAAAATTTAAATTAAGTAAACCTCACGAGGGCGTTTCGTGTTTGAAGTGAAACAGATTTAAATGATAATTCGTTACTTTACTAATTTGTTAGAATTCCATTTGGCATCAGTCACCTGCTATTGGAGATACTGATCTTTAGGTTATTGGAGTCGTTGTTCGTAATTTTCCTGTATTGTCCTACTGTAGAGCAAAGGCCTACCATTTCCTAGTTCCCCGCAATTCGATCCTGAGCCAATATACACCAATCCCTCTTTTTTAACAAACTGCCGCAGAGGGAGTGTAATGTCTTTCCATGGACCCCTTTCGTTTAGCAGAAATTGAAAAGATATATACCTTATTATAGAGAAACAGTTTGTATAATCTTATGCTATGCTATCATGTCATGATGACATAATAAAGTGACCAACAGTTTAAAACAACGCCTTTTGCATTCCTATGATGTCTCAGAACATAAACTCACAAACCACGATTCCTTCCAACTCTAATTCACCTGGCCAAAACCATAAACGTCACTCAAAACAAAGGGAGTAGCACCGAATGTAAACGAAGCTAGATCTCGGCACGTGGCACACATCGGGCGAAAATTAATTGATAGCAACAATGTAGCGCCAATTGTTTCCATACGTGCTAGATACTAACCAGAGGGTCCAAGGTGAACTTCAGCTTTGATAAATGGATAGCAACCGACTGTCCAGCACTAATTTATATCTGGATACAAAAACAATTGTCTGAGATCTACGTCATCATAAACGCAAGGTAAAGTCGCAGGAACTGATAGCATGCCTGTGCCATACAATTGCTCTGATTCACACAGTTAGCTACATCTAATTGGTATTTACAACTCGCAAGGATATTGTTCTCATACACAGAGTGCCAATAGTTACTGTGTGTGAGTCAATGTTGAAAATTATCACATCATAGGTATAAGGGACTTGTGGCTACGTAATCCGTTAGCTACGTTTGTCGCGTTTCGTCCGTGGATGAGCCAATGGCCATCTTTACATACCAAGACCTCTCCGTGCCTCGGAAAACACGTTAAACTGTTTGTTCCGACTGTCATTCGTGAAAAGTGTGACAACTAGTCTTAAAAGGGGTATCATATTACCCAGCAACTGGGTTGCTTATATCAGTCGCTACATGTGAAATATTGGTATTGACCTGCATCCTGTTAGACTGAAAGCCAACCCCAACATAGTTAAGAAAAGACTAGGCAGATAAAATTATGCTATTTCCAGTAGCAGCTACATTACCATATATAATATATTTCCTGTGTTCCTACAACCGTATTTTTTTATTTTCAAAGAAAATATTGCAATTGGACGCCTCTCAATACGAAGTTACTGACCGCTGCATAACAGCTGCAAGTGAGTGCACTACTGTCTCCCCTAAGCGTCAATCGATGCAGCTTTCATTTAGCCTGAACGTAGCTATTGTTAGACACGGGTCAAGTTCCGCTTGAAAACTAGGACTTGTGTGACGTCAACACTGCATGCACATGCTAAATATAGCACCGAGAACACAAAGTAACCTCACCCGGTGACCCAGATAAGTGTCGCTCACAGCGCCCTTGGGGGTGCAAAAACTGTTTGATATCCGGAAAATTAAACTGCAATATTCACATCCTGAGCTAAAAGCGTTCACACAAATTATGCTTCTACATCAAGCTGAGTAAAAGGAAAGAGCTGTTGGCCAAGTGTTTCGCGAATGTTGAATGAAGCTTCTCCTTTTGCCCATTCTTGGAGTTCCAAAACTAAATTGCGACAAAAGAAACCACAACGTTTCTGAAGAACTAGCCATAAAAAGTATTTTGTCTGCAGAGTGTCCATTACACTTGAATTGTTTGGCAATTTAGAAAGAGCTAACGACGCGACATATCGGAATGAAAAATTCTTGATGAGTCTGTCAAAATAATTGGTTTACTTGCATCATCAGCATCAAAACGTGCCATTCATAACCAGTTTTACTACAGTGCAAAAAACCTGATTGTAAAAATCTGCGAGCGGAACCTAAAAACCCGTTCATTTACTGAACACTATACGCCAAAATTCATATGAAACGTGGGTGAACTCTAGACAACTCTGCCTAACCCTTTGGGAATAGCTGGCGTGATTTTACGTGTGATAAAACATCATGTTATAGTTGGAGAAAGTAAAAGTAAGGAATTCACGCTGCTAATTGTGACTGACACAGAACAAGGAGGCACACCCGCAGAAAGGCGCGACGCGACTTAGGTAGAACAATTTCCAAGAAGTTTTCATAGGAATTGGTCCACGAGGGTTGCGTAGCGCCTGTGGAAGTCTTAAGACGAGGTGGATACAGCTAGCCTGCGTAGCCAATCAGAAGTGCTCGCAGTACGACAGAAGATGAGAATTAACAGCAAAGCTGCGTTGCTCATTATGCCCTAACAGGCTTACGTTAGTGCTCTAATTACACATCTTTAGTTTAAATACTTGGCGCAGTCCCATTTGAAGGAAACAAATTCATTTTGTAGTTAGGAACTTCCATTTATGAACGAAAAGTTCATATATTCTGGTGACGCTGATAATGTTGACAGGTGCATAATTATACCGCTAATTAATTATTAGTACTCAGTACTCACCATTGCCGTGCTCTGGATGGGCTTTGCTGTTCCATTGTACGCGCAGTTTGTCGGTCTTTGTGCGTCAGAGGAACACACACCATACCAAACGCAGTGGCCTTCTGCAGCTGCTGAAGGTATCTGCAACAAAAAAAAAACTTAGTTTAAAAGTTAGCTAATTAAATATTAAGAGAGTTTTTGCTAGTATTCTAGCGACAACGTGATCAAAGAACTGGTTTCTATATTATTAGAAGTTGTATAACATGAACATTTGCGTGTTGCAAACTTTTTATTTAGGCAACATTTTATGTATGCTACAGAGCTACCTCGCTTTTATGATCTTAAAATTAAATTGCGCAAGAAAATTTATTTTCAGATCTAATCGCCAACCAATGTTTTAGACAGAACACTGTTAGACTCTTTCTATATTGAAATCAGCCTAGATAGCATATACATACACGACTTCATTACGATGTGGAAACCTGCCGTTTTGAAATGCAATGTACTGCTGGAGAGGACGTTTAAATATCAAGGAAAACGGTGTAAGGAAACCCTGAAGTTCATCTAAGGCGCCAACTACTTGTCAACCAGCATTCACCTCAATGCCTAAGGATGAACTCAGATGACACGCGAATGACGCACGTACGAGACATCTTCGTGATACGTGCTTGTTTGTTATTATTTCGTCTGTCTATTGTGGCTTTATAGACGTTTTATCTTAGAAGGGACTAAGTGCAATCTTTACGAAATGTGCGTATTTGATCAGCAACCGATACACAAGCTATGTATGCCAGCATAAATCGCGTGCGTCGCAAATTGAATGAACGGAAACATATCGAACAAATCAATGTATTTACCGTAATGGTGGAAAACACGCGAACTTTGCTTACTACACAATATATTGCAAAACACGTGTAAAATAATTACTTACGAAATTATTTTCTATTGTGTAAGTATCTACTAACTTATTAAAGACATAACAAATCATGAGTCATTCCTCATTAGCTGGTCATCCGATTCTTGTTATTAAAATAATCATTCTAGATAGCTTTCAGGATGGACAAAGATCATCAGAACTACAACCGGCTAATAGATGTTTTAGATGTGATAAGAATATATCGATAAGCTAACATGTGATCAACTCCAACTAACATAATATAACTATTGTAGACATTAGAAAAGTAAATCTCATCACTACAGAACATCGTCAAGATACAAAAAACAATCAAGTTACAAATAATTTGTGATTATGTTATGATTACATCCAGACGACGACAGGACACAGTCCTGAATAACAATGATAGATTGCACAATCTGTATAAACTTAACAGGTAAGACGGTCCACAAGAAGTAAGTCCACAGCGTGGTAATGTTGCCAAGCGTGCACTCGCAAAGGAATGTAGCTATGAAACACGTAACTATAAATAAACTTGTAAATAATGTTCTGGAAACGCGTCATGCCTTCACGATAAACGAACATAAGTAGACACTAATGCTTATGATGTAACTCTCTACACTTGGTAGTGAGAATTAGAACGAAATTGTTAAAGCCCTACTTGATTTTACTTCATTTCTATTGATAACTTGAAGCGGCTATAAGTATAAAGTTTCTGATCATCATCATTTCAGCCAGAAGACGTCTACTGCAGAACAAAGGCCTCCCCCAAAAGCATCTGGTGCATCAGGTTAAATCCAATTGCCCAATAGTGTTACCCAGCATCTTTTTGTAAGTGTCACAGTTGTCGTTTCCATCAAAGCCGATTATAAGGACACGCTTACTAAATGAGGTGACAACCGAATAACTAAATTAAATGGACTTTAAAAGTGTAGTGGTTCAGGGGGAGAATATGACGTCCGTAGACACAAACACGCAGACTTCGATAAATTGAACATCAATATATTTGTAATTCAATTGAATAGAACGGATGTCGATACTGACATTAGAATATCATTCATAGGACAGCATGTGGGACATGGGAATAGTAAAGAGCCGGTCCGTTATAAATTACAATGATACTGACAATTTTATTAATGTTACTGAATGGGAGCCGAGCTGTTAATCCAGATCAGTTTGAAATATACAGTGGTAGAACGAAAACAAAAACAGTTTAGGCCACAGGTGAGATGTTGATGTTTCATTATACTAACTAAGGACCAAATCAATCCGATCCCTACAGTTCAATACTTGGGCATTTAACGCTGCTTTTATTTTGTAATTGTGGTTGAACAAAACAACAACAGATCAGATAATCCAGTAACTGGATAATTTTACGAATCAGTGGGCTGTAGAGCCTGAAGTGGCCTGTAGAGCCTTTTAAAAAGCATACTGAAATCATCACCATCTGCCTAGCCTTTTACCAACTTTGTCGGCCCGCATCCAGTTTAACCGGATGAAGCTGAATACTAGTATTGCACATGGCGGGACTCTATCGGACCAAAACCCAATTACTGGGTAATACGATTATTACCATTTGGTAAAAATCATGCAAAAAAATTGGCCGAAAATGTGTACTATAGCATATAATGTATAGGCATAGCGACGGCAAACATACTCGTTTTGACTTTATTCAATCAAATAAAACAGTTTCTGATTACTTAAACATACAGATCTAAAATGGTCGGTCGGTAAACGATTTCCTCATTGAGATTTTGGGTCGCCATCGCCACCATGCATATAACATTGACTTCAGAATTCAAAATCAGTATTAAATATTTAAGTCATCTATGACTTTTAAAATTGATAAACAAATTCTGACCCAAAATCATGTTTTTTTCCCCAGCTGAATATAACGGTGGAATAAAAAAACCTTGAATAACACTGAATAATTCAAGTGTGTTTCATGAATTACATCGAAAAACCAATTTAAAATAGGCGAAAAGCTAACGATGAAAGCAAATTCCAGAAAAATCTTGAACCATGTTTTTTCCCCAGCTGAATAATAACGGTGGAATAAAAAAAACCTTGAATAACACTGAATAATTCAAGTGTGTTTCATGAATTACATCGAAAAACCAATTTAAAATAGGCGAAAAGCTAACGATGAAAGCAAATTCCAGAAAAATCTTGAACCGACTGCATTTTAGATAACATTCAGTATGCGGATCATGGCAAAAGTCGGGTGTAAGAATAACTTCAGGCAGAGGATGTTGGGGATCAAATCAATCATATTGAACAATTTTCACAGAGCAAGAAACTGTTAAGGACTCTCAAGAATGTCTGTCTACAAAATCTGCCAGAGACTATAAAAGGAATTTGTGCCATAATTGGAAACGAAAAAGGACGATCACGTAAACGTCGGCTCCGCGCTGTTGGCGAAGTTTTGCTTCTTCAGAATAACAATCAAGTAGCTTTTCGTTTAGCTAACAATACAAACGATCGCAGGTTCTTTGAACCCTACGGTACTGCCCTCAATTCAGTTCACTGTGTAATTCAGCCCTTACACCAAGTTTTTGAAAGATTCAAGCTTTTACTCAAAACCTTTTACATAGAAAGGTTCAAAGGCCTCAGCCAGCTCTGTAATTTTGTTGAGTGTTTACGTTACGCCCACAATCATGCTTCTTTGAATGTGCTCAGATAACTACATTATGTTTACACAAAGAAGCTAAGTAAAGTAATGCCTTCGTGCTCGTTAATCTTGATACGTCCAGCTCAGTAGCCTCAAATAGATTTTTTATAAGTCACGCAATATTTAGACACCTGCAGTGCAGAAGCTTCCCAAAAGACGTTCTGCTAATATAAGAAGTTTAGCTTTACAAAATACAGCACCCTAATTGGCTAACAGACTCGCTATCACAATCTGCGTCATTTTGAAGGATATTGCTATTAAACTGCTTCAAATGTTTGAAAAAGTTCTGTTCAACATCGTAGATAAATGAATGTTGTTGAACCATCAAAATGAAAGTGACTCCTACTGTTAGTGTGCTACGCAAGTACCCCGCAGGTTTGAAATGAACTTGTAATTTGAGAGTTGGCAATAAACTAAACGAGAACACAGCATGATGAAGATGATTAATGAAGTTAGTACCTATGTTAAATGTTTTCAAGGGAACGAAGAAACATAGGTTACGTATCATAGCAAAAATCGCCAACTAGGTTAATTGGTAAATGTAGTATAACATACTCTTACTTTGAAGAAATTTATAATCAAGCAGCATTTAGTGTGGCGAAATTAACACTTCCTTAACGAGACCTCTCAAAACGGTGGCGAAAATCATCGTGAGGAAACTAGCATGTCCTAAAACCAAAAAAAATGAAGACATGTGACATCTACCAATTAATTTGGATTATGGCCCACTCCCTGTCACAAAGAGAAAGCCTGTGCCTTCAATAGCGGACTCCCGGCCACCGTAGGCACGAGCTTGCGGGTGTGAGCATTGAGTAGCTCGCTACCCGGTAAGGACCAGAGGGGTAATTGCGGAACTTTTTATCGGTAGGAATTGGTTTAATATTCATAGTTAAACAACATTCATTGCGTTATTTACGTTGCTGAGCCGACAATTTATTCGAACAAATGACGCAATGGTTTAGAAATAATCTTCAATCCCATTCAGATTCTGATAAATTGTGCGTTTCGCAATTAGGGTGCAGGCTCGGTTCGACAGCGCGTAGTGATCCACGCGCGCCTCAAAGAGATGTCAGCAGAACAGAAGAGGTCTGCCAGGACCGATGCCTGCCAGGGTCGCGAGATTGTTCGAAAGAGACACCGTGACCCTGGCACATGGGCAACTGATGGAACACGGGTGGGTTTTAGTCAGTAAAAGTCTGACACGCCCTCCCGCTCCGCCCAGAGCGGGAGAAGTCATTTGATGATTTCCCATCCAAAAAAAAATATGTGCCCCAGCAGTGGCAACATTATAGGCTAACTCTGCTTACTAAGCAAGACCTACTTTCAGGCTTTCGATGAGCTACGAGTGAACCGTTGTGTTTCCAACCTAAGTGAAGCCTGTACAATGTATGGGACACATCTCTCGGACGCCTATCGATCCTTACGACTGTGGCTTGAGTCATTGACTCATTAAACTCTAGAGTGTAGAATGGCTTCGCAGATTTAACGATTCCTTTCAGTAATCTTCCTTCAAAAGCTTATAACCGCAATGCTGTACAGTAACAATACTTGTCATGGTAACCGAAATATAAACGGAACATTGAAATAAATCAGTGTGGCCCGAGATGTGATCATACGCCGAGAGTGAGTCAACTTCCGTGACAACAAACGGTAGGCTGCCGGATTATCAGCTGAGTCAGTTAATATGGGCGGCTTTTGACTTCCTACCGAAACTGATTTAACTAGTTGTAAAATCCATTATTCGTTATTACAAATTAGCCTACGGAATAATTTCGGAGCTTCAAACGTACATTTTTAACAACTTGTCATTTATGTGGCTTCAGTCGTGTCGTTTCGCGTGTCACAGTAACGATTCGTCGATACTGATTAATATTTACCGCTGATTTCCACCCTAAACATGGAATATACAAATTTAAAAAATAGAACCTTTGTTCAATTAAATAAAATCTAAACTGGAAGGCAGGAAGGACTGACAACTCTGTAATTATGTATTACCCCTATTTAAATTGGTAAATCAGACTAAATAAAACTTAGTACGTTTCGTATAAGGGTTGTTTTGCTTCGATATTGCATTTTGTTTTTGACTCCAGTAGTTGTTAAACTTGATTCAGGACTTTCCGGTTTTGCAAGTGACTCATTGCGAGATCATGACGTACTTAGAGGCTTACAATAGTGTATGTATATTGTCTCGTCGGTTGATAACGAATTTTTCCCGTTACAGAAGGCTGACAGATCCGAAAAATGTATTAATATTCAATCTAGTTTGAACAAATAAGGAAATCTTTAGTGCCTATTTATTATATGTATGTATAAAGTCCGAATTGATTTACACTTTAGTAGGTTTCCAATTCGGCGAATAGCGAAAAACCAGAAATTCAGATTGATACAAGAAATAAAACACCTTTACATCTGCCAGTTTTTCAAAAGTAAAATATATATTAAGACAAAAGGCCTAAAAAGAGCAGCGGCGTAAATGCATAACATGCTATCAGAAGCACTAGCTTGCATTTCGACAGTTTAACAACATTCATTGTGATAAATACGTTTTTCAAACATATGAAGTCAATGAATTATCAATAATATCCTACAATTTTTTTCTGTATTACGCAATTAGAGTTTAGGACACGAGTTTAACATTTTAAAAGAGACGTGGACTAAGAAAATTTGATTGTATGTAGTAAATACTGATAAAAAATATTGTCATTGCAATTTATTTGCGTAACTTGCAAGTAGGTCGTTCTACGACCTTCAGTCAGATGTCATCAATGTTTGTGACCAGTGTCTGTTACGATGCGCCCAAATAATAGACAACTTTAATTCCTGTTCTGGTGAACAAAAATTATGAAATAGCGGTAGAGTCCAATTCAGTAGCGTTTTTGGCATTGGGCCTTTTTTATCCGCAATTTCCGTTTGGTCATCATCATGAGCTCAGCCGAAAGACGTCCACTGTTGGACTTAGACCTCCCCCAGTTTTGGGGTAGGTTGCAATTTCCGTATCCTTTCAAAAAAATCTGCGTTCGACTTCTAAATGACGCTGACGAAATAAACGGGATGTCATCAGATAGCAAAAGAAACAACAGCCCTTAGCTACCTCCCCGCCACAAATTCCAGCCCTGAATGAAATTTTACAAAGATATACGCTGTACAATCCGTCTAAGAAATTAATTCCGTAAAAAAACATCGAAGTCACATTCGCTATGACCTCCAAAGCGAGCCAAGGTGTCCAGAGTATCCCGAATTATGTATGATATACTCCGTCAGAATTAACACAAACTTGGACGTCCGCTGGCGTCAGAGTCGACGAATGCAACACAATTAAGTCGCCAAAACATTGGTCCTTATAGTGCGAGAGCCGGCTGCAAAAATACCTACCTCATCGGCTACCCCAATAGGCTATATTTAGATCGTTAACCGACACTTAAACACGTAAAAAAAATCAGGTCTGCCAGAGCCGATCCTGCCGGGTCATAGAAATAATCGATATTTTTTGACGTAATTTTTTAGTAAAAATTACGTCATAAGATACCCGAATGAAAGCACTGGCAGCAGTTAACCATTGATTAGTTATGTCAAAAAAAGTGGGTCTGCCACTGCGCACCCTGCCGGAAGTACTTGGCAGACCCCTAAAATATGCCCTTCTGACACACTAAACCTACCTCATCGAGTACCCGGATGGGACCAACGCTAAATAATAACCAAGATGCCCCTGATAATGGATCAAAAGGTCTGCCAGGTCTAAGCTTGCCGGAACTTAGTGTTCAAAGCATTTGAAGTTGATAGGGAGCATAATTTCACCTGAAGTCAAAATAACATTATTTTGTTCCTTTTATACGTTATGAATATTAACTGCTTTTCTTATCACAACATGAAATAATAATAAATAGACCAAGAAAACCAAATAGGTACATAAAAACCATCGCGCGAAAACGAGACAGCTGTAGTTTGTTTGTTATTAGTATCACGAGACACGTTGGAGGCCGATTCCGCGGGGAGGCTCGAGGAAGGGTGCGGGCGGGGCGTAGGCGCAGGTAATAAGGTCCCTTTTTTTTCATACAACGACGCGCCAGTTAAGCCTCTCGTCTCGTTTAATTAGCTGCAAAAAATATTGTTAGTGAAATATTTTTCATATTGATGTGTGTATTTGTACTCAAGACTAAAACAGTAGTACCTATTAGTTAAATAGAGAAATTTAAATAAAAGCGGGTTTACAATGAAAAAGTGTTTTGTGTGCGGTAAAACAAACGTTACAGACTTTAATGACGATGTGTTCCAGAAGTGTATCACTTATCTTAACATTCGAAAGTTAAACAATTTTAAGTATAGTGATTTAAGCCTTGCACCAGAAGAAAAATCAGATTTGGGGTATCATTTACCCTGTTATAAGAAATTTATTGCTGTAAAGAGAAAATACGTCGATGCCTTCGGCGAAAGTTCTGCAATAGAGGTAAGTTACCTACAGGCTCACTTTTCAGATAACATACTCAATATTTTATTGTATCTATCAGTAACATCGTGATGATGAACCTTTGTTAGGCTCAGAAGTTTGAGCGAAAGAACATGTGAGGATAAGGTTGTTGCAACCTTTTCTTTTGTGAACTCAAAATGACTTAGGTACAAAAAAAAATAGAATATTTATGAAGGACGTAAAATATATTCTGAAGTGAGCTCATATCTCATAACTCCGCCAGTTTTCTTATATTTTTAAATCGTACATATTGCAAATTGTTCATAAAACTACTATATATACCTAATATGTAAAATAAAGAATATTTTGTACGTTATGGCTGCTTTATAATAAAATAAAACTTATTTTGCTGAACGCCATGGTGGCGTAACCCATTAAATAATAAAATTTAAATATATTAAATAAGTATAAAAATAGTAAATATATTAGACATTTATAACATACGGCACAAACTAGACATAACCTGTGCTATTGGTACCAGACAACTAAAAAATATTCTAGTATATACAAAGTAGGCATATTATGATGTATTTTTAGACGTTTATTGTTATTAAAGTTCAATTTTTTCACACAGGTTGAGCATAAAGATGTTGAAACATCAATTGGAACCTTACAAGAACTGTCTAAAAATGATGTTCTTGAAGTTGCTACTTCATCACAATGTCCGCCTTCGCAAGAATCTGAACCAAGCTCCGAGGTTATTGTCTTCGAAGAGATAACATTTGACAAAAACATTGCCAGTTCATCTTCATCGTCACCGGTAAGTAATACGCTCGTTTACAAAATTCAAACAAAATTTCAGGACAAAATTAGGTCTTTATTTGTACAAAATTCTTATTTTATTTTAGATTGACTGCACTGAAGTGTTATCAGCGACACCACCGGCATCGCTTTCTACCGTGTCGGTTCCAGCAGTAATTCAAGAAGGGGCTAAAAGTGGTCCATCAACATCGCAAGATCATGAAAAAATACGTGAGAAAAAACTTTGTGTGATTTGTAACCAGTTTGAAAAGAGAGTCGGTCTCAAAAGACAATATTTACGAATTGGCGAGCAATCCGTTCGTGATACATTTAAATTGTATGCTGAGAGCTTGGAGGACATTGAATTTTGTGAGAAATTAAGTAATACTGAAACTTTATTTTATCATGCTGTTTGTAGGTCTCAATATCAAAACAAATATTTAAGTTCTTTGGACAAAATAAATGAAGAAAGCGAATGGCACGATAAAAGAAAGGTACACAAAGAAGCATATGAACAGCTCAAACACTTCATAAACGAGGAAATAATTGAAAAAGAAAACATTTATTACCTCGTTGATATATGTTCTTATTATAGAATTTTACTAGTCGAGTTTGGTGCTACTGATTCTATGGCCTTTAGTCCACAACACTTGCAAAAAAAATTGACAAACACATTCAATGATCTCATTGAAATTAAGCAACGTTTTGATTCAAATAAAAAAGTTGTTTTTAAAAAAAATCTTTGTGTAGATAAACTTATTCAGGAGAATTTGTTACTTAAAAGTGAAACCCGTATCAAATTTCAGGAAGTAGCCTTTGCTCTTAGGTCAGATATTAAAAACAACGATTTAAAAAAACTTCCACAAAAATTGACACCAGAATCTATAATTGAAGGAGAGTGTAGTATACCTAATAAATTATACAGCTTTATTACTAATCTTGTGCAGGGGCCTAATACAAGGCATCAAATGTCTAGTGAGGATATAACTAAAGTTAAATCTTTGTCTAGTGATTTGATATACTTAGTCACCAAGGGACGAGTAAAACCAGCAAAGCAACTTAAATTAGGCATGACAATGAAGTCTCTAACAAGTAGTAGAAAAGTTATCGACATACTAAATAAGTACGGTCACTCAGTGAGCTATACAAAGGTGGAAGAATTAGAAACTGAGCTCACATATGCGGCTACTGAAGATAGTAGTTTAATTCCTAAAGGTATATCACCCGACCCTTCTCTCAGCACACACATAGCGTTTGATAACTATGATCGTTACGTGGAAACTTCCAGTGGCAAAGACACACTTCACGACACAGTTGGTATAATTTATCAGTTTGCCACTGAAACGCAAGCGACTGAAACGCCATCGACAGATTCACAAGTTGACACTGAGACAAAATCTCGAATGAGGAGGAAATATGCCAAACAGCCAAAAGATATTGAGCCTTATTATAAAAAACCTAAAGCACTTACCAAGCTCATGTCCCTTAATGAGATCAGTGAACTTATGAGTGAATGTGAAGTTTCGAAGAATAACGCAATTAATAAGGATTTGCTGTGGGTTTTCTCGATGTCTCAAGTCCCTAATACACCGCTGTGGCTTGGTTACATTTGTAAATCATCAAATGACGACAGCAAAGTACAAATAATTGATTACTTGCCTCAGATTAATATGTCACCAACATCATATTCTATTGTTCATGAGACACTGAACTACGCAAAGAAAGTGGCAGAAGAATGTGGCCAAGATTATATTATCGTAACATATGATTTGGCCATAGCTAAAATGGCTTCACAGATCCAAATAACAGAAACTCCGAAATTTGACAACATTTTTATTAATTTAGGAGGCTTTCATATTCAAATGGCTTACTTTAAAGCAGTGGGAAAGTACATAGACGCTTCTGGATTGGAACAAATTTTAATAGATGCCAATGTTCTGGCTTCAGGATCATTGAATGGATTTATAGACGGAAAACACTTTAATCGGTGCAAAAGAATCCATGTTTTGATGTCGGCAGTACTGCAAGACCTTCATTTGAAATATTTCTTTGATGAGACTCACCTTGAAGTTCAACAAATACATGAAGATCTGCTGAACATTCAACCTACAACAAAACCTGATGAAGAATTAAAAATGTCTAGTTTATTAAATTATTACATTGAGGAGTATAAAAAGTTCAAAATGTCTACCGAAGAAGGAAAACACGGCAAAACTGCTCAGTATTATCTGGGTTACATTGAACTCATAAATGTTTACTTACGATTCTGCAGAAGCATAAAAACAAGTGATTTTGATCTGTTTGTTTGTGCTATATTCGAGATGGCAAATGTCTTTTTCGTCTTCAATCAGCCAAATTATGCCCGTTGGATTTTAAAGTATCACGAAAATTTATTGAAATTAAAGCGTACTAACCATAAATTGATGGAAGATTTTCGAAAAGGTTCATTTGGTATAAAGCGAACCAACAAACCCTTTGCTAGGATACCAGTAGACCTAACTTTGGAGCAGACTATCAATGCCAATGCTGCTAGTTCTATGACTGGCATTGTACACCTGAGTAATTCAGTGGAGGCCAGACAGCGTTGGGCTTTGAATCATAGTATGAGAGCAAAAATAATTTCTGAAACGCTCTTTGAACTTGGACTGACTTCAAAAGATGATATTTCCCATCATTTGAGTTCAAGAAAAATAGAAAAAGATACTGAATCCTTGAAAAATATCAAGCAAGCAATTGAAAATACAATGAATCCATTTAACTCCCAATTAGACACAAATCAATTATTCAACATTTCATCTGGAAAAGCCGCGTCAGAAGAAGTAGCTGCATTTTTGCTTAATGTGGGTAAACTTGGACAGCATCAGAAAGAACAATTTATAGAGAAATGTGCTGAAGATGAAAACCGATTCGAGAAACCTATTACTCGGAATAAAATTCTTAACTTTAATTCTGAATCCGTCTCGAAAATTCAAAAGAGCAAAGACGGAACAAAAACAGCTCAAATAAAAATGGAAAGGGACATATTTGGAAGGCTACTATGTATTGCCCTGGAACACAAAATTGACATAGAAATATGTCTCTCCTTTCCGTTGGCACCACTTCCCGCTGCTCTTTGTCAGCAAAATGGTGACATGAATAAAACCGACAAATCAGTGCTAGCAAAAAAACTTAAAGGCAACATTGATCCTGCATTGCCACCACACAGAGTCGATGCTTGTTTTATAGACGGTTTTAATATGTTATACCTTTTAAGTCCATCCTCAATTCCCAGCTCATTTGAAAAACTTTCCGAAATGATATTACAAAAAATTTGCACCATAGAAGCTGATGAAATTCATTTAATATTTGACAGATACTTAACGCCCTCCATTAAAGACTGTGAAAGAACAAAACGGCAAGAAGTAGAGATCCCGTATGAAATTACAGGCCCCACCCAAAAAACACCGTCAAACTTTCATAAAGCCATGAAAAATAATAAATTTAAAAGAGCTGTAGTTAAATTCCTTTCGAACTTTTGGGAGAATTCAACCATGAGCAATATAATTGGCAATAAAAAAGTATTTGTCACAGTTGATGAGAAGTGCTATTCGTTTAGAGCCGCTGGCGGGAAAATAACGAAAACTGTTGAAGCTGATTACTTTAGCGATCATGAAGAATCAGATACTCGAATACTTTTTCATGCATATAAAAAGAAAGACGCGACAAATGTTTCCATTGTAGCATCTGACACAGATATTTTAGTTGGTGTTTTAGCACACGCGCACCAACTGAAACCAAATATTTGGTTACTTTCGGGCGGATTATCAAGAGCCAAAGATCCAAATGCTATAAATTGTACCCACTTATCAAAAACACTTGGTGAAACGTTGTGTCGTTCTTTACCAGCATTTCATGCGTATACTGGTTGTGATTACACCGCTGCTTTTCACAATAAAGGTAAATCGAAACCTTTCCAGGTGTTAAAACAGAATCCCATCTACCAGGAAGCTTTCAATAAATTAGACGAGAATTTTGTATACGAGAATGATACAGAAGTAGTCGATTTGATTCATAAATTTACTTGCGAAATGTATGGAAATAAAAACTGTACAAATACTAATGCTGCCAGATCCGTTATCTTCAATAAAACATACGCAAGCAAAAAATTAAAAGGTCCCTTATTGAAAAAAATTAGGAATTTTAGTTCATGTGGAATGCCGCCATGTGAAAAGGTTATAAAACAAAAAATATTGCGAACGGCTTTCATAAACGCTATGTGGCAAAACGCATGTTCAAATAAACTCATAAAATTAGATGCCAAAAAATACGGGTGGGTTTTGAATAACAATCGCCTTGAACCTCTATGGTATGAAGGTGAGCCAACACCACTCAGTGTAGAGTCCATTATAATTAATGATTCAGAGGACGATGATATTGATCAATCATATGACAGTTCAAGTGATGAAAGTGATTTTTATTAATTTGTGATTCTACGTTCAGTTATAATTTTATTTTTGTGCTGATTTACATTAGTACAGTTCAATCTGACTGATTTTCATTTTTTTTTAATCTTTATATGTTTAACCAGTCAATTAACGTAATTACAGACACAATCAAAAAACGATTGTGTCTATACCAAATGTGGTATCTCAGGGACTTAGAGGTTAAAAACAGTTCTTGCAGTCATTTGACCGTCATTGTACCTAGTTATTTAATGGCTTGTATTTTTTGAATTTAGATAGTTATCGTACCTACTCAGGTATTGACAGTAAATGGCTAGTCAACCTAACCATTATTGTTTAAACTTTGACCTGATTTCGGTGGACTAGAGAGATCCTGGTGGTGGTCAGGTTGATTAGGCGTTGACTACCTTTCGGTTTTCCTACGATGATTTACGCAATATCAGGTTCTACACTCGGAAGTCTACTTAGTTCCTACCTAATTAGTAAAACGCCTACAGAATTCATTTAATTGTAATGCCAACTTAAACTAAGTTTTGATAGTTGTAAGTATATAAATTGTAAGCATGTTATTGAACTCGTTGTGATTGTTGCAAAATTTTGAATATACATATTTTATCTCTACACTTGTTGTTTTATTTAATGTTTTGATAAAAAATATTTAGAAACAAAATAATGTTATTTTGAGTTCAGGTGAAATTATGTTCCCTATTAACTTCAAATGCTTTGAACACTAAGTTCCGGCAAGCTTAGACCTGGCAGACCTTTTGATCCATTATCAGGGGCATCTTGGTTATTATTTAGCGTTGGTCCCATCCGGGTACTCGATGAGGTAGGTTTAGTGTGTCAGAAGGGCATATTTTAGGGGTCTGCCAAGTACTTCCGGCAGGGTGCGCAGTGGCAGACCCACTTTTTTTGACATAACTAATCAATGGTTAACTGCTGCCAGTGCTTTCATTCGGGTATCTTATGACGTAATTTTTACTAAAAAATTACGTCAAAAAATATCGATTATTTCTATGACCCGGCAGGATCGGCTCTGGCAGACCTGATTTTTTTTACGTGTTTAAGTGTCGGTTAACGATCTAAATATAGCCTATTGGGGTAGCCGATGAGGTAGGTATTTTTGCAGCCGGCTCTCGGACTATTAATAACGAAGAGTTACGATGACCTTAGCGGATGTTTATACACGTCCAATCAACTTGGGGTACTAAGTACATTGGACACGAATGAATTAATGTTTAGTGGGAAGTTTTAATGAAACGCTAATCATTGTGAGTTTTTCTTGAGAGCGGAAAATTACACTTTGCGTACAAGGCGCTCTTAGTTACAGTAAGTATAATGTGAGGCTAATTGAATCTTATGGCGAATTACTTGTTGATCTCAAAGGTTTTCCAGAATATTCGGAGAAGTAAATGTTTCACTAATTGCGCTAAAACGAGGCAACTAAAACCCCGACTAATTAAAAACACGCTCTGAATTATAAAATACGCCCTAAAAAATTGGGTCAGCGCCAAATTATAAGAGCGTTGAAAACGAAGCGCTGTTTCGTTTACATTTTCGCTTTTCCTACTTGAAAGGATTCAGCAATTAAGAGCATTATTTTCTTGTGGACGGTCGCCTTGAATGAGTGGTAATAAGGAAAACGAAGCTAGTTATTATGTGGCACACGCACGCGTGACGAAGACTCGAAGTACGCTGATGAACCTTGGCGCGTTTGCAATCGCAACCATGTCCGTCCCTGCATCGGGCACGCATGGAAACTACACCATCGTTTATGGAAGACCTAAATTGGCTACTATGAATGTAATTAAAATCGCGTTTAGAAATTCTGTTTTTTTTCTGGTTCGGAAAGAAATCCATTGCCAAGAAGGAAACCGAAAGGAAAAGTCTGTGGAAAAGAAGCAATGGCAATGTGTGGAAAGAAATCCATTGCCAAGAAGTGGGTTTGGGATATTACATGATAAATAGGGATAATAGAGATAGGTTTACATCGAGATATGAGATAAGGGCAGAAAGGTGACGTTTATCTCGGCTAATGTTAAGAATCAGGTTTGATGTTTCCGGAATCATAGTATATTTTGGTATCTCGGTAATTAACATAATTCTGACGCAACTTTTTTCGTGATGTTCAAACATCCGATATTTTTATGGGTTTGAACTTTGACGTCATTAGATTCCTTTGGTGAAGTCTAATAATAGCAGTTTTATTGATAGCCTTGTCAAAACTAGTTTTGATATGGTTTTCTTTAAGAATGTAGAGCTAATGATTATTTTTATGATTGGTCATGATCATGACACCAAATTGAAACCCAAGACATATAATATCTTTACGATTTGAACGTGCACATGAATGCAGATGTTGGAAAAAGCCTCGTAAAATAGTTAACATGCTCAAACGAGCTCCTAGCCTTGATCTAGAAAATACCATGGAATTGTCCTTAACATTGATGATAGGAAGTCATTATTCTCCTGCCCTGATCCCAATTTATTTGGGGTCGGCGCAACATGTCTTTTTCTTCCACACTTCTCTATTAGTATTAATGGTAGGAAGTGTTGGAGTAAATTGGATTTAGGCAAGGATTATTTATTGTCAGCGCCGTCCTTCCGCAAGTAGCTAAGGTCAAGGCTGCGCGTGTCGTGTTATTCAAATCTGTTTATTTGCAAGTATTCGGTGTAGTCGTTAATCATTGCCTTGCGGACGGCAAAACACTGTTGTACCAATAGGTGCCGAGCGAGTTATAAAAACAAAGAATGTAGGTAGTGAAATTAAAGGCTAACTCGACATTAATTTTCTTAAAACATATTTCTTTTACGTCTATTTCTTCTTTTCATGTTTTTGACGTATTAATGTCAATAGGAAACTTAATGCGGGACCGAAAATGTGTAATTTACACGCCCGTATTTGCTGTTATTAACACTTAGTAAGTGCTCTTTATCACGCATTGGTAAAATGGTTAAATCTATAAAGTATGATGTCCAAAGATGCGCTAAGAGCTGTGGTGACCAAGGGGACACAGGCACTTTACTTAGTGTTCATTATTTCTTCACTACTGCTCTCGAAACGGTGAAGGAAAACATCGTGAGGAAACCAGCATGTCCTATAGCCAAAAATTGGAAGACATGTGTCAACAAACTTATTTGTTTAACCCGTATTGCGCCCGCGTGGTTGATTAAAGCCCACTTCCTTTAATCAAGAGGTGGTCTGTCCCAGCAGTGGGTACATTATAGGCTGATTCCGACGCTGGCTGGCGTATGTATGTTAAGATATGTATAATACAAAAAGGTATACTTAACACTACTACCTACTCATGAACAAAAATGTGCTTATCAAAACTCAAACATACGCAGTTAACATTATTTTAAACTAAAGGATAATGTTTACTATTTGACTAACTATACAATTATGTAGATAAATCAATGACTGTTAGTCAAAGTTCATAATATTACTGTGTGACAGGTCATAAGGTCCGCATACAATCTATTCAAATAAATAAAATTGAAGTGTCTGTTTGTTATGTCAAAAATCAGGTTTTTACTAAATGCGTATGAAACTATTGTATACGATACTTACAAGTTAAAACAAAAACAAATACTTTTTTAAATTTTTATCTGTCTGTTTGTATCGGCTAATTAAATCTACGAAAAGGCTAAACCAATTTTGATGGAATTTTGACTGGCAGATAGCTGATGTTATAAGGAGTAACAAGCTAATTTATGTCCCAGTAACATGGTGATGTAGAATAATTTCCGACATACACGCGAGCGAAGCTGCTCCTTCTTAGAGTAAATTAAAAAATACTGAACTGGTAAAACACCTCACAAATAGCTCATTAGATGATCAATAACGGTCAATAAAATTCTTTCTATAGCTTTATGGACAATACAGACCCCTTTAGTAAGCTTAATTCCGTATCAATTGAAGTGTACAAGCAGTTATTGGTATAAATTAATCTTAATTGGACCATTTGAGTTCCTGATTGACGTATATCAGCTTGTGTCATGTCAAATTGTGACCACTCAACATATTTCATGGCTGTGCTAGAATGTTTCTGTACCATGCTATAGCAATTAACAAAGCTCATATTAGTGTGTCTCGTCTTTTGTCAATAATTACTCTCCGAACTATAGATGTACAATTGGTATTTTGGTGTCATAGGTTTGGTTAATGACTTGACGACCCAGAATCGAAACATATGGCTAAGCATGACGAGGACAGCCGACCAAAAATGAATTAGGATAAGACTAGGCCAAAAGAGAATAGGTGGTTTGGTTTTCTGTACCTTTTTGGCAAATTAATAATTAATATCTAAGTATAGTTATGTCTATTTGGGGTTATCCCATAGTGACGTAGGACCTAAATGTCATCCCGCAACTATCTCAATGTAGAACATAAGCCTTTCAACACATGGCAAGAGATTTAGGTCCACTCAAAACACTAAGTGCAGAAACCAAACCCCTATAACATAGAACACACGGCAAGAGACACAACATGGCAAGATTATACAGGGGCAAGTTAGATTTACCTAGACATTTTGCACACATGATAGGTATCTGATGATATCATAAAAAGAAGTTAATTTGATGATATACTTTTTGTGAGTTTGAACGCAAAAAATTAATTGCTGTTCCATACATTTTGATTGTGTGCATTATGCATTTTTAAAGGAAACAGCAGATTTTTCTTCGGTCATGTATGATGTACTGAATGGTACATGGTAACAGGTTGTGCATCAATACGTCTAGCATCTTGATGTAAAGTATTACACATTTCAAAAGGCAAGATTGCACATAAATACTTTACCTAACGACTTTTACTAATTTACCTACTTTTGTGATGACTTTAACAATGTTTGCTTTTTTTTTTACTTTTGAGATATGTTATTTTACTATGTCTTATTAATATGAAAACGTATCATAGAAGAAACCAAAATTAGATTTACACTCTATTTTTATACAGTTAAAGTGTATTATGGACTATGGCATTATGTGGTATGACTTCCTACTGGTTGATTATGATCACCTGATGCCTGACTTATGTAAAACAATAGAACATATAAACTTATCAGTCAACCTGACTTATGCACGAGTTACTTATCAAATTCCGTTATCAAACTTTCTGTTTATTATCGATTTTATTATTATCTACCTTTGTATTAATATTGCTGTTGGATAGTATAATAAAATTCTAAAAGTATATAAACTGTTTATAACTATTTTGTAACATTTGAAACCACTTTCTTAATTTAGATAATTTATATAAGCTCAATTCAACTCAAGAAGGTTGAATATCAGTGAATACTTACAAGGTTTGGAAT
Organism: Aporophyla lueneburgensis; assembly: GCA_932294355.1. Classification (NCBI taxonomy): domain Eukaryota; kingdom Metazoa; phylum Arthropoda; class Insecta; order Lepidoptera; family Noctuidae; genus Aporophyla; species Aporophyla lueneburgensis. The sequence continues at coordinate 23,808,247 of OW028754.1, forward strand.
ATTTAGTTAAATAAAGTTATTATGCTTTTAGTCCGTTTGTAGCTTGATAGTAAATACTTACACTCACTTGTATGTTAGCTAATAGTATCTATTAACCCCTAAAGCCAAACCCAAACCCAATTAAAGTCCCTGAGATACCACATTTGGTATCGACACAATGGTTTTTTAATTGTGTCTGTAATTACGGTAATTGACTGGTTAACATTAGATTCTATGGATTTTGCTTATAATATTGATAAAAAAGGTACGAATAGAATACAGATTGATAAAATACAGACAGCCCTACAAGTCAACAAATACATTTGTTTTTTTACAATTGGAGTTAGTATTGCTACTAATACAGTCACGCGAGTGAAACTTCAGAGTCATTTTGTACAAAGAAAATGATTGAATAGGATATGTACAAACGACAAAACCCCCCAGAGATAGAAAAGAAATTAGTAGAAGTCCACTACTGTTACATTAGTCGACTAATTAGTGCGGAACAATGAAAATGTAACATCTATAAGCACTTACGTATTGCGCTAGTTGTAGTAGAAGTAGAAAATCCAAGATATGTAGAAATCGACGCGAAATCCCTCCAGCACCAGCCATTTTTCCACACTTTATTTCACGAATCAATGTAGAAGACACAAATATTCGTCATATCATAATTTCACGAACAAAAGATACGCCTTGGAATAATGATTACACAAATTTTATTTTTTACGGCGCACTTTACTTCCACGACATTCGGTGAATAATAAATGAATGACAGATCGCTCGTCTGCGTTGCGTTCCACAACCGATAAAAAATTTAAAACAAAATGGCCGACCTACGTCACTAAACGTCTTTTATTGTTACTATACAAAAATAACAATTTCTACAATACCTACTCACTTTATGGTAGAAAAAAATAATGAAAAGGCCGGCCGAGTGGGCTCTTTTGGAACTATACCAAAAAATTGGTTGTCGAAAACCTTGCGTGGATGTGAGATCGCCAGTGAGTTGCTGCATGTGTTCCTAGCATTAGATGATTAAAAGGGTTGGCAAAGTTTACAGAGTAGGATTTCACTACGAAGACAGTCAGTCTGTCTGATTCGCCAAAAGATGGTCAAAATATTATTTGAACACGTCATTTTGAAAGATTTTTCTACCGCCGCTAGTTCGGGCAAACCGTCTAGCGGCCAGCTAAACTTCGCCGCTGGAAAACGGTCGCAGGCAGAGGCCGGCTTAGGCCGTCCCGCGACCAGCCGACCGTCATCCAGTGCGCCGGGTAAAACACAGCAACCCGGAGGGAAGGATCAGGCCGCGGCCAAGCGAGCTCTCAACGAGACCATCACACCTCGTGGAGACCATAAGCGGCCGCGCCTTGATCAATCCAAACGGGTTGCTCAAAGAAGCTACGCCCAAACTGCCAATGCTACCCTTGACGTAGCGGTCACCTGTGACCGCACTGGGGTTATCAGCAAGGACGTATCGGACCAGGTGCTCGCTGCTATCCAGAAGCAGATTTTACTCGAGGCCTGCTCCCCCAAACAGGACACCAAGGCGCCGACTTTCAACGCAAAGCCGCTGTTCGCCGGTGGCGTCCTTAAACTGTGGTGCGAGAACGACCACACCTTAGCCTGGCTAAGGAAAACAGTCTCCGATATGACTCTCCCTACTAACTTAACGTTAGTAGTCAAGAGTCAGTCGGAGATCCTAAGACGGGCACGATGCGGAATCGTGATCCCCGACGAGCAGGGGGTCCTCGGAGAGCCGACCAACATAGGCCGTGCTCTCAGTTATCAGAACCCCTGGGTCGACATCAAGCGCTGGTTGCTGCTGCATGCCGACAAACAGGCCTCGGCATGGTTCGTGGTGGTCGGTGTCCCGGTGGACCAAATCCCGACCCTGATGGGCGCGGGGCGCCGTCTATCTTTGGGGGCAGGGAAAGTGTACCTGCAGTTCCAGGGTAGGAACGGCAGGTTCACCGATGTCCCCCAGGGATGGGATCCCGCCACGGGCACCATATCAGAAACTGTGGTGCAGCAGCCAGAGACACCAGCGGGGGAGTCGACTCCCCAAGCAAACAACCCGGTAGCAACCGTGGCCGAACCCGCTGTAGCGGAATCGGCTGCCCCAACTGCCGCCGCCCTGGAGGCTGTCCCTTCTTCGGGCGCGGAGTCGGACGACTTTACCCTGTCCTCGGCTTCGCGCCAGGAGGAGGATGGCTTCGACGAGGGCGGCCTGTTTGCCGGGCTCAAGTTGGAGGAGGACGATGAGGAACTGACCAGCAATGGCGTCCTCTTCGTCAAATTATAAAATCCTCCAGGCAAACCTCCACCACAGTCAGACCGCAACGGCTCACCTCCAGAAGTGGTTGGAGGTTCAACATACGGCCATTGCCCTGATCCAGGAGCCGTGGATTAAAGCGGGCCGCATACAAGGACTCTCCAATCTTGGCGGTAAGCTCCTGGTCACTACTGATCATGACCAACCCAGGTCCTGTATCTATTTATTTATTTATATATACTTTATTGTACACCATAAAAATACATCACAAAAAAGATTACAAAATATACAATAGGCGGCCTTATCGCTTTATGCGATCTCTTCCAGGCAACCATGGAATGGACAGTGAAAAGCGTCGACATAAAATGGGTATGTCAATAGTGTGAACACAACTAAACAGAAAACTAAAATAATTAAACAGTTATTTATATCATAAATAATATATACATAAATACATACATACTAAATATCCACATAAGACACAAAAATTATTGACGACAGTACATAGAAAATTACAGTTCGGTTAGGAGAACAAGATCACAACGACAAGTAGTGTTCCTTCACGAGTCCTCTAAAAACATGTAACGTCTGCGTGCGTTTTATTTCAACAGGCAATGCATTCCATAACCGAGCGGCTTGGACAGTAAAGGAATGGTCGAAGAAAGTTGTGGAATTCATAGGCATTTTAAGCTTCAAGTTATCTGATGACCTTAAGAATTTCGTGTGGGAGTCACAAAGAAACTGAAAACGTTTCTTGAGATAGAAAGGAGTGGAGGGAGAAAATAGCACATTATACAAAAGAGAAATAATATGAGCATTCCGGCGAAGGCGAATTGGTAACCACTTGAGCTTCACTCGAAATTCGGAAACATGGTCATATTTGCGCAAACCAAATATGAACCTTATACAAAAGTTTTGAAGGCGCTCAAGTTTGTCCAGTTGGTCTTGGGTAAGGTCAAGATAGCTGGCATCGGCATAGTCAAGGATGGGTAGAAGAAGTGATTGTGCAAGCGCAATCTTGGTGGCAGTCGGGAGAAAGTTACGCAATCTCTTCAAAGACGCAGCGGATGCAAATAGCTTACGGCTAACTTCCTGTAGCTGGGCAGTCCAAGAAAAGTTCTTATCAATAAATATTCCCAAGTTTTTGACTGTATCGCTGAAAGGAACAACTGTATTGTCAAAACAAACTTGGGGAAGAGTACTCCAGTCAATCCTTGAGACCATTCTTGAACTGCCCACCACCACAACTTGCGTCTTTATAGGGTTAACCATAAGTCCATATCTCTTGCTCCAGTCGCATATACGGGCCAGATCACGATTTATTTTTAAAATAGCCTCGGACAGATTCCCAAGAGGAGCTCGCGAGTAAATTTGTAAATCATCTGCATAAAGATGGTAGGAAGAAATAAGTTCATTGGAGATTGAGTTTATAAAAACTGCGAAAAGTAAAGGGGATAAAACACCACCCTGAGGTACACCGGCAGAAGTATTACTCCAGGAAGACAAAGTCTCTCCAAGGCAGATACGTTGCTGAGACCGAACAGGTAACTTCGAAACCAATCAATTACCGATGGAGATATATTAAGAGAGCATAGAATCCCAAGCAGCACATCAAAATCAACAGTATTGAAAGCATTACTGAAATCTAATAAAGCTAAAACTGTAAGATTACCACTTCCCATCGATGACCTTATATCATCTGTAATGTTTAGAAGTGCTGTGGTGGTGCTATGACCAGGACGGAAACCAGACTGGAAGGGGTTGAGGAGATTATTTTTAGTGAGGAATGTGCTAATTTGATTATGAAACAACCGTTCAAGGACTTTGGATAGGAATGGTAAAACGGAAATTGGACGGTATTCAGAAAAGGATTTAGGATTTGACTTTTTAGGTAAAGGAATTATGTGAGCATCTAACCGCAGAAAAATTGAGGATGTGACAAATGACAGGGAGTATAACATCCAGCACAGGGATCAACATATTACGGCTGATACAGTCACTTCCCACTGCATTGGAAGTAATCGATAGTATGCTCTTCTTAACATCACATGCGGAGAACTGATCAAAAACAAATGGAGGATAACTAGGAGTCGTAAGAGAAGAAAGATAATTCAGTGTTTTCAGTTTTATGGTCCCATGTTACAGGAAACCTTAAAACACAGCTTCTAACTGCATTCTGTTGCAGAGATATCACTGCAGTGCTGAGCTGCTTATACAGCGTGACGGCGCCATGGAGATGGCAATCGTCTTCGCTTCGGCCTACATGCCTGAAGCGGAGGCGCCGCCCCCGCATGACCTCGCCCGCCTCGTGAGCCATTGCGAGAGATCCGGGCTTGAGGTCATCATCGGTGCCGATGCCAATGCTCATCACCAGCTGTGGGGTATGGACACGCAAAACGAAAGGGGTAAGGCCTTGGTTGATTACTTATTCTCGACTAACCTATCCCTACTAAACACTGGCTCCGAACCGACATTCGTAACCAGACGAAGCCGCACAATCATAGATCTCACTCTGGCAACAGAGGCCGCGGCGGAAATTACCACTGGTTGGCATGTCTCCAGGGAGGCTTCCTGCTCCGACCACAGATGGATCCGCTTCGACATCCAGGCCTATGTCCCGCCAGCAGCTCCGCGCCGCAAACCGCGGAACACAGATCGTGGTACCTACACACGCAGCCTAGAATCCAAACTTGCGACATCAAACGATCCGACGTCATTTGCGGCCACAACACAGATTGAGGTACAAGTAGAATACCTCATTAAATCAATGATAGACGGCTACCGAACTGCCTGCCCAGAGACGACTCCTCGTAGTACACCGGGCAAACAGCCCTGGTGGGGTGCTGATCTGGAGCGAAAGCGCGGGAAGATAAGGAAAGCTTTGAATCGAGCCATGAATACATGTGCGGATGAGGACTACACCGGGGCCAATAACCCTTCGCAAGCCAGACAACACTCTCACATCCTCGCCAGAAGAAACGAGACGCGTCCTTATAGAAACACACTTCCCGGGATGTATTTTCTCGAAAGCAATCGACTGGCAAGATGCAACTCAAACACCATCAGACAATGATTGGTTTTATGCTAGCAAGGTGATCACGCTAGAGAAACTTCAATGGGCCATCCGGAGTTTCCATCCATTTAAAGCCGCTGGCCCGGATGGGGTGTTCCCCGCCCTACTACAGTGGGGTGGAACCCTCATCGTAACAAGACTGGTGCCTTTAATGAGAGCGTGCCTGGCCTTTAGATACGTTCCCAAAGGATGGAGGGAAGTGAAAGTAATATTCATCCCTAAACCAGGTAAGGGCGACTACACAAACGCTAAAGACCCTGGAAAGGCTGTGCGACAGTGAGCTGAGAGACGGCGCTCTGAATACCCTACCGTTGCACGGTAATCAACATGCATACAGCTCGGGTAAGTCCACCGAATCGGCGCTTCATCTGGTAGTTAGCCAGATAGAGGAAGCGATTCATCAGAAAGGGACCTGCCTGGGTACTTTCATAGACATTGAAGGAGCCTTCGACAAAACAAACTTCTCCAGCATCAGCAGCGCCCTCTCCAGACATGGAGTTGAACAGGTACTCATAGACTGGATCACAAACATGCTAAGCAAGCGCGTGGTTCGCCTAGAGGATGAGCAGCAGCTGGCCATGATTGCCAGAGGCTGCCCCCAAGGAGGGGTGCTATCACCCCTTCTATGGAATTTGGTGATTAACGAGTTAATCGCCAGACTCAATGCCAATCACTACTACACAATAGGTTATGCGGACGACCTCGCCATCCTTGTCTCAGGGAAGGTGACGAGCACGATCTTTAACCTCACCCAACAAGCACTACGTATCGTAGAGAGATGGTGCAGTGAATATGACCTCTCAGTGAACCCCACTAAAACTGAGCTAGTCATGTTCACCCATAAACGAGCTTTAGGCCCCTTCCGCCTACCGAAATTGTTCAATACAGAACTTCAGCTGGCCAACGAAGTCAAGTACCTCGGGGTCATTCTTGACAGTAAGTTAAACTGGAGTAGTCATTTAGACAGCAAACTAAACAGGGCCTGCATCACATTCTGGCAATGCAGGAAAATTATAGGTAAGAAGTGGGGCCTATCCCCCAAAATCATACTTTGGCTGTACACCGCAGTGATCCGACCCATGATCACCTACGGGGCCGTGGTCTGGTGGCCCCGCACCAAGCTTACTACAGCCTGTAACAAACTGCAACGCATGCAAAGACTAGCCTGCATGGCAGTCACGGGCTGCATGAGGACTACTCCAACTGCAGCCATGGACGCCATGCTGGGTCTACCACCGCTCCACCTGTTCATATAGCAGGAAGCCACGATGGCGGCGGCGCGTCTGGACGCAACTAACCTCTGGAGAAAGAGCGACATACAACACACCGCGCTGCTTAAGGAACTCAAAAATGAGTTCCCCATCACTAAGGCTATAAATGACCGGGTACCCAAACAGTTCATTTTTGATAAAAAATACAGAATCCAGCTTCACGAAGATCGCTGGTGTGAGGGTTTGCGCCCCACTGAGCTGCGCATCTTCACGGACGGATCAAAAACAGACAGTGGCACAGGTGTTGGAGTCTTCTCGCAGGACTTCAACATACATATAGCCATACCGTTGGGAGTCCACAACACAGTGTTCCAGGCTGAATGCATTTGGATCACTCTTGCTGCTTCAGCCATCATGGCCAGGGCAGTTAAAGACCACTCGATCCGCATACTCTCAGACAGTATGGCTGTTCTGCAAGCGCTGGACAGTCACTCGATTGACTCTGGGTTAATATACGAGTGCCACCAGCGCCTCAACCAGGTGGGTAGCCTCAATAATATAACCATTCAATGGATTAAAGGACACAGCGGTTCGCTAGGTAACGACGCCGCCGATGAACTTGCCAGAAGGGGGTCGAGCATGACACCGGTGGGACCAGAACCCATCGCGCCACTTCCCTTTGGGTTCCTACGCTCTCTGGTAAGAAAACGTACCAGGAATCTACACTGCAAGCTATGGGTGGACCAAAGTGAGTGCAGGCAGGCCAAGGAAACACTTCCTACCATCGATGCCCGCCTCACAAAACAGGTCCTCCGGTTAGACAAACGACAGCTGCGTATGGTAACAGCAGCAATAACTGGACATGGGTCGTTTAATAAACATCTATCTGTCATAGGAGTTACAGACAGTCCGCTGTGCAGGGCCTGCATTGGGGACGACGAGACAGCAGCGCACTTGCTTCTAAACTGCCCGGCGATCGCCACATACATATTCTTCCCATTGGAAGAAGGCAGAAAATACGGAGCGCCACCTGCTATGATTCTTACATTCTTCTTTAACTTCGTTCGGGTTCATATACGCATGTGCCGCGCGGTTTCAAGTAATGCGCATGGCCGTTCATTACGGATGTGGTCGCATTCCAGTTCCCATATTATTTTTCAAAATATTCTTGGTGTTAAACCCGATACAGGGTTGCCAACCGTACGAGGTTCCTCGTACAAATACGAGATTTATGGTCTTCCGTACGAGGTACGAGGACACTATCAACCTCGTACAATTATGTACGAGATTTTGATAATATGGCCATACGAACATTTTACATCACCATTATCTTAAAATATATAAATTACGCGTCACGTTGTTTGTCCAGGATGGACTCTTAAACTACTTAACCGATTTTAATAAAATTTGCGCACCGTGTGCAGTTCAATCCAACTTGAAAGATAGGATAGCTAGGCTAGCTAGGATCTCAATTTAAAGTCGCAATATTACTTTATTGCAAATTATTTGTTTATTATTCGACAGTCACAATTATCTGTTAACTCCAAATTTGAGCAAAAATTTGACGCGGACGAAGTCGCGGACAGAAGCTAGTAAAATAGTAAAAACTAGTGCCATAAACAAGATGACAGTGAGGATGTTCCTGACATAATATTTGGAGAGATGTCAGCTAAGTTACGTTGCAAATTTTCGTAACAATTTTCGTTTTTCATACACATTTCGTTTTTTTTTTACATGAGTATTATTAAATATATTTTTTTTTAAATACAACACAAAGTGATGTTTTATTTAGTAGGAAACTTGCGATAGTTTAGTAAAAAGTCCTAAATCCAGTAGTTCAATATGCCTTAATTTTGGTTTTAGCACGTTTTCAATGCCTAATAAATGTACGAGGTTTGAAAGTCAAAATACGAGATTTTTAGCTGCATATGTACGAGGTATTTTTCCTTACGGTTGGCAACCCTGACCCGATATGTCATTGTTGTCAATTTGACGTTCCACTGGCTAATATTGGAATTTTGTTGTTGTTTGTGTACTACATTTCAATTTCAATTATAAAAAGTTGAATTAAAAATAGTGTGTTTTTGATACAAAACAATTTACTAACAGTGTAATGATATGGTACATATTATAAAGAGTATTAAATATGTAAAACAATTTGGGAACATAGGTGTTTGTGTTGTGTTTATTGCGAATTGAAAGCATCTAATAGAATGGATCGAAAAAAAAGGCAAAGGGGAATATATGTAACTGTAAAACAGAAGAAGAAGCTGATAGAACTAATGGCAAAACATCCGGAGTTGATATCAGGCAAAGTGACCCAGGAATTCAATTATAGGGACTCTCAACAACTGTGGCATACCATCACGAATGAATGCAACTCTATACCCGGCGCGAAGAAATCTTGGAGGCAATGGAGAAAAGTACTATTCCTGCTATTATATTTTCTCTGAAATCCTGAATTTATCTACAAATTAATTGAAAATATGTGAATGATTGTTTATTATTAAATACTGTAGCTATTCATAGCTACAATCATCCTAAAATCCTATCTTGAAAACATTTATCTTTTCAGACTTGGCATGATTTACGGTCAAAAACAAAGAAACGGCAGGTGGAATCAAATGGTCAGCTTCCAAATTTAGTGTCAATGCTCACGCCAGCTGAGCAAGAAGCCCTGGGTCTGAAGAATGTATCATCAACTACTAATCAAAGTACAGAGTTTATACCTCTTGAAGATCATAATGATCAAGACAGTTTTGGTAATGCGGTAGAATCTAATACCTCATACAGTGATCCAGAATCTGAACCTGAAGAAAAAGTATTCACAGAACCTCCCGAAGTAAATATGATAAACCATGAAAATAACACAAAACAAAATTCCAAGCACAGAAATAGAGATTGTGCTTTCAATTGTGATATGTTAGCAGCACAGGAACAACGTAAAATTGAAATAAAAAAGGACTATTTAAATTTTAAAAAGGATTATTTAAGACAGAAATTAAAATTATTGAAGGAACAGACTGAGGCTCTGAAAAGTATTGCTAAAGAGCTTTGTGTCAACAAGTAATGATATGGAAGATAGTGAAGGAAATGCTATCTTTGTATGGAGGAGAGAGTAGATGGTCCTACATCATGGAAACTGTTCCAGGGGCATTTTCATGAATGCTTTCTTCATAGAAGTTGGCTGCGTAATACGGATGATGACATTGAATGGTCCCTGAAAGCATTCAGCTAAGCCTTAGTTGATTGAAAAGAAGCTGGTGTTTCATTGTGATATTAAACAATTTTTTAGATACTAGTCAAATGATGTTAATAATGATTATTCTTAGAATTCAAGCAGAAACTTATTTTTAAGTTCATTATTTATTTTAAATTTTTTATGTGCTTAACCAGTCAATTACCGTAATTACAGACACAATTAAAAAACCATTGTGTCGATACCAAATGTGGTATCTCAGGGACTTAGAGGTTAAAACATAATCGGTTAATAACATTCCCACCATGCTGGGATACAGGCTTCCTTTCTGTGAGAGGATTCAGCCATAATCACATGGCATATCACATGGGCTTGCTGGTCGATGTATGTATGTGTGACATGTCTTATTATTTTTAATTTTATGACATGCAGGTTACCTCAAAATGTTTTCATCAATTGTCTTGAGTACAGTGGTAATGAAATAAATTACACAAAGTGTCTACAGGGGTTCTAATCCACTAGCTATGACACGTCAGTTGGGCTGGGACTGGGCCACCATTACTCTGGTGATGACTTAAAAGTATGCTTGCAAATTATGCATAATATTTAAAAGATGAAAATGGAAAATAAATAATATTTTAAGAAACTGGAATAATTTAGATAATACTAGGTATTATTACTAAGGTATTACTATGAGTTAAAACTGTTTTTGTGTTAACATTGCATTACATTATGAAACAAATGTTTTTAAAATCTTTAAGCTTTTAAATATAAAGCAGTGAATTTGATAGAGAAATTATAAGGGTACTGAATGTTTGAGTCTCTTTTAGAAGGCTGTAATTGTTATCTTGCCATGTGAAAATAGAAATTATGTAATTTTAGTTGATTTATACTAAATACTTAATATAATTATAAAACTAGTAGTCATTCAGTAATGTTAAAATTAAGTAAAGTTTTAACATTAAATGGAGAATACATTGAAATAATTGCTTTATTCTACACCTGATGAGAGAACTTTGCTACGGGCCGTCCACTGTGGCCTTTTTTAGGGTTCCGTTGCCAAATGGCAAAAAACGGAACCCTTATAGATTCGTCATGTCTGTCTGTCCGTCTGTCTGTCTGTCTGTCTGTCTGTCTGTCTGTCTGTCTGTCTGTCCGTCCGTATGTCACAGCCACTTTTCTCCGAAACTATAAGAGCTACGCTGTTGAAACTTGGTAAGTAGATGTATTCTGTGAGCCGCATCAAGATTTTTACACTAAAATAGAAAAAATATAGTAAATTTTGGGGTTCCCCATACTTTGAACTGAAACTCAAATTTTATTTTTTCATCATACCCATATGTGTGGGGTATCTATGAATAGGTCTTCAAAAATGGTATTGAGGTTTCTAATATCATTTTTTTCTAAACTGAATAGTTTGCGCGAGAGACGCTTTCAAAGTGGTAAAATGTGTGTCCCGTAACTTCTAAAATAAGAGAATGATAAACCTCAAAAAAATATATAATGTACATAATCATGTAAACTTCCACGGAAAATTGGTTTGAACGAGATTCAGTAAGTAGTTTTTTTTTAATACGTCATAATTCGTAAACCGCAATTTACCTTTCATTCAATCAACTCAAATATAAAAATAACAAAAACATTTTATTTCATAAGCATAAACCTTTTATACATAAACCGAGGATACCTACAGGTTTGTACGGAACCCTCGGTGCGCGAGTCCGACTCGCACTTGGCCGGTTTTTCATTGACCAGCATGCACTGGCTCTTTTTTGTTTATGACGCGTTTCTCCGTTTGATGGCGTTTATTGAAAAGACTTAGCCCCGTTTTACAAAAAGTCATTTAATATTCATATTCATTAAGTACTTACAACTACTTAGTACCTACCAACCAATCAAATGGCTTGAATCTAGATTTAAGAGCGTTAACGTCGATTTTGGTTGTTTGACCCAAAAAGCGTACTTTTCAAACCATTTAATCACCTCATAAAACGTATCTAACGAAAGTGTGAATAACTAAATATTGTTGGAAATATTTCGATCTAAAAAGTTGACTGAAAACCTTTGTACATTAATAAAGTATTCGTGAATTCTAACCAGATAAACAAACAGTGTTTTCTAAAATCCTTTTACAGTAGTCATTTCGAAGCTTAAAATATCCGAAACCACTAATAAAATTGACAAACTAATAAACATATTTAATTGCTGACATCCTTGAGCAAAAAACTGAGAGAGACTTTTTTGATTTTCAGCGCCTAACATAATAAATAAAACAATAAACAAAGTGAAATTAACAAGAAAAAGCAGTTGCTAAATTCATTATTTCTTCCAATAAATCTTATTTAATTTTACAAAATAATGGTGTATTGTAATAGAAGAACATCTTCTTTAAAACTTGCAATAAAAATTTTCAACTAAATTAGTTTTATTATTTTTCTACAATTATTTTAAAACTACTATAAAACCGTGCGCGGTAATAATTTTAAATCAGTCCGCCGCGAGGCTGTTCAAAGAGTGGACGTATCGCTCAGTGCTCTACGCGTGACCTCTCCCGACCCTTGGCATCGAGTGAGTTTATAGTGCGATATAACGATCTTGGGTTGGTAAGTAAAATAATTATTTTTTATTTAGATAATTGAAAACAATGTTTTTCGAAACAACAAAAATTGTTTCAGGTGCCATGGGGAATAAGAGTAAAAAAACGAAACTAGTTTTATCGAGGAAAAGGAAGAGACTCAATCAAGAGGTTTTAGCTAAAGCTAGGGCTAAAAGGTTGGGTAAAATAATATTTTGTATAGAACTTGATTTGTTATCTTTGTTGATCGAAGTTTGCTATATAAGGTCCTCGTTTATTAATTTATTTCCTTCTAGGGCGTGATTGTACTACTCAAATACATTTTTATTTTCTAAACGATCAATTTCGAAATTGCAAAAAACAATACAGGAAGTATTGTTTTTTGCAATTTCGAATCAAACTAAACCGTCGATCATCTGATTTTTTTTAACTTGCATTGTAATAATAATAATTTAATTGATTTGATTTAATTTAAATTTTATTTCTTCTTTTTAGAAAATTTAACTAAAAGCTTGTTTTTAAAAATGTTTTAGGGTTCCGTAGTGAAAGAGGAACCATTTATAGTTTCGCTAAGTCTGTCTGTCTGTCCGACCGCGGCTTAGCTCAGAGACCATTAGTACTGGGCTGGGCTGGAGCCCAAAAAGCCGTATAGTAGATCCGGCCCTGTCTACGTTGCTGAGTGAGTACCTAGCATAACTATCTCAATTCGAACATAAAATAAATTGTCAAGTCAGTCAATGGAAGTCGTGGATAACAGTCCGATGCACGAATCTTGATTGAGAGAGGTAATAAGCTCACTCCCTCTCGGCTCTACACCATCGACCGGCCTCAAGTCTGCTATTACAAATTTACAATAGTGTCAGAATGGTCTATCTACTAATATAATGGCGTCATTATGACTTTCCAATGGTCAACCACTGACACTCCATTGAAAGAAATGGCTTAGAATGGTAATCTCGTACATATTGACAAATGAATGACTGAATTATGCGGTAATCTGCTCAAATTTTGACAGTTCCTTTTATCAGTGACCTACCATTGGACCGTCATTGTGCAGTCATTGCTTGTATTGTAATAGCTCGGTTGTCAAAAAGTGTTTGCTAGCTATCGTGTTTGTGGAATATTGAACGGATAAATGTATTCACTACGAGCAAATATTCTCGAGCTAGCCAACGCAGTGGATGCTAAAGAAAGAAGATGGGCAGAATGCAAAAGACGTCGTCAAGCCCGTCACTTGACGAGAATGAATACAAACCCCTTTATTGATATTTCCGAAGCGGAATTTATAAAAACGTTTCGCCTTGGAAAGGACTCAGTAAGGGGGTCAATTGAAGAACTCATTCCCCTTATGGCCAGACCGCGTCGAAACGATAGCGTATCGGCAGAAATTAAGGTGAGAAAACTGAATAAATAATTAACACACAAAACACCGGCCGCTAGAAATAAAAACAGATTAAATTAACGTCAGTAAGCAGTAATGTCACATTTGACTTTGACAGCTAAACAGATAAATATTATTGAGTTGTCTATTTTCACATTTATCCGCGTTACACATGTAAATGCAATGTTTTTGCTATTTACGAACTCCTTACTACTTCAGATTGTTTAAAACACTAATAAATAATATGTAAATATATATATAAATGAAATCTGGCATAATTAAATGTTCAAATTTAGTAGTAGTTTTTAGAAAATCATTTCTACTAACGGGTTTTATAATAATGGCAATACGACTATGTCATTGTTGATTGTACCACGATTCTATTACGAGACCACTGACCGACCAATGATCCACCATTATGAATTAGCAGATTACGAACTTTTAGCAAAATGACAATGGGATTGTGTTGGAATGACGAATTAATAAAAAATAGCAGACTTGAGGCCCAGTCCATCAGTCCTAAAGGTACCCCGAAATGATCAATTGCGGTTTATCAATTGTAATGGTAGTAATATTGTCAATCGCTTCAAATCGCTACAATGACGATCAATGTGTGCCTGCCAGGATGGCGAGATTTGTTCGAAAGAGTTACCGTGGCCCTGGCATAGGCAACTGAATTACTGAAGGAACACTGGTGGGTTTTAGTAAAAGTCTGATACACCCTCCCGCTCTGCCCAAGCGGGAGACATCATTTGACGATTTCCCACCCACAAAAAAAAGACTATCAATGTGTATCAATCACGTAATAAATTACATTTGCGATTGATCGTTTGGGGACCCTTTACTTATTTTTCACCAACAATTTCTTGTACAGGCAACTTTAGCTGTTGTTTTCCATAATAGAATACTGGTAAAGTGATAAGATAAGCATTATATTATCGCTATCTCTGTTTATTTAGTGATTTCAAAATATTGCCACCTCGCTCTCGCAAAGTTGTTTCTGACATACCATGTCAAAGTTGATTTATTTACAAAAGTCGTCAACATAGACCAAAAGAACATTATAATTTTAAATTATATTTAAATTGGAGTATCATTGGTTTTTCGAATTATTGTGTCGCCGAAAGCGGTCAATTCATAGAACATATATACCTCTAGCGGAGCGTCAACTGCTTCCGTCATGTGTCTACGAATGAGTAGAAATTTTAGTTTTGTGATTCTCGTTGCTGTTGGTAAGTTACTTATTTATTATAATTTTCTTTAACTATTAGATATAAATTCAGTCTCTCAGTGCTCTTGATTAATACTGTCCCGTTGCATTTGGGTTGAAAGGGCTGCTGGGATATTGATGCCTCGTAAATATCCGTTACAGATATACTTAACACAACCACAAGGACTCGGTAGAAAGAGAAACTCCTATCAGATTGTTACTTCTGCTTAATTTGTGATAATGGGGGCTGCTGGGATATTGATGCCTCGTAAATATCCGTTACAGATATACTTAAAACAAGGACTCGGTAGAAAGAGAAACTCCTATCAGATTGTTACTTCTGCTTAATTTGTGATAATGGACTGCCATAACCGACCAATGTAAACATTATTGTTGTAGTCAGATCTGGAGCAATAAAATAATAATTATGTTGCTAAGTTTAGGTTTATGTTACATAGATGTATTTAAACGTAAAAGAATGGTAAAATAAGTACATTGAACTCTATACTAATCAATAATTTAGAATTACTCAAAGTTAACTACCTTATAAATATTTAAATATAGTGCTAATGTATTTTAATTTCTTTTTTGAGGTATTATTAGTACTAACATTGAGAATAATATAATTTTCTAAGTAAACTGTCTGTTTTAACAATAACTGTTATGCCAATATGCAACCTAAGATAGCCAGTTTTGTTTTTAATAAAACTTATGCAAATAATTCACTTGTTAATTTATAATGTTTTTCAGGGCTAGCTACAGTTACCACACAATTTGATATTCAGGAAGATGTAGAATCAGAGATTAAAGAAAATATTGATGAACTCAATGATGTTTCCAATGTAGATGAATCAGAATCACTACTCTCCAATGTTGTGTCCGATGTCAATAAAACTCTCACCAACCTGTATAATACTGTCACTTTGGCTAATGTTACGGCAGAGAACAAAACAAACTCAGCAAATGAAACACGCAAAATAATAAGGTGCAAAGAAATTGTCTATGACCCGAATGAGGAAATCGAACCAACTGTGGAAATAGTCAATGCTTCAAAGTTGATAAAGTTGCTGCATGTCAATCCAGAAATTACAAGCAGGGACATGGAAGCTGACTGCCTGCTAGTCTTCTTCTATGCTAGAGCATGCCCTTTTAGTGCTAAGGCAGCACCACATTTTAATGCCCTTGCAAGAGCATATCCTAACGTGAAGATGGTAGCTTTGGATGCTTTGAAATATGGCGGAACAAATACAGTTTATGGAATAATCGGAGTGCCAACACTCAAAGTGTTTCACAATGGCAGACCTTATGGAAAATTCAATGGCACAGATTATAACATCCAGTCTTTCAGTAAATTCCTTCATGCTGTAACAGGAAAGCATGCATTAAGTCTAGTGGTTACATCTAAGGACTTCCAAGGCCCAGTCTCAAGTGTTGTTGAGACTGAAACCGATTATTTTCTAGTCTTATCATGGTTGTTTATTATTGTCTGTTCTATTTATTATTTCATGCAGTCCAAATGTTGCACAATGATTGTGGAAATGATCAAAAATAATTGGCGAGAATCAGAGGCTCAGCATGAACATAATGATTAGTTTGATAAAATTACTTAATTATTAGGTGAGAAATGAATAAAATGCTTTTATTTATATATTTATGATTTATTTCATTAAATAAATACATATACATTATATTTTTAAATAATAGAACTAAAAATACAAAAACATTTGAAAATATTAAAATAGTAGCCAGTAGGTTCGGAACCTAGTCAAAGCTCCAGAGGAACCTCCCAGATCAATTCAAGCCACGTCAATAAGTACTGCTTTCTGAATGAAGCCTTGGGTCCAAGAGGCTCTTAAGGCGTTGGTTAAGGCTCTTGGCTACTAAACCATTGCATTACTAAACTACTGCAGCTGTTACATGTTTTAGCTCCCTAATTTTGTAAAATAAACGGACGAATGGATGGCCCCTATAACACAGGATTTTCCTAGCATCGGGGTCATTATTCACAAAATTTGAGCATAAATGTAATATTCTATATAAGCGTAACATGCTTTGTATTTCTCCTTTTTTGTTAAATAAATAAAATTATAAATTAAAAAAAATTATAAATTAGCATTGCTGAGTCCACATCCCCCATGTCGACAACCTCGCGAGCCAAGTCAAGATACTTGATTTGTTTATCTTTCTCGGTCTTCACGAAGTTCTCGTCATGCGGGACCATTATGTCAACAATCATTGCGAGCCGCTTTATTCGATCTACCGGCACTATATCAGGCTTATTGGTAACAATAGGCTGCTCAGTGATGATGGATCGATCCCAGTACAATGTGATATAAATCCCAGTGTAATGTGAATCTGGCTAGTGGCTAGGGTTGTGTCTAGCTTGCTATTTATATAGTAATCTGTGGTTGTGCTTGTGATATGGCACCGGTACACAGTGGGCCCATACTGAAAATTAGTGGACTTAGGCAACAAAGTTACCATATCGTTGATATTCGACAACTTTTATTCTTATAAAATTTCTTCTAAACTTGATAGTTTGTCTTGAAAAAAATTTATTAGATTTTTTTGTATGGAGCGAATCACGTTTAATTTTTTTTCTTCAATTGTACTAATATGTTGGGTGTGTGGCGTGAGTATATGATAGCTAGGGTCATTCTCTATCCACGAAAAAAAAAATCAGCGCCGGCCATCTGCGGCAGCGCGAGTAATCATTCGGTAAAAAAATAATGATTTGGAAGATTTTTTTTGTCATTTAAAATAAATTCAAAGCATATTTTTTGTCTCATTTGGCTGTTTTCACCTTCTTTTTAGTTAAATAAATAGTTTTAATAGCGCATACGTACTTAGAACTAGTAATTCTGGTAGAGATTTAGTTATTATTGCATGTTATCGGTACAAATGAGTCATCAATCACAATGCAGGTGCTCTGCATTGTGATTGATGACTCATTTGTTTGTGCGCGCATAACTAATGAGTCATCGAAAAATGCTCGTCTCTGATTGGCTGTGTTATTTTTTAACTGCACGTTATCTATTGTTGAATAATTATATCGTTATGTTTCAGGTTATACTAATTTTGTTAATGATAGGTGAAATAATTTAAATTTGTACGGGCAAGTCGTTGATAATTATCTACATAATCAACTGTATGTATATTATTATAGTATAAGCTATCGTACGTATGATCAATATGAAACTGTGAAGTAATTGTAGCCCTGAAAAGGGCTGTTTGTCATATTCCTAACCCTGATGGGCTTTTGTGGGAATAATTTAGAGCCGGATCACATTATTTCTTGTTCCAGAAGTGCTAGTGGGTCCGGCAAATTTTCGGAGTCTGCTATGAGGCATTCTTCTTCCTCCATAATTTCACTGTCACAGGGAGGCTCAGTAGACTGTAACAACTGAGTTGCTTCAGGCAACAACTCATTATGAACCTGTTTCATTATTTTAGGCCTTATGTAGGATATGTGGGGATCAGAGCTTATTAGAAGTCCATGGAGGATGTCTTCGTTTGTTGCTATTCTCCCCGTTTTCCGATTGTGCCTCTCCCTGACGTTTCTGAAGTCCTTATTACGGGCTTCCGAAGCTTCTTCAGATAAGGTACCTAAAACGAATAAGTACATACATTTTAATTTCAAAACGCAATCGAGTCAAATAATACATAAAACTATATTTATTTTTTACTTACCGATTGGCAAAACACCAAAGTGGTTACAGATGTCTGCACCGTGCATTAGAAGTTTATGTAGGTACACTAACTGGCATGTAGTACCACGAATAGTGTTGCACGTACACATCAGCTGTTTCTCTACAGTATCTTCTAAATTTTTCACAGTCAATGTTTTTGCCTGATGATATGGCTTGTAGAATAACGGAAAATCTGAAAATCAGATTTTCGTCAATTCCCGTTATTCTGGAAGATCTTTTGTAATCTTGGAAAAAGCGCCTCGCTGTATTCCCGTCGTTTGTAGTTCCAAAACCCTAAAATGGGAAAACAATACTGTAATATACAATACATAGAGATATAATTCACAAACAACATAAAGAGAGCGAAAATTAAATACATACCTGTTTGACTATATCAATCAGCATTCCAGTTTGCTCACGAAACTCTTGCTGTGTGGTATTTTTTTTAGCTTGTTTCAAAGCCTTATGTTCGCCGCGAGCAGTCCATCGTTGAAAATCCAGATTATAAGATATAATTATGGAGAAGACATTTCATACACCGAATCTTCATATGCAGTGAAGAAATTCCTTGTTTGTAAATTTCTTCACGAAGTGGTTTAGAAGTCAAAGCGTCTAAATTATTCATCTCACTCGGTTTTGCCAAGCAAATGGGACACGTTGCATATGATGGTACTCCAGCAATAATATTGGCCACTTTTCCATCAATCATGGTCATATGCAATTCATGTGATACAATAATATTTCCACACTGTGTAGATATTCGTTCATCAATTTGTTTTTTCATCTCAGACTCTTCAGACTTTATAAAGTCAGCTGTCTCCGAAGTGAAAGTGAACTTCACGGTGTGGGGTTCTCCCAAACTAGATTTTCATTCCCAGATGATGGCCTAGTAGACACTAGCCGAAGAGGGACGATGCTTATCATGACTACTGATGAATCATCGAACTCTGTAGCTGTGTTTGACGTTTTCTGTTTATAGTTACTCTGCGACGAAGAACCATCAAGTCCCCATTTCCAGGTCAACTTGAGTTCTTCATTTTGAGACCTATCAACAGTATTTATATCAAGTAATATCCTCTCCACAGTGTGGTCCAATAGCGCTTGCAATTTAACGTGAGCTCCGTTTTCGGTAATCTCCATACTCTCTTGTGGTGGGTAACATCTTTTCTTGGCATTTACAAGCTTTGGATAAGATGGAAAGGCAGCACAGTTTTCTTCTTTCAGAAATTGTCGAAGAGCTAAGTACTTCATTTCGAGAGCGCAACTGATGTATAAAGAGCTAAACACTTATCTTCAGAGACAGTACTTAAGCTCTGCTTTTTGAATAGTCTCTCTTCTACTTCGGATAGCGCATCTGGATTACTGGAAAGGTATTCGACCACTTTTGCCAGATTCGTTTTGCCGTTGTCTTTCAATTTTGTTATGTACCAGTGCTGCAACTCTTCCTCGGAATTTTCTTCTACTATGGAAGTAGAACGTCTTTTCTTTTGCTTATTACTTAACTCTTCGAACGGTTTTCTGTGCTCCTTTTCTGTAGATGTTCCCGCTTCCGCAGTACATACTGCAAGAGTAGGAACATGGCAATCTATATCCACAAGCTCAGATAAGGCTGCGTCCGAAAAGCCCATCACACTTATCAGATCAACACTGTCACAAACAGGCCAGTTGATGTTTTTTTCCAACCACTTGCGATTAATTACACGATTCATAAAAGGTTTTTTGATTTCTACTTGACTCTATCCACTTTTTATTTAAATTTACACAAAAAAGTCGACAGAACTCCTTGATTCGGTTCTTGTCTTCTTCAGAAACTTCGGTAGTCAAGACAGAAATGATACTTTCATACAGAAACATATGATTTTTCAGATCACCGCCACTTCTTAATTTCACAAAAAGATCTAGGTTGGTACAAAATCCAGCCATAGTTCTAATGTAAATATAAAAATACAAGTATTTCACTGTGTTCACAAACAAGCGACAAGAGCGAAACTATAGGTTGGCAAAAAAGAGTCTGTCGTGGTAACCATTGGAACTAAAATATATTTTTTGGTGGCAAAACTGCTTTGTTTATCATCAACAAGTAGCTAATCTGTCATTGTGTTAAGTTCCCAGTTGTATTTTACTTATTTCTAATTAACTATCAATTATTAATGCTTTTGTACATATAAAAAATGAATAAAACAATAAGGAGTAGTGGTGTGAGCTGTGATATACCAAGTTTTCGTAAGAAATTTGGCGGAATCTGAAGCGGAACAAATTTTGTCTCCGATTGGCAATGTTTTCGAAAGAACTGCCAACACGACAGGTATTTATCCAAGAAATTTATCTTTTAGTCAATGCTAGTCATTGTTTTCCTTTCTAATACTAAGTTTTATCGGTACCATTAAGTTTCAAGCCATTTTATTGTTTTATTTACTAATAGATTATTTAGGTTATATTTTCTAGTTTGACAAATCGCGTGTACGTTGACTCTTGATGTTTGATACTTGAAATTGAAAAATGTACCTACATGGAATTAATATGATTGTGTTTATATTTTTTTCAAGGTAAATCTCACAGTACAATTAAAGAAATTGTTAATGAAGGTGAAAAACATTAAGGATTTTTTCTACACCAGGAGAAACACCAAAACAGTTGGCGGAAGAAAGAATTAGACGATTTTGATCTGTGTGCAATTAGACAAAAAGTTCAACACTATAAAGAAAATGGCAAGTATTCTTTTTTTTTGTTAATGCTATTATCGCATATCACAATAAAAAAAAGTATAATTTATATCTATTATTTTTCAGGTGCCTATTCCACGTAATATATTACCTATAGTTTGAGGAGACGGGTTGTAATGGGAGCCGTAACCGTCTAAGAAAGATTTTACACTTATATTTCATAAATAAGAAATGTAAAACTGACACGTCAGTGTTAATGGAAAAAATCTATCAAAACACCGAAAAGGAATACACGAATGATGTTATGTCACGTTTTTCTTTTTAAATACAATCTAAATTTTAGCGTGTTATTTCATTTTCATTGTCATGTGAATAGTGATAATGTTATGTACCCCACATAGACATACCTGACGCCTTCATTAGTCAACTTTTCAAGTTTATTCGATATTGCCCGTACCTTTCAAATGCGACATGTTAAAGGTACTCTCTGACTTCTGATTAGTTTCCGACAGTAAGCAGCTGTAAGTCGTCTTCTTGTCGACTATAAACTTATCTAACACATTAACAGGATTCGTTCAAGTATCATTCATGTCAAATTTGATACAGGCATACCAATAATCAAATGGTTGTGAATACCCTAGATGGTGGCCGCAAATGCGATTGCTGAACATTATGTCTCGTGTATCGGGTTCAATCGGCAATCCCCGAGTGTAATTTAATTAATTTTTAAACTGAATAAGTTTTCATTATGTTGTTATGATGGCACTCTTAGATAAAAGGTTATTCCAGCGAAATAATCTGCAATCTACTAAATACAATGAAAGTAAAAGTCTGTGTGCCTATCAAGTCTTGAAATCTTGACTGATGAGAATTTCCGGGATCTCGTGTTTGTGGATTAAAACAACAAGTATCTTATCACTTTTAGTCCTAGTATACAGGGTGGCCATACCTGCTAAGCAGGCGCCCTCATTTTTTCCAGACTCTTTTTTGCCAAGCTATAGATGGACTTAATGAATGAATGTCTTTATATTTATAGTTAGTGTTAATTACTCAAGTAGTGGACATAACAGTGAGTGAAAATTATTCAGCCAATCAGAGACGAGCATTTTTCGATGACTCATTAGTTATGCGCTTAGCCGAGTGCACAAACAAATGAGTCATCAATCACAATGCAGGTGCTACCGATAACATGCAATAATAACTAAATCTCTACCAGAATTACTAGTTATAAGTACGTATGCGCTATTAAAACTATTTATTTAACTAAAAAGAAGGTGAAAACAGCCAAATGAGACAAAAAATATGCATTTATTTTAAATGACAAAAAAATTCTTCCAAATCATTTTTTTTTTACCGAATGATTACTCGCGCTGCCGCAGATGGCCGGCGCTGATTTTTTTTTCATGGATAGAGAATGACCCTAGCTATCATATACTCACGCCACACACTCAACATATTAGTACAATTGAAGAAAAAAAATTAAACGTGATTCGCTCCATACAAAAAAATCTAATTAATTTTTTTCAAGACAAACTATCAACTTTAGAAGAAATTTTATAAGAATAAAAGTTGTCAGGAATAATATCGTCGGTGATATTCTGAAACCGCGGAACTAACAGTGTTTAAAACCGCGTAAGGTAGGTGCAGTGAATTTCACAGGAACGAGGAAAAACGTAATATTTACTAAACCACTTGACTTTCTATTGTTTAAACTTTTAAATTGTCAAATTATATTATTCCTCTTAATATTGTAGGCATTATTTATGTAAAATATGTATTAATGAATTAGAAAATCGACTTTCGCGGATTTATCATCACAAATAAAATCAAAATAAGTTTTTTTTTATGTCACTTACGCGGAATTGTCGGCCGAAATAAAACAAAAGAATACAATCAAAATCTTATTATTATTTATTCAATCAACTTCTCAGTTTAATTTTTGGCACATAATTATCATCGGTACATTACTTAATCAACAATATACAGGAAAATAAAACCATAAATCCCAATAATGTTGAAAAAAAAATTGCTCTCTAAAGCTAAGTATGTTAAAAATACCTTGTTGTAGGGTACTTACTAATTAACAGTTAAAACTTAAAAATGAATAAACAAAATGTATAAAAATATTACTTCTGAGTAGAATAAAAATTGCACTTTGAGGTCTTTGTTAAAAAATGAGATCAATAAAACTTTACTTTTTCTTAAATGGTAAATTATCATAAAATAAGTGACAATCTGCAGGTATAAGTGTATCTCTTTAATTGCTGTAAGTGCTGATACTTACTGTCTAATATAGGCAGTCTAGATGAATACAGGGAAGGTACATTATTTACTACAGCTGAAATAGGTTTCGGTCTCCGAGGAAGTGGGCTGAAATCATCTTTAAAGTGTTTTTTAAACTCTATTGTGCCGTTAGGATTATACTTTAAAACCCTCAGATCAACTACGCAATCATCCCCAGCAGAACGCCCAGGACAAATGAAATCATAAATTTGGTATTCTTTTAGACTGTAGTCTTTAAAAAAGGTGTAATCTGGTTGAAACACATGGTATGGAGAAGGATGCTTCCTGGCTTCTTTTGTAATTGAGGCATACTGAGATGGAAGAAAAATTTCAACATTTTTCAGCTTTCTTTCCACCACTGAGTGTACGGAGTCAACTTCCATTTGAGTGTGACCTTTTTCCAGATACTTTTGTGTAATTGTTGTATTTTTGTCTATTGCTAATCTTAGAAGGGCATTAGAAACTATTGAGTTTCTGTTCTGTGCAGTGCAGCCATCCGTCCAGATGACAACATCCCTGCAATCTTCTTCTAATAACTTAGTCAAATAATCAATAAAAAAGATGCGTAAGTGGTAGCTTTTAAATCACAGACGGTTTCGTCGAACCAGTAGCAAAATACATGACCCGCTGCAATATCGTATAAAGTAAAGTTGTGCGCAGCTAATTTGGTCTTAAAGTATAAAGCACTAGCTGCTAGCGAAGGGCACAGCTTAACAGCCTGCAAATCGGCGGTCACAGCAGGAAGAAGTCCTCTTTGAGCGCTTTCCTTGTCGCAAAGTTTTTCAGCTCAAGCCAATTTTTTCAGTTGGATGTGGTATTGGTAGTCTTCTCCAGAAACGTTGCCGGCTTTATATGAGCAACAATAATCGCATGCATCTTTCTTGGGTTGAAATAGTGCAATGTTTTGTTCATCTAAGATGTCACAAAACAACTTTCTTGAAGCTACTGGCTTATACATTGATGATGCAAATTCTACGTACGTATTATATAGCTGAGATTTTGATTGAAATAAAGGTTCCAGATATTGTTTAGTGGTTGTTTTACGGCAGTAATGAGATGGTAACTTCGGTAATAAAATTAGGTAATCCTTAACAGACGATTCTTTGCTTGTACTGTAATCTTGAGTAGCGGTAGTATTTAAATTTGTTGTAAGTTCTGTATTAGAGCGAGCATTACCTCTTCCTTCGCCTAACCAATAGCGTTCAGTCCATTCTTTTATACCCAAAGTAGCTAGAAACGTTTTCAAGCAAACTCTCTCTTTCCTGCCATTGACGTGTAGATAGTAAAATTTAGTAATAGAACGTCTAGAGTTATGTCCTTTCTTCCCTCTTCGAACAGGTACTTTGTCAATCATTGAAATCACAAATATTTTCTTTTCTTGCCACAACTTACTCCAAAACTCTTCAAAAATAGGTTTTTGTAAATCTTCCGTTAATTGTGAGCAAAACATTACTTTGCTTTTATTACAAAACGCTGAATTACATTTAGTACCTATTGCTCTTTTAGGTCTTTTTTGTTTCTGAATAAGGTTGTCTTTCATGTTATGATGCGCAGATACGCGGTTTGGGCACAATAAACAATCACCTGACATTACGCGGTTTAAAAGACATTGGATTTCACGGCTTCCTATTGGATAATCGGCCCGGCCAACATCACAGAACGCAGCCAATCACTATAACGAAGCTAAGCCCGCGAAATCTCCATTTTGCTACTTTTGTAAATACGCGGTTTTAAACACTGTTAGTTCCGCGGTTTCAGAATATCACCGACGATATAACACGTCATATAAAAAAAAATCGCATCGATATAGGAACTTTGTTGCCTAAGTCCACTAATTTTCAGTATGGGCCCACTGTGCGGCAGCGAGGCCGGATGCAAGAGGGTGCAAGTGCACCATCTTACACCTCGCTCTCTTTTTTTTGTGGGTGGTTAATCATCAAATAACGTCTCCCGGTCTTCATCTCAGACTTTTACTGACTAAAACCCACCCGTGTTCCTTCAGTTGCCTATATACCAGGGCCACGGTAACTCTTTCGAACAAATCTCGCGACCCTGGCAGGCATCGGTCCTAGCAGACCCCATCAATTATGCTAACTTTCCTTTGAGGCGCGCGTGGAACACAACGCGTCGTCGACACGGGCCTGGTCATTACCGGGCGGCGAGCTACATTCAACGAGGGCCAAGCTAGTGCCAGAAATGTGGTGGAAATGTGCAGTGGGCGCCTAAAAACAAATTTAGGTGCCTTCGCAGGCATCGCTGTCTGCGATATAGGTAACTTGAATGTGAAAACTAGCCAAGTGAAATCTTGAGCTTCAATTTGTCTTAAGTTATCAATTATTCAAATTTGAGAAGTTAGTTATTCATTTATTTAGAAATAGCAAACATGGTTGTAGGTAGGATAAGGCAAGATGAGTAATTATTTGTTTTAGAATGTTGTTTGTTCTTACACATCATTTCACGATTATCTACAGAACTTGGCCCCCATTTAGATGTTATATCTTTTACGCATAAACTTAATTGAATTGAAAATATTTATTTCAGATCAAGCACATACCTACGTCCATATAATGTTAGTAGGTAGATACTTTATAACTATGTTAGTAAAATTTAAAATTATTATTATTTTGGACATGCATGATTGATCAATACCTCAGGATTTGACTGTCCATTCTGTCCGACGACCGCTCAGAAGCGTGTTGGTGCTACCTTTTATCCAAGACCACAGGGAGGCCGTTCCACCGCCAGAAAGCTGTCTGTGCTGTGATTGGCGAACATGCCGGAGGCACTGCACCGCCATAGAAGCCCGAACAAACCCCTGAACGCTTTGTTACACTGGATGCGCAGAGCATAGCTCATTAGTGTAATTGCTCCACGTGCTTCCATTATTACATTTATGTTTTTGATGGGACATCATTACATTTGTAATTTTTTTTTATTATTTATAATTCATAAGTGATCTGTAACATAACATAAATACAATCAGCCTTTATTGCTCGCATTGCTTGGACACAGGATTCTCTGTGAGAGGGGATGTGGGCCTTAATACACTACGCGGGCCCAGAGCGGTGGTGAAAGAGAGACCTCTTTGTAAAATGTCTTTATATACGAAACGATACCACCACACCTTTCATCATGAAACCTAACATCCTGCTATAGAAAATGTGTTTGTTGTTATTGTAATTTCAAAAGGGGCTGAGTGTTAATAAAAAATGATTGCTTAGAAAATATTTCATATGATAAAAAAAAAACATCTTTTTTTCCTTCCTTGGTATATACACACATTGTTCCGTGTGGGGCCTGACGTAAAGAATAACACCATTATATTTCTTCCCGTGGGTGTTGTAAAAGGCGACTAAGGGACTTACTAGAGTATGGGTAGCAGCGTTCTTTAATGAATTTCATGCATTTTACCACCATACTGTGATCGCCAAACCGCCTGCCAAGCGCAGCAATTATGGCAAATTCCCCCTTTGGGGAACGTCAAACATTCGTCATTCGTTGGACATTGGTCCAGCAGGGTCCAGCAGTGGACGTCTTTCGGCTGAAATGATGATGAGATGATGATTACCCAGCTAGAAGCCAAATTTCACCTTTCAAGGTAACCTGGAAGTAGATTTTTGATCTTGATGTCAGTTAGTGATCATATTGCGGACTCTTAGAAGGTCAATAACCGTTTGATTTATATTTATGAAACCTGGGGCACAAGTTCATCTAACGTGTTTTAATAAACAAACCGAATTTCATGTATCTATGTTAAATAGATTTTGAGTTATTATGGGGTCAAAATTGGCTCCACATGGTTTGTGTAATATACCTAACACACGGCTACTGTGTCACCAGTTCCTTTTTCTTGGAACTTGGCTTGACACGCTACCGCAAGACGGCGGCATTTGTTCCGATTTCGGCTACGCGTCAAAAAGTATAATTTTCCAGTTTCAGCACACTTCGCATTGTATAGGCTTTTCGTACATGAAAAGTTAGTTTATAGGTACTGGAAATGTAAAGTGATATTGACAAACAATGCTCCTGCCTGTCTTCTACTCTAGTTCGCAATCTGCACAGTGCACTGCACTTGATTTCTGAACGTTTCCGAAAACAGCTTTTGTTTCTTCTTTTGACATTAGTTGTCTTGTTTTCGTTTGACAGTTCATTAAACGATATGGATGTGAAAAGTTTCGAATTTAGTCGATTTTTTGAAAATTATATTATATTTTGAAAGATCGTCGTTTATTATTGCGGCATACCAGCGACGGCTTTTTATTTATAAACTTCGAGGGATATTGAATATAAAGAAATGATATAAACAAACAGATACAACAGTATTTTATGTGACCTAGTGGTGATTTATTTAAATATTTAAACTTCTCGCACACAAAAAAGGTACAAAGGTGGACTTAATGCCTTAGGTATTCTCTCCCAGTCAACCAAGGGTGGTGAAGAGTTTAGATGGTACATACGTGCTTTGATTGAGAGGAACAGTTATTGAAAAATACTATTAAAATACATCCTATATCAAATTATAAATAAGATGGGAAATATAAATAGATGATAATACTGCCCTCTCAATTACCAGGGCAAAATAGGTGATCGCGATTAATTCTGATTTATTGAAAAAATGTCGATAAGTATTCATGCACAGCACAACCCTACAAGTCGTCGACATCGAGCATGTGATGATTAACTGATAAAATTATCACTATTAAGAAAAAAACGAACTGATACACGTGTAGTTCGTTAGCATTTTTACGTAATAACAGTAACTTGATAATATGAACGTGGTAAGATCTTTTATAAGCTCAACTAGAGGCAAGGTTATACTTGCTACGGTGGCTGCACTCCACATCACAATATACTTTGCTACACCTTCGCTTTTCAAGGGCGGAAGTACGGAAAGAAGTGCAGCGTCTCTGCCTAGCTATATACCCGTCGAGAAACTTAGTGGCCTTGTCTCGCCCGCGAACAAGGAAGCCCGGCGACCGGCTGAAAAACAACCTATTGATTGATGATTTATAAAAGAGTCGCGTTGTTTCTGCCGTCTTTAGTCCGCGGTAATCTTGTTAGTGTGAGGAAGATGAGCTCCGGAAAATACCAGGTGTTTGTGACGCGGAGTGACATGCCACTGGGTGGCGTAGATCTGCTGAAAAAAGAGTAAGTGATAGCTCTATTTGATATTATGTATGTTCAATGTAACACATGTCCTTCAGAATGTCGAGCAGTGGTGGCCCAGCGGTAATGCCCACGACTGAAGAGTTGTAGGTTGTATATTCAAACCTAGGCAGTCACTTTACTTTGTGTACATTATTTCATGACCACAGTTCTCTAAACGGTGAAGGAAAACAATGTAAGGAAATTGGCATGTCTGAGAACAAAAAATTCGAAGGCCTACCAACCTGCATTGCTGGGTTCGGTGTGGTGGACTACTGCCCACTTTCTCTCACTGAAAGGAGGCCTGTGTCCCAGTAGTGGGAATACAATAGGCTATACATCATCAGAATACTATTGAATGATCCTGCAACTAAACTGAATAATAATAATATGCTTTTGGGTAATACACTTGAAGTTTTGCCCATTTGCCCTATAGTTTAAGGACAAAGATGTTATCAACATAGCTTCGGCCCTATTATCTTAGATTAAGTATTACACTGACGTCGGTCGCACACCGTTGGTCAAGCATACCAAGACATTGATGCTAAATGAAAGTGAATAGTGTAGCGACAATGGTCAGCCAGCATGAGTCCACATAAATCAGTACCTGACTGATGTCAGCACTGACCTTCGGTAAAGGAATTGCATAACTAAGTGGTAAAATTAATTCAAAATTTGAGTAAAACATTTTAAAGTGTTCATTGATATTTTCTGATTAATGTAAAAACTATCCTCTGATCTATGAAGTGTATTTATCTAGAAATAATAATATATATAAGTACATATTAAACTGACTGCCTTGTTATTCAAGTAGTCACAAGAGCTGCTGCTGAGCATGAGGTCCTGTGTTTGATTCCCAGGCTGGGCAAAGTATCTTTTATCTTTCTATCTGAAATTTGTCAGTAGCGGCCAGAGTCTAGATTCATAAATAGCGCCATCTATGTGTTCATGTTTACATCGACTTTGTAGTGTTTTGAGAATAAAAATTTATAGATGGAATAACATTTTGTATAGGGTTATTTTTCTTTCTGTTAAACTGATTTTTTTTAAATAATAGCCATAACAAAGATAAGAACATTTTAAGTAGGTATCTCATAAATCTGCCATTATTCTCAAAAAATGTAAATAATGATAATTCTTTTTCAATTTACAGATGTGATGTTAAAATTTCCACTTATCCTTCTGTAATGCCAAGAGATGAACTTCTTAAACAAGTTGTTGGAACAAATGCCATTTATTGTTCCCTAACTGATAAGATTGACAAGGAGTTGCTGGATGCTGCTGGGCCAGGCTTGAAGGTGGTGGGCACCATCTCTGTGGGCCATGACCATATAGATGTGTCTGAATGCAAGAAGAGGGGCATCAAGATTGGATACACTCCTGATGTCCTTACTGATGCTACAGCTGAACTTACTGTGAGTACTATTTAAGTATTTTGGACTTCTAAGAGTTCAGTAAACAATGAATAATAATAATATACCAAAAAATAAACATATTTTTTGCTTTCTTTCCTTTTTCTTTAATATGTACTTGTAAATGGTCCACTACTGGACATTAGTGCTCCCAGTCTGTGCCAGACAACACCTTGGCCTCCGTGCTCCGCAACCAATCTGTCACTCATGTCACTGCTACCTTTTATGGTGGTGGGTTCATCTAGCGAGGGTCCTCCCACACTATAAAACAATAGGTAGAATGGACTGGTGTTCACAACTCCATGCCTGAGCGCATATTTAGCGTATGGTATATAAAACAATAGTTTGAATTAACCCGTTGAATGCTGCTAATTACAGACACAATTAAAAACCATTGTGTCTATACCAAATGTGGTATCTCAGGGACTTAGAGGTTAATGTTGGGCACAGTATGTGTAATTGTCAGTAGCAATGAAAAAGGTAACAAAACAACTTGTAATATAGTTTTTTTTTTAATTAAACCCAATTTCTTTTCCCATATTTCCAGCTCGCCCTTCTTCTGTCGACGTCCCGCCGTCTCCCTGAGGCGCAGCATGAAGCACGCTCCGGCGGCTGGAAGTCCTGGGCTCCTACCTGGATGACGGGTCCTGGCCTTGCAGGCTCCACCGTCGGCATTGTGGGCTTCGGCCGAATAGGCCAAGCAGTTGCACGACGCGTCAAAGCTTTCAACACGAACAAGATACTCTACTTCAACCGCAGTAAACGACCTGAGGCCAAAGAAACTGGCGCTATCAAAGTCAGCTTTGATGAAATACTTGCTCAAAGCGACTTCATCATATGCTGTGCCGCGTTAGTACCCGAAACTAAAGAAATGTTCAACAAAGCAGCGTTTGAGAAGATGAAGAAGACTGCTATTTTTGTGAATACCAGCCGCGGAGGTACGGTTGACCAGGATGCGTTGATCGAAGCCTTGAAAAATAACACTATTAGGGCTGCTGGGCTGGATGTTACTACGCCCGAACCGTTGCCTTTAGACAATCCTCTGCTCAAGCTGCCTAACTGCGTGGTATTGCCTCACATAGGCAGTGCAACTATAGAAGCGAGAGACGTAATGAGTGTACTCACTGCTAACAACATATTGGCGGCGCTTAAAGAATGCGAGATGCCAGCGGAGTTGCAGTGTATTTAGCATTATAGTAGTAATGTCGCGCTCATGTTATGTATTAATATGTAATTTATTTATATACTTATTGAATTTTTAATAAATATATTTTTATTAGTTATTAGTTAATTTTGTTGGTTTCACTTTAGTCTAAAAGTATGTAAGAGTTAGTCTAATACGGTAGATGGCGCTAGTGAGTCTCTTGAACATTCGATTTGCATTTTAAGCATGATTTTTATCACAGAACAAAGAATACAGAGAAGTGCCCCTACACTGGCTAAGCACGGGAACCAGTGTCGCCAAACTCACACATTGACATATCAAATTCTCCATTACACACATAAAAAACAGTGATATGATTGGCTACAAATTACAAACGCAACTTTTATAAATCACCTTCTTATTGCTTTCAAAAATTGTGTCTTATTGCAACGAATGAAAGTTGTTATTATTTGACATGACACAAGCAATAAAGACGTTTTTCGTATAAAAACTTTAAATAGACAAGTTTACATCGAGTTCAGCAACTCAACGCTAGATGGCGCTGTAACCAATTCATTCTATTCAGAACGCTAGTACCTTTGAAATAGATGTCATATTCATATGCACTTGTAATCTCTTGTGGTGAGTACAAAAAAAAAGTTAGAGATGTAGACATATATCGATATATTAATATTGATGTTACGTAATTTATTCGGGTGAGCAATGTAGTAATTTGTTAACATCATACAAATGCTTAATAACGGAAAAGGTTGATTATCATTAAAATATCAATGTTAAAGAGGTATTTGTACGTTTGTATGTAGGGGGGTAATATTATTTTCATAAAATCAAGTACGCGGGCGAAGCTGCTGACAGAAGCTAACGATAAATGAAACGATAACAGATGGTGCTAAAAATATTTACTGACCTTGAAATAATACTATTTTGATAGTCCAATATTAATATATTTTGCCGTGATAGCTTTCATTAAGACAGTAATATGATTAGACGTAGGAAAATCCCCTAATTGGTTATAGCTTATGTTTTGGAATATTGATGACCCAATAAACTGGTGCATTATTACCGTCCGTCCGTCCGTACCGTCTTATAAAAATATTTCGGATGTCTGACATAACTTAATCACAGATTCTGATGGGCATAATAACCCCCTCTAGCCTTACCTATACTAAACTATGTAATTATTGATTTGTTTTTCTGTTACTAAAGCACTAATGCAAATATCACACTTATGTTATCAACTGTCTTATTATATAACCAGCTATGTGAGCTATTGATTCCTTACTAAAATCAGACAAAACTATCGATACCGACGTACTTTACGGATGTGTCCCATCCCTAATCGAGTAGCGTCGAAGTTACTAGAATTTAGTTTGTGATTTTCCAGATGACGACCAAGTGCATTTAGACTTTGTTTCAATGAATATAAGGTTGTTTATAGTTTGCATTGAAGTCATAACATGTGGTATTGTAATTAAAATCAATTATATTAAAAATTAACAAAGTTTAGCACTTACCAATGATACGATACACCTCTACAAGTTACATTTTTTTTCTGCTTTCGTTTTTGCAGGTCCAAACCGCACAACAAGGCAGCATTTCTAATATTTCGCGTATTTCTGAGACATCCAATCGCGACAAGTATCTGACGGCGAATAAGCTAAATGTTGCGCATCTGCGCTCAATGTTGACACGCGCGCGATATGTGAGGGGCACTTCCTCTAGTTTTCTTTATTC
Organism: Aporophyla lueneburgensis; assembly: GCA_932294355.1. Taxonomy (NCBI): domain Eukaryota; kingdom Metazoa; phylum Arthropoda; class Insecta; order Lepidoptera; family Noctuidae; genus Aporophyla; species Aporophyla lueneburgensis. The sequence continues at coordinate 23,841,244 of OW028754.1, forward strand.
CGTGATTTTTATGTTATACTAAGCTAAAAAGGGCACATTTATCATCTTCGTCTGATTTTTACGTATATATTCTTGCTCTCTCTCTTGATCTTGTTTTTTTTTTTAAAGATAATTGATATTTCGTAAACTATCAATTCAGTGCAATAGTGCACATGAAAAAAACTTAACAAAGATAACTTTGATCAAAAAAGTTGTTAATTTGCCACTACGATGCGGATGATCGACTGTTCTTCAATTTCGTTTTGATTAACCCATTAATTGAAATGCCAAGAAATCGTCATGTTCTTGGTGGCACAAAGGAAATCAGTGCGATCTTTAATTTATTCTTCTCAAAAAAAGGGCAGAACTTGTTAGCAACGTTCCAATCGTATCATAATATCTATAATGCTATTGTTCTGCATTGTATGGAAGTTTTTTTTTTGGGTGGGAATTCATCAAATAACGTTTCCCGCTCTAGGGTGGAGCGGAAGGGCATGTCAGACTATAACTGACAACAACCCACCTTTGTTCCTTCAGTTGCCCATGTGCCAGGGCCATGGTAACTCTTTCGAACGAATCTCTTGACCCTGGCAGGCATCGGCCTAGCAGGCCCCTTCAATATTGCTGACATCTCTTTGAGACGCGTGTGGAACACTACGTGCCGTCGACCCGAGCTTGGTCCTTACCGGGCGGCGAGCTACCCAATGCTTGCCGCCCGCAAGCTCGCGCCTACGGTGGCCGGGAGTCCGCAATTGGCTCCCGACGCCTCCCGACTGTAGGTCTTAAGGCTCCAACACACATTTTTAACTTTGATTTATTTGTCCACAGTCACATATGATTGCTCAACATAATGTACTTGTTGAACTTTCTTTCTTCTCTTTATTTGCCACTTTCTACTTAACCTAGATCAATGCCGTGAAACTCTGTAATTGGTTTAAGAGGTAATTGTAATCATCTCACTATCAATGTGCAGTGGATGCTAGTAACTTTGACGCAACTGCATTGGGCTGTTCATTGATAGTGAGCTGAACTTTCATCATAATTGCATGTAATTTTAAAATAAGCTGTTGAGTTTCCTAATAAATAAATGAATAAACACACTATGCCGGCGGCACAGTCGGCTGGCATACCGCCAACAAGCACGGCAAAAACCCGCCGTCTGTGCCGCCGGAATAGTGTACGAATGCTTTAGTAAACACGTTATACAACGGGTGAAACGTTCTACCTGTACCGCTGAAAATTCTGCTGTTCCTTGCGTAGAATTGCCTACTTCTGATATGTTCAAAGTCCCTGAAGTGTCTTCAATCTTTAAACTAATAGGTAAAGCTGAAGAGTTTGTTTGTTTGAACGCGCATATGTCTAGAAGTGCCTACTAATCCGATTTGAAAAAAATATTTTTACATTTAATAGTACTATTCTCGAGGAAGGCTAATAGGCTAAAGTCACGATAGGACTCTCAATAGCAGAGTAAAAATTCAAAAAGAAATACGTAACGAAAACGAAGCAGTAACTTGGAAAGGTGATGCAATGTGACAGGGTTGGCCAGGGGATCAAGAAATTTAACGCGGACGAAGTCGCAGGCACAAGCTGGTATGTAAATAATAATTATACGAGTATACATATGTAATGCCAAGCAATTTAGTTGATCTGAAGAGCACGGCCACAGCCACGGACTGGGCGCAATTAGTAGATACCGTCGATACGACTAGAAAAGAAAAAAAAAGGAATAAAAAGAAGAAAGGCTGAACTACTGTGGATTGCTTTTTCAATCTAGTGCCTGGCACGAATATTTTTTCTTTAACAAATCTTTGTGTAATAATTTCCTAATCAACCAGTTGGTTGAACAGTTGGTTGTTACAAAGCGCGCAGAAATGTCATTATATGTGGTGACTTTAACATAGATATATTGAAAAAAAATAGAACTTCCATTGAGTTTACCAACTACCTCTTAAACTATAATCTAAAATTGCAAATTGACCAGCCTACTAGATTACAAAGCAACACATGTATAGATAATTTTGCGCACAATTTTAAGCAAAAGTGTGTCCACGATGTAATTGACCTTAACATGTCAGATCACACAGCCCAAATCTTAAAGGTCCCCGTTAAAAAGACTTATACAATAGACAACTGGAATGTTACGGTGCGTGATTACAATTGCGACAATCTTATGAAATTTAGATCATGTTTATATCCTTTATCGTTTTGTGATGTTTATCAAGCTGATGATCCTAATATAGCGTACGATAATTTTTTGGAAGTATTCCAGCTGTTTTATGATCTATGTTTCCCCTTGATCAACAAAAAAATTAAGTTAAAAAGGAATCCGAAATGGTTAACACCCGGTATAAAACGCTGTAGCAAAAATAAACGACAACTTCTTTGGCAACTACGAGCAAAACCTAATAGTAATAACTTGACTAAATTTAAAAATTACTCACGAAGACTTAAGAAAATAATAAAACTGACACAAAAAGCAAAAAATAACCATAAGATATTGACTTCAACAAATAAATCAAAAGATACATGGAAGATCATAAATGAAAATAAACATTGCCCTCCCTTTGAACAGATAACAGAAATACAGAATAACGGGGTAACAATACCAAACCCCAGCGACATAGCGAACGCATTTAACGATCACTTTGTGAATCAAGCAGAGTTGCTTTCGAAAGGCTCAAAATCAACGACCTATGAGACCCCAAAATCATGCTGTGAATCAATATTTTTGGCCCCGACTACACCTAATGAAGTATATCGAATAATACAGGATCTTAAAAATAAAATTAGCGTAGGGTATGATGATATTTCAACAAAAGTATTGAAATTTGTTTCCGATGTGATATCTGGTCCTATTTGTCACATCATTAATGCTAGTATCTGCTCTGGAATCTATCCTGATAAGCTTAAATCTACTATAATTAAGCCCTTATTTAAAAAACATGAAAAAACTCATATTAATAACTACAGACCCATTGCCCTAATACCAGTAATATCAAAAATATTTGAGAAGGCTATTTATCACCGTATGAATTCCTTATTCATGAAACACAACATCTTGGTGAAGGAACAGAAGGGTTTCAGAAAAAACAAATCCATAAATTTGGCTATCTATGATTTTCTTAATGTTATAATGACAGGTATTAATGAAAGGATTCCTATTAGCGCTATATTTATGGACATGACGAAAGCCTTCGATCTAGTTGATCCTAATATCCTACTTCAGAAACTTAATGCATATGGAATAAGGGGTAATGCACTTTCTCTTATACAATCTTATTTAGACAATAGAACGCAGTGTACGGAAATTAGACGGATTTCTAAAAAGAATAAAAAAGAAGTTAAATATATATCAGGAAAACGTAAAATCTCTTTTGGCGTACCACAGGGTAGCGTATTGGGTCCGCCGTTGTTTTTAGCTTACATAAATGACTTTCCAAAACATGTCGCTTTTCCAATGGTTCTTTTTGCTGATGACAGCACGATAATTGTAAAAAGTAATAAAACTAGAAATTATGAATGTGATATCAAAGACGGATTGCAACAATCAATTAGCTGGCTTGAGATTAATAATCTAAAATTAAATTTAAATAAAACTAAAATTATGCAGTTTCGACAAAGATTGACCACTCCTGACCTAAATATAACGGTTGACAATAATATAATTGAAGAAGTAGAGCATATCAAATTTCTAGGCTTGACAATTGACTCTAAACTGACTTGGAAACAACATGCATCAAATCTTATAACAAAATTAAGTAGGTTCGCCTTTGCTCTATACAAACTTAAGAAAATAGTTAATCAGGCAGCTGTTGTAGCCGCTTATTATGGCTATGTAGATTCCATATTACGATACGGAGTAATTTTTTGGGCAAATTCCTGCGAAAAAAATAGCATTTATAGTAATCTCTGTTATTTTGCATGTAAAATCGATTTAATTTTTTATATTGTTAAATAGTGTATGCCCTAACGGGTAGTTTTTTGAGCTCACCTTACCTAACTATTATATAAGACCTACTGTATCACCAAAAATCACACTAATAAATACTTTGACTTTGACTTTGACTTTGAACCTAAAGACATTTTGGAAATGCCTGTGTTGGTTCTTTCCTAAAAAGAAAAAGATTGATCGATTCTGTTGTAAATAAAATATGGATTGACCTAGTCTTTTTTAAAAGAGATCACCAACGTCTTAAGATTCAGATGTAATTTTGGTGCAGATATGTCTATAGGTAACAGCTGTTGCTTTGGGTCTGGTAAGTAACGAGAGAGGCATACCCTCACCTACTCTCAACAAGTGGACTTACGGCTTGAAGACATCATGATGAGTTTACCTACACTTGATTCGTTTATTAGTTTACTATCTCGGTCAAGCTTACAACAGGTGAAGTAAGCGAAATCATCTCGCGAAGTGGGGCGAAAACGCACGGTAACGCTCTTGCACCGTAAACAAAACAGGGCGTAGTGAAATTTTTGTTTTACGTGGTAGACTGGTCTCTAATGTTTATTGTCTGACTGGCGAGTTGTCTGCAGCAGGCTAGTCAGTCGGTGCGCCGCCGTGCCCACGACCGGTCGCGCACGAGGGCACCAGCTTCTCGATTGTTTTCTATAGAAATCAGTCTCGGAACGTGTTGTGTATGCATTTGGATGCAGTGGACTGAGGTGAGTTTACGGATGAAGATTTTCTGTATTATGAGTTTTAGGTCCGAAACTCCTAATTAGGCAGGTAGGTACTCCAAAATTCCGCACACCGGTGTTGCATGAATAATTAGACGAAATGCACTTTAGTCCTTATCAATATATTTTTATCGCATTGGCTAGTAGCTGCTCTAATCACCGAATCTAACGTAACGTTTTGGTGTTTGACTGCAATGTTAGCGATAGTGCAGTTCTGCGGGTTTTTATCTTTTACAACTGTACGGAGTTTTAGAAATTCTTAACTAGCTTTGCTATCAGTGCAATTTAGATGGGAATCTAGTTCAAGCAAATTAAGTTGATTAATTCCATAATTTCTTGTGTCCTTAAAATGTTTGAGAACGCAAAGGTAAGTAAACTGTTATACGACACCATTGATTGCGTTAACATAATCAGCCTATAATGTTCCAGCGGACACATTTTAGGCTCATCTCTTTGAGAGGGTTGGACTATAATCCAACACGGAGGACCAATACGGATTGGTGGATGACACGTCATGTCTTCGTATTTCTGGTTCTGAGAAATTCTGCCAGGGTCGCGAGATTGTTCGAAAGAGACACCGTGACCCTGGCACATGGGCAACTGAAGAAACACGGGTGGGTTTTATTCAGTAAAAGTCTGACACGCGCTCCCGCTCCACCCAAGAGCGGGAGACGTCATTTGAATATTTCCAATCCAAAAAAAAAAAAATCATAAAGTAAGGATGCAATACAGACAGGCCTGTATCGCATCAACTATTGAAGACTATTAACACTTTGCGGGACACTAAACGACATCATAACAATAAAACTTCTATTGTGACTCGTTCAGTGTCCTTTACCAATAACGTGCTTATGTACATACAGAAAACATGTCCTAAAAGTCTGACGAGTCTGAAGTCTGAGATTGACTTGGGTCGACACTAATGTTTGACTTGTTTAGCTAGGTTCTTCTAGGTAATAGTTTTGAATGCAGACTTCCATTAGGTATAGACTGCCATACAGACAGCTCTGCCACCTCAGCGGAAAGATAGGATATCAACTCCCTACTAGGTTAGCTATGCATTTATTCGGAGAAATTCATTCAGGACTGCTTTATTTTTGTGGAATCTCTCAGTCGTTTGGTTTTATCTACGAACAGTTAAGTTCTTAAAGGTTCCAGTTTTAACCCATTCACTGCCACTTAAATTTTAAAAACATCACCTGGGTGCCACTTAATATTTTTCCTTTGGCAAGACCTTCACAACACCAACCGTTTTTTCCTTACCAAAACAAGAATGACAGTTCGAAACAAAAACCAACAGTTTTTCCACATTTAACAATTGTTTCTAGCCGTGTATGTTGGCAAATATTTAAATAAATTCTATCATTTTAAAGTAATTCCAAAAAACCTCCTAAAGTACACTCAACGCACATGGTGCGTTGGTGGCATGACGTAGTTATCTCGATCAACGCATATGGTGCGTTGGTGGCAACGAATGGGCAAACGTTACCCAGTACTGGGAATTCTTTTGTTTTTCTAGAGGTCTGCATAACATAAATAACATCACGCCTTGTTTCCCCGAAGGGTTAGGCAGATGTGTACCTATAGTACACCCACATTTCGCCTCTTATGTTTAAAGTCCCATGTAATATGGGTCGAGCCTATTGCAATCAACCGGGCACATATCCAGACTCCGGGCTGCTACTGAGAAATTCCAGATGGAAAAACCCAATAACATTTTGCCTCTCCCGGGAATCGAACTCAGGACCTCATGCTCAGCAGTAGCGCTTGCTACCACTAGACCAACGATAAGGTTCCAGTTTTAAGTTACCCAGTAGGTACTGGGAATTCTTTTGTTAGGGTTCCGTTGCCAAATGGCAAAAAACGGAACCCTTATATATTCGTCATGTCTGTCTGTCTGTCCGTCTGTCTGTCTGTCTGTCTGTCTGTCCGTCCGTATGTCACAGCCACTTTTCTCCGAAACTATAAGAGCTATACTGTTGAAACTTGGTAGAGATGTATGTAGTAGATGTATTCTGTGAACCGCATTAAGATTTTCACACTAAAATAGAAAAAAAAACAATAAATTTTAGGGTTCCCCATACTCAGAACTGAAACTCAAAAATTTTTGTTTCCCTAAACCCATACGTGTGGGGTATCTATGAATAAGTCTTCAAAAATGGTATTGAGGTTTCTAATATCATTTTTTTCTAAACTGAATAGTTTGCGCGAGAGACTCTTCCAAAGTGGTAAAATGTGTGTCCCCCCCGTAACTTCTAAAATAAGAGAATGATAAAACTAAAAAAAATACAATGATGTACATAACCGTATAAACTTCCACCGAAAATTGGTTTGAACGAGATCCTGTAAGTAGTTTTTTTTAATACGTCATAAATCGTAAACCGCAATTTACCTTTCATTCAATCAACTCAAATATAAAAATTAAAAAAAAAAAAATTGTACGGAACCCTCGGTGCGCGAGTCCGACTCGCACTTGGCCGGTTTTTTTTCTAGAGGTCTGGTGCTGATTATTTCCACCCTCTGCTGTTGTTTAGGGAGTCACTATCTACTACTACGAACTCCAATTATTCACTCGTATGGAGGAGGTACTGTGGCCTTTACGAGGTAATCGGTCCACCTTGTGGGAGGCCTTCCAACTCTAGATCTACCGGTACGCGGTCGCCACTCCAGAACCTTTCGGCCCGGAACCCTTTACACGCGGAAAGCACAAAACCGGTCAAAGTGGCGGAGCTTGGGGGAGGCCTATGTCCAGCAGTGGACGTCTTTCGGCTGAAATGATGGAGGAGGTCAAGGTCGAAGTGACCTGAATTTCGGAGTTGCAACGGAATGACCTAAAGATAGGTATCGTACCTATATAATTCTAGATGTCATAAATGCCCTTGTCTGGATTCTATAAGTTCGACCGAAAGGAGATTCCAAACTCTAAGATTGTGTTACAAATAATATTTATGGGTATATAGATATTCAGCTGGGCAAAGGACCGTTTGAATTCAAAATTAATTAAACTTACCCTGTTACTTATCTTATCTTATATCTTTAAACGAGCAATTCTTGTATATATATATATAATCTGAATCTCGGAAACGGCTCCAACGATTTTCATGAAATTTAGTATACAGGGGGTTTCGGGGGCGCTAAATCGATCTAGCTAGGATTCATTTTTATAAAATGTCGTTTTATTCGTGTTTTCAATGACCAACTTTATCGATAATCAACTTGAACATAAACTTATTATTTTATACACAATTATCAAAAAATACCGAGCAAAGCTCGGTCATCCAGACATTTATTACCTTTAAACGAGCAATTCTTGTATATATATATAATCTGAATCTCGGAAACGGCTCCAACGATTTTCATGAAATTTAGTATACAGGGGGTTTCGGGGGCGATAAATCGATCTAGCTAGGATTCATTTTTATAAAATGTCGTTTTATTCGTATTTCAATGATCAATTTTATCGATAATCAACTTGAACATAAACTTATTACTTATTTTAAACACAATTTACCAAAAAATACCGAGCAAAGCTCGGTCAACCAGATATTTTTAAATTAATTTGACAAACTAATCTTAATTTAGGACCCGACCAACTAATTAGCGAATTTGACTAATTATCGACTTTCATGAGTTCTAAAACGTGATTCACTTTCCGAGACCGCTTGCAGTCGTCGCGGGAATGCAAACGGAATTCATTAAAGGTGTGATCAGACTTTCATCTCGTTAGAGAGGAATCTAAACGTCATAATAATAAAGTAAAGTAACGCACAAAAATCATACAGCCGGAGCTCGGAAGCACTGAATAGTTTGATAAAAAAAACTGCCGCGATGACTTTCTACCGAGCAATTAGAAGATTCGCACACGAAAGTGCAGTGGAAGTATTTAGCTACGATAGTATGCGCCCGCGCCGGGAAATGCACGATTTATGTTCGCGTCAACGCGTACTCTCTTAAATTTTTGATGAGATGTTGTTAAAATTGCTTTTAAATGTTGCAATGGATGTTTGAAATCATGAGATTGTTCTACCTACTACAGATTGTGCTTGTAATAACCTTATTTTATATAACTTTTATGTAAAACTGGCACAAGCACCATACAAAAAAATTAAAACACCTTAAAGTTGAATAAAAAGGTAATTGATTTATTTTTATAAATAATCTTTGTTTTTCACAACAGTTTTTGGCCCTAAATGGCCAATACGCAAATAAATTGACGTTTTATTTATTTTTAGGCTAATAATTTCTTTGACAGAAAATAAGGAAAGCAGAAGTCGAACCTAGGTGTAGGACATAAAAAAAATCTTGAAGCACTTAATCTGTAATTTCTAGAATCAACATCGCTCTTTCCTACATTAAATAAAAACAATAATTATCATCTTGTTACAAATGTAAAAAAAGCATTCGATCGGCGCATGCAGTTTATCATGATTTCACATGACGAGGATTTCTACTTTTGCATTTTCTAATTTGACTGAAATGTCTGCTTATAAATTCTAATTAACTCTTTGTAGGTAGGTATTAATTTTGATGCGTGGTCTGTTAATCCTAATGTTATGCTTCATTATGTATTCAAATGCTTATTTATTTCATGATTCATCTATTCGTGTTAGTTCAGCCACTAATTATGTAATTTTAGTATCATTCTGAACAGCTTAGTTATTCACAAGTCACAACCATACGACAGCAAGTTGTCCAATCGAAAATGGCACGTTTTCAATTCTTTATCTACCAATTTGCTTTGCCCCCAAATACTTAGGTGTCGGAACAATGAGGTTCTCTATTTGATTTAATTTAAACTGATAAAAATTTCGGATTATTGATTTCGAAACAGCCTTTATAGGACTGATTTGATAACATTGATTGGTGATCTATTCGGCACGGAAGCATGTCGAACGGTTGTGAAATAGCTATCCTGAACTTGGGTTTGTCCTATTAATTTTTGGGATAAAGTTGTGATCGCACAGTACTTTCTAGATATTATCCAAGAGCTTATCTATTCCCGTGATGGGGGCCATGCATTCGAAGATAGGTAGAGTGCTACAAGAGTCTTCTGGCGCGTAGTTGGTAAACCAATGTCAAATTGTAGCAGAAAAGAAGATGGCAGCGGTAGTTCCGACTTTATCCACGCGCTTAAGACGCGTTTTTTCTTTTTTTTTGGATGGGAAATCCTCAAATGACTTGACCCGCTCTGGGCGGAGCGGGAGGGCGTGTCAGACGTTTATTGACTAAAACCCACCCGTGTTTCTTGAGTCACCCATATGCCAGGGCCACGGTATCTCGTTTGAACAATCTCGCGACCCTGGCAGGCATCGGTCCTAGCGGACGCGCTTAAGACCCTTGTAGCGTTGTACGCTTTTATGAAATGTTGAAGGTGTAAACAAGCCCAAAACGCCAAGCTGATGGTGTCACCAATTTATCATCGAAAACTAGTTATCGGTAAAAAAGATTTTTTTTTATCAACACCTTGGATCTCATTTATCACTATTCTATTTCTGTGTTTACCATGATAGTGACCAAGGAGGTCCAAGATATCTGTGGGACATCGGTTACGACTGGGTGCTGCGCGCCGACCTCCCTAGCGGCGTCAGCGTAGTTTGCTACGCTGACGACACGCTGGTCCTTGCGCAGGGGAGGTCGTACGAGGAGGCGGCCGAAATTATGACACGCGGGGTTGCGACAATCGTCGATAGGATCCGGCAATTGGGACTCGAGGTGGCATTGCACAAGTCCGAGGCCATGGGTTTTCATGGTCCTCGGAACGCGCCACCTGCGGGTTCCCAACTCACGGTAGGAGGGGTTCACATCGGCGTCGAGTCGACGATGAAGTACCTGGGACTTGTCCTCGACAGCCGGTGGAACTTCGTTGAGCATTTCCGACGTTTGGCTCCCAGACTGGAGCGGGCTGGGGCTGCATCAAAGCGGCTCCTGCCCAATCTGGGGGGTCCAAACGCCTCCTGCCGGAGGCTCTACACGGGGATCGTGTGGTCCATGGCCCTCTACGGGGCACCGGTGTGGGCGCCCTCATTGAGGCTGCGCCCAGCGCGCTGGTTGAGTGCGGCCCAGAGGGTCATGGCCATCCGATTAATCCGAGGATACCGCACGATCTCGTGCGAGGCGGCGAGCCTCCTTGCCGGAGTGCCGACATGGGATCTGGAGGCAAAGGTCCTCGCGCACATGTGGGAGTGGCGCGAGGAGGCAAAACGCCGGGGCGAAACTCCGCTGCCGCAACAAATCGCGGCACGGCGGACAGAGCTCCGGTGTGATCTCATGGCGACATGGCGGGTACGATTGTCGCAACCCAGTGCTGGGCACGCCACAATTGCGGCGGTAAGTCCCCTCTTGAGGAGTGGATAGAGAGGCGCCACGGCGTCTTCACCTTCCGCCTGACGCAGGTTCTCACCGGGCATGGGTGCTTCGGTGGGTTCCTGTTCAGGATAAAGCGGGAGGACACGTTCCATTGCGAGGATCGTCTGGAGGACACGGTGGAGCATACGGTGGAGGTGTGCCCAGCCTGGGCGGGGCACCGCCGTGTCCTCGTGGAGGCGATCGGCGGCGGCGACCTCTCGCGTCCGGCCCTGGTGCGAGCCATGGTATGGAGCGAGAGGGAATGGGAAGCCGTCACCTCCTTCTGCGAAGCAGTAATGCTCGCGAAGGAGGAGGCGGGGCGCGTGAGGGAGTGGCAGTCTCTGCGCCCTCACGTCCCTAGCCGCCGCAGGAGGAGACGCCCCGGGCGTCGGGAGTCGATTGCGGACTCCCGGCCACCGTAGGCGCGAGCTTGCGGGTGGCGAGCAATGGGTAGCTCGCCGCCCGGTAAGGACCAAGCTCGGGTCGACGGCGCGCAGTGTTCCACGCGCGCCTCAAAGAGATGTCAGCAGCAGTGTAGGGGTCTACTAGGACCGATGCCTGCCGGGGTCGCGTGATTGTTCGAAAGAGATACCGTGACCCTGGCACATGGGCAACTGATGGAACACGGGTGGGTTTTAGTCAGTAAAAGTCTGACACGCCCTCCCGCTCCGCCCAGAGCGGGAGAAGTCATTTGATGATTTCCCATCCTGAAAAAAAAAAAAAAAGGAGGTCCAAGATGATTATGAAACCTTTATCGCCAAAATCATTATTAATGTAGAAACTTTGGGAGGCCCTTGGCCCTTGGCCCCTGTAGGTAGGTACCTACAGCTTAGAGGACAATTCAAAAATGTCTAACGAACAGAAACAGACAGTTCTGGAAAGTAAATATTTCTATACCTATTACAGCTGATTTAATATTAATTTTAAACCATTTTAGCCTCCATCGACCGACATAATCGTTTGCTGTCAGGATATTTGTGGGAGGAGTGATTTGAGTCTCAATTACGATAAATCGCGCTGTCGACATACTATGCAGACCGTGACGCCAATTTATGGAATAAATTACGCCTTTTCAATGTAATCAACATTGTTTATATAGAGATAACTGCGCTTGTGGGAACAAATGACATTTGCTTTTGTTCACGACTTTGACCGTGTCAAGTTCGGTTAGTGGACGTTATATTTAAATATTAGTTCAGTGGGTGTAGGTATGGCATTTGATGTTACGAATAGATTTGGAAATACCTGCACCCTAATTGCGAAACGCACAATTTATCTGAATCTGAATGGGATTGAAGATTATTTCTAAACCATTGCGTCATTTGTTCGAATAAATTGTGGCTCAGCAACGTAAAGAACGCAATGAATGTTGTTTAACTATGAATATTAAACCAATTCCGACCGATAAAAAGTTCCGCAATTACCCCTCTGGTTTCATTACAACTAGCCAGTGGTGTTCCGTGTGGTGCCGGACGTAAAAAATGGCACCATCCCATTTCTTTCAGTGGGTGTCGTAAAAGGCGACTAAGGGACTTACTTGAGAATAGGCAGCAGCGTTCTCTATGCATTTTACCACCATATTGCGATCGTCAACCCCGGGCGTGGCGATTTTGGCAAACCCCCACTCCCCCCCCAGATTGGGGAAGGTTTATGTCCAGTAGTGGTCGTCTTTCGGCTGAAATGATGATGATGATGAATCAGCGGTTTGGCCAGCAGATGGTAGCGCAGTGGTATCTACTTTTTATTTGGGTTGGAAATCATCAAATGACTTCTCCCACTCTAGGGTGAAGCGGAAGGGCGTGTCAGACTTTTACTGACTAAAACCCACCCGTGTTTCTTCAGTTGCCCATATGCCAGGGCCACGGTATCTCTTTCGAACAAATCTCGCGACCCTGGCAGGGTGGTACCCAAGTAGCACAGAACTGCATTATAAATGGTCACTTAAGGCCCACAGCGGTAATCTAAGCATTTATAAAGACTTATTAGTATTCACCTGTGCTGCAACAGCTGTTTCGAAAAAAACGTGGCCAACTATAATGCTTTTTTCTGTACAGTAATTCTATTAAGCACCACAAACACGCCACAAAGTCACTGTTATTGAGCGCTTAGTAGTGCAGTACCCTATTAGCTGTAAGTTTTCTGAATAATAGCCCACACGTGTACTATACAACCGTTGCATTTTAAGAGAGAACATATCACCCACTATAACATCATCAGTTACTTTGTGAAGTTATTTAACAAAAATTTAATGCTTTATGCTGCATACAGATTCACTTTTCCTCTATTAGTCAGGTGTTTACCATACACTCGAATAACAGCATGTATCCAAGTGTGCGCGAATGGAATATTGGACGCGACGGGTTCCGTATGTTATATTTATGAATAAATAAATAAATAAAATGAAATTAATTTATTTCAGACATAACCCATATTACAAAAATTAAGATAAAAGTAACAATGCTGCAGCAGAAAAGAATAAAATGTCATCAACAAAATAAAAATATACGTCACATAGTTGAAACAAAATAAAATTTCAAATTTACGTCGGATTTAAATTAAAGTAACAATAAATAATAATTGCAAATATGAACAAAACAATACAAAAAAGCCTTTATAAATAGAGGTCAGTGTGTTTGATGACATTAGGCTGAGTAGGTACAAAAATGCCCTGCTACAAAAATCTTCTTATAACCTACCCATTTTCGGGATTAATATGGTTGCGACAAAATTAATATTGTTGTTTTATATGTTTCTGGTACTTACCTAAAAATGAAAAAAAAATATTAAGAGAAATCCAAGATTTTTTTAAAGTAATAAATTAAAACCTTTCGAGACTTTTTAAGATTCCAGATTTCGACAATTTTTCTCAGAGGTAGTCAGTTAGGAAATACCGGTACAGCTAGCATCTAAAAAAAACAACTTTATGTTTATTTAATGTTCCCTTTTTAAAGTACAATTTAGGGTGTACCACCCTGGTCCAGGCCTTGAATTTTCATCTTTTTATAATTTCAAGGAGTACAGAAGTACTTCTCGGTGGCCACCATAGAATTTCCTTAGTTTTCCACTGTGCAGGAACGAATGTTAGATCGACAACACCTCTCTCTATAGTCTGAACTATTTTGAAAGTCTCGTTCTGTAAAAACAAGAAAAATATACTTATTATAATAGAAGTATCAGTTTCTTAATGACAACATTATCCATACAGTTTTTGAGGAAAAAAAAAACAAAAGATACAATAACATATTTGTTTCGGACCGTTCGATTAGTTACTCTATGCGCCTTCGGAACGCGCCATCGAACGGAATGACATCTGACTTGTCAGTTTGACTTTGACACTTGACACTTCTTGGTTTGGGGCTGAAAAAGGTCCGTCGCCGTATTGGGACCCCCGCGACGCGTTTGTTGAAATTAATCCTTTTAAATCGATCCGTTTGTGACAATTAGTCGTGATCCAATTGCTTTGATTGTTAATAACCCCAATTTGATGTAATAATACGGGTTACGTTTGCTAAAACTGAAGTGCTTGAAAAAGGGAACGTCGCCGTGTTGAATCTCGCGATCCTTTGTAAATTAATCCCTTAGAACCGGTCGTTTTGGTGGGCAATCTGTCATGACCCATTGTTTTGTGTAAATAACCCCGATTTGGTGAATTAATACGGGTTGAATTTGGATATTTCTTGACATTGAAGAACTTTGAAGGTTAAGTGGTAGTGACGCTATTGGGAATGAGTGCGCATGCTGTGATTGCCTCCAGCCTTATTGCAGCGGATTGTAATCTGGAGAATACTCATAACGTCACAACACGATACATATACACTCACTTACATACATAACTCCAGGTAACCCCAAGGAGCTGGTGTTCGTCTACCCACAGGTAAGTTCTTTTGTTGTATTGTAGGTGAGTTACTTGAATTTGACTTATATTGTCTGCTCCGCGTACGGCGGACTAGTTTCGCTAGCCACTCTTGTCTCTAGAGCCCCACGATTATCACACTTCCACTGCGCTATTGAAATCGTATTGTGAGGTCTAGTCTGGCAGCGAACAATATTAAATACCTAAACTTAACGTAACATAATGCTATTTCATGTGGAAGTAATTAAATTATTAGGCCAGAAAAATACATTATCTTTAGATAGGTACCGACTAATTTATAGGTATTTTGTCACATATTGAATAAATCAATAACTTATGTATTATACATATAATTAAATTATAATCTCAGCTACTTAAATTACAATTTTAATTAAGTACTTATCGTCGAATAACAACTAAAAAAGGGAACAAAATGGCTTTAAAAGAACCACGGCGGAACACTAAAAGCTTGGATCCATAAAGGTACTTATCTAGGTAACTGACGCAAATGTGAACCAATACTACTATCCTAATCGATCCATGTCTGATTTGTATTTCACAAGTGCTAAACTATTTTACTCTTGGCTGAATTACAGGCCACATGTGAACACCCGTACAGACCTTAGCATTAAATTGAGATTAAAACTGTTCACTTGCCATCCGCCATATTCACTGCGTTACTTTGTATTATTATAAAAATTTATCTTTTAATTTTTGTTTATTTTAGCGGATATCAATTGTAAATATGGATTAAAAAATAATTACACGAAAACAGTTTTTTTTTTGGTTACTTTGTAAAAAAAACGAACATATTAATTTTATTTTCATTCTAATTTTGTTGCTTTTCTTTTAGTATTTAGTGGTATTCCGAGGGCGCGTGAAAATTTTGAACTAAATATGTATGGTATTTGACAGTAAAGTTACCTTCCCAATAAGATTTCAAATATAACAGGAGGAAATCGATGTTTTACTTACCTTCAATTTTATGTATGTATATTCTCACAAATGGCACCTGAGATCTTGCACACAACGATACATATGTTTTACAATTTGACAGTTCATATCAAAGAAAAATAAATAATTTAAGTTATTGCATTCCACAATTTCGCTCAGTGTGTAATTTTAACTGTATAAAAGTACACACAATGTACACATTCGTCTTCCTTGCTGTATAATAAGTAACACGTGCCTCATTAATCAGGCAATATGCAGCTCTTTAGGTGACTGTTACACACATAAATGCTACTATAATGTTGTTATAATGCAATTATTTGTCAATTGGATTTCTTATACAGCTATGTGCTGAATAATTTGTGCCCAAATTAGAGTTATATCCTCTGAGGATGCGCTGTCTACGCTATTATTCAGCAACTAATGCATTCACTGTGCACTGTTAAAATGCTGTTATACAGCACTTTTGTGCTACTTGGGGTATCTACTGTAGGTTGATGAACCTCCTAACCGAACTATAATTTTCTATGTACTGTCGTCATTAATTTTTGTGTCTTATATGGATATTTAGTATGTATGTATTTATTATTTAGGATATAAATAACTGTTTAGTTGTGTTTACACCATTGACATACCCATTTTATGTCCACGCTTTTCACTGTCCATTCCATGGTTGCCTGGAAGAGATCGCATAAAGCGAGAAGGCCGCCCATTGTATATTTTGTAATAATTGTAATGTTTTTTGTGATGTATTTTTATGGTGTACAATAAAGTATATATAAATAAATATAAATAAATGAACTTCGCATGAATTAAACATAGGTAGGTAGTACCGCTAAATAGGTGCTCAAGCTGATACTTAAACACCAAAGTGTCGGACCTAACCTAACCGATAAACGACCAATACGCCTTATGAATGTTGAAATTGCAATGTACCTATGTAGCGGGAGGATACGTCCGGGTGTTTCCATTGCGAGGATCGTCTGGAGGACACGGTGGAGCATACGGTGGAGCTGTGCCCTGCCTGGGCGGAGCACCGCCGTGTCCTCGTGGAGGCGATTGGCGGCGGCGACCTCTCGCGTCCGGCCCTGGTGCAAGCCATGGTACGGAGCGAGAGGGAATGGGAAGCCGTCACCTCCTTCTGCGAAGCAGTAATGCTCGCGAAGGAGGAGGCGGGGCGCGTGAGGGAGGGGCAATCTCTGCGCCCTCACGTCCCTAGCCGCCGCAGGAGGAGACGCCGAGGGCGTCGGGAGTCAATAGCGGACTCCCGGCCACCGTAGGCGCGAGCTTGCGGGTGGCGAGCAGTGGCTAGCTCGCCGCCCGGTAAGGACCAAGCTCGGGTCGAAGGCGCGCAGTGTTCCACGCGCGCCTCTAAGAGATGTCAGCAGCAGTGTAGGGGTCTACTAGGACCGATGCCTGCCGGGGTCGCGTGATTGTTCGAAAGAGATACCGTGACCCTGGCACATGGGCAACTGGTGGAACACGGGTGGGTTTTAGTCAGTAAAAGTCTGACACGCCCTCCCGCTCCGCCCAGAGCGGGAGAAGTCATTTGACGATTTCCCATACTGAAAAAAAAAAAAAAAAAAAAGAAAAATGTACCTATGTAGGTAGATAGAGGTACATCTATTTATCCACTTGCATACTATTACTGATTAGCTCCTTAGCAGTTTTTAATATTTTTTTTGTGCAATTAAATAAAAAATACCTTTGGACAACCAACACAATATTATCTGATCCCAAACTAGGCAGAGCCTGTACTATGGTAACCAGACAACTGATAAACATACTTATATATTTCTAAATACATACATATTATAGATGAATTACACCCAGACACAGGACAAAGGATTGTGCTCATCACACAAAGATTTGTCCTGAGTGGGAGTTGAACCCACGACCTCAGTCTTAGCTGTCAGGGTCACTAACCACTAGATTAACAGGCCATTCAAAGCTTAAAGGTGTTATTATTATATAAATGACTAGCTTCAGCCCGCGACTTCGTCCGCGTTAAATTTCTTGTTCCCCGACTCTTCCCGTCCGTCGCGTCGAATCGCTTACCCGTGCGATGTTCCCCGTTTTTGCAAAATTTTTCATAACTGCTCCGCTCCTCTTGGTTGTAGCGTGATGTTATATAGCCTATAGCCTTCCTCGATAAATAGGCTACCCAACACAATTTTTTTTTTTCGATTCGGACCTGTAGTTCCTGAGATTAGCCCGTTCAATCAAATAAAAACTTTATAATATTATATAGTAATATAGTATAGATTTGATCCCCAGCTAATCTTGAAGATTAATCTAATGACCCCAAGATTTGAACTAACCCCTGAAGTCTTATGTTTAATGGTGCTGCATATTAAGAAGTAGACTGGGGGGCCGTAATGGGAAGACACAGTTAGGATAGGGAAGGATTGCGAGCCGTACCGGATATGCAGCCTAGAGTACGCATTTGACTAGTGGAGAGAAGAGTGATATTTATCTATAAGAGAGGTTATCTTTATACGACGTTGTACCCCAGACAGGTTGGCATATTTCATCCTCTTAAAACCTTTTTTTTTTTAAAGTCTTAATTATATTTAATCGACTTAACTACATTGGCAATATGGCGAACACAAAGAGTTTTTCTGCGGTCCTGTCAAACAGGTTCCGCGAATGTGGGCAAAGCCGTCTTAGGCCATGCCGGGGCCCTCGGGCACACACGATTTCGGGGCCCTATTGAAAATTAAAAAAATCGAAAGACATTTTTTTTTGTGTGTTATGAATTATGATATTTTATTTATTATGGTTAATTGGTGCAAACCAAAATATACATAAATTATTAATTAAATAAGTGTGGTGCTGGAAGTTTGAAGCAGTTACAATTATGACAATGATTTGTTTCGTGACTTTTTCGCGCAAAATCTTGTATTATTCCCCATTATTTATTGATTGGTTAGAACTTAGAAACCTTAAAAGTATTTATGTAAAATTATTTGCTGTACTTTATTGTTTTTATATGTCTTATTAGTTTTAATATTTCTATAAACGGGAGTCACACTGAAAGTTTTTAGAATAGGCCAGTAAGGAAAGCAGGCGATGAAAAAAATATTTAAATTTCGAATTAGGATCTCTTTTGGAATCTGTAAATGTGTCAATTCATTTGTCATTTGTTTTTACAAATTGGCGGCAATTTAAAAGAGTCTGTCGTGCGTCAAAATGGAATTGAGTGGAGAAAATTTTCGCTCAATGATGTAATTACGACTTTAGTTGCGGTCTTAATGTTACGATAGACTTCAATTAACATTTTATGACGAGGTCCTAACCAGTGCCACTATTTTCAACTGTTTTAATGAGCTTAAACGTGGTCGAAGCATACCCACGATTCGCGAGAAGGACGTCATTCCACGGTGACTACTGAAGATAACGCGAGTGTTGTGTGGCTAATTATCTTATAGTACTGTTTGGGCTACTGACAAAATCTGATAGAAAGGACACATATTGACAGATTTGGGCAGCTTTAGGCATTGATATGAAGAATTTACAAAAAGTCTTGTAACATGTTAGGCTATGTTCATGTAACATGTTAGGCGTCAAAAAGCCTGGTAATTTGACGGAAGGTCAGAAACGCTGTCGTTTTGATAGGTGCCGCTCAATGCTTGAAAAGTATGACGGTGGTGACCCCTTTCTTTTTGATTGGGGGAGGGCGTGTCGGACTTTTACTGACTAAAACCCACCCGTGTTCCTTCAGTTGCCTGAGGGCCACGGTAAGTTTTTTAACAAACTGCGACCGTGGCACGCATCGGCCCTAGCGAATCTCTTCAATTTTCCTGGCATCTCTTTGAGGCACGTGTTGAACACATCTCGTCGTCAACCCAGGCCTAGTCCTTACCGGGCGGCGAGATACCCATTGCTCGCCTCGCCTCGCTTACAGTGACCGGGAGTCGAGTATGGTCTCTCGACACCCGGGGCGTCTCCTGTGGCGGCTAGGGGCGTGAGGGCGCAGATATTGCCTCTCCCTCACGCGCTCCGCCTCCTCCTTCGCATGCATTAATGCTTCGCAGAAGGAGGTGACGGCTTCCATGGCCACTCACTCCGTATCATGAGCTGCACCAGAACCGGACGCGAGACATTACCTCTCGCTCCGTACCAGCCGTGTCCGGTGAGGCAGGTCCTCAGGTTCTGATGCCATGGCTAAAACTGTTCTTGCTCGAGTAG
This sequence comes from Aporophyla lueneburgensis, assembly GCA_932294355.1. Taxonomy (NCBI): domain Eukaryota; kingdom Metazoa; phylum Arthropoda; class Insecta; order Lepidoptera; family Noctuidae; genus Aporophyla; species Aporophyla lueneburgensis. The sequence goes on from OW028754.1 coordinate 23,861,240, forward strand.
AATACGAATGCGATTTAGTTGCTGCTGAGGCTAAGTATCATTATGACTGCTACAGTTCCTTCTTAAAACCGAAAACTGGGGTTAATTACAAAAGATCAGTGGAATAGGCCCAACGGGGAAACCACATTTAAAAAAAAACGCGCTAAGTACACTACCACAAAGCTGGCGTGGAAACGTGTGCATATTATGACGATTACAACTCTTTCAACTTTTTGAATCGTTATATCTCAAAAACGGTGGCTCTTAGGAAAAAAAGTATTTGGACATTTTTTATAGATAATTATTTGATCTACAATTTTTGTCAAAGCTAATTGTATGATAAAACTTATCGTTTTGCTGAAAATCGCGAATAACTCGTTTTTGTGACCTTTGACCCCGAGTAAATTTTTTTGCACGTGCCAGATTGATGAGGACTTTTCACATTTCCTTTATAATAGTGTTTTGAACAATCCTACCAATATTCAGCCAAGTCGGAATTTTTGTAACCTCACCCCTATTTTTTAGTCTAATTTGACCGGACTAATATGCTCCACAGTTTTTAGGTATTTTTATGACGTAAAATGTTTCCTGTTAAGGAAAGATTTTAAAAATGTTCTGGGGTCCGATTAAAAATTCACTAAGCTACTATTATACTATCTTCATGTCTTATCCTGTTATCAATTTGACCAAAAACATTGTTGGAAGAAAGAAATACGTCTATTTGCGACAAACATGACGCGGAGAGATGACCAATAAATACAAAAAAAAGATGGGTAAAATCATGCGTCATATCCACGGGAAACGGCCAGTGACCCTATGCGAGACAGAGCCAAAATTATATAAATATATTGAAATACTAAAAATTAAGAAAAAAAAATGCAGGCTATAAGTAAGACAATTTTACAGCCCCACAAAAAAGTTAGACGGTGGCGAAACGCCGATGAACCTATTTTTTATCTGGGAAGTTTGGCAATGCCACGTTTATGCAATTATATAATCACTAGCTTTTGCCAGCGGCTTCGCCCGCGTGGAGGTCGGAAATTATCCCGCGGGAACATACTACCGGGATAAAAAGTAGCCTATGTCCTTTTTCAGGCTCTAAACTATCTGTGTACCAAATTTCATTTAAATCGGTTCAGTAGTTTTCGCAGGAAAGCGAGACAGACAGACAGAGTTACTTCTGCATTTATAATATTATATAAAATAATATATAAAATATATAAAAATTATATAAAAATATAAAATATAAAGTGTGGATTGCGTAAAATACCTACAGTAGAAAAATAATTCATAGTGTGAGCGAATATATCGCTTTATTTGTGTATTCGCTTTTCGGGGGCCCCTTGGCTATGGGGGCCCTGGGCACGGGCCCCGTGTGCCCTTATGGTAAAGACGGTACTGAATGTGGGTGTGTCAAAGCTGCGACTTGCGTCTTTGAGACTATGGCTGCTATGGCCATTGTGTAAGCTCGGTCTAGCTTTAGTATATATGTACCTAGTATATGGCTCAGTCTAGTACTTTGGTAACAAGTTGAGCGAACTCTTGGTTTCGTTGAGATTTAAAATGTAGGTGTGGTTGAATGTGGGATACTTACACGTTTTAAAGCGTGCAAAAGCCTTCGTTTGATGTTTTGTGGCTTATGAATCATTTTAAGACTCTAGAGAGCATAAACCCGGGACCCTAGGCTGCTCAATCAATCAATCAACCCAGCCTATTGCAGTTCACTGCTGGGCATAGGCCTTTCCTAGGCTGTAGCACAACTGTGTTCTCCGCCTCCCGAATCCAGTCTGTCCTTTCCACCTTTTATCTATAGTGTACCAACTGCTGGGACACTGGCCTTCTTCCTGTGGGAGGAAGTGGGCCATAATCTACCACGCGGACCCAGTGGTGGTTGTTTACTCTAGGCTGCTCCTGAATACCTATTGTAAAAACCCCAGTAACATTGCCCGATCGAACTTGTGGGCCACATGCTCAGTATTTCTGCTTGCATAGCTTGCTCATTGATCTTCTGGTTATAAGACTAATGACGCAGCCAACTTTATTTAAAAAAAAGAATGATGTCCGAATGTCACTGTCAAATGATGTTTTCGTTATTTCACTTGTCGTGTTAGTGTCGAGATATGACAGCGATGCCGTCAAAACATCGATAACTCGAGTCATCGATTACAACGAATTTGCATACTCTAAATAAGAAGAATTTTAAAACGAGTTTTGTATTCACTGTCGTCTTAACGAAAGTGGTTTTTTATGTAGGTTACGTAATATGATGTGGAGTTTTATAATAAGTTATAATTTTAAGTAATTATGTATGTGAAGTAATTAGTTTTTTCTTACTTTATAAACTTGTAAATTATGTGTAGTGAATGGGATTATCTAAATTGAATCTTTCTTTTTCATTAGTAGGTACCTACCCATCCATAACATGATCAGAACATGCAAGATGATTAGTCTGAATTACATCGAATAAACTACTAGACCTACATGTCATAAGATTCTACTTTTCAAACGTGATTCTAAAAATCTATTATTGGCGTTATTTTTATCTAGCCATGGCTGTTAAGTTCGCAATGTTCAATGTTTATGTCGCAGTTAACTCGCTTCATTTTTAACTTAATTTATGTTAGCCGGTTGTAACTGATTTACTTCACCCATCCAAGTGCATAAGAATAAAAATAGAGTTTCCTCATGTAACAGATAATAGTTTTTACAATAATACGAAACCGGATTCCAAATTCGAAAGGTCATATTACTACCAGCCAGACTAAAGTCATTTACCGAAAGCGAAAACCGTAAACCTAGACAAAATATTGGTCAAACAATGGCCATCACTTTCGAACAGTAATGTGGAGTAATTCCCACGTACCAATTACCTGTTCCGTATGAGCGACGCCGGAGTGATAACGGTGCCCGCAACGGACAAGCCTACATACACACGCTCACGGAATAATCTGAGAAACTATTGTATCGGGAGCGTTGGCAAGGAATTTACCATATTTGGCTCATTTGGCCAAACTACAGTACCTACTAATCGACCGATCTGCAAAGTTGGCCAGGTACTTTTTCTTATTAAATTTCACGTTAAGTATTTTGACTGTTTTGAAGCGATACAGAAAAAATGCATAATGGGGCATTAAGCATCAAATCGAGCTTAGTAAACTTGGTCTCTAGCTGATTTTATCATGCACTCGTCAATGAAAAGAGGGGTCTTGAATACTTGAAATGTTCATTCTTTATTTCAAGAATTCAAGACCTCGTCGTTATTTGGGGAGTATACACATACATAAAATTGTCCTTATGGATTGTCAAATGAAACTCAATCAACATCGGTTTATAATGGCTCTATTGTAGAATCAAAAAAACATAAACACATAACAATATTTTAAACAAATTCACCATTGTAACATCGCAGTATCGTCTTCAGAATAGCATCGTTCGTTATTCGGCTTAAGGCTTCTGCTGGCAGATGATGAACCGCTCGGCTTCATTTTGGATCAGCTTGAATATCGTGGTGATGGCTTCTTCATTCTTGCATGACATGGGAGCAACGCCCCCGCGCTTCCCACCGCCCCAGCTGGAGGTGAACGTCAGCTGTGCTTCGGTGAAGAGGCACAGGCAAGCAACGAAGAACATGAGGAAGCAGATCTTGTTCATCTTGAAGTATTTATTTGGTAGTAGTGGTCGCAGATGGAAGATTGCTGGATGTATGATGTCTTTCCTAGGGTTCTCGGGCTTTTTATAGTCGAACTCATAATTATGTAGGGAGAAAGAAACCGTAGCAATTTTAATTTGTATGTAATTTGCATTGGCCGATGAAGACTGTTGATTAATTGGAAATTTTCAATTGAATAGAAGCCTTATTCGAATCGAGCCTTGTTCAATCATGAATCCTAAAAGTCTGACAATCAGACACCATGAAATGATTTTGCAATTTAGAGGACAGTTGGAAGTAGGTTTGGCTAAAATACTTGTAATAAATGTCCGGCCACATCTAATTAAAATTGTGGCTGGTCCCAACATCGGGAAGCCGGATGACATGTTTGGTTACCTTGGCTAAGAGGAAAAAAATATTTCCTATGCGTTGATTGCTTGTTAAGCGTGAAGTCTATCAACTTTATTAAGCTTTATTAATGGTTTGAAGAAGAACCTTCAAAAATGTTAAGGGAGTGCTGTTTGATTTATGTTAATACTTTAGTGGTCTTCTTTGTAGAGTAAGAATCGATTGATGGACTGTGTGAAAGATGATATGGCTAGATAGGGGGTGACTATCGAGATGACGACTAATAGAGAAGTATGGAAAAGTACATGTTGGCTCGACCATAAATAAATTGTAATAAGCGCAAAAGAATGATGATAGCCCAGTAAGTAGCCACGTTAATGACATTATCAGTGTAGTTCGTTCTGGGTTAACAACCACTGACAAGAGAGTCATCACGGGTAGGTACAAAGCCATGATTACGTTATGTTCATGTACCTACTTACTGTCGGCTCAACGACCCGTGCTTCCACTCACAGAAGGTCTGTACCAAGGCCAGCTCCGCCGCTTGTCGGATGAGCGGCTTTTGTTTTTGACAATTTCAATGTTGTTAACTATACAACATTACTGCAATTTCCATGTTGTAAACTATACAACATTATCAATCTGCGTGAAAGAGAAATGTGCGATGGAGGTAGCTAAAATAGGTTTTAGCAGTTTCACTTATTTATACAAAAACCCACATTACTTACCTAAAGCGTGAAATTGCGTTATCAACCTGAAATTAGCATGTATTGGCTAAGCCATATTTCGAAAATAATGTGCAAACTAAGGACCTTGGCCAGCCTTATAAATTACTTATAACAGTTCAGTTACTGCTAAGCATATCTTCATTTTTGTGACAGCAGTCACTTGCTTGCTTGTGGTGTGGCGCAGTCGGGGCGCCTATGTTAAGGGGAGGCAGAGCGAAATCATTCAAAACAGTCGTCACTGTTAAAGTAATACAATCAATACTTTTACCACAATTACCATAAAAAATATGTAATAAACACCGCAATTAATGTATGTTAACCGATTATAGTTGGCAAAAACTAAAAATATTGTATAGTTTAATAAACATAAATTCGTAAAGTTGAACAAAAATCTTAAAAAAGCATGCTCGGGTTTAGTTGAATTTTGATAGTAAACTGTTAAATTTTTTCACTAACTTGGATTCATATTAATTTCTTATTATCATACTACAATTTGTAGTTTTTACATTTTCGGAATGTCACTTATTTATTTTATTATTAATTTTTGTTTTGATTCCCAACAAATTCATACGCAACGTACACGAGTCGAAAATTCAGTCATCCACGAGAGCTCGGAGAGTGGTCACGTCGCATCGTGGAGCGACGCGCCGGTAACGATAATTCGCGATCTATTGTGTACGTATACGTTGCCGCAAAGAGTGAAATAGGGTAAGTCACATTTGTGTTTTTTTGAGTATGACTTATATTTAGTAGACATAACTACTTTTTGTTGTTTTTTTTCTGCTTCCATATTACTATAACATTTTTCTTAAATATTTGTTTTAGTAAATATGGGAAAGCGTAAGGACAGCTATTGTAAGAAAAAAGTTGGCGCTCATTTCCGTAAAAAAAGCCGTTATCATAAAATGTACCCATTTATATTTTATGATATTTGTTCCAGTTATTTTTTTTTCTCTAACATTCGATATGAGTGTCGTGGAAATCCAAAATGGCGGATGTAGCTTTTTCTCAAATGTTCGGTATGGGTTTTGGGGGGTGACGATTGCAAATCTGGCTTTAATTTAAAATTCAAGATAGCGGATTTAACTTCAACTTTTCCGTTATACTCTATTATTATATATACCACATTTACCTATGATTTTCGCATGTTTTTGTAAATTAAGCAAGGCTTCTATTACATTAGTTAATTCTACATTTTTTATCACAGACTGGTTTTATTATTACAATACCAACCACATTACCCATCTACCCTGCCTACCTACTTTACTGAGTAAAATTCCCTGGCGTTCAAGTAAAATTCATAATGCCAAAATTTCATAGCAATCGGATGAGTAGTAAGTAGTAACTGATAATGTAGGTAATTTCCTATATTGTACTATATTTATACCTAAATTATCCGCTTTATAAACTACAAACGTTACTTTTTAAATAATACAGATTATTAGATTTAATTTCTGGATTTATGTAGGTACTACACAAAATCATCGAAATAATTAATTTGCATATTTTCAAGTCACTCAACACAACGAATCAAATTTTAAAAATCATAGGTTACCACCTTTTGTCGTGCAGCTGCATGCGGGCTTCGAGCAAACTTGTCAATGTGTGCGTGGCGACGCACACGACTAGCGCGCTGTAGTAAATACCTATTTGCCGCGCGCCTTGTACGGTCGGCGCAGTCTTAACCCGTACAGGCACGAGTCTTTTAACTTTGCTTATCAGATATTGTTGCACTTTTTTTTTACAGCTCGAATTTAGAATGAAGACAGTATTTATGTAACCAACGTTAAAAAAAAATCAATAACAATTTAACCGAATTCCAGAAAAAAAAAAACACTGTAAAGTGCAAATAGGGAAGTCATTACCAAAAAATAGCAGAAACTGAAATACATGAATATTAAAAAATTGCATTGGACTCTTTGGTTCCGTACATTCCAGACTGAAAAGTGATCGCAGGTGTGGTCGACAAGGCCAAATGAATTCTAAGGATCCGGGGCTAAAATGAGCGGATCTTTGCACAGCTGTGTTGACATTTTACTCCATCTCATGCTTCATTTATTGAGCGCAATGTGAGTGTACATTGCGCTGAATACGCTACCAGTGTTAAAGCTACTTAAGGCCGAACGGTGAAGGAATTTGACTATTGATAAAATGTTATCCTGAAAAATACTTATTGTCATTTTATAAGACTCGCGGAGAAAACTACATTTGTTTCCTTCGCGTTTGTTTAAGATCTGAATGGCCATATTGACGATTAGATATAGGAATCTCGTGATAACACCGAACTATCTTAAGTTCATGATCAATGATGAAAAATAGGTACAGATACCGTTTATCTTGAGAGAGTTTGTTCTTGAAAGTTATTGTTTATAGGCAGATACATTTCTTTTTGCGAACTTAGTTGGCCATTCAATTTAAAATTCGACGCGACGATCACCGTTTGGAGTTATTTGTACTTTTTCTCTACGTTAACTTTCTATTTACCTATATGCATTGTATTGGCTCGGTAATGTGTTTTCTTTAACCAATTACTTTTTACCTTTATTGTACTGTTTTTTAGTTCCTTCATATGGTTTCTTATCTTTTTCGTTTGTATGTATACTTCAAATTAGTTTTCACAGTATCTACATCTATATCCGTTTGTTCTTAGACTAAATAAGTGTCAGTTTGACCATTTAAAAAGAACACCTAATCCAAAATGTAGTCATAATAAATCCGTATGATACGGGCAGGACTATAGATTGATCGGAACACCTGATAGCAATTGCTGTCGGTGATCTCACACCTGTGGCAGTGTCCGCGTGAATGTCAGGTTTTCGGCCGAAACGATGATGTAACTGGTTCCGTGGTCATCTGGTAACGGTCAGGGTTACCGAATAGAGCAGGGAAATAATTTAGTAAGAGTTAGACATCATCTGTGTCTCTTTTTTGCTTGAGAGCAATCAAAAACTGTTCGGATCTTAAATTTAATCTGTAATTGTTGCGAACGACATTGACTAAATTCGAAAAGGAAGGGCTAAATGATAGAGCTTAACTTTTTACTACAAAAGAACTCTTTTTTAATGTGCTACAATTTAAACTAAATACCTTTATGTTACTAGCTTTTGCCAGCGGCTTCGCCCGCGTATTATACGTATAAACATTCCTCTTGAATCACTCTAACTATTAAAAAAAACCGCATCAAAATCCGTAGCGCAGTTTTAAGATCTAAGCTTACATAGGGACAGACAGAGGGAAGCGACTTTGTTTTATACTATGTAGGTAGTGATAATAACTCTAATTTCGCATAAGTTAAGGTCATAACTGTCAGCCCTACTGCGCCCGCGCAGTCAGCCGTGCATCTAGTAATTGGTCCGGCCGCCATGTTGTTACAAAATATTTATTGTATTGTTTACGTTTCCGCACATACTATTGATATTTATCTCAAATACTGTATGTTTATAGAATTAGGGTTTTTATGATTATTTATTGTGTATTGTGATCTAGCTTTCAAATTCTTACTATAATGACTGTGGTAGTATGTTGTCATTCTGTATGATTGTGATACAAGATTAATATAAATAATAATGTGTGTTCCTTTATCACCGTACTAGCAATTTCCAGCGGTTTGGCTCGTGTTGAGGTTGAAATTATCCTACGGGAACGTACTACCGGGATAGAATGTATCAGGTTATTAACTATCGTCGGTATGCCAAAATTCATTCAAATCCGTTTAGTCGCCTTTGCGTCAAACCGTCGCGCGTCGCGCGTCGTTGCGCTTAGGATAATGTGTTTGTTAGAATTTTAATTTTTGATGCAATTTTGAATCATAATTCAATCCACGCAAGATTGAAAAACTGTTTTATGATAACTTCACATAGTTATCTAGTTTTTGTTAGCACAACGACAAAACATACAAACTTTGAAATTTTAAATACTAGTAGGATTGTTACTATTATAGGGAAATTCCATTTAAATTAACTGTTGGTTTTTATGATAATAATAACCACTCAAGATATTACATTTTATAATGAGGTTATTTCCAAGCAGTAGCCTGCTTACGACTTATTTCATATTTATTTTATTGGATAACAAATCTTTACGTGACGCAATAAGGTCTGTTTTTGGTAAATAATATTAATATGCAAAGATAAGGACGATGTGTGAGGGTAGCCAGGGACATCCTGTGATGAAGCGGACACTAAAAAGATTTTTGTATTGTGTTTATATGATGGCAGACGGAGTGTAGATCAGATTATAACTAGTAGTTAATCGTTTATGTTATTTGTTATTTAAAATGTCATCATAAAAACGTTTGCCAAGTGAGCTGTCATTCCACATAAAATTCGTTTTTAAACCTATAATATATATAGTAATATATATAGTAATTTGACGGCTGTAATGTCAAACTCTAACATTGAAAAGCGAACACAGACTTGATGTGTCAGATTACTATCTGGGATTAAAAACAATTTTAGTGCCTTCTTGTAAGAACCTAACTGTGAAAACTAAAGAGAAGTAAGAGCAGTCTATTGACAGTTCACTTCAAGTTTACTGACACTATTGTGGCATCATGAAAAATTACAGCTCACTTCAACCTGTGCTTCAAGTGAGTTTGGAGAAGATTAATAAAATTTTTACAGAATATACCGGTTCATTTTCTGTTAAAACTTAAATTTACGATGCTCTCGACGTTGGTGCATCTTGGTCTAGAAGTAAACCATTTTAAACGGAGATTACTTGAAGATTCCCAAAAATAGCTATCGGGTATCAAAAACTCTGACAAGGAGGGACCTACGCTAATTGAGAAGTCGATAAACCCAACAGCAATGTAGGATAAAGGTAGTATCCACAGTGAAAAGCAACTGCATAGCTACTTATAAATTGTATTTTTTAAATACAAATGCTAGAAACATTCAGAAACGGATCAGAGGCGACGGAGACATTTGGAGACATCCGTCGCCCACTTTTCCTTAGGACCCGAGATGGCGGTGCGTAGTGTTCAACGCGCGCCTGACAGAGTGGCCCGCACAGGCGGGTCTGCACCAGCTGGGGATCTCAAAAGTCGCATTAGATTCTGTGATCCCCGACGTAGGTGTGGGAACACCGGGTGGCCTTAGTAAGAATCTTACAGAACCCTCTGCCCACCATCCATGGACGTCCATGACGATTTCCACCCCTATATAAAAAAATGGATCCAGAGTGAAAAGCACTACAACTACTGGTTACTTCTTTAAGATTCCAGTTGTGTTCCTATTCTTATCTCCTTAGATAAGAATAGGACCACAGCTAGTCTTCAGCACGTAACGCCATGCGGTGCAGCAAAGCAACGATTGTATGGTAATGTGCATGTAGTATTCTGTGCTTTCAATTTATATTATACTGGTCGGTTATTCTAATATAATTCTTGATTGATTGTTAGGACTTAGGAATGAGCTACAAGCCAGAAAAATGGGAGATTTTTATTTGAATTTTGTTCACACTTTTGTGGTCCCAGTTGAAAAGAAATAGGAAACGAGAACTGTTCCTTTTTGCTGCTGAAATTTTGACTACAATAGAATAGAAATACAATTGTAAATAGAAAAAAAAATAAGGTCCTGTCGTTGATGTCTTTTGAGTGAAATTACTTAGGAGGATGCAGACAATACGATTTTTGAGTCTCAAGTCGTCCGAAAAAGAAATAACTTTCTGAACACTTTGTGTACGATCATTATTTGAAACAGTTCAGCTCGCAATAATACCATTATCAGCTGATCAATGTCTCCATTGTTTGAGCACACATTCACTTATTTGTTTCATGAAGAGGAATCCAATTGTGTGTCCAATCGGATTCCTATTCAGAAAATAAACAAATATTTTAGTCTTCGAAGAGCAATGTTCAATCTGTTAGCTCTATATTTTGCAAAATGATCAATATTTTCTTCAGGAAATTTGTATAATGGCTATAACACGATAATATATTATTACTATTAAACTCAAGACTGAGCTTATCATCATTTGGCCCTCGCAACATCTTTATTTTGGCGATTCCTTCGGTGAATTTGTTGGTACTGTAAGTAGGCTGACTTGTATCTACGACTACTTAAATTGAAAATTCATCATCATCATCGTTATTTTAGCGGAATGAGGTCCACTGCTGGACATAGGCCTCCCCCAAGAAGCGCCACTTTGACCGGTAAATTTTTGCCATCGTCACCACGCTTGGCAGGCGCGTCGGCAATCGCAGTATGGTGATAAAATATAAAAGGCGACTTACTGGAGAATTCCGATACGTCCCAAAGTCGTCTTTTATGACACCCACGGGAAGAAATAGGACGGTGCTATCTTTCCGTCCAGCACCGGCACACGGAATTGAATATAACGCCAAAGGACTTCTACAAGATATACCTATATTCCGTGGTATTCACCTACCTAAACGTGACCCTGTAATTGCAAATATTAGGTCTTTACCTATGAAATTGCCGTTCTGCAGTACTGGCCATTTCAAATCAAAATAATTTTTGTTTGTCTAAGAATTCTAATTTCAAATGAATTTTATTTTAAAAACATGGAATTCTTTTTCCAAAAGTAGTCATTTGTTTATTGATTAGTGTTACATTTTCATCGCATTTCAATCTTTTTCGTCATCATGGATACGTTAAAAATTCGAGTAATTATGGAATATGAGTACCGTCGTGGCAGCAACGCGGCACAAGCGGCACGCAACATCAACGACGTTTACGGAGCTAACACTACAAACGAACGCACCACCAGTTATTGGTTTGCTTGCTTCCGTTCTGGAAATTTGGACCTGAAAAATGAACCTCGCGGTCGTCCGAAGACTTTGGTCGACAATGACGAATTAAAGGCGATTGTGGAAGCTGATGATACACAATCTACGGCTGAATTAGCAGCAGCTTTCGACGTTAGCGTCAAAACAATATTGGTCCATTTGCGTCAAATTGGCAAGGTAAAAAAGCTTGACAAATGGGTGCCCCACGAACTCAATGATCGCCAGCGCGACGTACGCGTCGAGACGTGCCTTGCACTGCTCAACAGACACACAAATGAAGGAATTTTGAACCGCATTGTTACCTGCGATGAAAAATGGATTCTGTTTGATAACCGAAAGCGCTCAGCAAGTTGGTTGGGTCCTGGTCCAGCACCTTAACAATGCCCTAAACGAAAACTTACCCCTAGAAAAGTGATGGTCACTGTTTGGTGGTCTAGCGCCGGTGTGATGCATTACTGCAGATGTGTACTGTGAAGAACTGAACTCAATGATGGAGAAGCTGGCACATCTCCAACCAGCATTGGTCAATCGCTCGTCTCCGCTGCTCCTGCACGACAACGCGCGACCTCATACTGCACAGCAGACGGTCTCCAAGTTGCAAAAACTGGGGTTGGAAGCTCTCCGTCATCCACCCTACTCACCAGACCTTGCGCCTACAGACTACTACTTTTTCCAGAATTTGGATAACTTCTTGGCGGGAAAAAAATTCAATACCCGAGAGGCAGTACAAAATGCCTTTGAAAAATTTGTTGCCTCCCGTCCAGCTGATTTTTTTAAGAAGGGCATCAATAAACTGCCACTGCGTTGGCAAAGATGCATTGATTGCATGGGTGATTATTTCGATTAATACAAATAAAAAATACATTTAAATAAAAAATAATTTTTTTTCATACAAAACGGCATTTTCATAGGTAAAGACCTATTAATTTTCTTTGTAAACGTATCATCTCTTTTCACTTAGACATCTATCTAATCACAGCAACCAAAGCCACACGCACATAACGCACAATATCATTATCTAAATTGCACATCACAGTAAAATTACGAAGAACTTTGACATCCCAACCTTATCATTAGTCAAAGCACTTAAATTTTGTACGATGGATGAGAGGTATTCAATTAATAAAACATGGTAACATTGATCCGTGTCCCGTGGTCCTCGTCTTTATAGTGATGCCAATTGGTCATGTGATTGCGTTCATGTATGTAAGGTCAGTAGTAGTGATTCGCGGATTCTGGCGCAAGCGCCAGAGCCCGCGCTTGCACCAGAGCCCGCGGATCTGTAGCACCCATCGTAAAAAAAAAAAAAAAAAAAAAAAAAAAAAAAAAAAAAAAAAAAAGGTTTTGGTGTGCTCTGATCTCAAATCTGTGGTCCATTTTAGCGTAGGATGCGTGGTTGTGGAGTTATGCAAATCAATTAACTGTTATCTCATTGATTTCCGTTGGTCCTGCACCCTCATTAGCATTCCATTGTTCGCCTAATCCTTTTATCTATTATACTTCGAACACCTCATTACGTTGCGCCAGAACCCACGAATCTGTTGCCCTACGGTTGATTTGGCGTTCTTATCTATTACTCATTGTATGTCTGCTTTTCTATGTCATCAATAAAACACATTCATTTTTATTTCAATATTTTATTACTTTTTTCTACAAAATATGAGCGGAAGATCTCATCCACAAAAATATCATTGTGCAGTGTGTTCCCTGTAAATATGTTCGTAAAACTATGCATTGAACATCCCTGAAACTTAAATAGCAAATACATTAAGCAATATTCACCACAAACTGAAGTCCAATCATTCTGAATCCTATCAACATTCCAGTCCCATCTCTTACAATTCCTTTTCAAAAACTGGAGATGATATCGCTCAGGTGTTCGTCCATATGAATCAAAATATTGACCGATACCATTCGTATCGATATGTACAGCTACCCAGTGTGAACCTGGTTTATCATCCGCATCCAAATTGCATATTATATACGTTGGTACATGTGTATACATAGGTAGTCTATTAGCAGCATAAACATTATTTTCTAGACTGGGATGAATCTTTTTCATATGTTTTTGTAATTCTAGTGTATCCATGATATTACTGTTATTAGCAGATTATTACAGTACCAATCTATTCAATGGTTGTCATAGGAATGTTCAATTATAGTGATTTGTAAATATTAAATCGCATTCTTTGTGGGAGTCACAAAGCTTAGGATTATCATTTTGCTGCAGCTAATTTAAAGTTTGTTATATGGGTCTGATTATATTAAATAAAACACTTTGAGTACATAGACATTTTTAATTAACTGATCAACACAATAATTATTAAATAAATAAATTAAATACAGACATATTATTATCAAAATACCATTTTCTAATACACACAGCATTATTCAATGCACAATTCAATTTATGGTTCGCACAATTAAAATCAGTTTTATTTTTACAGAACTTTTTTTTTAATGTCGCAAAATTAGGACATCCCTTCTCACCTATGTCAATCACTTCACAGTTTGCACATAACTCTTTAATCCACGTAATCTTTTCCAAACCCTTTGTCATAATTTTTTTATTTTCTAAATATGGTAAAATAACACGTTTAAACTCTTTGTAGTCTATGTAGCCTTCACTCCAGTAAATTCCTCGATTTCTTTCTAACCATCTCACCTGCTTTTTTTCTTCTAGTGTTAGGTAATGGAATGAATATGGTGGTTTCACCAAGAACGTCTGTGTATGATCATGACTCGCAATGGCCAATTCTTTGACAATAAAATGATTTAAAGAATCTTTAAATCCTTGGAGTTCCACTATAAGGGTGTCCGTCTTCATGATATCTTCTTAACAATGTTACTTAATGGTTTGTATTCAACAATGCAATCGTTCAGAATGAGACAATATGCTGAAGTTTTACAGTACCAATCTATTCAATGGTTGTCATAGGAATGTTCAATTATAGTGATTTGTAAATATTAAATCGCATTCTTTGTGGGAGTCACAAAGCAGGTTGATGCCTGTTGCGAAGGAATGTGAGATAAGTTTGTTGACTCATAGAGTTACAATCAGTTTCGTTGTACTTAGTAATTTGCTTTAGATAAGAATGGTGCTATATAAGATCGAACAGTTGCAGTCATGCAGTCAGTCTATGGTCGTTTGACCAAGTGGATTGTATACGTCTACCAATACTACGTTTGTGTTACTTCAACGCATCAATGGCCATGGAGGTAAGTGTTTATTCTATTGACAAACTTACTTGTATTTCTGTTGTTGTTTCCTAACGTGTGTGATTAAGTGTAAACAAATTGATATTAACGTGATAACTCTGTTGTTGCAGAGATCATTCAGCTTCGCAGACGATAATGAAAATACCTATAAACAGTATTACTACTCGCCACTCTCTCCTCAACACGAAGAAGAGAGTGATGACATCGTCGTTAATAACACAGACGATGGTGGAAAAAGGAAATCGCAACCGATTGATCAATTTTTTGAAGTGGTACCAAAAATAAAAAGGAAGAAGCTGCTATCCTCGACTGTGACACGAGCTGCTAGAGATGGCGTATCATACATCTCTACAAATTCTGACGACGGAGACCAAGCGACGCATCTCATAAAAATTGAAATGTATGATATGAAGAAACTATCCAAGATTCCAACTAGTGATCACTGGAAGCACGCTACCACGAGGATTAAATATTACATAAAGAATAATAAGGATAGCATCTACGACAACACAAACGGCCTCGTATACAATATTACAAAGACAATAGCAGAAAGTGAAAAAGTTAAAAAATACTTTTTTAACAATGACACTCATTAGTGGATTAGTGAATGTGATTCTGTTTACTTAAAGTACTTCTGTGTACTCATTAGATTTTACATGACTTTCCTAATCCTTTGCTAGACTATGAATATTGGACATTATTTGAAATTGGGTATCAGTTGCTCTACCAACACTTAACTGTTACTTACTGTGCTACATACTTTCTTCTTTATTATAAAGATGGAAAACTTCAGTGAAATGTGCACCAGTGCTTTCTTTTCCGCGCCCATTGAAGAGAATATAGAACAATCCAACAGCGAATTCAATCAGGAGCTGTCTAAAGTTTGTGATGAAATAGAGAAGCATGAACTGTTCGATTCATCGTATGATGATGAGTTGTATAATCAATGTTTGATGGTTGAAACAAAGTTGATGTAAGTATTAGAAGTACAAACTCAATAAGAAATATTATTGTAGTAATGTTTTATTTTAAGATTTGCCTAATAATTTTCTTTTTGTTACAGTCAACAACAAGTTGGAAGAGGTATCAAACGAGGTATCACTACTGATGAAAATAAGGTTACCAAGAAAGCAAAATTTGATGAAGGAGCTTCTACATCATCAATTGAAACCAATGACGTGGACAACAATAAGGTGGAATGTGATACATGTCATGTTTATATTAATAAAAGGTATCTAAACAACCATTTAAAAAGCAATTCACATAAAAATAATCTTTTAAAATCACATAATTCATTAACAAATGTTACAGTTGTTGAAACCGCTTTTGGCAATCGAATTTTAACATATAGAATTAATAGTAAAACACTTCAATCGGGACAATATTTTGAAACACCGGAATCGTTTTTAAATTCGCTAAAAATTGATATCTTATTTTTGATAAATGAATGTATTCAACAACATACAATTTTTAAAATAAACTTCATATTGCATGCTGATTTCATACAACAAACTAAAGATATTAAAAATACGTTTGATTTTCAAACGTTTAATTACATAATTTGTCAGGGAGATGACTTAAATATTTTTTATTCATCATTAATAGACACTGTAGTCGGTAAAATTTGTCAATTTGAAAAAAAAGATAGTGGTTGGAGTCTTAATCAAATTAAATACATAGATATGAATGTTAACAAATTCAACCCCCTACGTGGTAGTTCATATATCGACCTTCCTCAAGATATTAAATCAAAAAAAGCTGTAATCAATGTTAAAAATAATGATAATATGTGTTTCAAATGGGCATTACTCTCTGGTTTATATCCTGTATGTAAAAGTGTAGATCGGGTAGCATCTTACGTAATTCATGGAAATAAACTAAAATTTACTGGTATTTCTTTTCCGGTTATAATTGCAGATATATCAAAAGTAGAGAAATTAAACAATATTAGTATTAATGTTTTTGGCTTAGAGTATAATAAAGAAAAAAAGTGTAATTCTGTTGTAGGTCCTTTATATTTAACAAAATGTCGTACACCTAATCATATTAACCTACTATATATATCGAATGGTACTAACAATCATTACTGTTATATTAAAAACTTATCGCGATTAGTTAGTTCACAAATATCAAGACATCATTGTGCAGTTTATATATGTGATTCATGTTTACTTCATTTCCCATCAGAGGAAAGACTTAATAACCATCAACAATATGATTGCGCTCACATTTGTACGGAATTACCAAACGGTGAGGATTCCAAAAAGGATTGGTTTGGTAAAGCAACCTCAAATAATAAATTAAAATTTGATAAATTCGTGAAAAAGTTGAAAATGCCCTTTGTAGTTTATGCAGACTTTGAGGCATTTTTGAATCCAATAGAATCATGTAGTAACGATCCATCCAAGCCTAGTACAATTAATATTCAAAAACATGAAGTGTATAGTTTTGGATATTACATTAAGTGTTCATATGATAACAGATTATCAAAATATGAGACGTATAGTGGGTCAAACTGTGCACAAGTGTTTATGAATCGCCTTTGTGAAGATGTGAAAACAATATTTAAAAAAAATAGTTTCCAAAAATGTCTCGTTCCATTATCAGATGAAGATAAAATTAAAATTTCAAATTCAAACATATGTCATATTTGTGAAACTGAGTTAAATGAAGATCTTTTTTACGATTTTGATTGGCACACTGGCAGTTTTAGGGGTGTTGCACATCAAGTGTGTAGTTCTAAGTACAGAACCCCTCGTCATATTCCAATATTTTTACATAACCTCAGTCATTACGATGCTCATTTCATTATCCATGCATTAAACCTCGATGATGACAAAGTTGAAGTTATTCCACAAAATAAAGAACGATACATATCATTTTCAAAACAGTTAACAATAAATAATCAACCAGTAAGTTTAAGATTCATAGATTCATTGAAATTTTTATCGTGTAGTTTAGATCAACTAGCTAAAAATCTTAATGATGATCAGTTTACAGAACTAAAAAGGAACTATCCTAATAATGAAGATTTTTCACGTTTAAGACGGAAAGGTATTTATCCTTATGAATTTATGTGTAATAGTGATTGCTTGAAACATCCATCACTTCCTGATCAACACCAATTTTATAGTTCACTCACAGATTCAAATATTTCAAATGATGATTATAATCACGCAAAAGATATTTGGCAACATTTTAAGTGTAGTAGTATGTCTGATTATTCCAATTTATATTTAAAAACTGATGTTTTACTTTTGACTGATGTATTCGAAAACTTTAGAAAGCTTTGTATTAAAACTTATGGATTAGATCCTGCTCATTACTATACTGCCCCAGGTTTAAGTTGGGATGCAATGTTAAAATTTACCAAAATAGAATTAGAATTGTTAACGGACTATGACAAAATTGCTTTTTTTAAAGCTGGTATTAGAGGGGGTGTATCTCAGTGTAGCAATCGTTTTGCTAGAGCAAATAATAAATTCATGGAAGATTATGATAGTGAAAAACCTAATTCATATCTAACATATTTTGATGCGAATAATTTATATGGTTGGGCAATGTCTCAATCTCTTCCTGTTGGTGGTTTCGAATGGATAGATTCTAATACAGATTATAATGTGTCGGATAACTCTGATTTCGGTTATGTTTTAGAAGTTGATTTGGAATATCCTGATGAACTTCATAATTTGCATTCTGACTTTCCGTTATGTCCTGAAAACATATGTGTGGGTAATACTAAAGAAACTAAATTAGTTCCTAATTTAAATAATAAAAATAAATACATCATTCACTACAGGAATTTAAAACAATGCATTGAAATGGGGATTAAATTAATTAAAGTACATAGAATTTTAAAATTTAAACAGAGTTCTTGGTTAAAGAAATACATAGACTTAAATACTAGTTTGAGAACGTTAGCTACATCAAACTTTGAAAAAGACTTTTTTAAATTAATGAACAATTCTGTCTTCGGTAAGACTATGGAAAATATTGAAAAAAGAGTAAACGTTAAACTACTAACTCACTGGGATAATCGTGGTAAAGTTTTAGGTGCTCAGGATTGGATTGCAAAACCAGAATTCCATAGTTTATCAATATTTTCAGAACATTTAGTTGCAATACAATTACACAAAACAAAATTAATTTATGATAAGCCGATTTATTTAGGATTTTGTATTTTAGATATATCTAAGACCCTTATGTATGAATTTCATTATAACTACATGATTAAAAAGTTTCATAATAAAATTAAGTTATTGTACACCGATACCGATAGTTTGATATATCAAATTTTTACAGACAATTTTTATGAGGATATAAAACCAGATCTACTTCACTATTTCGATACATCAGATTACCCGGAAAATAATATTTACGGATATCCAAAAATAAATAAAAAAAAGTTAGGTTTTTTTAAAGATGAGAATAATGGTAAAGTATTGAAGGAATTTGTAGGGTTGCGATCAAAAATGTATGCCTTAGAAATAGAAGATAAATTTATAGCAAAGGCAAAAGGGGTTAACAAAAGTGTTACCAAAAAAATGAATATGGAAAATTACAAATCGTGTTTGTTTAATAAAAATGTATTATATTGTAGTATGCTTCGATTTAAGTCAATCAAACACACTATTTTTACACAAAAAATAAATAAAACATCTTTATCATATAATGATACCAAACGATGTATTATGAACAACAACATTGATACATTGGCTTGGGGACATTATAAATTACGCTAAGTGTAATACTTTTTACTTTTATTTCTGTGTGTATATACAAATTTTGTACTGATTGTAAAATTATGATATTACTGTAATGTTATATAATAGTTTATTACATATTTAAAATTTATTGTTTGATTGTAAATAATGTAAAATAATTGTAGTTTTTATTTGTGTGTTTAAATTTGACGTTGAGGTGATTGTGAAATTCTGATAAGTACTAATTGTGTTAGAAATAGTATACAGATCATTCTGTTTTTCACAAATTACATGTTTTATATAATTTTAGCAATATATATATATATTTAATTTTTACACCAAAATTTTCATTTTTATTTCATCCCTTTAAAACTCTAGACGTGTGAAATGTTTCACTTTATCCATCCGTTTACTGCTATTGTGGCAGGACCAAGTGGATGTGGGAAGTCAAATTTTGTAACAAATTTCATAAAATCAGTTAAAGAAATATGTAATTGTGATTTTAATCAGATCACATGGTGCTTTGATGAAATGCAGGCTTTAAATAATTTACCAAATGTTAACTATCATCAAGGAATTCCAAATCTTAATATGTTTGATGGTGAAAACCCACACCTTATTATTATTGATGATCTAATGAGAGAGTCTGATGGAAGAATTGTGGATATATTTACAAAAGGTAGTCATCACAGGAATCTTAGTGTATTTTATTTAACACAAAATTTATTTCATCAAGGTAAAGGTCAAAGAGACATTTCTTTAAACTCAAGTTATATAATTTATTTTAAAAACCCTCGAGATAAAACTCAAATAAGATATTTAGCACGACAAGTGTCACCAGATAACCCAAAATTCATTGAAGACGCCTACAGGGATGCAACTTTAGAAGCGCATGGATATTTAATGGTAGATTTAAAACAGAATACAAATGATTTTTGTCGTATCAAGACAAATGTATTCCCATTTAATGGTTACTGCACAGTCTACGTCCCCACGAAAGAGTTTAAATACACCAAGAATCAAACAATTCAAATCATTTCTAAATGATACATCGTCGACTCACAACGCATAAACATTTGCTAAACGCTTTGCAGTTTAAATACACCAAGAATCAAACAATTCAAATCATTTCTAAATGATGCATCGTCGACTCACAACGCATAAACATTTGCTAAACGCTTTGCATACGCTTAAACCAAAATATCAAAGAGCGTTACTTAAAACGTGTGATGAAGAAGAAATAAATTGTATTTGTGAATGTATTCATAACGTTTTACAAGGAAAGATACCTCTTAAAGATCAAGATAAACAAAAATTGAATAAACACAAAAATATACTCCGTAAACTGGTGCATAAGTGTAAACATAAACTAAGAAAAAATATTATTATACAAAAAGGAGGGGCTTTCTTACCAATAATATTAGGTGCAATATTGAGTGGATTAGTAAGTGGACTAGCCAGTTAACATGGAAAATGCTAAGAAAATGATACTTATTGAACCGGGATTGATTGAAAAATTAAAACAAGAAAATAAGGTTACTAGTAATTTGTCTCGATTAGATATTGAAATGCAAAATATTATGAATAGTAAGACGGAAGACCGAAAGAAGTGGATGTTATATTTACAAACACTACAAAGATACCTTCACTTTACCGAAGAGGATCGTCAACCACTCAGATTACCAATTTATTCTGATACATCTAATGAAGATTCAAATGGGTCTAAAATTGGTTTTAAAAATAAAGATAGAGATCTAAAAAGTTCAGTTGATGCTGAATCTTTGTTGGAGGAGAAAGGATCTATTAAAAGTATAGAAAGTGAGGCAAATCCACTGTATTCATCAACACAAATACTCAGTTTAATACCAAAAACTTATAATAAAAAAGGTGAGTCATTATTAAACTTAATTGGAACAAGTAAAAGTAAAATACGTTGGGATAATGAAGGCACAGTCATAATTGATAATGAAAAAATTCCAGGAAGTAATATTGTTGATTTAATAAATGATTCACTTAGACCCTTAAAAAAAAGTGATCCGATAGGGTGGGATAGATTTGCTAAAGCATTAAAAGATATTAAAGTACCACTTACTTATATTGGAAATCCAAAGAGATGTGAGTTTATTAACCAACTTCAAGTAAAAGATCTGAACAAAACCTCTGAGATTGAAGTTCAAGAGTTTTCTACACCGAGCAGTGGAGATAAAAGATCTATAACTAAAATACATAAAAAGATCGATTGGGAAAAATGGACCCCGTACTAGAAGAAATTAACAGGATTTATTATGATCCATCTAACCCCGCTGGTTTTGGTAGTATTGATAAATTATCAAAAGCTATGAAGGGTAAAATGGATAAAAAGCAAGCAAAGGAATGGTTACAATCACAAGAAACATATACATTACATAAACCCATTCGGAAAAAATTCCCGCGTAATAAGTACATTCTATCAAATATTAATGAGCTGTGGCAAGCTGATTTAAGTGATATGCGAACTTATTCTCAATATAATGATGGTTTCAACTACATACTTTGTGTTATTGATGTATTTAGTAAATATGCTTTTGCAAGACCAATGAAAAAGAAAAACTC
The DNA here is from genome assembly GCA_932294355.1 of Aporophyla lueneburgensis. Classification (NCBI taxonomy): domain Eukaryota; kingdom Metazoa; phylum Arthropoda; class Insecta; order Lepidoptera; family Noctuidae; genus Aporophyla; species Aporophyla lueneburgensis. The sequence continues at coordinate 23,883,209 of OW028754.1, forward strand.
AGAAACAACTAAAGAATGTTTTGAAAGTATATTTACTGAAAGTAATACAACACCTACTCACATACAATCTGATAAAGGTACAGAATTTGTTTCAAAAGATGTACAAAAATACTTTAAATCCAAAAAGATAAATTACTATACCACTAACAATCCTGATATTAAGGCTAGTATTGTTGAACGATTTCAAAGAACTCTAAAAATGAAAATGTGGCGTTATTTCACTCATAATAATACTTATAGATATATAGATGTTTTACAAGATTTAATATACTCTTATAATCACAGCATTCACTCGAGTATTAAGATGTGCCCATGTGATGTAAGTTCCAACAATATTATGACAGTTTGGACTAATCTTTATGATAGAGGGTCAAACAAACTTTCTCTAGAAAATCCAAAACCAAATTTCAACGTGGGTGATTATGTTCGAATAACTAAATATAAACATGTTTTCCAAAAAGGATATGAATCAAATTGGAGTGATGAAATATTTATTATATCTTCAATAATTGATAGATCTCCATGGGTTGTTTATACAATAACAGATTTACAAAATGAACCAATAGTTGGTACTTTTTATGAAAGAGAATTACAGAAGGTCACTTACAACCCCACCTCACAATATAAAATAGATAAAATAATTGGCACTCGTTATTCGGGTAACAGAAAAGAAGTATTAGTGAAGTGGAAAGGTTATCCAGATAAATTTAACAGTTGGATTTTAGCTTCTAGTTTAAAAGAAATATGAATAAAGAAAGTTTTTATTTAACTTTGCTCAGCAATAGTTCAATGGAATACTTTCCTGATAACAAGACCACAAATTTTTCAACAAAATTACCAAAAGCTATGAAATTAGAAGGTGAATGGGCGGTTGGAGTTGTCGAGTTTCAATATCCATGCACCATGTTTACTGTTCAAGATCATGAAAATGTTGTATACATCACAAAAACCATGTTAATGCCTAATGAAGATAAACCATCAACAGTGTACTACAAAAAACATATTCCCGCTACCAACCACGATAACGTTGAACATATTTTAAGAGCGTTAAATGGTATCAGAGAGAGCTTGAAATTTCGTTATGATGAAATAACAAAATTTGTGTCTGTTTCTGTTTTGGATAAAAATATAACATCCGTAACATTATCACCCAAATTAAGTTTACAACTAGGTTATGAACCAAATACAAATCTCCTAGACAGAAATTTTGGGAAGTGTCCTGCTAATTTACACTTAGGGTTACCATCTCAACTATTTCTATATTGCGACATTATCGATCCTCAGATTGTGGGTGATGTTATGACTCCACTATTAAGAGTCATTTCATTAGATCCTTCAAAATACATTTATGGTGCGAATAAAATGTACATTTTCTCTCCACCTCACTACTTACCTGTTATGCGAAGAGAGTTCGATACGCTGGAAATAGATATAAGATCGAGCACAGGACAAAAAATACCATTCCAGTTTGGAACCGTGTGTGTTAAACTACATTTCCGCAAATTATAATAATGTATTCTCCTCATGATCATCATAAATGTCCATATGAAAATTATTATTCACATCAAGCTGGATCAGGAGTTGGAGTAATTTATAAGGGTTCACCATACCAACGCGGTCATGGTATTGGGAGCTTCTTAGGAGGGTTATTTAGATCAGTTTTACCTTTACTTTCAAGTGGTGCTCGAGTGGTTGGTAAGGAGGCATTAAACGCTGGAGTAGGACTTTTATCGGATATGGTTCAAGCCCGTCCTATGGAAGCTTCAATAAAAGATCGTCTAAAGCAAGTTAGTACAAACTTAAAACGAAAGGCTGATGACAAAATTGATCGATTTAACATGACAGGATCTGGGTATATAAGTAAAAGAAAACGATTGGCCTCGTTCATTCCACCACTAACAGCTAAAGTGAAAGCTACGAAAAAACTTGGTCTAAAACCAAAAAACATCAAAGATATATTTTCAAATTAAGTATGTCTTTCCTTCATAATCATTCTTGTGAGTGCGTTAAGTCAGAATTAGATTTGTTTGCATTACCGTCTACACAAACAAGCATTGAAAATGGATTGTGGATTCACTATAAACCAATTTCATCTCTTGCTGATGATGGACCTATCGAGTTTCAAGTTCCTGGAACAGGCGATGACTACATAGATTTGTCTCATACATTACTCCACATAAAGGCAAAAGTATTAAATCAAGATTCAACAAACTTGATATCAGCTACAGCAGTAGCACCTGTAAATAATTGGTTGCATTCACTTTTTAGTCAACTCGATGTTTATTTAAACCAAAAACTTGTATCACCACCTAATAATACCTATGCATATCGAGCATACATGGAAACCCTTTTAAACTATGCTCCTGCTGCTAAACAATCTCATCTTACTTGTAGTCTTTGGTATGATGATACAGCAGGAAAAATGGATTCCACAGATGGTAAAAACATAGGATTTGTTAAAAGACAGGAATTAGTTAATGAAAGCAGGGAAATAGAAATGATTGGTCATCTTCATGGTGACATTTTCAATCAAGATAAATTTTTAATTAATGGCGTTGAAATGAGTGTAAAATTAGTTCGGTCAAGAGAGAGTTTTAATTTAATTGCTGGGTCAAATGATGTAAAGTTTAAAGTTTGCATTACGGACGCAACTCTTATTGTTCGAAGAGCACGAATTAATCCAAGTGTATTACTCGCACATCAGAAAGTTTTAGCTTCTACCACTGCTAAATATCCTATTACTCGTGCTGAAGTTAAAGTTTTAACAATTGCATCGGGTGTTCAAGGAAAAACTCTTGATAATATATTCTTAGGACAGGTACCCAAAAGATGTATTATTGGTTTTGTGAATAATTCTGCATTTAATGGTTCACTTACTAAAAATCCATTTAACTTTGAAAACTATGGTATTAACTCTTTCAGCTTATATATTGATGGTCAACAAATACCTTCCAAAGCTTTGCAACCATCTTTTAATAATAATATATTTACATCAGCATATCATACTCTATTCTCGGGGACTGGTATTCACTTTCTTAATGAAGGAAATGCAATCTCTCGTGAACAGTATGCCAAAGGTTACTGTCTTTTAGCATTTGATTTAACTCCTGATTTATCAGCTAACTCATCAGCCCATTGGAATCTCATAAAGCATGGTAGTGTAAGATTAGAAGTACGATTTGAATCCTCACTAATACAAACAATTAACTGTATTGTTTATGCTGAGTTTGATAATATTATTGAAATAGATAAAAATAGAAATGTTACTGTAGACTATAGTAGTTAGGATTATAATGTGTGTTGTGTTATAGATATATGTGTTATGTTTAATGCATTTTGTGTGTGTGTAACTAAACATAACATTATAAAATTAAATAAAACAAATTGTATGCAATATACTATTTTTTATTTCTTTATAAACCTCTCCTATTTAATCTTATACAAAACAGTGTTCGAGTTTAAACTTTACATAAGCACATACGAAACTGATTGTAACTCTATGAGTCAACAAACTTATCTCACGTTCCTTCGCAACAGGCATCAACCTGCTTTGTGACTCCCACAAAGAATGCGATTTAATATTTACAAATCACTATAATTGAACATTCCTATGACAACCATTGAATAGATTGGTACTGTAAAACTTCAGCATATTGTCTCATTCTGAACGATTGCATTGTTGAATACAAACCATTAAGTAACATTGTTAAGAAGATATCATGAAGACGGACACCCTTATAGTGGAACTCCAAGGATTTAAAGATTCTTTAAATCATTTTATTGTCAAAGAATTGGCCATTGCGAGTCATGATCATACACAGACGTTCTTGGTGAAACCACCATATTCATTCCATTACCTAACACTAGAAGAAAAAAAGCAGGTGAGATGGTTAGAAAGAAATCGAGGAATTTACTGGAGTGAAGGCTACATAGACTACAAAGAGTTTAAACGTGTTATTTTACCATATTTAGAAAATAAAAAAATTATGACAAAGGGTTTGGAAAAGATTACGTGGATTAAAGAGTTATGTGCAAACTGTGAAGTGATTGACATAGGTGAGAAGGGATGTCCTAATTTTGCGACATTAAAAAAAAAGTTCTGTAAAAATAAAACTGATTTTAATTGTGCGAACCATAAATTGAATTGTGCATTGAATAATGCTGTGTGTATTAGAAAATGGTATTTTGATAATAATATGTCTGTATTTAATTTATTTATTTAATAATTATTGTGTTGATCAGTTAATTAAAAATGTCTATGTACTCAAAGTGTTTTATTTAATATAATCAGACCCATATAACAAACTTTAAATTAGCTGCAGCAAAATGATAATCCTAAGCTTTGTGACTCCCACAAAGAATGCGATTTAATATTTACAAATCACTATAATTGAACATTCCTATGACAACCATTGAATAGATTGGTACTGTAATAATCTGCTAATAACAGTAATATCATGGATACACTAGAATTACAAAAACATATGAAAAAGATTCATCCCAGTCTAGAAAATAATGTTTATGCTGCTAATAGACTACCTATGTATACACATGTACCAACGTATATAATATGCAATTTGGATGCGGATGATAAACCAGGTTCACACTGGGTAGCTGTACATATCGATACGAATGGTATCGGTCAATATTTTGATTCATATGGACGAACACCTGAGCGATATCATCTCCAGTTTTTGAAAAGGAATTGTAAGAGATGGGACTGGAATGTTGATAGGATTCAGAATGATTGGACTTCAGTTTGTGGTGAATATTGCTTAATGTATTTGCTATTTAAGTTTCAGGGATGTTCAATGCATAGTTTTACGAACATATTTACAGGGAACACACTGCACAATGATATTTTTGTGGATGAGATCTTCCGCTCATATTTTGTAGAAAAAAGTAATAAAATATTGAAATAAAAATGAATGTGTTTTATTGATGACATAGAAAAGCAGACATACAATGAGTAATAGATAAGAACGCCAAATCAACCGTAGGGCAACAGATTCGTGGGTTCTGGCGCAACGTAATGAGGTGTTCGAAGTATAATAGATAAAAGGATTAGGCGAACAATGGAATGCTAATGAGGGTGCAGGACCAACGGAAATCAATGAGATAACAGTTAATTGATTTGCATAACTCCACAACCACGCATCCTACGCTAAAATGGACCACAGATTTGAGATCAGAGCACACCAAAACCTTTTTTTTTTTTTTTTTTTTTTTTTTTTTTTTTTTTTTTTTTTTTTTTTTTTTACGATGGGTGCTACAGATCCGCGGGCTCTGGTGCAAGCGCGGGCTCTGGCGCTTGCGCCAGAATCCGCGAATCACTACTACTAAGGTCAGTTTAATCAGTTTATAGACGGTGGTTATTCATTTATGTTTTCATTATTATTTTGTTTGTAGTCGTGGGGAGAGGACATTTATAAGCATACGTATAATCTGTCTATAATGTCAGACAGGCCTCCTCTCTTTGAGAAGGAGTGACGAGTGAGCCGTGAATCTGTAATTCACCACGTGGCGTGGGCCTCGTGCGGTTTGGTTATTTCACATGTCTTGGAATTTTCGGTTCTAGCTATATATATGCTGGTTTCCTCACGGTGTTTTCCTATAGCGTTTCGAGAGCAGTGGTGATGTAACATAAAGTATTGTGCCTGTCAGAGTTCGAACCTACGATCTGCAACTCGTAAGTTGCGGCCGTTACCATCGGGCCGCCATCATGGTTTTAATAACTCTAGTTAAAATTCCTGTATAATTGTCTCTCCAGTCCGATTTCTGCACGATATATAGGCCAGTCTCTTGGTGAAAATCAATGCCAGTCAGCAAGGTTGGTAGTGAAGCGACTGCCATAGACAATCGCTGTCACCGTAAGGATGTCAGTGAACTGCGGCTATTGGACATAGTTTTCAGGAAATATTTAGTTTAGAAAGAGCGTTAGGTTATCATGTAAATACAGACATGTTTCATGTTGGTTTTTATTCCTTTAAGCTCACGTAGTGAAATCGCACAGGGTTTTTTTTGAAGATTCGATCTTCGACGCACTAGTTAGTGCTGAAAGTTGAAAATGGAACACTGTATTTTTCGACACGCTGAGACTCACTCGAGTTGCACTCTGTTGGGTTCTTAATGCTCGGTTCAGTTGAGGTTAGAGTTGAAAATGTAGTGCGCGCTAAAATACCACCGCGATTTTATTATGTCCAAGTGGACGTCGACTTAGACCCGAATTTTCTAATATCAAATTGACATTATTACCAGCCTCATTTAGCCTGCGGAAGTGAGTATGCTAGACTGTTTAAAATATCAAATATACTGCAATGGGCTTCCCTAAACATGTCTGCTATTCGTTTCAATGTATCAACCAAATTCAATGGAGCATCAAAGAGACCTGTCCAATGTCGGCGACGCGTGACAATCCAGTCTAGTATCGCATTACATTCATTACATCACAATCTAATTACTTTACCTAGATTATTTTACTTGGTCATGTCTGTTGGGTAGGTACACACGGCTACAGGTCAAGCTATACATGTTCAGTATAAGCTGAGCTCTCGCTGTACGAAAAATGTATATAATACGAGCTCAGATAAAACTGGAAATGTATAATGTATAGTTTGATATGTAGCCGTGTGTATGTGTTTCTAGATTAATGTGCGGAAATAGAATAATTCGTTGACTTTGCTTAAATGACACAATATTCCGAATGCGCATTTAAAAAGTTAAATAAGAATAGGTAATAGAAGTGTAATCAAAAAATCTTAATTGCAGTGTCTTAGCTGAATTAAGAAAAAATATTCGCACGTCACGTAACTTAGCCTCTAATAATAAAGGCATACGAGTAAAATGTTGTTAATGAATTGCAGTAATTAAAGTTGGCCCGCTTCGAATGTTTAATGATGTAACCGCTTTCGCTGTCTAACAATACACGTCTTCCTACGCTTATGATGCAGTTTTATGTTTTTCTTCTCTTATTGCACTCTGACACAACAGTTAAACTTTTTTAAATTGAATGCATTCTCGATGAATTAGTGGATTGAAAAAGTGTATTATCTTCCGTGCCTCGTTCCTATTATAATTTTCTGCAATATTCATGAGAGGCAGGAAGAAAAAGAATGGGAGAGGTACACTGCAAACTACCCGGATGACATATGTCCGGAAGCACATGCAAAAGCTTGACCTTAGAGATGACGATGCTTACCAGCGAAGTGAGTTAACAAAAAAGCTTAATAAATGGACACATACATACATACAATCACGCCTTTTTCCCATAGGGGTAGGCAGAAACCACGGAACGCCACCTGCTACGATCTCTACACACTCCTTTTGCCTCTTTTAGGTTCATACAATTGGTCAAACACACGCCGGTTGCGAGTACTACGCACCTGACCTTTCTGAAGAACATCACCAATAAGGTCACTATATGTCCACCTAGGGCGTCCTCTCCCGGTGTTTCCACTCACATCTGCCTTGTACCTTTTGTGAGCCGTCCTTCATTCATCCTCTCAACATGACCACACCATCTAAGCATCCTTTTTTCAATTTTTGTCACCACATCTTCTTTTAAAACACACCGTTCTCTTATCACATCATTCATAGTCATACCACACATGCTTCGCAAGGAACGCATTTCCACAGCATTTATTCTACTTTCATGCTTCTTTTGCCACACCCAACATTCACTTCCATACATAAGCGTAGGCACCAGTACACAATTGTGAATAGCCAGTCGAGCCTTATCGGACATCAACTGGTTGGTCACAATCGCATGTAAAGCACCATTTACTTTATTTCCCGCATTCACTCTTATTTCCATATCTTTATCAATCTTTCCATCCCTCGTAAACAAACTCACCAAATATCCAAACTCACTTGCTCCACACTCTTACCATTTATTTTCCATCACACACCGATACGTTACCTTCTCTTTCAAACACCATGACCTTCGTCTTATTCACATTTTGAATAAATGGAGTTATGACAATAGCCAAAAAGTCTTGATTAGTAAAGGCACGACACCCACCCTTTAGTTGGCCGTTACTATGCAACTTTTACGGGTAAGTAAACAACCCGCATGTTCAGGCAACCCTCTATTGATTGCATAGCATGCGGGCTCATAAAGAAACACATTGTACAATGTATTTCGTTGTGGTTCATGTGTAGTTCCTTAACTCTTAGATGTTCTTTTATCTACAGTGTCAAATTACATACGTATTATAGCTGGCAATATTTTGCACTGTTCTTATTGTCATAACGGTGAAAGAAAACATCGTGAGGAAACCGGCATGTCCTCGAACCAAAAATTTTAAGACATGTGACATCTACACCATTATTGGGTTTTTCCATAGAGAGTTCCTCAGTAGCAGCCCAGAGTCTGGATTTGTGCACGGTTGATGGCCTTCAACTACATCGGACTTAAAATTAACTGATGAAATGCGGAACCACCGCATCTCTGTCTAACTTACCCTTCGGAGAATGATGAAGCGTGATATTATGTTATGTATGCTATGTTCTTAATTAGATAACGAACTGAACGATTAATGAAGCTACTACGACAAGCTTATCGCAGTTAGTAACAATGGTAATGGTACCAGCAGACATCGACCTCCATCGATCAAGCGATGTTTACCGCGCCGTGCGCCGTGACGGAGCGCTATGACTACTGACCCACATTCGCCACATGTGTCGACACGGCAATGGACTGTCAGGTGACAATCTTGTTGGAAATTGTTTATAAATTATGGCCTTAAAAACCATAGGGTATATTCTCTTTTGAATTGAAAGAGAATCGCCTTTCGTAAGCATGGTTTTATTGGTTTCCTATTTCAAATGGTTTTTAATATTTTTGTATTGATTGCGATTTGTTGGACGACTATTAAATAAACATGGTATTTCATTATTGAAATGGGGAAGCGAAAAAATGGTGATTGGAATAGGTATTCGTGGTCGAATACGATGCTTTCTGGGAACTGCCAAGATGTTTGTTTTATTCTCTCTTATGTTATCGAGAACAGTTTAAGCTGTGGAAGGATGGAATAAGGCAGCACGCAAGCATGGAAAGTGGCTTGTACCACATGCCCTGAACACGTGAGGACCTAAGGGTTGCGTCAGCAAACGGGATCCGCGTTGCTGAATATCGGGCCCAACTTTTAAAAACTTACACAATATAATTTTTTGTGTTATTTTTGTCATCAACACGCTAATAAGTTAGGAACTATATATTCGTCATTAGATATATTTCTGTTGCTGTAAAAGATGGTGCCATCCGTTCTTTATGGCTCTATCTCATTCTCTATTTCTCTCTTAAATTGTAAACATCATGATTTTAAACGTCAAACATAACTTAGCCTCAGGCAGAAGTACTCCTGACTATCCAGGATGTGTTGACGAAATATCTGATGAAGCCTCTACAAAATAATTTATCTTGGCTTTCAATATTACACTCATTATTATACTGGCTTACTAATAAGAAATGACGTGCACTTCCTATCATTCATCTTCTTTCTTCGATGAGTGGCGACATTATCGTATTGACAGAGTATCGAGTATCGATGGAGAAAGTGGCGACTGTTAGAAAGTTACGTAAGCTCCCATTCATGATCTTTTGTGAACATATTAGAAAGACAGGTTTGTGGTAAAACATGTGTATTTTTTGTAACAGCTTTAAAAGATTTGTGCAATCGGGACGTACAGTGTTACAAGAGTCTTTTGGTGCTCCAATGACGTCGATATGGTGGCGCTGTTGGTAGACCTTTTTGCAATTGTTTTGTGTAATGTTTCGATCAACAAAAGCACCAAATGAAGGGTTAAGCACAAAGCCCACGATTATATATAGCTGGATTACGAACTTTAACGCTCGAACATAGGGTATTATTATTGGTTGCAATATATTTCGGTCCTAATTCAATTGAATAGTAAACGTATTTTTAAAATAAGAACAAACATATTTATGAAATAATAAAACATAAATTCTTAGCAATAAGATTTAAAAAACTCTGTTGTCAAAATAAGACCTCAACATTATTAATTGTCTTATTTTCTCGGCCCTTTTTTTGATAATTTCTCATCGGAAATATAATACTATTGTTGATCGAAGGTGAACTGTCACATGTTTTCAAAAAATAACATGGCGGCGTTAGGTCCGATTATGGCTACACGACAACTTTGTAGTACGTAAAGTAGTATGTAAGTTTTATGATAGTCCAGTCAACAATTTCTTTCTGTCAGGTGAGAGTTATAGATATATCGCTATGTGGTTTGCCTACCTTTGTTCCATGTATCATCTGACTCATGATATTATTCTCATTCATTGTCAATCTATATTTTTACAAAACAATATCTTGAGAATGATCAAACAGCTTTGTATAAAATGCAGATGATGATGATGATTTAGTTCAGTTAGACTGTTTTAGTTTCTTGCAACCATAACAGAGGTCAGTTCTCACGGGGGCTTGGCATCCGGGTCCAATGGCCTTTAGACCTTTGGTATACTTAGGTACTATTAGTCGATAAGTATTTAACAACACGACAATCTCTCCTGAGACCTGCAGTGTTATTCTGTAAATATATCATCGCGAACATTTTGGTGAAGTGTGTTTGAAGTGAGCTGTCAATCCCTATATTCCCTAGCGGCCGGTAGGATGACAGTTCACTTCACCAAAGTTATTGCGTTGAGATTTATATAGAATATATCAGCTAGCTAGAGGCTTGTGGCTAAGTAAGAATAGCTGCGCGGGTCGATCTATTAGGTTAAGCTACGCTTGCCGCGGTTGGTCCGTAGCGGGTGGCAATCTTTACATACCAGGTCTCCTCTATGCCTAGGAAGGACGTAAGCCATTGGGCCCAGCTGTCATTTGTGGATCTTTGACATTCGTTACGGCTTGTCAGAAGCTAAATAGTCTGACAACCAGTTTTACCAAGGGGTGTCGTATTACTACATAGGTTTAGGAGGTCAGATAGGTATTCGCTCCATGTAAAATACTGGTATTCAGTTGCATCCGGTTTGACTGGAAGCCGACCCCAAAATAGTTGGGAAAATGGCTATGATGAGATCGGCTAACTAATAGATATATATCTCAAAAGTGTTATAATTTCACAGTTTCAAATATGATTAGCCAATCAAGAAAACGTTTATTTAAAAAGATTTCATCACATTACCTTTATTCGTATTTCACTATTTTGCGTCATGCACAGCTATAGTTTTCGACGCACGCCATTTAATCCGCAAACACAGTTATGAACCCAGCTATTACGCAGAAATATATTTTTTGTATCGCAATACTGGCCAACAGTGTGCACAACGGCGCATGATTGTGTTGTTAGGCTCGAAGGGTGTGCTTGGTAATCGTAATGCCAGTTTGCGACACAATCCGATTCGTGGTATGCCACGGAAGTGTGTGCACAACACTACGATCTAATTCTGCAAATATTTGCAAAACTTTGCTCCTTGTTTACTTGTCTTTGTGACGGACTGGCCAGAGACAAAGAAAGATCTTAAATAGTGCACAGTGATAAATTGTTCTGACTTTGCGGAGAGGACAGATTAATGAGTTTTGATCTCGCCAATCTATGGACTTGTATAATAAGTCCATGATGTTCTTCCCCTAAGGGGAGAACATCATCAATCACGTTATCATGAATGTAGCAGACTGCCAGTCCATATTTTAAAAATATTTGAATAACAGACTGATAACAAAGGACTCTGATAAATAACATGGTTTACAGTACTTAGTACTATATATGAAAATATTAATTAATTATGCTAGTACTGGTAATTACCATATGCTTCTAAGGTATCAATTCCAAAGAGAAAATATTTGAATTTAAAAATTTCTAAAGTATATATAATTCTTTCGTTATTTCACAAAAGCAAAGTCGTGATTTTCCGTGAAATTGAATTTTATAGCCAAAACAGTATGTAAGAGCTGTATTGTTCCAATAAAAAGAAATGGGACGTAATGCTAAAAAACCCATTTCGGTATGGAATAAACGATTTGTTCGCTGAATAACGCTTAAGAGTTAATGTGCGTACTGTACTCGTATGCGCGCTACAATGCAGCTGCTTTCTTGCTGTAGGCCTTTTAACTTCGTTGTTGAGATCAGATCAGCGATACGTTATGCCTATTTTAACAGCGATGCTATTATATACAAGAGTTTTCATCCAAACAGCGATGAAAAATCGTTAAGATTTTTTAATTTTTTTACAGCGGCTTATATTTTTGCTAATCTATTACCAATTTTCTACTGCTTTCTTAGTTACAAGTGACCCTTGCCATACTGTGAATTCTCTAGATTCCTTCTGGTCTCTCAGATTTACCTATGCTAGTCTGAGATTTTACCACATTTTTGCTTTCAGCGAGTGCAATAAAATTAACAACGCGCAATTCAGCAGCTACGCCTGCTACAATCGCTGTATTGCGTTGCGCCATACATTCTCTCGTTTCCGAGCGGAGGCAGTCGGTCGAGAGCGCGCAGCCGTGGCGTGCGTTGCGTATCGAACGCTTATCTTTATTCAAAAACTGCGCCAATTTGAAAGTTAACTAAAAAAGTTTTAAATTGTGCATAATCTGTTCAGTGACCACGTGACATTTTATAGGATTCGAAAAAGGAATTTTTACATTTTTTTATTGTGTAAGTATTCTGTTTTTTTTTGTTCGCCACATTGGGCTTTGTTATATTTCTTTGTAAAACTGCTTTATGAGATTAGTAGCGGTCGCGTATGGTATTGAGGAAATGTAAACTAAATTGAATTATGCGTTTAACATATGACATTTGAATTTTCTGCTCTATTTTATTCGATTAAATTTTATAAAATGTACTAAAAGTTTTTTGTTGTTTTGTGCATATATATATAAGGTGGACCATATTGTATGTAGAGTCAGGTACATAAAATTGTATTTTTAAAGTTTGAAATTACTTTAATATTCCTTAATTTAATTTTAACATTGGCACGGAGGCTATATTTGAACAATACCTTTATTTAAACGGCTCCTTGAAAATTAATTTTATTGTTGTCTCAAATGTTTCTAAATGTCAAGAAGCTAAGTTTTAAAACAGTCAAGGTTAGTTCAAATATTTTATGAAATAAATAGACGAAGAATTTTCTAATTGGACATGCAACGTTTCCATTTCTCATTAATTGCATTGTTCTTGTTATACTTATTCACATTTTTAAAGATGTCTTCCCATGTTGAGCACATTGCAATGAGCCTTAAAACAACGGGCGTTTGATTTTCTTTCGACAGTGATAACTTAAAATATTAAACGGACGCCCTGTTAAAACTTAGTCGGTCTATTCTGTAAAATAATCACACTGAAAATTTTGGTGAACTGAGCTGTCATCCCACCATCAACTAAAGAGTGACGCTATTGACAGTGCACTTCAACAGTTTTCACGTAGAATTTTTTGCAGAATAGACCAACAGTTCTCTGGGTGATGAATTCGTCACAGAATAATGAGCATTAGAAAAGTATAAATCCGGTATAGTGGGGTAGTAAATTAAAAATATACTTAGTTACGTACAAAATTGCGCATTTACTTTATCTTAATTAATTTAATGTCGTGATGCTTGCAAATGCAGCTGTAGTAATTAATTTTAATCTCTTACGGAAGCAGCTGTTAACGTCTTACAAAAGAATATGTTTTTTGTTCAACTGTCGCAATTAAAAAGAATGCGTTGGTTACTATCCTTTACATTTTATTTCTTTGTGGTTTAGTAAAACATAACTCAAGAATTTATCTTTCGATAAAGATTTTTGTTTTAAGACTTTACTGCTGATGGGTCAACTTCCACAAACTTAAAAGCAAGGGTTTTCGTAGTGTATAATGTAACAAATATGACATTTTAAGTTTCAGCTGTCACTTTGGCCCTATTAGGCTACTTTGTTTTAAATGTCAGGGATCGTAAACATTTTGCACGTTATGATAATATTTAAACTAATGAATACTTCGCAGTGTGGACTCATTGGTTCACTCGCTCTGACTCATCGGGTAGCCATACATCACAAGGTCTGTAGGACGTAGTACTCTAACGTACTGGATGTGTCATCTGATCATCTCATATGCCGTACAATGAAGATATTATTTATGTTTATATACTAGTAGATGTTCGTTTCTTATAGAACTGTAATATAATAGTTTCCTCATGTTGAAGAAAGCTTGACTTACATTGAGGAAAATTCAGACGAATTTTAACTGCCTTATCATTTTTATAACATCTTGAGCTTTTTTCTTAATTAAAAATAACCATTTAGTAGTACTTCATACAATAAAATAAGAACTAGTTGAACAGCAGTAGCATGTATTCGATAACAGTTTGAAAATACGATGATGATAAATATGTCTAAGAACTTGACAAGCAAGATTTTTTTGATTTATTGACTTAGGAGCGGCTGTTTCCGGTCTCTAAAGATTACGAGCAAAAAGTGTTTCTATAAACATTATGTCACTAATCAAATAATGTAATCGTTTGACGATGAGACGTCGAGTTGTGTTTGGAATAGTATTTTTTTCGATTCATTCTTATTGCATTGCTTTCTCCTAAAATAAGCATTGCCTAGACTTCTTTTTGCCACTTTAAATAGATTTTAATTTATTTTAAGTCTGTTTTACCCCTTCTTACCTTAAACTGAGAGCTCAATGCCTAATGCCTATTTATACAAACACTAGACCACACCTAAATGATAGGCTAATAAAAGTGCGCTGCTGGATTTTCAACTGCAAACACTATAATATCTATGCTTCCCCTTCTGGATAGGCGTAAGATGTTGGATATGCTTTTGCTCTTTGATATCCTGCGAGGTCGTTTGGACAGCAGTGATTTGCTATCATGTATAGATTTCTGTACCCCAAAAACACGTACCAGACATACGAAATTATTCAGTATACCAGGCTGCCGCACAAACTACGGTAGAAATGCTGTTCTCACCCGACTGCCTCGCATCTATTCTGAGGGTTTTGAAAATTTCGATATATTTTATTTATCCAAACAATCATATCGGAAACAAGTCAAGCAGACATTGTTTAGTAAACAAATTGTGCCATAACTCATCCTTATATAAAAAAAAAAAAACTAATAAGGATTATCACTTAGTGGAAAATATTCACATTGATATTATTTTTCATTTATTCTGATTGTTTTTTATTAATATTTAGATACACATTTTTAACTTTGATTTATTTGTCCACAGTCACATATGATTGCTCAACATAATGTACGTGTTGAACTTTCTTTCTTCTTTTTTTTTCTTCTCTTTATTTGCCACTTTCTACTTATCCTAGATCAATGCCGTGAAACTCTGTAATTGGTTTAAGAGGTAATTGTAATCATCTCACTATCAATGTGCAGTGGATGCTAGTAACTTTGACGCAACTGCATTGGGCTGTTCATTGATAGTGAGCTGATTTTTCATCATAATTGCATGTAATTTTAAAATAAGCTGTTGAGTTTCCTAATAAATAAATAAATAAATAAATAAATAAACTGTCAGCGGCGAGCCGAGCGTTTAAAATCCAACAGACCGATTTTATTTAGGATAGCATTTAGGTGTCGCCTAGTTTTTCTACAACTGATCATAGAGAAGTTACATTGGTTTAAGGTTGCTTACAAACATACTTGCTCAAGACTTCAAGAGGAGCTTGTAGCTAAATAATAATCCAGAATAAAATAAGGTTTCCGTAGTTGGTTTGTGGATGGGTGACCATTCATAACCTATCGATAGCTGCACTTCTTTGGCAGTCGTTACGGGTCGTCATATGGCCGAAAGTTTGACAACCAGTCTTACCAAGAGGTATCGTGTTACTTACTCAGTAATTAGGTTGTGGAGGTCCAGAAAGGCAATCGCTCCATACAAAATACTGGTGTATAGCTGCATCCGGTTAGACTGGAAGCCAACCCCAACATAGTATGGAAAAGACTAGGCAGATTGACATACATACTTGCTCATAGTCTGTTGTTGTACTTTATTATAATTTTGTACGTTAGCACATAATTAGATAAGGTGCAGTGGCATTTAAAACAAGTCCATTTTAATAAGATTTGTAGATATTGCGTTAGTGGACTTGGACAACACCTAATAAGGATTGTTTGCACATTTCCAGAAAGGAATTTGGTGCATTGCCTTATAAAATGATATGTTATTAGTTAGATCTATTGCCGTGACTAAGTTCAGTAGAGTTGTTGCAAACTTCTATTTTTGAAGTGAAAACTTCTTTAGCGGCGTTGTGCACTTTTTATGTAATGGGTAAAAAATGTTAAACTCGCGTCAGGACACGTGACCTGATCGAAAATTCGTAAGACGGACGGAGAGTGATTTTTCTGAGAGATAAACTTTTTAATGTAATATAAATTGTCATGTTTGTGTACGATAGCGCAATAAATAAATTTTGTATTCTACCACATAAATGATAGTACTTTTATACTGATAATTAAAGCAATTCGTGCAAAATTATTCCCTAACCATTCCAAAATAACAAAAATGCACAACGTTAATATTCAAGTTTTCACTTCTGCCGGCACTCCCGGAGTGCAACCCGTCGTTTTTTATCTAGATTTCTTCGATTTTCCTTCCTGATGAGCATGGTGGAAAGAAGAGGAAGCAGACGTCTGCTGACTACTTAGTCTGGATCGCACAGTCAACCTCAAAAATATTTAGGTATACATTTAAAATTGGGCATTGCCCAATTTTTGTTCTCAATTCGAATTTGTAGTTACAATATTTATTACACATTGAGTGCTTAATTGTTCTCGAAACGGTGAGGGAAAACATCATAAGGAGACCTAGAAATTCTAAGATTTGTGACGTATATCACCCCGCACTGGGCCCGCGTGGTGTATTACGGCCCACTCCCACTCACACAGAGGAGGCCTGTGGCCCAGCAGTAAGCTGATTATGATGATGAAGTATTTCATTGTAGTTACATACAGTATCATTTATATTTTATTTCGGGATAAAAAATAGGAGTACAATTATATGTTATACATAATATCTTACTAATTAAACAAAATACTTATCATACTACTAGTAACATTATCCACTTATTACTAAACTAGCTTCTGCCCGCGACTTCGTCCGCGTTAAATTTCTTGTACCCCCGACCCTTCCCGTCGCGTCGAATCGCCTACCCGTGCGATTTTCCCCGTTTTTGCAACATTTTTCATTACTACTCCGCTCCTCTTAGTTGTAGCGTAACGTTATATAGCCTATAGCCTTTCTAGATAAATAGGCTACCCAACACAAAAATAATTTTTCAATTTTTTTTATTATATTTCCTGAGATTAGCGCTTTCAATCAAACAAACAAACAAACATGCAAACAAACAAACTCTTCAGCTTTATAATATTAGTATAGATTGTTGATTATCATGGAACACAAATTGTAGACCATTGTCGATGTACGTACATCCTATCGAGGGTAACAATACTATGTGGCGTCCTGTAGTCCGCAAATCCACGTGAGAAAAGGCTTGACATTTTAACGTATGTATTTTTACCTCAGATCACACAAACAAGATTTTTGTGATGTTTGTGTGATCTGAGATTTTTACCTACCAATGTAGGGTGAGCACTTTTTCGATATTAATCTTGTATCTCTATAGGTAGGTACTTATGGGCTTGGTAATGGTAAGAACCCGATAAATAGTAGCAATGGGATGGTCAGCCTTATCATTCGTAAATATCGTCTTATCATTTCAGCAAT
The DNA here is from genome assembly GCA_932294355.1 of Aporophyla lueneburgensis. Classification (NCBI taxonomy): domain Eukaryota; kingdom Metazoa; phylum Arthropoda; class Insecta; order Lepidoptera; family Noctuidae; genus Aporophyla; species Aporophyla lueneburgensis. The sequence continues at coordinate 23,900,903 of OW028754.1, forward strand.
TACATAGTGTTATACGACGGTCACGATAGCTTCTAGGGGGTTTTGGTAATTACTGATACACAAACATTCAAACCGGCACAAATGCGTCTATATTAAAATAATTAGCTTCATAATTTAGCTTTGAAGTGATTCGCTATTAAGTGCGACCTTTTATTTTACACAAGCTTTTGCCCGTGGCTTCGCCCGCGTGGATGTTGGAAATTAACGCAGGTATTTTTATAAAATAAAAGATTTTTTCTATAATTAAAGTAGCCTAAGTTACTCTTTGTTACATCAGCTATCTGCCAGTGCAAGTCCCGTCAAAATGGGTCCAGCCATTTCAGAGATTAGCCGGAACAAACAGACAGACAGAACACAATTGTAAAAAAAATTGTTTTGGTATATGTACCGTGTTTATATCCATATGCACTTAGTAAAAAGTGGTTACCTATCTTAATATTGCAAACAGATACTCCAATTTTATTTATTTGTATGTATAGATGTGTAGACTAGCTTTTGCCCGCGGCTACGCCCGCGTGGATGTCGGAAAACAACGCAGGTATTTTTCTAAAATAAACGTAGCCTAAGTTACTCCTTATTCCATCAGCTACCTGCCAATAAAAGGTCCCCGTCAAAATTGGTCCAGCCATTTCAGAGATTAGCCGGAACAAACAGACAGACAGACAAAATTAAAAAAAAAATGATTTTTTGGTGTAAGTACCATATTTACTTTCATATTCATTTAGTGAAAAGCTGTTAATTTGAAATTACAAACAGACACTTCAGTTTTATTTATTTGTATAGATTAGTAATACATGTGTAAGTAATTATATAGGTATGTAGATCAAGACAGCAATAAAATGTTGTTTATCTCTGAGTCGACAAGACATAAGTTGCCCTTGATGTGAGGAAAAATTATTGCAATGTTTATAAACAAAATGTAATTTCCGTTTTTAAAATATGAATTAATCCTTGTCAAGTTACATGAAAGTAGATTAGATAAAGTATTTGTACGTCGAATAGTGTAAGGATTGATAAGATAGAGAAAGATTACGGTGACCTTATCACCTAAGCAGTTTTCTATAATGACAAGTGAATATTTTTTTTTTTTCGTTTTTCCTGTTTTAATATATATGAATTTTTATTTTTTTGGATGGGATATCATCAATTGACTTCTCCCACTCTGGGCGGAGCGTGAGGGCGTGTCAGACTTTTACTGACTTAAACCCACCCGTGTTTCTTCAGTTGCCCATGTGCCAGGGTCACGGTATCTCTTTCGAACAATCTCGCGACCCTGGCAGTTCTTATTATGACTCTATTTCATTTTTTATGGTTAGTATTATAGTATTTAGTTTATTATAGTAGTTTGCTCTTATTTGTATAGAACGTGAATTTTGTTTACCGATTCGTCTTAATTTTTTATTATCAGCATTTATGTAGATACCATTCAATGCGTGCTGAATTTTAGATAACGACTCATTTCGCATTTTGCCTCGATGTTGCTCTTATGAGTTTACCTATTTTATTTTCGACAAGGTGAATCATTTAGATATCTTAATTCGTTTTGAAATAACTTTGAATACGTACTTACCTAATCGATTTTATTCTAGGCTTACCGTATAGGATTATAAATCATATCTAAATTAATGTTAGGGAAATACCTACTCAATAATACCGTGAAAAGAAAACAACATCATAAGATTTGGTGTCGTTGTAGTTTTAATAATATTTTCCATGTAAATTATACAATATATATCATGGAAAAGATTTGGTCACGCCATTTGTGGCTTTTAAATTAAACATGACAACACGATATATGCCTTTCTTTATTTAAAAAAAGAAACACGCTGTTTCCGATACAAATCGTACGCACTTTCAAACTTCGAAGATCGTATCGAACGTTACATTATGGTCATACATCATAGACATGACCTTATCATCAATACTGGTCTAATAGAAAAAAAGTACTACTCAAGAAACACACAATTTTGTATCTTATTTCTTTGGAATACAGTCGCTAGTCTGTACTTCAAGATTAAGGCGAGGCAGTAGTAGTGAATTCCTACATTTTACAACGAAGGCTGTTCCGTGATAAGAATGGACGGCCATTTGTATGGTAATCCGATAGAAATATTTCGATATGTGTCGCTTGTGTTTGCTTAGTCTCGAGGCTATCTTCAAGGCACGTAAATACCAAGTTATAGTGACTAAGTGACGTACAAACGTAATTTCCTTGATATATCTGCAGTATTTTATTGGAAACTCGTTTTATCCAACGAAAAGATGGTAATTAAAGCTGCGAAGCCTTTGGATTGCAGATGGCGTCTTTATAGTCACACCTGTGCTCACCTACTCCACGATATCACTTGATTACTTATACGTATTATGTTAAAATCCGCCTAAATTACATATTTGTATATCAGTAAAATACTAATTAAGGAATAATTATGCGAAGCAATAAAATCAGTAACACTTTTTCATTCAAATTAGCGTCAATATCTGTGAGTGATTTAATGAAACAAAAAAGTTGGGAAATTATTTTCTTGTCTATTGTTTGTTACATAATTGAAATATCGAGTGTGATGAATAGTTCGCGTGACCTTGAATGGCAAACTTTAATTTGTGTGCTGGGAAAAAGTGAAAATTGTCTATGACATTGACAAATTTTGCAGCGGTTTCCACTAGCGCGCAGAAGCGAGATCATTGCTCTTTAACTTCACGTAAAAGCTACGAACAGTTACAAAGCGTCAGGTTGTTGCCAATTAATGCCACTATTTTACGTGCGTTTTCTTTGGGACATTCTAAGATAGATAGGCTATTAACATGCCATTTTATGTTATTCCACTTTGTCACTATTGATTTTAGAAACAAAAATAAACGAAATGTTTAATAGATTTTATAAGAAAAACGGGGTTATAAACTAACTTTGGTTGCTTAAGAAAGCAGTGAACGATCAGACAATAATGGCCAAAAAACAGAGCGCTTTGTGACACCTTAAATGAGGAGGTTAGGAACAAAAAGTGTTAGGTATTTACATTTTTTAACTTTTTGAGTAAATTGAGAAAATAAATATTCTAGTTGATCTAAGCTCTCTCTCTCTCTCTTTGCCTAGCCTTATCCCATTTCTCCTTATCCATTCTTCGCCAGATGTTTCGGTTCTGGGTCGTCGCGTCCTTCACTTGGGCTTGCTTTAGGTCATTGTTGACCACAGACAGCCAAGTGAGAAGGGGTCTACCTCGCTTCTTGATTTGATTATATATATTATTATTATACTTATTCAAGTTGATCTAAGCAATTTTTATAATTTTTTATTAACCATTTATGTGTTAATTATTGCATAAAATTTAATGTATTATAAGTTTACCTTGCTGGTTTTGAAATATGGAAAAAAAACACATATCAAATGACACATTTGATCCAACAGCTTGTAAATGTCACTATTTGATTCAATAATTTTGTAAAATGTTACCTACCTTATGAAACATTCAGTATGAAAATAAAAATAGGTTCACACAAATTATTTTTATTTCTTATATGTAGGAGGTACATGTAATTCTCCACAATCAGGTTCCAAACAATCACAACGATTTTCATTATCTTCATTGTCATTTTCACCGACATTAATTTCTTACAAAATATCACAATACCATTTTAATGAAGGCTCGAATTTCCAGTCTTCTCCAAACTGCTTTTTTAATAAATTTTCAACATCATTCTTTTTAGCACTTTTGATAAAGTGTTCCAATTCTTTCTCAGTACAGTACCGGACATAAATGCTGTTAATTTTTTTTAAGGTTATCCATGCGATTTCTACCGACGAAAAAAAAACGGAAGAGGTTCTCAATTTGACACGCATATACAGCATGTTACAAAAACCCTGTCCGATCCTTACGGGTATTATTCGGCATCGTACTGCGTACATTATTACGTAACCAATGAATGGATTTGAGATTATTATTTTTCCCTTGTGAATATAATTAAATAAAAATAAAAAATAAAAACGAATCAAAGGCAACACTGATCGCTCGACAAAGTTCACGTGACTACGTACAGTTTTGTGTCAAAGAAGCAGCCAGAGCGAGGCGGTTTGTATGATCCTTTGTCATGAACCTGCTTTGTCGCGTGCCGCCAAACAAACTTATAACGAAAGAAAATTACGCTACGTCATACCTTATGCCTACGCGTAGGTATCAGCTGATATTGTTTTGTAGGCATAGTGATCCGGAGACCTAATCATGTTTATTAAGAAACAATTTATTGAATTAAATGTAGCCCTGATAAGGGCTTTTTTTTTAATATGATGTTCTTTGGGCAAAGTACTTACCGACTGCAGGTTTCAGTTCTCTTGTTGTTGCATACTTCGGCGATCGTGCTCCACATGACCACCTCCAACACTGATACACATTCGACACCTTTTCACTAAATTTGCACGTACTCTGTGCAGCAAATTTGTGTCCGATTTAAGTGAGTCGAAAGCTGCCACACTTAGATTCTGCCACAATTCGAGCTCTTACTTCGATTTCCGAATCGCACTCTCTTTTATAAACAATTTGTTTAACATGACCCCACAAATAAAAATCCAGTGGAATGGCTGATTGGAATACGACATTTTTCGCGAAACGATAGCGGCACGTGATACGTACAGACAGACGTCCGATCAAAAGCTATCTACACGAAAGACTGGCCATTGGCCAACAAGTAGCGCGCCGGTAGGCAACCAGTCGGCATCATCAAAGAGTCGAACGAGTGCCTACAACGCGGTACTGTAGGGCGGTGGCCTTTGAAATAAAAATAGGTAAAAATAACAAGATTTTGCCGGCGGGTGGAGTGTTATTAACTTATGAAAATTTCCCATATTCACTGTTATATTTCGCATGGATTATAAAAATAAAAAAATCAATTACCTTTTGTTTTTTTTTAGATAGATTTATATATCATTTTTTCTAGTACGTGTGTTGAACGAAGATTACGCCTTTATTGGATCGGACAGGGTTTTTGTTACATATTGTATATATATATATATATATAATATTTACATCCAGGAACTCATTTGGCGTCAAGCATGTTGCGCATCATTACGACGTCCACCAGTTCTGCTAACATTTTTTATCATCTGTTGATGAATATTGCTTAGTTTTTTGATTTCCTACTCCATCCTATACTTAATTTTCTTTCTCATTTATTTGCGGCAATATTCTTCTTGTAGTTAGGCCCAAACATTTTTGGACCCCGCACAATAGTGAAGCTTTATTGACCTCCTACGTATATCAATATTATTAATCTATTGCGTGGATATTTTTACGTCCAAATCAGACGGTTGGGATTTCAAAGTGCGACGTTGCCAGCATTATGATTCGTTTATTTATACTTATCTCTTTCTTTCACGGAGTCTCGCAAAACGCATTATCTATTCTAAGTAAATATTTTTTTAGTTTCACGGTTGACCGCTGACTTATTGGGGCTAATCTCATTTTTAACCGACTTCAAAAAAAGGAGGAGGTTATCAATTCGACTGTATTTGTTATATTTTATGTTTATTTTTGTTACCTCATAACTTTTGACTGGGTGAACCGATTTTGATGATTATTTTTTGAATGACAAATGAACGAATAACGCGATTAGATTAGTGCAGAGTATCTACCATAACTAAAGAGTTAAAAATAAAAACACACATCCACCTTATGGGTTTTGATTTTAATAGTCAGATAAAAGTTCTCTATCCTGACTTATGGAATGAAAGCCTAAATACAGAGACACAGTATTGAAAATTATTAATCGTGTTTTTAACCGACTTCAAAAAAAGGAGGAGGTTATCAATTCGACCGTATATTTTTGTTTGTTACCTCATAATCATAACTTTTGACTGGGTGAACCAATTTTGATGATTCCTTTTTTATTTGAAAGCTGGTGTTTCCCGAATGGTTACATTTTAATTTGGATACTCTAGTGGGGTCCATGTGAAAACTATATAAGTCTTAAATTTGCATTAAGTATTTGTGCGACAAATGAACGAATAACGCGATTAGATTAGTGCGGGGTATCTACCATAACGAAATAGTTACAAATAAAAACTTTTTAGTTATGGTAGATACTTCGCACTAATCTGATCGCGTTATTCGTTCATTTTTGTATACCTATACAAGATGTTACTACTGCTGTGGAATCAATCGTTCTTCCTCATCGTACGAAGGAACCCTAATATTAGCATGAGTTTACTACGGGTTTTTCTAAGTTTAATTTGACTAGATTCAAAGAGTACTATTAACTAGATTTTTCTGATAATATAATATTATTCACAGCCTGTAATCGCCCACTGCTGAGCGTATCTTCGTGGTACTACAAAAGCGTGGCAGCCCCAACAGCATCCTGAATGCATTGTTGCACTGGACACGAAGAGCATTAACAGCTTTTTGAGTGAAACTAGTCCAAACGCTACACGAGTAAAAAACTATTAGGTACATCTCACTGATAATGCTCTTCGCTCCCGGTATTCATTGATCCGATCTAGATTGTTCCTCAAATCCTCCGCTACAATACGCATATGACACCACCATTTAAAGTGACAGTAGGGTATCTCTCTGCGCCTTTATTGGCCACCTTAACGATAAGCAACTGACTTTTGTCCGTGTTATATCTAAAACCATGCTCCTCAGCGTAACGCTCACAAACTTTATTCAATTTTCTGAGACCTGCCATAGACGGGCTCAGCAGCGCCATGTCATTAGCGTAGCTAATGTTATTAAATGCTAGCCCATCTATGTAGCAGCCAGCATGCAAACTGCTGAGCTCGAGAATAAGCACATTTATATATAAATTAAACAGCTTAATCCACCCTGTCTAACTCCACATTCCATCACGTACTCATCCGACCGTCCATTTGCCCATTTTACACATTTAATTTGATGTGTGTACCAGTTTTTAAAAACACTCATCAATTCACTGGGCACACACAATTTAGACCATAACTTGTCACAAAACACCATGTCAAATGCCTTTGACATAGGTATTCAAGAAACAGGCAAAAACAGAAGTCTGATTTCCTGTATAATATTTTACAGGCTTTTTATACATAAAATTGCAGTTTCCGTAGATAAGACTTCTCTGAACCCATGTTGAGCATCATGGAGCTTGACATCATTCTTTAAAAGAGAGAGAGATTGGTCTGCAGTTCGCTCTATCTGATATATCACTAGTCTTATTTCTTACATTAGGAACTTCAATAGTTTTCATCATATCCTTTGGCAGATAAGCGTGTGACACACAACAATTATAAAACAAAGCCAGTACCCTGGGCAAATGGATACCAGCGTTCTTTAAGTGTTCCACACTGAGCCCGTCGTGTCCCGGGGATTTTCCGCGCTTCATATGTACCAATACATTCTCTACTTCTTTTGCTGTGTAGGTACCTTGAAGAAGGTCGCTCAAGTTCACCGTCGTCTGAGTTATGCAAAAAAGACAGTCTCGCGAGGTCTACAACTCACAGAGCCACTAGTGTACCTGATTATAAGTTATCTGATCGTTGCGAAACCCTTCCAGGGTCCTTATATCTTACGCCGGGGCTTAACTCCACTGCCGCGAGAAATCACGGTACAGCGGACAGAGCTCCGGTGGGATCTCATGGCGTCATGGAGATTACGATTGTCGCAACCCAGCGCTGGGCACGCCACAATTACGGCGATAAGTCCCCTCTTTGAGGAGTGGCTAGAGAGGCGCCACGGCGCGGCGTCCTCACCTTCCACCTGACGCAGGGTCACGGTTGTTTCGGGAGGTTCCTGTTCAGGATAAGGCGGGAGGAAACGCCCGGGTGTCACCATTGTGTGGATCACCCGGAGGACAGGGTGGAGCATATGGTAGAGGTCTGCCCGACTTGGGCGGCAGTAATGCTCGCGAAGGAGGAGGCAGAACGCGTGAGAGAGAGGCAAATTTCGCGCCCTCATGCCCCTAATCGCCGCAGGAGGAGACGCCCTGGGCATCGGGAATCGCAGGCCGATTTCCGGCCATCGTAGGCGCGGGCTTGCGGTCGGTGAGCAATGGGTAGCTCGCCATCCGATAGGGACCAGACCCGGGCTGACGGTGCGTTGTGTTCCACGTGCACCTCAAAGAGATGTCAGCGGAATTGACCGGGTTCACTAGGGCTGATGCCTGCCAGGGTTGCGAAGAAGTCCGAAAGTGAGATCGTGGCCCCCAGCAACATAGTAACAAAAGGAACACGGGTGGGTTTTAGTCAGTAAGAGTCTGACACGCCCTCCTGCTTCGCCCCGAGCGGGAAAAGTTATTTGATAATTTCTTACCCAAAAAAAAGAAAAAAGTGTCCTTGTATGCTAGGCTTAAGTACTTGGTTGCAAATAAAATGATTTATGATTTATTTATCTGAGACGGCGATGGGTCATACATTCATAATGGGAGCTTATGCATTTATAGGAAAAGGAAGAAGTGCTATTAGATTCATATATACAGACGTCAAATATCGTACAGTATGAAAAGTATGCATCAAACCGACATCCGTATAAGTGTCGCGTAACTTTGAAGCTATATACGGACGTCAGTTGACAGTATATACTATTCATGCCGCACCATATTCAACGTCAAATTATTTTTCTAACGTTGTGCCATAGATTCATGTATACGGACGTCAAATATCGTACAGTATGAAAAGTATGCGTCAAACCGACATCCGTATAAGTGTCGCGTAGCTTTGAAGCTATATACGGACGTCAGTTGACAGTATATACTATTCATGCCGCACCATATTCGACGTCCGATTATTTTTCTAACGTAGTGCCATAGATTCATGTATACGGACGTCAAATATCGTACAGTATGAAAAGTATGCGTCAAACCGACATCCGTATAAGTGTCGCGTAGCTTTGAAGCTATATATGGACGTCAGTTGACAGTATATAGTATTCATGCCGCACCATATTCTACGTCCGATTATTTTTCTAACGTAGTGCCATAGATTCATGTATACGGACGTCAAATATCGTACAGTATGAAAAGTATGCGTCAAACCGACATCCGTATAAGTGTCGCGTAGCTTTGAAGCTATATATGGACGTCAGTTGACAGTATATAGTATTCATGCCGCACCATATTCTACGTCCGATTATTTTTGTAACGTAGTGCCATAGATTCATGTATACGGACGTCAAATATCGTACAGTATGAAAAGTATGCGTCAAACTGACATCCGTATATGTGTCGCGCAGCTTTGAAGCCATAAACGAACTTCAGTTGACGGCACATACTATTCATGCCGCACCATATTCGACATCCGTGTATTTTTCTACAGTCGCAAGGAAATATAATGAAATAAACACACATAAATTTAAGATTACTATTTTATTATAGACAGATGGGTTACCCTATAGGTATGACAGGTGAAAACAATTGAAATAGTTTTCTGTATTAATAAAATTCTAAAAATCAATCCCTAAAAATTACGTAAAATAATTAGTATTATTCAACGTATTAATGACAATTTACTTTTGTGACTTTCAGATCTAACATAATTAATTTTAAGAAAATATTAGATATTAGATTGTTGTATTTTTATTAGGTGTGCTAAGCATATTCCGAACGTATAATATAATCAAAATCATATAATCGACTTCAAATAGCTGTATAATTTACGGATGGCCAACACCTGATTTTCACAAGTGAGGGCACAATACTTATTTTGCAACCGAGCGTCAAATAAGCAGCGATACGTATGTGGCAACTTCGGCAAACTGTGTATAACTGATTTGTTGTTTTCATTTATAAAATATTTCGAACCGTTCAAATACAGTCGGTTTGGCAACGTCGCAATTGGACGCCAAATAATCGGCTTTATCGAAAGTGTCTTAGATGAGTATACGCACTGTCGATATACGCGCTACACGAGCGACGCACCGTTGATGCGGGATTTCGCGGAAGTTTTAGTTATACAAATGCAAGCGCTTCAGTGATTTTTTGCCTTCCGGCAATTTTTGTTGTACAGGTCGCTAGAGCCAAAAGGACCAAAGTAACACTGACTAAAAAAGTGGCGTCCGGTATGCGGACGTCTAAAGCCGGTGGACGCCAGATTAAATGCATTTCGGGCTATGTGGGACGCCATATCATTAGCAGGATAAATATATATATATATATATATATATATATATATATATATATATATATATATATATATATATATTTATGACCACGCATAACTTTTTACATAGTTGTCTGATTGTGATGATTCTTTTTTTATTGAAAAGGGTATACTCCGAAGGTAGTCCTACATAAATTTGGCGAAAAACAAAATCGAACCCTAAGGGTCGGAAAACTGCCGGGGTCGCGTGATTTGCCGGGGTCGCGTGATTGTTCGAAAGAGATACCGGGACCCTGGCACATGGGCAACTGATGGAACACGGGTGGGTTTTAGTCAGTAAAAGTCTGACACGCCCTCCCGCTCCGCCCAGAGCGGGAGAAGTCATTTGATGATTTTCCATCCTGAAAAAAAAAAAAAAAAGTGTCGGAAAACCGGGGATGATTGATTGTTCACTCACTGATTGTAATGTATAACCACGCATAACTTTATACAGAGTAGTCCGATTTTGATAAAAAAAGTCGCCTTGCCAAGTATTATTAGTACATTAAAGCCACAAAAAATTATAAAATAAAAACTTTTTAACAAAAATTAAACCGCTGAAAAAACTGGAAAGCAAAAAATTATAAAAGTTTATTATTTATTGCTTTTCAGTTTTTTCAGCGGTTATATTTTTATTAAGAAGTTATTATCCTATACCCTCCTATATAAAATCACACAGCATTTATGTCCGGTACTGTACCCGGTTTGAACCGACTAACGACTCTTCAAACGTATTTCTTAAGGGCCCGGCGACGGTCAATCTGTCCATACAAACGTAATACCAAAATCATTTGCAATTTGAGCATATTTCCACCATTTTAAGATGATATTCGGCTTTAGACAGTATTTATCTAGGTTATGGTGACGTTTTTTTTAAAAAAAACTGAGCTAAAATGCAGTTTGAGCGAATTGCATTTCGCACATTTTTACAACGTGAATGACATGTTTTCTTTTTGTTTTTTCTCCATTAAAAACAACAAGACCTGTAATAATGTTTTATCCATAACACAGCTTATATTATCAAGATACAAAATAATGAAAACCAATTTAAAAATCATTAAGTTTTCATTCATCATTTTTGGTATTACGGAACACAGCCAAATTATCATAAATTTTCACTAGCGAGTAGTGCTATCGCGTCTCACAAAAATATCAATGTGTGCACGGTCGTACGGCTGGCAGTAGTGTGTTGTGTAGGTACCGCTCGGACATCTATTCACACTAGCGCAACATGCATTTTGGCCGTACTTTAATTTGTTTATTCAATTGTATTGTGATATTTCTGACATTATTATTGACTTATGCTATGGAACTTGGATTTTGATTTTTCTTCTGATTTGGTATCGAGTACAGAGACTGAATGACTGATCAGAATGTAGAGCATTCTGACGATTCTTTTTTTTTGTTGGATGGGAAATCATCAAATGACTTCTCCCGTTCTGGGCGGAGCGGGAGGGCGTGTCAGACTTTTACTGACTAAAACCCACCCATATTCCATCAGTTGCCCATATGCCAGAGCCACGGTAACTCTTTCGAACGAATCTCGCGACCCTGGCAGGAACTTTGCTTTGTATACGGACCTGGATTTATTATTTACGATTCGGTTTGCTCCGAACGTTGGGATGTGTCTCACAGTGAGTACCTATTAGCCAATGATATATTATAATAAGTTACCTGTCTAATATTTTCTTGGCTACTAATTGTTTACTTACATATTTTTAAAGTCAGCCCAATGAAATAAAGTTTTTTTTTTTTCGTGGTTCGAGTTTAATAGTAGTAAGTACCTAACTAAGTATATCTTTACATATTATAAAATAAAGTCACTTCGCTGTCTGTCTGTCCCTATGTATGCTTATATCTTTAAAACTCCGCAACGGATTTTGATGCAGGTTTTTTTAATAGATAGAGTGATTCAAGATGAAGGTTTATATGTATATAACATGCATAATATAGTAAAGAAACGCTGATAATTTTAGAGGTTTCTAATGTGATGTCATAAATAAACACATTTTTTTGCGCTTACATTGCGAACGCTGGCTGAACCCTACGAAATAGCTCAAAAAAATGTACTACAGTATTGTACACCTTAAAAAGTTCTACAAAAAAGTCCGCGATGGTATATGTCTAACTCTTAGGGATAACCCATAATAACCATTTTTATCCTTTACTTTTTACGAGAAATAATGGCTTATTTATGAATGCGATTTTAAGCAATACAGCATTAATCCTTATCCAATTAAGTACCTTAAATCAATTGTGCATTTCATGTAAATCAAAATTGCCCTTTACAGCATATCATTAAAATTAATATTTTAGAAGATACAGAGATTATAATAAAATCGCCGCAGAGCGGCTAGCGGGCCTTCGCGCGTCCGGCCGTCCGTTGGTAGCGGTGTAATTCATATTACTTTGGCTTCATAGTAAATGCGAATATCATGTGTGTTCGAAGTACTCAAAATAAACCTAATTGTATTACAAGTAAGAGACCACGAAATATTGCTTATATGTTTAGATTTTTGGATGGATTTGGATTTTTGGTTATCTTGGATAGTTACCATTAGGATACTTTATCCCGGTAGTAGGTTTCCGAGTGATATGGCAAAAGTACTATTCTTATAACTATGTTTAATTTGGTGTCTGGTAAATAATTGAGTGTCTGTATAGGTAGAATACGAGCGTTAAGAAAAACCAGGATGACTTATATCAATTCAACCCAACCCTATTTGACAGTCTTCTTACTCTGAATACTATTCATCAAACACACATGATATTCCCATAAACTATGAATCCGAAGTAATATGAATTATAAACCTACTTATTACTAATATTATAAATGTGAACATTTGTATGATTGGATGTTTGTTTCACAATCATGCAAAAGCGGCTCAATGGATCTTGGTCGAAAATGGCACACAGATAGTATTTATTACCTCTATATAATTAGCCTATATAATTCCCACTGCTGAGACACAGGCTTCCTGTCGGTGAGAGGGAGTGGGCCGTAATCTACCACGCGGGCCCAGTGCGGGTTGGTAGATGTCACATATCTTCAAATTTTTGGTTCTAGGACATGCAGGTTTCCTCACGATGCTATCCTTTACCGTTTTGAGAGCAGTGTTGATGAAAATGTTTATACAAAGTAAAGAGCCTGCCTGGGTTCGAACCCACGACCTACAATTCGTAAGTCGGGGCTGATACCACTTAGCCACCACTGCTCTCTTATCTATACATCTATACAAATAACCATTTTTTACTAAATGTATATGGATGTATACACGGTACATATAATAAAACAACATTTTTTACAATTTTTGTCTGTCTGTCTGTCTGCCTGTTTATTCCGGCTAATCTCTGAAATGGCTGGACCGATTTTGACGGGACTTACACTGGCAGATAGCTGATGTAACAAGGAGTAACTTATGCTACTTTTATTTTAGAAAAATCTTTTATTTAAGAAAAATACCTGCGTTAATTTCCGACATCCACGCGGGCGAAGCCGCGGGCAAAAGCTAGTTTTGTATAAGTTAGTATTTACCTACCTATCTAGGTATAGGTTAATTATGTTATGACTACGTTAATGTAATACGTTAATTGTTGGTCTAGTGGTTAGTGACCCTGACTGCTATGCCGGAGGTCGTGGGTTCGATTCCCACCCAGGACAAATGTTTGTGTGATGAGCGCGATCATTTGTTCTGTGTCTGGGTGTAATTTATCTATAATATGTATGTATTTAGAAATATATAAGTATGTTTATCAGTTGTCTAGTACCCATAACACAAGCTCTGCTTAGCTTGGGACTAGATGGCGTTGTGTGATAGTTGTGGAATATTATTATATTATATTATTATTATATGTTATGACTTAACACACGTCCCCATGGACGTAATAAAATCGCGGTTGGTTATTTTCGTGCACTGGGTCTTCAAGATACTGCTCAGCGCCAAGAGCTGAAAATCCAACTGTGCTTCGACGTGCTGAGACTCACCCGCGCTGCACTGTGTTGTATCCTCAATGCTCGGTTCAACACCGACAGTTGAAAATGCGATCTTATTACGTCCGTGGGAACGTGAGTTTCACCATAATTAACGTAGTTTTAATTTCTGGGATAAATAATTGCCAGTATAGAAAATAACAGAAATCGATTCTGTAAACGATTCTGAACAATTTATTATGGTAATGTTCATTTATTGTGTTACACACACTATTTAAACCTACTTCTACTATCCTTCACCAGTTTTTATTTATTTGTTGGTATATGGCATAGCTAGCTGACATATGGCAAATACATAATCAGTCTATAAAGTTCCCACTGCTGGGATCCAAGCCTCCTTTCTGAGAGGGAATGGGCCGTAATCTACCACGCGGGCCCAGTGCGGATTGGTTCAGATGTCTGATGTTTTTGATTTTTTAATTCTAAGACATGCCGGTTTCCTCACGATGTTTTTCTTTACCGGTGCGAGAGCAATGTTGATGAAATTATTTATACAAAGTAAAGCGCGTCCCTGGGTTCGAACCCGCTACCTATAACTCGTAAGTCGGGGCCATTACCACTGGGCCACCACTGCTTATGCAGATATGGTAAATAATGTATTGTAATATTCTGTGCCTCGTAATTACTTTGCCTACCTACTATTGTATAGAATCAAGTTTATGTTACTAAACAGAAAGCAGGTGCTGCTGGGGAGTTTGTTGCGCCGCTTCTTCTCAGCTAAAGCACTAGAAATTGGTGACGGGCGGGCAGTTTGTAGGACTATTTTATGTAATTTTCACGTTCGAAAAGTGCTGATTCTAAACCTAGCTTAGTTTAGGAGAGTGACGTGTACATTAAAAATACAATAAATGTTAATTAAGAGTCTTTGTTTTTTTATTTATCCTCTTTTATATCTGCACATCACGTAAATATGTATAAATTATTGGAATATTTGTCTGTTACTAATATTTTGCGCAACACTTTTAGTGACTTGTATTCATTATTTGTAAGTAGGTAGCTTTTTGGAGGTTAGAAAATGCATCATAAACCTTCCTCATAAATCACTCTATCTATTGGTGAAAACCGCATGAAAATCCGTTGAACATTTTTTGAGTTCTTCGGAAGTAGGCAGACGCGGCGGGGACTTTGTTTTATAATATGTAGTGATAACAATTTTTAAAATTAGTAAAAAGAATACTTACTTACATAAATATGAGTTGGACTCACAACGTTCATGTATCAATTTATAGAAGACCACAAACAACATAATTATACATTGGTTTACAAGTACCAAGTTAGGAAAGGTATGTAAGACTGTACAAAAGGCCTAGATCTCGAAATATTGTAATAATTTGAGATACCGACATTTTAAAGAAATTTCCACAAAACGCATTACTAGTCTGTACATTTACTAACGATTCCCCAGAGTAGTCAACAAAAATAAAGCAAATAACGAACATACCTAATTACTAGTAAATAAAAATGCGTCGAGTCGTTATGAATAAAGGATAGGTACAACTACTCACTCACACACGGCTGCATACCGCGTCATCGTTGGCCTTCTATTGTCAAACAGAGATAGCAATATTCCGACCGAATTTTGCCTTAGCGTCGGCTCGTGGTTAGCGAGTTTAGGCGCCGCGTTCTTAAGAATATGTCACTTTTTGAATTCAAGTCTTAATAATCGCTGTGACTGAATTACAAATTAACTTTTTGCTGCGTGCGAAAGCAGCAGTTCAAATCGATTTTTCTATGAAACTAGTAATTTTTTTTTAACAAAATCTTGGGAGTTACAGATAGAATGTAACATTTTGAGCCGATTAAAAAAAAATCGAATGGAGCAAAATACGTAAATTACACTTTTTGTTCCTTACCTCCTCAAATGTCAGTTACCGTCGAACATGTCAGATTTTCATGACGACCGTTAAAATATGACGAAACCGCTTACCTAGGAAACCCAAGCATAAGAAACTGGAATTAGAATCATTACTGATCGCAATAAAGAAAACAAAATGTGGTTACTCAAAAACTCATCTCAGAGACCCAATTCCTTTGCATTGAGTTCTCAAGTGATGCGAAGACCAATCGAATGTTACACCGCACTTCAAAGTAAGAAGATTATATCGACCTCACGACTGAGCGCAACTTTGTAATTAGGTTAATATGGGCAGACCTATATCATTACAAACATATATTGCATGTGTCCATACATGACACAGATGCCATATGACTCATAAAATTATGATATACCAGTCAGAGTGGAAACGTATGCTGGGAACATTAATCTTGGTGTACAATCAAAAGTTAGTGTGGCAATTGTAATTTTGTATTACATATCGTATCATCATTTGTGGCGTTCCGCGCATAAAGGTACTAGTAGGGAGGTATTGAGTTAAGGCCGGATGTAGAATCTAGATGAGTCCGGTTTTTTTACGCTGATTACAAAAAAAAAAATCTTAATACTTTTTTTTGTAACATCAGAAGATGAAATTCTGAAAAACTAATTTCGAGCAAATGGAGTTTGAAAGTTAAGGTTACAAAAAAACAATGTTCTACTTGTTAGTTACATAGATTTTTCCACATAGATCCCAACACATTATATGCATCAATGCATCACTAACATAACCGATACTGTACTGCCAATATACAAATGGTATTTAAATTCAAAAACTCAACATAATAATTATGAAAATATCGACATTTTGTAAGACCTACCAACATCTGGTACCTTTTTACTAAACATTTTTTTTATGTGCTTAGAAATGTTGTCTCTAGATGTTAATTGTTTCAGATTTGTTGTAGAACAATAATCAGTAAAAATCACAAAATGCCATATTTTCACCCGATTTTACAAAAACGCAAGTAACTCGGAAACTAAATGCCGACATCTGGTACCTTTATGCGCGGAACGCCACATTTTAGCTGAAAGATGTCTGGACACAGACCTTTTTTGTTATGGCGTTCGAAATTGCCTTGTATTTTTCGCCATTTTTAAAGAGCCAGATATTCAGGTGTTCAAAAGACACTTTAGGCATTTTTATAAGAATATTCAGCACCCACAAAACACACGAACATGGCTTCTCATTCAAAAATTCCTCCACGTCGCTGTCCACCGGAAACACGTCCAAATTCTGGCAGCATTTCTGAATATTGTTCTGTTTACGTTCATGGACTTATTTCAAGGAATGGCGGACTATAAACATGATAAATTGGGCTAGACTCTTAGCTCCAGTGTAGTCTTCTGTGGTGACAAAGTTTTCATCGTTAATTAATAAGAGGAGTAACAATTAACTGAAATTATAACCAGGAATGCATCAGGCACTAAACAAAGAGTGGAGTTTCATTGATGTCTAACCTCTTTGGAATCTATGCTGCTTAGCCTTGAACCCAAAACAGTGGAATGTTGACGAAAACGAAAGTCAAACGGAACGCGCTAAGTAGGCCCAGCGCGACCTCTATGGTTCACTGCTTCCATGGCTTTGTTTTATTTTTGACATTACTGGCCAAAAATACAATAGAGTTATTTTTAATTTTAATGTTCGGAGCAAAAATAAAAGAATATCGAAATAGCGTGACTGTGGGGTTTCTTAAGTTGGCGAAGGTGTTGCAAGCCCCATTCAGATAGATGTTGGGATCAAAATTTGTCATAAACTTGCTTTTAATCAATCAAATGGCACTGACCTTAGGGATAAGAAAACTTCGTGAGAAAACCAGATCGCAAGCACCTGATCATGAAAGACACAGGGAGTAAGCGTTGAAATAGATTTTTTTCTTTTATTTTGTTATGAGTCTTCTGCCTGATAGATAGATTTTCTTCTGCAAGATAGATATAGGATAAACATAAAAGAAACAAAATTACGTCAGGTGGGACTTATAATCGAATTGTTTTATAAATATTCATAAGGCGCGCTTCTGATTATTACAAGTTTATTATATTAATGATCCAAACAGTACGGTTATGTTTGACGGCCTACAATGAAAGCATAACGTTTTATTTTCTTTTGTCATCGCTTTGTTGTCTTCAATTTTAAATCAATAACGGTATCTTCAGCAAAATTTTACAGTTAGAACAGTGACTGTTTCAAAATGGAATGAGGTAAAAATACTTGGTTGCTTTTTAAACGACTTCTGTGTCTTTAAATTTTCTTCGTCGGCTTTCTACTGATGATCATTTTTTTATTGTAAACTAGCTTTTGCCAGCGGCTTCGCCCGCGTGGAGGTCGGAAATTATCCCGGGATAAAAAGTAGCCTATGTCCTTTCTCAGGCTCTAAACTATCTGTGTACCAAATTTCATTTAAATCAGTTCAGTAGTTTTAGCAGGAAAGCGAGACAGACAGACAGACCGACAGACAGACAGACAGAGTTAACTTTTGCATTTATAATATTAGTGTGAAAGTGTGGATGTATTAGAGGCGTAACTAAGGTATCACACGAAGGATCACGTTTAGAAACTACAAGGCATCATGCTTTTAGTTAGGCCTCAGTCAGAGCGTACTCTGGATCAATCTTGCTGCCAATTTTGCTGACTGATACCTATTTTAAATAACTTCTGTCTATTAACGAAGAGATAAACTGGTGAAAAGAAAGAGATAATAGGATATGTAGGGGACTACGAAGTAATACAGCACAAGCTCCTCATTACAGGCAACACAGACAAGACTAGCTATTAGTTCCTATGTTACGAAAGATTCGTACCCAATTGAAAACTTAGAAACCACGACAGCGCACTACTCAATCATTCGCCACATGTATTGTGACAACAACCCGCATTTAAACAACAACGAAATAATATACAGAACACGTATTTCCGTATTTACAACAATGCTGGTTATGATAGTCGTAAAACTGACAGCTTGGCCACGCTTTCTCACGGGGTTATGTAATGGCCGCGATTTTTTGCGGGCGCGGGTCTTGGACAGCGGGAAGTGTGCCCTGTGCATACTAATCAGAATCAGAACATAGTGGATGGATTGCGTCAGGGTAACGTGTTCCGACATGTTCGACAAGGGTCAAGGAAGGTTACAAAAAAGAACGAGAACGCTAAAGCAAAAAATCTGTGAAGTAAAAAATATTTTAGCATTTCCGTTTAAGGTTTTGTGAGGTTCATGAATTTATTATAAAATTAATGGTTGTATATTGTGATTTTGATTATTTATTTCATCCATACATACATAAACTCACGCCTTGTTTCTGTGGGCAGAAAGTAGAGGACGCCACCTGCTATGGTCCTTTTACTCCTTTTGCTTCGTTTTCGTTCTTATCATCTAACACCTGGTCATGTTTTTTTTTGTCTTTAAATATCAACGGAAGCTGTATATTAGAAAACTAGCTTCTGCCCGCGACTTCGTCCGTGTCAAATTTTTGCTCCCCTGACCCTTCCCGTCGCATCGATTTGCCTGCTAGTTTTCGTCCATTTTTCGTTGCTGCTCGCTCCTTTTGAGTTATAGTGAGTCAACCTTAAAAGATAGACATATGCTCTCGCGGACATTTTTTTAGAACTTTTTGAAAGAAACAATTCCGTCATACATGATTTTTGCGTTACTTTAACCGTTTACGCAGCGCACGCAACGGAAACTCTCAAAAGGAATAAATTTTCCCCGTTTTTGCAATATTTTTCATTACTGCTCCGCTCCTCTTAGTTGTAGCGTGATGTTATATAGCTTATAGCCTCCCTCGATAAATAGGCTACTCAACACAAAAATATTTTTTCAATTCGGACCAGTAGTTCTTGAGATTAGCGCGTTCAATCAAACAAACAAACAAACTATTCAGCTTTATAATATTAGGATATATAGGATATACAGATATAGATTTAAAAAACCGGACAAATACTTCTTTTTCGTCAAATCAAAAAATATTGTTTGCAGTTTGCACAATTATAATATATTTAATTCCGGTTTATTTTACGACACATTATATACAAAATATTTACTGGAAACCAACAATTGGTAATCGATTAAATCATTTGGCTGATACCCACGTCAAGTGAATCGATATTAATTTGCAAAATAAATCAATTCGTTCAAAAATCTTATATAATTTAATAGCCATTTATTTTTTACGACCAGTCTGGCTATTTTTAACGATGAATAAAACTATGCCGAAAGGTTAATTAAAATATTTTATTGTTCTATGCTTATCTCAGACTAAAAACATAACTTTAGCTGATGGTAATGCATCGTGGTATAGGTACCTACATGAAAGTATTTAAAAATGCAATTCATTGCATCACACTTTGAATTCGTCAAAGAAAGTAAAAAAGAAGAAAATGTGACATCCAGCAGGGTTACAGATCACTTTTAGAGGCAAAAGTTTTCAATTATTGAAACTGGCCATCTAGTTAGGTACACTCTATTGCCAGTACTTACAGTTGATTTTTTTTAAATGTTAGTTTGGATGCACAAAAACATTGATGATGCACAAAAATCTTTTTCTTCTACGCATGCTAACTCTCCGTTGGCTGTTGCTTCCAAGTACTTACTAACTACTGCTTGTCAACCTGTCAATCATTTTATGTACTGATAGGTGGACTTATATTTTTAAACCATCATTTCAAGCCAAATAGACAAAACAGGTTGCGCTACCTTTGATTTTCCAGTTTCAACGGATCTGGACTTTACCTATAACTTTATTTGAGTGCATTTTTCTCCATAGTAAAGCCTCCTACAAACCGGCGCGACGCGGCAGCGCGACGCGACACTCGTAGAACAATTTTTATGTGAACTTCATGGAAATTGTTCTACAAGAATCTCGTCGCGCTGTCGCGTCGCGCCGGTCTGAATAAGCCTTAACGCAAGTTAGGACACGAATGTTATCTCACATTGTAATTCAGCGTAACAATATGGAGCTACGTTTGAATTTGGAATGACTTATTAAGGTATTTTTTAAGCAAAGACCCACATTTTCATTCTGCCTGTTGCTCGTTATCTTCAATGCTCGTTATGCGATCGGAAGTAACTTGAGGTGTGAATTATTGATTTAAGTCTTCATGTATAAAACTGACTGTATTGCCAGTACGTGACACTTGTTCAAATGGATCAGCATTAAGTAAAAACAAAAGCGAATACGTCAAGTCCAGTCAAGTCTCATGTGCCTATGCTAAATATCCGAGATCATTGGCATTTTCTAAATAAAAACCTCATTGGAACATTTAACATCAAAAAAGAAACTGCTGCTTTTGTATTTTTGGCAAATATTGTGACAGATTTGTGACAGTTGTGACATTTTGTTAAAGAAGTTTGTATTCATTGAAGGTATGAATACTTTTGTTGATTGGTAAAACAATGGCAACCGTTGAAGTACCTAATTTGAATCATCGGTTTTGAATGAGTCTTCTTACCTACTTATAAAAAATGCGGAATGTTCCCATTTGTCTCCAACTTTCTATAACACCCGGATTTCATAACAGAAATGACAGTTCTGGTTTATATGGAGAGAATGAGCAGAGTCGTGTACGGTCACTAAAAGGAATAGGTAAGGTCGTCGGATATAGTTGAGGTTTAGTAAGAAACCGATGGATGTTTTCGAATAAAACAAAATAAAATAAATAGAAATTAAACAGTTTATTTATCAAATTAAATTTCATTCTAAAACATCCATGGATTTCTAACAAAACTTCAACTATATCCGAGGACCCTGGTTACTATCTTTTTCAACTGCCCCGTTGGTATCGTGGTCGCAAGCGTCACTTGAGCATGGGGTCCTGGGTTCGATTCCTAAGTCCAGCAAAGTATGATTGGATTTTTCCATCACGAATTTCTTAGTAACAGCCCGAGTTTGGAAGTAGGCGGTGTGATAACCCCGTGCCTCGGAAAGCATGTTAAGCCGTTGGTCCTGCGCTTGATCGCTCTCCGGTCGTGTCGGATTGCCGTCCCATCGGACTATGAGAGTGAGGGAACAGCAAGTGCCCCTGTGTCTGCAGGGCACAGCATAAAAACTTTTTAACAAAAAATTAAACCGCCGAAAAACTGAAAAGCAAAAAATAATAAACCTTAAAGTTATGAGTCGGCGCTATGAGTGATCTTAGTTCATTGATTTTTCATCGCCGACTCAAAATTTTAAGGTTTATTATTTTTTGCTTTTCAGTTTTTCGGCGGTTTAATTTTTTGTTAAAAAGTTTTTATTTTATAATTTTTTGTGGCTTTAATGTACTTATAATACTTGGCAAGGTATACCCTATCCAATAAAAAAAGAATTATCAAAATCGGACTACTCTGTATAAAGTTATGCGTGGTTATACATTAAAATCAGTGAGTGAACAATCAATCATCCCCTATTTTCCGACCCTTAGGGTTCGATTTTGTTTTCCAAATTTATATGGGACCACCCTCGAAGTATACCCTTTCCAATACAAGAAGAATAATCACAATCAGACGACTATGTAAAAAGATATGCCTGGTCATACATAAAAAAAAAAAATATACGCGTCGAATTGATAACCTCCTCCGTTTTTTTTCGTCGGTTGAAAAGGACACACTTCTGCACTATAATATCTCCCGCGCCGATGGCTAGTCTCCGTTGAGATTGTCCGCCATGGCCGAAATACGGTCTGGAGGACTATATTTATACTATGACTTTTGGTGACTGTACATTTAATAAACTTTAATAAAAGCCAGGTACCATAAATCTACATTCTAATTGGAATGACAACGTAACTGATTCCCAGAATCGGTCTTTCAGTTAATTTAGAACAACATTCAGCTGTGGACATTTAGCTTCATGATCATGATTCAGCGATGTGTGCGAACATTTTAGTCATGTGAGCACATCGGACAAGATATTCAACATTGGTCTTTTTAATCGTGAATATGTGCGATCAAAAAGTTGCGTTTAAATTAGTAAAAAATGGGTGTTGTAAATAAAACAGGTACAGAGATCTCTATATTAAATAGGTATCTGGCTATACGAAATTCACAATCAGTCTATAATGTTCCCACTACTGAGATACAAGCCTCCTCTCTGCGAGAGAAAGTGGTCTTAAATCCACCTTCGGGCCCAGTGCGGGGATGTTTTCATTCACCGTTTTAAAATCAGTGACACAAAGTGCCTGTCGGATTCGAACGATCTGCAACTCCTATGTCGCGGCCAATAGTACTGGGCCACCATTGCTTTACGAAACTACAACTCAGACACATTTTTTTTTTTGTAAAAATCATACGTAACAAATATCAAAGTAAAATTACTCGTATATCCTAAAACGGCAGTGGTGGAGCGACACTCAGATCAAAAATAGGCAAATAATCAGCTGATACAGCTATCTTCTATTTGTCGATTCCTCAGAAACTAAGATATAATATTTATTGAGCTCTTATTAGATAATATCAACCTGTCGACGTGAGATAAAGTCAGTCACACACACATGAGACAATGCTGGTAAAATCCCTGACATTGTCATCAGCTAGTAAGTGAAATTTTACGCTGTAAGTGCTTCGCAAATAGCTATCGTGGATTAGATAGCGTTTACCGACTTTCGCTCTAAGAGTTAGTAACTCTTTCTCTTAAATGACTCGAGTAAATCGTGCGTGGATCTCTCCTTCCTAGGAAATGGTGAACTCAAATCACTTTAGAAGCCATGAAAATATGACCCCGGACTCCAAAGATGGCTTTTAGAATATCAACAAGTAAAAATGAATAATATATTTGCGAAAACAACTGATAAAATTGTTGTTTTTGTTTCGCAACATTTTTATGAATAAATACGAGTTGAATGTATACAATCACGTGTTGATGTTGATAAGCACTTTAAAAGAGAGTTCATTACATTTGATATTATAAGCTTTCGACTATTGCACGTTTATTTTAAAAAAATGGAGAATAGAACAATTTCAAATTGTTCGATCAAAATCGCGTCGTAGGGCCATTCTTGAGGGCTAATTTGAGGCGACCCGTACATTTTAACAGCATTTAAGAGCTGTCGCGTTAACCCGACTCTTGCTCGAGCCACCCCGCGCCGCTGAGCCTGTAGATTTATTTTTGTTCCTAAATAATAATCACACAGATCCAGCCCGTCCCTTGCAATGCTCTATGCCGAGGTCCGTACCACACAGGGGGTTCCCTTAGCGAGTAGTCGCTTTAGTTTTAAGTTTTTGAGTCCTGGCTGGAGGCCTAAATTTATTAAGGTAGCCACAGGCAAGTCTGGTAAAGCAGCTGACAACCTCATAGGTTGACTTGCGAGATGTCATTCCAAAAAGAAAGTGTTATTCACAGTGTTAGACACTGACAGCTCTTGAACGTAGTTCAGATGCGCTGATTGCGTTTAGTTTCATTGGTGAAATTCGCCCTGAATAGAGTACGAGTACAATAGAATACAATATAGTTTATTGCTTCTGTATTTATTTAGACTAATTCTCAAAAACATGTTTGTTACAGGTATTGATGTCTCACTACATTTTGGTATAGCCCCGTGGATATAAAAGGTAAGAAAACTTTCAAAATATTATTGACATAGATTTTTCAAATTTAGCTACTTACAAAATGATAAATGTCGCTCGTAAATACAGATGTATCAAAAATTAAAGGGAATACCTTCGTTGCTCAATCCGGCCTCAATTCTCCGGCGGGATTTGGGGCATCACAGGCTGACTATCACACATCCAGGATACCTCTATCTCATGGGCCACAAAACCCCCACGTCCGTTCATCCGGTAGATAAGCAGCTCCACTCTATTTCCCGATGAGCATGGGAATCTATAAATAGTGCTGTTTTGAACGACACCGCGCATGTTTCATTTCTGCTCCAATTCCGAAACACAATGCTATCGCGCATGCGCGGCGGTGTCGTCAAAGGATGCGTATGCGCAGCGATTATGGTTATTGAACTCGGTTTTTATGTATTTATTGCTCTCTCTTGTTACTCCGTCTGTTTTTTTTATATTTGGAAAATGGGAAATTCAGTTATTGTTGTATTCATTTTGCCACCTTCGTTTCTATAACTATTGCTATTATCAGACTTTATAAAGACACGCGAAAATGTGCTATTGTACCATATAACTAATGGCTAAATTCTAATGAAGTATTTACGTAAGTAAGATTCAACTTCTAAAGCGTGTTTGTGTTTACTAAAAAAATCGTTAAAAACAGATTGAATCTCTCGGAAAATACAACCAAAAACAACAGGTGACTCACCATAACCAACAATGGTACCTACAGTCTGAAGAAGCACAATCTACCTATTTGTCCGTTCAAGAAGAAAAGTTCATCACGTATAGGAACCCACTCGAGATGTTTTTCGCAGAAAATCTACGTCAAAAAAAAACAGAAACATGAGGAAAATATGCGTCATTGGTGTACGCTGCTTTTTAATTTGGCTGTGACCGCGTTTTGTTTTTTGTTTATTACTGTAATTTTAGTCTTTTTCCCTTGAAATATAGTCAGATGGAAAGATGAAAATTCTATATGCTGCTTTTTGAAAGCCCGTCTATAAGTCAACGTAACTCGAGTCCTAACCATTTTCGTTCTCGTACCTATAGTAAGTTAAACGCAATGTCAAACAGTTGAAATTAACTCTTGCCCCTCCCGCCTAGGCAAGGGGCCAGCATATTCAATCTGGGGCTGTAACGAATGATTTCCGCACATAAATCCTTGGCCCGACCGCAAAAACCACAATTATACAAACATAAATGAAACACGTCATATATAACAATCTAATGGAAATAAATACGATAGTATATCAATCGGATAAGCACTTTACGTTAACAGCCGTTAACGTTATCCAACAAACATAACTTTCTACGATTAGTAGTAAATTAAAAACATACACATCTGACTACGGGCTGAAGTGGGTCACAGATTAAAAATATTTAACGTGAAGTCATAGATAAAACACATTTACAATCTGTGGACACAGATGCGCTAATTAATACGATTATTGGCATCTGTTATCGTTAATACATAATAATGATCTTTCAAAGATAAAATTCTTATCATTACTACGTGTTACAATTTCCTGTTATTTCAGCATAGGAATCGCTTCCTAGGTGGTTTCAGGTACAGAATAGATTTACCAGTACCACGACCATAACATACCATCATGCCTGTATTCCCCAGAGGGTCCGACAGAGGTAAACCTATAGTACCTTTCGCCAGTTATGTTTAAGTTCCATGTGAGAGGCAAACCTATTGCCATGAAACCGGCATAAATCCAGACTCCAAGCTGCTGCTGAGAAATTCCAGATGAAAACACCAATAATATGTATTTTTTCCAACCCACGAATCGAATCCAGGACCTCATGCTCAGCAGTAGCGCTTGCAATCACTAGACTAACGGAGCAGACGAAATACTAAAAGCAAATTAAGAACCTAGAAACTAAAATAAAAGTGCAATGTAGTACCACGGTAAAGATGTAGTACTTTGTCAAAACAAAACCAGCTATGGTTATGTAATTCGACTCCATTATCATGAACATTAATATTTAATTGAAAAATAACATTATCAATTATAATTTGTATGTAAATATTATTACAATAATACGATGTTTATTGTGTTAACGTTGCTTTACACAAACCTGATATTTCCTAAGTTATTAATCTAGACATATTTGCCTACGTGCCTTCCTTATTTTTGCTTCGTATTAAACTATGTACATAAAGGCACTAGTATGTAGATACATAATCATACGTAGGTACTCTTGTTGTATAATCTTATTTGTTGCCTGATTACAGTACGTTATTAATTTTAAAATCAACAACAGATAATTTAGTGATTCATTAATGTTATGCATAGAAAGCATTATTTTTTATTCTATCCGTTTCCTAAACGTATAAACGTTTCCTATTTTTCTTGTTATACAATAATAGTCTTTAAAAAACAATTACTATTTGTCTATGGTCATGTGTATACATTTTCCTGACATATTGTAGGAACAGACTATACATACCAACTTTTGGTTTTGTCTCTGTAAATAAGCCAACTTTTAGGTTCTTTGACCTACATTCACATATATTGTGTTCCTTTTTAAATTGCGTTTTAGGTTCGACTGTCCCATTGATCTAGTCATTAGCGCTACTGCAGATAATCTGGGTTTGATTCCCTGGTCGTCCAAAGTGGTATTGGCTTTTTATTAGAAACTAGCTTTTGCCAGCGGCTTCGCCCGCGTGAAGGTCAGAAAATATCCCGCGGGAACGTACTACCGGGATAAAAAGTAGCCTATGTCCTTTCTCAGGTTCTAAACTATCTGTGTACCAAATTTCATTTAAATCGGTTCTGTAGTTTTAGCAGGAAAGCGAGACAGACAGACAGACAGACAGACCGACAGACAGACAGACAGACAGACCGACAGACAGAGTTACTTTCGCATTTATAATATTAATATAAAATATAATACATAATACTAGCTTCTGCCCGGGACTTCGTCCGCGTTAAATTTCTTGTTCCCCTGACCCTTCCCGTCGCGTCAAATCGCCTACCCGTGCGATTTTCCCCGTTTTGCAACATAGTCATTACTGCTCCGCTCCTTTTGGTTGTAGCGTGATGTTATATAGCTTATAGCCTTCCTCGATAAATAGGCTACCCAACACAAACATATTTTTTCAATTCGAACCAGTAGTTCCTGAGATTAGCGCGTTCAAACAAAGAAACTCTTCAGCTTTATAATATTACTAGCTTCTGCCCGCGACTTCATCCGCGTCAAATTTTTGCTCCCCTGACCCTTTCCGTCGTCGCATCGATTTGCCTGCTCGCTCCTTTTGAGATACAGTGAGTCAACCTTAAAAGATAGACATATGCTCTCCCGGACTTTTTTTTAGAACTTTTTAAAAGAAACAATTCCGTCATACATGGTTTTTACGTTACTTTAACCGTTTACGCAGCGCACGCAACGGAAACTCTCAAAAGGAATAAATTTTCCCCATTTTTGCAACATTTTTAATTACTGCTCCGCTCCTCTTAGTTGTAGCGTGATGTTATATAGCCTATAGCCTCCCTCGATAAATAGGCTACCCAACACAAAAATAATTTTTCAATTCGGACCGGCAGTTCCTGAGATTAGCGCGTTCAATCAAATAAACAAACAAACAAACAAACTCTTCAGCTTTATAATATTAAGTATCTATAGATTTCTCAGTAACATTATAACAGCCCGAAGTTTGTTTTTGTACTCGTTGATGGCAATATAGACTCGCCCCGTTTTACATGGGATTTTAACTCATTTGGCGAAATGTGGGAAATATTAATTTAAAAGGCCCTACGTAGCCAAGAATATTATGAAATAGTTGTCAGTGTCGGTCATTGTGCCTAAGACATTATTGATTAGGTTATTGGGTACGTAGTGCTAACTACATAGGTAATCCTGTTACAGTGCATTTGCAAGGTTTTACAGCTCAGACAGACAATTCTTTTACAACATACTTATCACTAAATAATCGTGGTGCAATAACCGAAACGGTTGGAATTATCACGCCTCGTTGCCTCGAAAGGTTGGGCAGAAGTGTACCTATAATAATAGTACACCTAACATTGCACTTTATACGAATAATAATCCATACAGTAGTGTTAGTAGAGTAAACTTAGAGCGAATGTCAGGGACAAGGACAATAGAGACAAGGGAGCCGAGGTAGAACCGTTCACTTTCATGGGAAGTCATGAAAAGTTCTAGTTTCCATTAGGTTGCATTAACTAATTCATAAATAAATATCAATCAAGAGAGGTGTGTTTATAGTACACCCACGTTTCGCCAGAGTTTTACGTAATAGCGAGCCAACAACCGGGCACAAATCTAAATTCCGGGCTGCTACTGAGAAATTCCTGGAGAAACCAAATAATCGCAATAATTAATTAATGATAATAGTGGTTGATTCAGCATCTTTTGTTAGTTCTAGTAAAATCCATAGTAATATTATAAGTTTGAAAGTAACTCTGTATGTTACCTTTTACGCCTAAACCACTGAACGGATTTCAGTGTTGGAGACAAATGGCATCCTAAGGAAGGTCTGAGGACTTTCCCACGATGTTCCCTTGAGTAGCATCTCTAGTATTTTCATAAAACTTAGATTAAACAAAAAAAAAAAGCTTAGTACACCTGAAGAAAGTGAATATAAGGAAAAATCTCATGTAACAACAGTAATTACATTAACGTGACGTGTAATCAGTACGTAATTAGTGCCAAATTATCATCTCATACGATATCCCCCAGTCTTCAGCCGGCGAACACTTTTAATTGGAAGAAAACGAAAGTGGCCGGCTACTGCCGAGATGTTTAATTGTCAAGTTTTATATAGCAGCAATAAAGATGTGCGTTTAAACACTTTTTGTCGACTACTATAAGTTTCAAATTGAAATACAGTCGCACGAAAAAGTGAATTTTAGAAAATTAATCTGAATTATTGTGCAAGATTATCTACTTAATTAATTTATTTAATGCTTTATTTCTGTTACACATGACGCGCTATTTATTGAAATGCTAAGAAGCGCTGCATTTCTCTAATGCAACGCTACATTATAAAGTACGTTACAGAAGGTCTGCCTCGTGGGTCTCGTGGTAGCAAGCGCGACTGCTGAATGTGGGTCCTGGGTTCTATTCCCGAGTCGGATAAAGTGATTACTCGGTAGCAGGCTTTTTTTTGTGGGTGGGAAATCATTAAATGACGTCTCTCGTTCTGAGCGGAGCGGGAGGGCGTGTCAGCCTTTACTGACTAAAATCCACCCGTGTTCCATCATATGCCAGGGTCACGGTAACTCTTTCGAACAAATCTCGCGACTCTGGCAGACTCGGTAGCAGTTTGGAGTTTGAAAGTTGGTAGGGTGTGAACCCCGTGCCTTGGAGAGCACGTAAAGCCTATGGTCCAGCGCTTGATCGGACCCCAGTGGTGTTGTCTCATCGGACTATGAGGGTAAAGAAACAGAGAGTGCTTCTGTGTTTGCGTACACTAGTACACTACATCTTCTACTTGGCTAATCCGTTGAGATTGGCCGCCGTGGCCGAAATTCGGTCGAGGCGATATTATTTTTTGCTTTAGAGAACATCTATTCTATTAAATTAATAAAAATATGATATCAGCGATTATATTTCAAGATGTCCTCGCCCCTGACAGACACACATACAAACAAACACAATCGCATATTGTGTTTCACTGCAGTTGACTACAATATATATTTATTTTAACACGTGGTTACTCCGTTTACACAATGTAATGTAATTGAATGTACATGATCATAGACAAAAAAATTACATCGTAAAAAGATGTAGCGCTACCCAGTGTATCAACTGAGCAGTGAAATGTTTTAACCGTTTTCACTACATCTTTTAAAGGAGAAAGCGTTTAGAACAGATATCGTATTGCTTAGTAATGCTAAACTGCAATTGTCACCTAGCTTTCTTCACAGTTAACTGAAGTAAAATCTGTGATTTGGTCCGAATTAAACGCATCTGCTTGAACGAATCATTGTCTGACCGACTGTACTTTTTGGGGCAGGACGAATTAGCATCTTTAGTGCGTGCCTGTTTTTAGATAAATTTGTTTAAAACTAGTCCATAACTGTGTTTAGTTAGTGAGTTCGTATATTTGGGGAGTTTGTTTACAAGGGATGGAAAGATTGATAAAGATGTGGAAAGAAGAGTGAATGCGGGAAATAAAGTAAATGGTGCTTTACATGCAATTGTGACCAACCAATTGATGTCCGATAAGGTTCGACTGGCTGTTCACAATTGTGTACTGGTGCCTACGCTTATGTATGGGAGTGAATGTTGGGTGTGGCAAAAGAAGCATGAAAGTAGAATAAATGCTGTGGAAATGCGTTCCTTGCGAAGCATGTGTGGTGTGACTATGAATGATAGGCTGAGGAATGATGTGATAAGAGAACGGTGAGGTTTAAAAGAAGATGTAGTGACAAAAATTGAAAAAAGTATGCTTAGATGGTTTGGTCATGTTGAGAGGATGAATGAAGGACGACTCACAAAAAGTATTTACAAGGCAGATGTGAGTGAAAACACCGGGAGGGGACGCCCTAGGAGGAGATATAGTGACCTTATTGGTGATGTTCTTCAGAAAGGTCAGGTGCGTAGTACTCGCAACCGGCGTGTGTGTATGACCAATTGTATGAACCTTAAAGAGGCAAAAGGAGTGTGTAGAGATCATAGCAGGTGGCGTTCCGTGGTTTCTGCCTACCCACATGGGAAAAAGGCGTGATTGTATGTATGTATGTATGTAACTGTGTTTCCACATAGTTATGGGCAAGAGTGTTAAAACATCACCATCATCATTTCAGCCGTAAGACTTCTACTGCTGGAAATAGGCCTCCCAATCGCCACGCTTGGCAGGCGGGTTGGCGATCACAATATCTTTACCGTGGTATAGTGGTAAAATGCATACATAATGCTGCCCATTCTCTAGTAAGTCCCTCAGTCGCCTTCTGCGACACCCACGGGAAGAAATGAGGTGATGCTATTCTACAGACTTGATTGATTACAATCTTGAATAACATGCTATTAAATAATGAAGTAAATTCTCCAACAAGTAAGTCGTACATAACGTGACGTACGTCGACTAAGTTTAAATATATTTTGACCCATATCCTATTATCTAAATCGGTGTGTTTTTTGACCGATGACGTCAATATCACAAAAATACATTACGCTTATCTTAATTATACAAATAGTGTGTGACTTATCGCTTAACTACAAATCAGGTACTTACCGACAGGTTAACAATACACAGTCATTTTCAAAAAAGGGGGACAGCGTTTAAAACTGTAGTGCTTCCGCCGAACTCTGTCAGAGGCCACTTTCACCATCTTTTCAAGGACAAAAGAGTATTGTTTACTTTTGTCTTTGGTATACCGGTGGCAATTGACAACGCTTCTAGATTTCACAACACTATATTGTTTTGCTCACGTACTGCGGGCTTATTGGCTAATCAATTAGTTTAGCCATGAATCTGGTTCCGTTCTGTCTGTGTCTGTCGCGGTGGTTTACCAGTTCCGTCCTATATTCGTTGATTGTGTGTTGTTTGTGCAATTGCGTTTCCGTTAATTATTTCTCTGTGTTCAAATGATGGAACCGAGGCCTTGAATTGGAAGAGTTCTTGTTTTGAATATTCAATTTTAAAAATGGTATGTTTTTACTCATTTTCCTGAGTGTTTTGCGTGAGCAGACTGATAAATTAATTAGAAAAAATGCAAGAAGTATGCAGCAAAATATTCTCTGCAAGAAGTTTTTTAGTAACACGATTGTTTTTAATTTATGAAAAAGCTCTCGTCATACAAATTCCTGAAGTCCCATAACTTAATAAAAACGCAATATATCTTAATAAAATACACAGTAACGGCAATATGGCCGCGTATATGGTCGTAGACGTCATTACGCGCAAATTGGCGCGAATGTTGGAACATTAACATTCTAGTGCATGCGCCAATCTAGAAACTGAACATCGCTTCAAGAGGTTAGAAACTTAGTTAAGCCGCTGGTTGTTTGCGGCGAACATTTAATGGCGAACCGAATCTTTGACTAACACAACTGCTTAGGTAGCTCAATCAAAGTCATATAATTTATTTCAAATAGAAACATCAAAGATTGCGAAAAAATTGAATTGATTCTAATTGTTGTTGTTGCCAAAGGAATACGTTTTGAGAATAAACCGTAGTTTATGAAGGACATAATTAGTTTTTATGGTTTTATCCTCAGATTGTTGCAAAACAATTTCGGGTAGCAGAGTGTGTTTTCTGATCGAAGATTTAAGTAATGACTAACATGGACGAAATTAACGCATATTGAGAAATCATTTAGTAATAGGATATAAGTAGTTTTGTACGATGAATAGCTATGTTTTTATCAATATTTGTTATAGATAATACAAATAGAGCAATATAATAGCTATTGAATTATGATTGTGACAACTCACCGGTAAACATGATTCACATGATCTTTGGGTTAAACTTCACTGCTTCATGAAAAATTGAAGTTCAGATTAAAAGTATTTGCGTAGTTTTCTTTTTTTTAAAGAAAACTGCTGAAAGTAGTAATTTTTGTAGGTAATAATTTATTAGTATGGTATTTTCGAATACAATGTTATTGAATTAATACAAAACAAACACTTAATTTATGAAATTCAATTCCATTCGATGACATCCATTGGTGTCTTACTAAACTTCAATTATATCCAAGGATCCTGATTACTTCTCTCTTTTGGGGGCAATTCTTAATTAAATGGGATCGCCAACCCGCCTGCCAAGCGTGGAGACTCTGGCAAACCCCCCCAAAATGTTCAGCAGTCGACGTCTGGCGGCTGAAATGGTGATGATGATGACCTAATTAAAGTA
Organism: Aporophyla lueneburgensis; assembly: GCA_932294355.1. Taxonomy (NCBI): domain Eukaryota; kingdom Metazoa; phylum Arthropoda; class Insecta; order Lepidoptera; family Noctuidae; genus Aporophyla; species Aporophyla lueneburgensis. The sequence goes on from OW028754.1 coordinate 23,934,216, forward strand.
ATTTACATTACTTTTCAACCGACGAAAAAAACGGAGGAGGTTATCAATTCGACGTGTCCATATAAATTTGGACAACAAAATCGAACCCTAAGGGTCGGAAAACAGGGGATGATTGATTGTTCACTCACTGATTGTAATGTATAACCACGCATAACTTTATACAGAGTAGTCCGATTTTGATCATTCTTTTTTTATTGGATAGGGTATACCTTGCCAAGTATTATAAGTACATTAAAGCCACAAAAAATTATAAAATAAAAACTTTTTAACAAAAAATTAAACCGCCGAAAAAACTGAAAAGCAAAAATAATAAAACTTACAATTTTGAGTCGGCGCTGAAAAATCAATGAACAAAGGTCACTCAAAGCGCTGACTCATAATTTTAAGGTTTATTATTTTTTGCTTTTCAGTTTTTTCGGCGGTTTAATTTTTTCACTAACTAAAGGTACACATGGACAGGGTTTATAAGACTTTTAAAACTGCTAATGCTAGTCGGAAACCGTAGATCGCTCGCGTAAAAGAATCGCAGCCTTAACATTTTCACTCACTGACCGATAGCGGCGTCGATTTCGCTTCTTCTCGGGAACACTTCTAGAAAATCTAGACCTTTATAAAAACATAACAGGAATGTGTGAAACGGTTGAAAGTAGGCTCTACCTCGTGAAAAGAGAAAATGCACTGCTTACATTGCAATTGAAATAAAAAATGTTGTTTGTTTTTTGCGTTCAGTATTTATAACTTGTGGAGCAGTGGTGGCCCAGTTGTATTTGCCCCGACTTACGAGTTGTAGGTCGGTTCGAACCCAGGCAGGTGCTTTAATTTGTGTAAGTTATTTCATCACCACTGCTCTCAAAACGGTGAAGAAAAATCTAGTGAGAAAACCGGCATGTCCTAGAACATAAAATTTTAAGACACGTGAAATCTACCAACCCGCACTGGGCCCGCGTGGTAGATTATGGCCCACTCCCTAAAACCGAGAGGAGGCCTGTGTCCCAGCAGTGGGACAATATAGGCTGATTATGATGATTTATCACTTGTGTTGTACGTGATTGTGGTTTAAACAGCATTATTTATATGTAAGATAACTTTTCTAGGCATGGTTTAAGTTAACTGTATTATGGCGAGTTAGTAAAACGCTTCATCTAGGTGCTCCTAGAACAGGATGTCTAGAAATATTTGGGGGGGGGGGGCTTTGCTCAGCAGTGGGATAGTGTATGCTAATTAAAAAATAAAAAGGGTAATCTTTCGTTACCCAACACCATTTCTAACGTTTTTAAAACGACAAATATTTTCACACTAGTGTCGGTAACCCTAAAATTGAGAACTCAAAAACAATTTCAAAGTATATAGGAAAAATACTTTACTTTCATAATTAGTTTTTTTTTTCTTCGTGGTTCTCTCAACGCTTAGGATCGCCACCACATACGATATGCCGTCTTCTGCAGTATGGACCGCTCGGTAGATGCTGCCTCAAACAGCCTTCTTGATCGCATCTGACCATCTTACCGGGGCTCTGCATTGAGCGCGTTTTCCTTCCACCCGGTCCAGTATCATAATTATTTCATTATGAACAGTCAAACTCAGCAACACCAAAAACCAATCGCGTGCGAAAAATCTACTTTAAAACATAGACCTATTTGTCTTACTGTTAAAATTTGAGTTAAACATTACAAAATGTTAATTCATAACTGCACATTCACTGAGTGTCCGTAATAAGAAAATGTCTGTGAAAAAAATTAACTATTCAATACTTTTGTTCGGTAACATCTAGATTGCATTTTGACTGGGTTAAAATTAATTAAAAAAACTGGCCACGTGCCAGTCGCACTCTTACAAGAAGGGTTCCGTACCAAGGTACAATGTTGAACATTTTTTTTTATATAAACTTAGAAAACAACTTGTTTCCTGTATGGTGCTCGCCATTTAAGAAACAAGGTTTTTTGTTACTTTAATTTTTACAAACTTTGAAAATGATAAGTGTCCACCGGTTCCGGTTCAAAAGACAATGCCTTAGGAATAAAAATGGACAGTCTTGTGACAGACAGACGGACAGACTGATAGCGGAACCAAAGTTAGTAAGTATTACCCTAATTATACCACCTAAATATCACACACTTTTAATCACAATCATTTTGAAGGATATTACTAATACATTGCTTCATAATTATATTAGAAAAATTTGATTGCTCAACAACGTAAATACCGCAATTAATGTTGTTGAACTTGCATTATGAAAGCAATTCCAGCTGCAAGTGCTTTAGGCAATTACCTCGCCAATGGCACCCTTTGAATACGGAATCCTAAAAAGATTCTTAAAAATGAGAAGATTATTTTGCAACTGTTTCATGTCGGCTCCTAGAGTTAGGTAACACATAATAATAAAAGGTTTCATTTGACTGATTATGTATAATTAAATCTTTGTTTGACTGAGCACAGGTAGAGCACGAGTTTATAAGAAAAACTCCTTGTTTATGTAATGGTCGTGATTTCTTAAAGGTTAAGTAAGGGCAAGCTATAATCTCAAACGCTAGATGAACGTGTTTGTGTTATTTTAAAAATATAAGAGAATAGCAAAAATTTGACGCGGACGAAGTCGCGGGCATAACCCGCGACTTCGTCCGCGTCAAATTTTTGCTGCCCTGACCCTTCCCGTCGCATCGAATCACCTGCCAGTTTTCGTCCATGTTTCGTTGCTGCTCCGCTCCTTTTAATTGTAGCGTGATGTTATATAGCCTATAGCCTTACTCAATAAATAGGCTACCCAACACAAAGTTTTTTTCAATTCGGACCAGTAGTTCCTGAGATTACCGCGTTCAACTAAACAAACAAATAAACTCTTCAGCTTGATAATATTAGTATAGAAGATAAATTCTCATTTGAAGTATTGTTGTGCCAGCCGGACATTGAAAGAAGCAATGTATGGCTACAGGCCTATGCCCAGCAATGGACGTCTTTCGTCTGAAATGATAATGATGATTTAAAGTCTAATTTCAACACGTAATATTAATAAGATTGCAAACAGATTTAACGTGTTATTTAATAAAAAATGTTTTAAAAATATATCTATGAAAAAATAAAGGTTTTTGTCTATGGGCCAAACATTTCACATCGTTTTACCCCATACCACGTTATTACTAACGACTGTCTATGGAAGTCCTACTGACCTACTGTAGGGAATATTAAAATCCAGTTATAGAATTCTAGTTGTCTGTGGTAAAAAATAAGAGCACATGTCAAAGTTTTATTTTCGCGCGAACGTCGAGGTCGTTGACCTCACTATAATTTTACGTTTTCAACACTCACTACTGTAATTTGCGTAATTATAGCATAATTTCGTTGCGAAAATTAATTGTACAGCAAATTAATTAGATGTTTAAATTATTGTACTGCTTTTTTCTGGAGAAGTTTGATATGAAAGCATGAAGTTTAATCATAAATTTAATAGAATAGAATACTACTCTTTATAATGTACATCATGTGGATTTTGTATATACTTTACATAAGGTGACATAATGGGCGGTCTTATGACTAAAAGCGATATCTTAAAGACAACTTTAAAATGGATTAAAGGAGAGACGATATTACAGGTAGTCATCATCATCATCATCTAACAAGCCTTACCCAATTATGTTGGGATCGGCTCCCAGTCTATCGAATGCAGCTAAATACCAGTATTTACATGGAACAGTGCCTATCTGGTCACTACAACCTAGTTTCAGGTCCACCTTCGTCAAAATGGTCTTCTACCTACTTCTGACTACTGGCAAAGATCCATGAATGACAGTCGCGAGGCACGGCGGGGTCTTAATATGTAAAGATGATCACCAAACCCATTCGTGGATTAACCATGACAAGTATAGCTTAACTGGATAGTTCAATCGTGGGGCTACTATTACAGTGCACAAGCCCCTGTAATATAATACTATAGGTAGTATGTGGTGTTCCTGCCGGGGTCGCGGATTTGTTTGAAAGATCAACCGTAGCCCTGGCAACTGAAGAAACACGGGTGGGTTTTAGTCATCGGCACGTCCTGCTGCTCCGCCCAGAGCGAAAAGGAGAAGTCATTTGATGATTTGCAACCCAGAAAAGTATATGGTGTTATTTAAATGGTGTTATTTAATATATGTTTTTCAATCAACCTTTTCATCTATTAAGTAATAAAACATTAAGCACGTTTAATTTATAACTGATGGATCAATTAAATGTCTGTTTACTGATTGGCAGAGTGAACTGAACAAGGACTTAATGTGCACGAATGTATCCTATACATAAATATAAATGTGTAAGTAAATAGTCTTAAGACCTCGGTGTGAAGATAGATGCCAGCTTTATTTTAAAAGGCACTATACTCGTAGGTTCCAGTTGCTCAACATAAAATACTGATATTTGGGGTTACACTGGAAGCCGTGAAGGGCGGGCGTTTTGGGGGACTGTTTTATGTAATTTGACGTTCAAAAAGTGCTGATTCTCAGCCTAATTTGAATAAATGATTTTTGATTGAACCGACCCTAAAAATAGTTGGAAAAATGCTGATGATGATTCGTACATTCCAAGAATTACCAAAATGGCAGCTGCGATCGAATAACTTCAAGCGATACGTTTTGAGCTGCGGTAGCCCAGTGGTATCGACCCAGATTTACGAGATTTAGATCGTAGGTTCGCACCCAAAAAATCAATGTTTAGTAGTAAGAGTGCAGCGTTTTCAGGTGTAGGGGTAGCCCAAGACGTTAAAATTTTGTTTGCTCATCAGTGTCAAGCTGTATGTTGAACGAAATATGATTCACCACCGTAACTAATGTCGCTTTACATAATTACAATAATTAAAATCATCAATACAACTCTCTAAGTTCATTTAATTCCTTTAAATATGTTTTTATGAAATAGATACATTTCTCAACCTGTTTTAGTACATAACGGACGATTACACTGACCTTTTAAACGCAGTTTAGCAAACTAGAGCTTTAAACACAGTTTGAATGGGTGGTTACATTTCACGGTCAGTAAGCATTAAGGTTTTGATGAGTATTGCGGCATTATTTTACGGCAACAGTAGGTAATATACCATTTACCTACATAGAGCTTAACTTTAAGTCTAGATAAAACCGTTGCATCATTGATGCTCATTTAAACTTGCACTGTCATCATAATTTGGGGGGGCTTACCATAATCGCCACGCTTGGCAGGCGCTTTCGCGATCGCAGTTTGTTGTTAAAATTCATAGAGAACGCTGCTGACCATTCTTAGTAAGTCCCTTAGTCGCCACTTCCTTCACCCACGGAAAAAAAACCGGCCAAGTGCGAGTCGGACTCGCGTACCGAGGGTTCCGCACAAACCTGTAGGTATCCTCGGTTTATGCATAAGGTTTATGTTTTTGAAATTAAATGTTTTTTTTTTAAATTTTTATTTAAGTTGATTGAATGAAAGGTAAATTGCGGTTTACGATTTATGACGTATTAAAAAAAAAACTACTTACTGGATCTCGTTCAAACCAATTTTCGGGAAGTTACGGGGGGGGGGGGGGGGACACATTTTACCACTTTGGAAGTGTCTCTCGCGCAAACTATTCAGTTTAGAGAAAAATGATTTTAGAAACCTGAATACCATTTTTGAAGACCTATTCATAGATACCCCACACGTATGGGTTTGATGAAAAAATGTTTTTTGAGTTTCAGTTCTAAGTATGGGGAACCCCAAAATTTATTGTTTTTTTTCTATTTTAGTGTGAAAATCTTAATGCGGTTCACACAATACAACTACTCACCAAGTTTCAACAGCATAGCTCTTAAAGTTTCGGAGAAAAGTGGCTGTGACATACGGACGGACAGACAGACAGACAGACATGACGAATCTATAAGGTTTCCGTTTTTTGCCATTTGGCAACGGTACCCTAAAAATGGGATTGTGCTATTCTTTACGTCTGGCATCCCACATAAAAAGTTGTACTGTATTAAAGTTGCACTGTAATCGTTTCCATTTAAAAAGAAAACGAATTTGAAAAATCTGTTTTTAAAAACAGTTTGGTGAGGTAGCAGTTGAAACTGCTGGATGACTGCACTACTTCATAAGGTTTTATTAAGGCTCCATTCTATACATTTTATAATGAAATATCTGTATCATAGAGGAAAGCGATTTTATCTTTAGATAGGTAGATAGGTGAAATAAAATACAAGTACGAATGTTTTCAGTAAATATTTTCAATTGCCGTTGGTCTAGTAGTCGCAAGAGTTACTGCTGTTCTGGGTCGATTCCAGAATCGGGCGAAGTGTTATTCGGTTTTTTTGTCTAGAATTTCTCCGTAGCAGCCCGGAGTCTGTATTTGTGCCTGGTTGATGGCAAAAGACTCGCCCTTATTAAATGGGACTAAAACATAACTAACAAAATGTGAGTGTTAGGTACTATAGGTACACCTCTGCTTAACTCTTCGGGAAAGCTGGCGTGATTTTATGCTATGTTACTTTCACAATAAATCGGTATCTCATTTTATAATCTCAGTAAGTCGGTGTCTAGGAACCATTTATCTGACATATGCATAGGACAATTTCAAAGAAATAATTCAAAGTTCCAACTACCCAATCACACATACTTATTCACCTTTTTACAAAGCTATACTTGGTGGTACCGCAGAGGGCTAGGTTCATCGACTCGGCGACATACACTCAGACGCACGTCTAAGCTAACAGTAACAGTATGACTTCGATTGCGACTTTATTTCGTAGCAGTAAGGGCGGTTTTCGCAGTTCAAGTTTGACTTCTAACGTGACATTATTCCGGCCGTGTCTGAGTTTTTTTGCGCACACGTGTTCACTTGTTCTGCCATGCCCAATTGCCCACGCGACGATAAGATTTTAAGAATTTAATAAACGAAAATATTTGAGCTATAAGATGTAGGTATTAGTTGGTCTCTTTTCACATTCATTTTTAAAACCTAAAAACACATTTTTAATAAATCTTGCAAAGTCTACCTAAATCAATTTTAAATTAATGATTTCCTTAGTAATCAACTGTAGACTAGCACGAAGGCAATTTATTTACTTGCTTGTTAGGAAAGTAAATACCTAATGTTTTCGTGTCTCCGTACCTACACTACACGCATTAAAGTGATACGTTTACATAATTATGGACATGGTGTATGGGGAAAGTGATTAAATAGAAGATGAAATAGAAATCTTTGCGAACTCCATGACATGGCAAGGTAACTTCTAATTTGTCTGTGCAACCCACTTTCGAACTCTCTTTGTTTCCCGCGGAAAGCCATTTGACGTATGTCACTTTGACAGCTTATTGTTTTTTAAAAGCGTTGCAAAAAGTCGCGCTTGTGAATTTGAATTATTCCTTTACGCATTAACCAGTTTTCACTGTTCTAGATTTTGCATGCACACTTTTTTTTTGTTTTAAAACATGGTCAAGGTGTTCGGCATAAACTCCAAGGCTGTCTGTAGTAAATACATTCGATAGTAATTGATTCAAAGGTAATAAAAGCATAATCGGTCTATAATGTTCTCCTCTCGGTGTGAGGGAGGGAGGCCTTAATCCGCCACGCTCGCCCAGTACGGGTTGGTATTGGTAGATTTCACATGTTTTCGAATTTTTCGTTCTAGGATGCCGGTTCCTGCCGATGTTTCTTACATCGTTTTGTTTGAGAGCAATGCTGATGAAATAATTGACACAAAGTAAAGTGCCTGCCTGGGTTCGAACTTACAACCTAGAACTCGTAAGTCGCAGCCGTTACCACTTGGCCACCACTACTTAAGGCAATAATGGTTCTGAAGAAAGAACAACAGTTTTTTTTCTGCCATAAGAAATTTCCATGCTGCCAGTACATAGGTTTCAATAAAAAGTATAACCTCTTTTGATCAAAGATTTAAAATTTGATACATTTTCAGCCAGATCTATATTCCGCGCGTTTTAGAGTTGTGAAACCCGAATTGTTAGTTGCATGTTTGCAGCGTGGTTTGCTCAACGTATGCGCATAATCAAAACCCGATAAATCAAAACTGATAGTTGTGACAGAGACATGATTGCTGTTATTATCTACAAGAACCTTAACACTGCAATTTGTTGACAGAAGAATTAGCTTTTAAAAGTTTTTAAGTGCTTTCGTCTTCAGTGTAATTATTACGTTCAAGGTTTGAATACAATTTCGGAATAAAAAGAAACAATACAGAGCTTGAATACAATTTTAGACTCAATTGATTGAATAGTCTAGAATTATGGATTTTACGGATTATTCATTTAATTGGGATGAAGAACTTACGTTTTACAGATTTAAAAATTTTTCTTTGGTTCTTCGTTTTTAACACGCTTTAATTAGCTTGGCATATATCTATGTTACGGAATCGATGAACGTGATTTTCACCCCATTCAAAAAGTCGGATTAATTTGCACACTTCTCAAGGATCGATGACAATACAATAATTTAATTTGTGAAAAAAAATTGTGCCATTATCCTTGCCAGGATCAACAGGACATCAAAAAAAAAAAACGTTAAACCCGCTTTTGTGGCTAACTAAAACATACAAAATAAATAATTGTTTAAAAATCGGAAAAAACAAAACACGCTTTTATAGAAAACTAAACTAAAAAAGTAGAAAATAATGTAAAAGAGCGTGGGTTGTTTGATATCCATGAAAAAATAACTCAAAAACACCCCACGCTTTTTTCCACTTTCTTTATGTTTATGATTTTCTCATAAACAAAAGTGTTGTACTGTTCTTCCTATAAGTGAATGTGTATTACAAAGATTTCCGATTTTCTCTCAAAAACACAAAGACATAGCGGTCGCCAGTGTTAATTGACATCAATATTTGTGAACTGGGTTGTGCCAGATTGTCCAACAATTGGCTGATGACGTTGACCCGGCATCGCTTAATGACTCACAAAAACGACACATATTTATGAAATTCTTGGTCATTAGTGAAGTTTTCTCTCAACAAAACAAAAGTGATTTAACTGGTACTAAAGATATTCTATGTATGTACCGCACCTAATTGTAGTCGTTTTTCATACAAAATATTAATTTGTTAAGGCGACACTAATAAGTTAGGTCATACTAACGGCCGTGCATAGCCGTGCACAGCCCCTTCCTCTTAAAGGGAAAACTGACCTAAATACCTGATTAATTTATACGAAAATGTTGTCACTGTAGGGTAACTTAGGAACAGTCACATATTTTGTGCTGTGTATAAAACTGTAACCGCGAATTCAGCACATGATTCTAAGCCTCCTCCAGTGTAGAAACATATCGTCAGTTAGTATGGAACACCATTTTTTTGTTCGGAACCTGCTTCTATTTTTTTGGGTGGCAAATCGTCAAATGACATCTCCCGCTTTGGGTGGAGTGGAAGAGCGTATCAGACTTTTACTGACTAAAACCCACCCGTGTTCCTCCATTATGCCAGGGTCACAGTAACTCTTTCGAGCGAATCCGCGACCCTGGCCAGGATGTACTGCTTCCATGATAACAGTGCTCTGTAAAGGTATGTGTATACCCTGCCGGGGTCGCGTGATTGTTCGAAGGAGATACCGTGACCCTGGCACATGGGCAACTGATGGAACACGGGTGGGTTTTAGTCAGTAAAAGTCTGACACGCCCTCCCGCTCCGCCCAGAGCGGGAGAAGTCATTTGATGATTTCCCACCCTGAAAAAAAAAAAAAAAAAAAAAAAAAAAAAAAAAAAAAAAAGGTATGTGTATACATATGTACTGTAAAATCTACAATATAGTGCCCACAGCCTCATTGCACACTTACAGTGCACTAAAGCAAAGCTCAGTAAGTGAACTTTGCGCTATCCTTGACCTCACGCGGGGTCACGCCTGCTCTGTGCCGGCGCATACTTTCTTCTTCACTGAGCAAGACGCTTAATGCACCTATTGAAGGTTAACATGACGTAATTAAATGCAGTCAAGGTACATTATACAGGTTATTGATATTTATTTTTAAATAAATTTAACGATATGACATAATCAAAGTTTTGTTTACAGCAACATTTAGCGGGGCTTGAATCTCAGCCGATTGATCTGTGATTTAAAATGTAATTTTGCTTAGTTTTACAAGGACGTCAAAGTGACTTATGTCTTTATCTTGCCCATGTAAAATGTTGTGATAAATCGTGTAGCCGCCAGGCAACATAAAGCTCCTATTACTTACGACCATGACCAATCAGAAGTGATCGTAAACTCTATTAAGTTTCCGTTGATCTTATCTCATGTCTTCCGCATAGAATATACAAACCAAGTGGAACTTCTTACAGTCTTTTTCAAAAGTATCGGACAAAATTGTCAATATACAGTCCACTTCTTCTTCCCGTTAAAGCACTAGTAAGGGTGGGCTTTTTGGGGGACTGTCTTATGTAATGTTGACTTTCGAAAAGTGCTGATCCTCAATCTAATTTGAATAAATGCCTGTGGATAACAAATTGTGTGTGTTTTAAGTGCTTAAAATAAATGGAAAGATTTAATTATTTGAACATTTAAACCCGAAATTTTAATTTGACTCCTGGATGTTTTTCACTCATCAATTGAGGTTAATTTTATAACCTTAATTCACATCAATGACATGATTTTGAAAAACGTTTCACGATTCACCTAACTGCAGTATGGTACTTCGTGGCAATAAGCTATATGCTCGGCCCACCCCCTAGTACACACGGCTACATATCAAGCCATTAATTTCCAGTTTTAGGTGAGCTCGCATTATATAGAATTTTCGTGCAATGAGAGGTCAGCTTATACTGGAAATGTGTAGCTTTATTTGTCGCCGTTTTTACTTCAGCGCCCATAGCGCGATTGCTTTATGAAAACGCTCCCATTGAATCACTCTAAGTAGTTACACTATGTAGTATAAGTTCTAAACCAAGACTTGTTGCAATACCTGCAATGACTTTATGAATTTTGAGTCTGACATTAGTGCTGTCGTGCCCAGGTGACTTAACTTTGACGTGTTTCGAATTGAAGATTGAGATTTGCATTGACAGGTTACTGGTCCAACGTTCCATAATGAGCAAATACTTCGTTCTTGTAGGCAACAATTTGCATAAAACAAGTAAGTAATTTTTTTTTTGTTGAAACATGGTATACATACATTGCATGCAAGATAATGAGATACAGAAAGATCAGACATGTTCAGCCACATATCGTGGAGTACAAATTGACAGGAAGAGATGGTGCATAAACCGTTATAATATTCATCAAAATTACATTTCATCATTATTCATTCAAGGTTAGGTGTTTTTATTACAATTCAATGTCAAAGTGGTGATTAAATTAGTTGGTCAATAAAAATATAAAATAAAACAAAATGTCACTAAAATTACAAATATTCCAAAAAATACAATGGTTAACAAAAATAATGTCCAAAATACAACACTGTCATCTCAAAAACGAAGAAAATTGTCCTCTTTCATAAATTCCGAAATACTTAGGGGAAGTACGTCCAAAATGACATACGGTTTTGTTTTTTAATCATATATTTTTAATTAACATAGTTACAATCACTGTTTAGGTTGAATAATCATCTTTGGTTCATAAGTTTTAACCTACGTAAACTCATAATTGAATAGGACCCATATAAAAAATATAATTTAAATTAATCGAAGCCTCTAAGAAAATTCATTTTGTCCATATAGTACGGACAAAATGACATACATAATGAAAACGAAAATTATGAAGTACATATTTCACAAAATATTAAATATGAGCCCAAAGAGAACAATTGTTGCACCGTAGCACCACACTCGTTGGGCTTGGAACGGGAAAAGAGGTCGTTACAATAAACGCATGCGCAGTCATCATCATCACCGTTCGACACAGCTGGAAATATTCTACATTCGAGTCCTCAGGGTAATGAGTCTTCTGTACTTGGGTTCACCTCTTTTCTGACTGCTTTTAAGGATCGTTATCGTAGTTCGATTCAACATTGAAAACCTCATCATTGAATAAAGGTATGTCGTTTTGCCCCGAATGTAAGTATGTCGTTTTGCCCCACAGGTTATCTAAACACTAATTAAGTCATAATTACTATAAACACGAGATTTATAAATAAATACTTTTAAGTAATGCAGTATAATGCTACACTTTTTGAATTTACTACAAAAGATGTAATAGAAACCACGAGAAACTGATCAAAAACAGGACTAAATCAATAAAAATAAAAAACTTTTATGCGCACAAAACGCTTTCCTGCAAGTAACTTCGGCGTGACCAAGTGAATGGCGGTATAAACTTAACAGGTATTCCACCATGGCCGGCGTCACATAATGATATGCCAACTGCAGGATTATAGCCCGCCAATTTCGAAAAAAGCCCGGTGTGTCATTTTGTCCGTCTATGTCATTTTGGCCGTACTTCCCCTATATGTAATACGCTCTTTCAGTTAGTATTTTCTTTAATTTACCCTTTAGAGCAGAAATATTTAATGTTTTCCACGATTTGGGCATTTTATTAAAATGAGCGTGATTATTCGAAAGAGATACTGTGACCCTGGTACATGGGCAACTGAAGGAACACGGGTGGGTTTTAGTCAGTAAAAGTCTGACATGCTCTCCCGCTCCGCCCAGAGCGGGAGAAGTCATTTGATGGTTTCCCATCCAAAAAAAGAGTAATGTCAATATCTTACGCTCTATAAATAAGATTTACAGCTGTCCGTTGTTTGCAGTCTAAACATCGCTCTAATGCATCTTTTCTGTGCCCGAAACGCTATTTCAATGTCCGTGCCCCAGAAGATGACTCCATATCCAAGAATTGATTCGACTAATCCAGTAACTAGCGCATCTGTGTTGTAAGTCGACTTGAGGCCTTAGTCCACCTGTCTTTATAGCCAGTGCTAATATAAGATGGAGGCGACAGTAAGCTTCAAGAGACTCGGGGTTGTGAATAAAAGCTTTATGACGAAAACCACCCATTGTTTACATCAATTGGGGTTGATGTCCCATTTCTACCCGTGGGTGTCGTACAAGGCGATGAAGGGACTTACTAGAGAGTGGACAGCGTTCTCTATGCATTTTACCATCATACTGCGAACCTGTCTGCCAAGCATGGTGATTATGGCAAAACCCTCTCAAACTGGGGGAGGATTATCTCCAACAGTGGACGTTTTTCGGCTAAAATGATGATGATGATGATGTTAATGTGGAGTAATTTACACCCAAATAATCGTGCCAATCCATCATACAGACTCATCATAAAAAATCGTCTTATAAATAATATGCCGCCAGAAGATGTGTTTGATAGCCTGCTGAAATTTGTATCGGGAGCACAAAGGTGCATTGAAGAAGGCATTCTGAAATAATGTATTTTTAATATTTTTTTTGGATCTATGTTTATTGTTAAATTGTATGTTTAAGTATAATTATTTTATAATGTAAGATAGTTTAATTAGCGTGTATAACATCGTATTGGTACACTTACTGTAAGATGTTGTACTTATTGGTATAAATAAATCATCTGCCTAGCCTTATTCCAATTATGTTGTGGTCAGCTTTCAGTCTAACTGAATGCAGCTGAATACCAGTATTTAACATGAAGTAACCACCTATCCGATCTCCACAACCCAGTTGGTAAAATTGGTTGTAAGGCATTTGGGCTTCTGACGATCAGTAACGACTATCAAATCCATCACCCAGACGACCAAACAAAAGCTATGCTTACTAAGACAGTGTAGGTAGTAGTATGTAGGTTTGTATTGTGTTATCCTTAACAATATACAAGTTAGCTAACAAACCCAAAGCTCTGGCATTTGCGTCACCTTCACTTTTGAACTATAACGTAGTTGTATCCATCACGAGCGTTTCGCAACCGTCGGTCGTCACCGTGGTCGTCACGACGCGACAGTCCTTTGTCAGTGAGTTACCTACGGGCAGTTTTACTGCGAAGTAATACTTAAGCGTTATGTTTGTATGAATATTCATGTCTTAAGCTCGCATTTTCTCTGTCTCTGTCTTTGTCTTTAAAAGCGAGAAAATCTCTGTCAGTATTTTTTTTGTTACAGTTGAGATCTTGGATAAGCATCGTTGTTTCTATCGTTGTGAAATTGTACTAGATTGTTGGTTTACTTTTATTTTGATATCATGGCATATTGTAACACCTTCTTCAGGAAGTCTGTAACTCTGTGCCGAATTATAACAATTTCCATGTTCATGTAATTGATCTCTTTCTCACGATCTTGCGCATTATTTTTCGTCGTACTTATCGTTTTTTTTTATTTCGTTTTTAATTTAGCTTAGCTAAGTCTGTCTGTAGAGCTTAGTGGCTCTTTATGGACGATGCACCAAGATAACCCGCGAATTTTACATTCTTCGTATTGTAGTGTCTTTGTTGTTTTTTCTTATTGTTGTTCTTCTTCTTGTTCTTGTTGTCGTTCATTGTTTGTCGTTGTTTACTAACCGACGTCAAGGAGGTTCTCAAGTATGTTCTTTTTTGGATTAACATACCGGTCTGAAAACTACTGACCTGCAAATTGCAAAATACGTAAATAAATTTGAATTTCGAGGCCTCGTCTCTTCTATTGTCTATAGATACCAAAATCTAAATCAAAGCACAATCCTGCCATCTCTACTTTATTGTAGCCTTACCAATGTGCAATAACATTGCCAGTCATCACAGTAGCTAGCAAACTTCTTAATGTCGCCGGCAACCTTTTGCAGAACAGAATAGGCGATATTTTGTTCTGAAAAAGGTCGGTCGACGCAAGTTATGTTGAGACGTAGTACGCAGGTATTTCAGAATATAAAGATGTTCGAGAAGGTTGAGTCCTAACAAAGAAGTGATTATGGTAAATTCGAATCTAAATCCAATAATTTTGTAACTAAGACGGAAATCCTAAAAAGCTATAAAAACGGTGTATTCACGGTCGATTCGCCGGTAAGGAGCCTGGCGGATTTTTTACAATGACCTAGACTTTGTCCATTTTTTTTGGGGTGGGAAATCATCAAATGACGTCTCTCGATGCAGTGCTATTCTGTAACCATCTCACCGGGTGAAGTGAGCGTGGAGTGAGCTATCAATGTCATTCCACCTGATGCTAGGGATGACCACTTATCATATTTACAATCATGATCGAGATTTAGATACCTAATATTCTTATGCTAATTCTATTCTTTATTTTTATAAGGATTTCAAAGCTAGCATAGTGTCTAAACAATACTACTCTTTCGGGAAGTTTTTCAAATGAAATAGCGAAACCGAAATTCAGACAATCGCATTTTTGTTTTTTTTTCTATTTTTTCCTCGACTAGCCCTTTATTGCCTGTCGCACAAGTGCGACACGCACGAACAAATAATGAATATAGTAAGACATATGTACAAGTATAAGATAGCTAGAACAGAAAATGCGAATCGACATTGTCAGTTATTATGAACCCACTGTAAACTGATTAAAATTAAATACGTAAATGGAATCACATGGCCTAATCACGATGTGTCTTCAATCACATGGGCTAATCACGATGTGTCTTGGAGAAGCGATTGTAGATCGACTCGAGTAAAGATTGTACAACGTTCTTCAGCGTTGTTACTAATCCAAATCTATTAAAAAAAGATGAAAGAAACTGGCCGTGCCTGACTGACGGACCATAGAATTCAATCTCACACATACTATGTGGGAACCAACATCTAGGCACTGTCATATTCACATTGACATTTGTTTTTTTTTTTTATTAAGTAGGTATCGTCACGTATGTGCACTAAGAACATTAGGAAAATGCAATACCAACGTCCAAAATGTGCCGACTAACATTTTATTTAGACTAGCTTCTGCCCGCGGCTTCGTCCGCGTTAAATTTCTTGTTCCCCCGACCCTTCTCGTCGCGTCGAGTAGCCTACCCGTGCGATTTTCCCCGTTTTTGCAACATTTTTCATTTCTGCTCCGCTCCTCTTGGTTGTAGCGTGATGTTATATAGCCTATAGCCTTCCTCGATAAATAGGCTACTCAACACAAAAATATTTTTTCATTTCGGACCTGCAGTTCCTGAGATCAGCGCGTTCAATCAAACAAACAAACATACAAACAAACAAACAAACTCTTCAGCTTTATAATATTAGTATAGATAAACATATACCTACTTACTTACTTATGTCGTTATTATCAATAAAAAGAATATTCATCAAATGGTCACCATCTTGATAATATTATGTTAAAATTCAACAGTTCAAAACGATCACCCGCGTGCTCGCGAGGTGAAGTTTTGTTACCATGACAACGGCATTGCAAGGATCGCGTGATCAAGCCGCGCATGCGCGCTAGACGCTGTCATCAATAGGTATCAACTTTTTTTTTGTGTGCCTTGTGCAGACGCCATTTCGTATTCGGTTTAGAAAATAATTAGTAGGTACGCAAGGATTTATTTCAATTCTTGTAGATATGTACCTATCTAAATACAACAGTTTTTATACAGGTATAATGTCAGTTTAGTACCTACACTTTGATGTCAACAATTAATCCGCTTTTTTTAAACTATGTGTACCTACTTACTTATCATTTAACCTTTATCGCGTGGTGACACCTGCACGCTAAGAATATGCAATACCATGAAGTACCGTACAGCTACCTACTACAAAGAATCTTCTCGTAGTCTGAGCATTGATTGGTAAGGTAACGATGATGAGAGATAAAATATGATGTGCATGTGTACTTAAGCACTCATGATCATCAGCCATAATTTTCATCAAACTCATTGTCTATAATAATAGAATATTCATCAAATCATCATCTTGATACCTACTAGGTAGGTATGTCAAAATTCAACGCTTCAAATGACTATCGCGTACATAGCGCGCCTCTGCGCGTGTTCACTTCACCGAGAATACATGCGATGCGATGATGCGACGAGAATCGCGTGAAGTGCTCACGCCGCGCAAGCGCACTAGGTCACTAGTTCATCAATGTCATACATTTTTTTTTATCTTTTATTTTTGTTTTGATGACCATGTGCCTGTACATATTTAGAGTTCTGACAAAATTATTAGGTACCCATTTATTTCAATGTTTGTAGGTAACCTATTTGGTTGCAAACAATAATAAAGAATATTCATCGAATCGTCATCATCTTGATAATAATGTCAAAATTCAATAGTTCAAAACGGTCACCCGCGTGCTCGTGAGGTGAATTGATGTTACCATGACAACGAAATTGCGAGCATCGCGTGATCAAGCTGCGCATGCGCGCTAGACGCTGTCATCAATAGGTATCAACTTTTTTTTTATCACCTTGTGCAGAAGCCATTTTGTAATCGGATTGAGAATAATTAGTACGCAAGTATTCGAAACATTTATATAGATGCATGTATACCTACCTACTTAATAATCGTATTATTAATAAAATAATATTCATCAAATCATCATCATCTTGATACCTACCTACTAGGTATGTCAAAAATCAACGTTTCAAATGAAACTCGCGTAGCGCGCCCGCGTGAGTTCACTCCACCTTGACTAAATGTGACGAGAATCGCGTGGAGTGTTCACGTCGAGCAAGCAGTTACTCATTCGGTGTGGTTGCTATGGCAACAACACCGTGTGAGTAACGGTTTCGGGTGAAGTGAGGTGACCGACACTGTCATTGTCAAGATAGCTTTTTTTTTAATTTCAGCCTTTCACGTCATTGCTACCGGCAATGACGTATTTGCAGTTAGCCAATGAAGTATATTTTAATGTCAATTCCAGCCATTGTTGAACATTTCAAAATGATAAATTACTAGCTTTTGCCAGCGGCTTCGCCCGCGTGGAGGTCGGAAATTATCCCGCGGGAATATACTACCGGGATAAAAAGTATCCTATGTCCATTCTCAGGCTCTAACTAACGCTAACTATCTGTGTACCAAATTTCATTTAAATCGGTTCAGTAGTTTTAGTAGGAAAGCGAGACAGACAGACAGACAGTTACTTTTGCATTTATAATATTATTAGTGTAGAAGTGTAGATGTTTTCAACAAATGAATATTAGGCACTTACTTGAGAAGTGTGAGAGCGAGCATTCGGTGAATCGAGAGGCTTGTAGCTAAATAAAAACAGCCACACAGTCCGACCGATCCGGCTAAGCTACGCTTGCCTCGGTCGGTCCGTCTATGGGAGACCATCTTTACATACCAAGACCTCGAAGGTCGGAACTCTGACAACCAGTCTTACCAAGGGGGTAACATATTACCAAATAACTGGGTTGTCGGAGTCGGATTGGCAGTCATTGCATGTAGGTAAATACCCGTGCATTCAGCTGCAACCGGTTAAGACTGGAAGCCGACCCCAACACAGTTGGACAAGGGCAGGCAGATGATGAGGTGAGATCGAGCGATTGCTGATGTGTTCGTTAACATTATTTACATAATATATGTAAATAGCATACCTAAATGTTTTTTTAAACAGCTATCATCTAGATTCTGGATACCTACACAGTTCAAGATACAAACCTTATAAGAACAATACACAAAATATTTAGGCATATCAATAATCTAGTTATGGGTGCTGTTGAGACACAAATTGCTTATCTCCCTTGCTAACAAGATTTCAACATTATTCATGTATTGATTTTCGTTTATTTTTGTACTATAAGGTACACCTCTGCCCAACCCTTCGAGAAAACAAGGCGTGATTTTATGTTTGTTTTTTATTTTATTTCATAAATGTGTAAATAAACATTGTATGTAAGTATGTACAATTATTATTTTAAGCCGATAGAACTATGTATGTTTTGGTTGCTATAGCCTAATTTAATCTGTTTTCATATACATATACCGTTTTACACAATGCGTCTATGTTTCTCATCCCAATTGCAGATGTGCTGCAAGAAATTTCTTATGTTTTAAGCAGATCCTTTGTACTTTCCTATCTTTGTGTATTTTATTTTATTAAGTGTAAAGTTTGTTAATAAATAAATAAGATTTGTAACACAAACACAAAAAAATTTGCTAATACATTTTTTCTACAGAACTTGCTGTTTCTCGAGCTTCAACTTCTGGATTCTTCAATCTCGATTATGATTGTAAATGTTATGTTTGGTCAATCCCTAGCAGCACTGGGATGACACTGACAGCTCACTCCACGCACCTTTTCACGGTGAGATTTTTACAGAATCGACATGCTGGGTGGAGCGGGAGGCATGTAAGACTTTTCTTGAATAAAACCCACCCGTGTTCCTTCTGCCTGTGCCAGGGCCATGGTAAACTCTTTCGAAAAACAGCAGCAGCAGACTTTGTCTGCTGGCATGCCTTGCCAATATTCAAGACTGAATACGGATCAGACAGCATATTGTCTGTGTAAGATATTCGACTGCATCTACGAGGACTAGAAGGATGAATGAATGGACCGTGATTGATGCAGTAAACCTTCTGCACCTGTTCAGAGCAAGCTCTCCCGCCGGCGCAGACGCATGCATAATGTATGTCGTGGGCATCGCGATTGATATGCGGCGCAGACGCACGACTGCCTTTGCAATATTCACTCTTTGTTCCCGATGCCGAGAACGTTACTAAAAGCACCGCGCTGTCACGTTTGGTAACGGCTGTTGTTTGAATTTTGAATTAGGAATATGGAATTTGGCGGTTCAGCAAAAAGTATCATATCATCAGTTTGGCAGCAGTATGAAGCTGGACTTAGGCCCCTTCATCTTCAGCATTTGTAAACAGTATAAAATTTTCTATTTTATTAATAGTACCTGGTAATTGTTGACAGGCCTATAGTCTCCTTCCATACTTATTAACATTGTTATTTAAAACCATTGTTAAACCCAATTATTTTTAAAAGAGTAACCGTGGGGTTTCTTGCCGGCTCTTCTCCATAGGAATCAACAAATTAGAACCGTGTACCTATCTTCTGACATTTCATAAGTGCCCATGTAGCTATATATAAAGCTGAAGAGTTTGTTTGTTTGATTGAACGTGCTAATCTCAGGAACTACTGGTCCGAATTGAAAAATTCTTTTTGTGTTGGATAGCCTATTTATCGAGAAAGGCTATAGGCTATATAACATCACGCTACAACCAAGAGGGGCGGAGCAGTAAAGAAAAATGTTGCAAAAACGGGGAAAATCGCACGGGTAGGCGATTCGACGCGACGGGAAGGGTCGGGGGAACAAGAAAATTAACGCGGACGAAGTCGCGGGCAGAAGCTAGTGTGAAATAAAAGATTTAGATTTTTCATCTGATCATTTTCTAGCTTATACGGTATCAGTCACAGATAAACATTCCATGGAACTGTCAGGTGGTGGGCCTATATATGTAAGGTATTTTAGCATCATTAAGGCTGGCCCACAAAAAGTTTAAAGTATGAATTCGTGACCGGCTTATGTTGGGAAAACCACGCATACGCATTGCTTGACATTTTAAATCAACTTAATTTTAAAGACCACAGTGTTTATGTTATTTTGCGGACTACTGCTGTTTTGGTGGTTGGTTTGCAACTTCGTAACTTTTATATTATCCGGGTAGGTATATTGTAAAACAAAATGTTTCTCTGTATTTCCGTTAGTGCATTCCTAACTGGAGAACCACTATCCGATTTAGAGGGAAAAAAGGAATTAAGAATTCCTTAATTTAGTTATTTGTAGAGAAAACGTTATTGTCTAGATTAATTTTTTTATAGGTCATGAGTTATTTTCGGTTCTTATTTTGTAATCAGAATTCAACAACGTTTTTTTTAGGCCCCTTTATCTTATGTCAGCAAAATTATTAAACCATGTTGAAAAATAGAAGTACCTACATGATCTTGGGCTCTGCAGCGATTACTATGCGCAAACACAGAATGATAAGATTCGTAGAGTAGGCATAATTTTGGTCGGATCATGTGAAGAAGAACCACGTAGATTGCTTGGACTTGTCGAGTAAGTGCATGTCCTTTATAAGTGATCGTGTAGCTCAACTCAAAACTTAAGGAGCTCAAAAATTCGAGAAAGAATACCAAAGGACATTTATTTGGGTAAGCCGCATTTAATGACTCCTCTGCCTATGTGTGTGTGTGTAAACTCATGGTAGAACTATAGTTGATGTTATCTGACAATTAACTATGGGTTTCCTCGTTTCATTAGCACATACCTACGATCCCTTTGTCTGCTAATCTATTTGCTTCAAACAGTTTACATTTGCACTTATTACCTTAAGGTCAACGAGTTTTATAGTCTGTGCCATGCGGAACTGTCGCGTCGCCATGACAGTTATTGCAGGTCGTCACATTGACTGTTCGGCCGGCACGTAGTGTAGGAAATACACTAATTACGTGTAGTGTTGCTTTCACTGTCGATGGCTGGTTATTTAGGATCTAGGAGTGCCTTGAGGGGTTTGGTACTAAGAATTTGTGGTTTCATTTTACTCTTTCTTGTTTGTCGTTTATGGAATACGTTGGTTTCTGTAAATTGTTTTAATGGTCTCATTTTCTAAAATTGAGTAGGTATGTGATAATTAGCGTTTTTAATATTTACTAGCTTCTGCCCTCGACTTTGTCCGCGTGAAATTTCTAATTTTAACATAAAATAATTATACTAGTCTATAGCATTGCATCGCCCGCCCGCGATTTACCTTCGTTTCCTTTTAGCGGTCTTTCTGACTTTTGTTTCTTTGCCTTACCTTCATGATCATGTTCTGTGCTTTATGACCTCATAAAGCACAGAACATGATCATGAAGGTCACGTGGTGTTCGTAACTTTCCTCATTGGGCCTTTTCCTAATTGGGCTACAAAATGCAAAAAGTTTTTTCAATTGCGTTTGTATGTACTTACAAACAAACAAATTCTATTTCATAGTAACATTACTATAGATTTGTTTACCTTTATAACATAATAGAGTCTTGTAAGAAATATCGTAATTGACTTAACTTTCGTTGAAATTATTTTAGTTTGATGACGATGAGACAGCAAAATGTTGACGAAATAGAATAAACATTAAGATTATGAACACACGGAGAAAGCTCTTGTCATCGTTATGATTTATCGTCGTCATCACTAACACTTTCTATGTCATAATTATTATTGATTCCTTTTGACGTCAAGTTCACGAGTTCGATTGCCAAACCGAGCAAAAGTGAAATAAGTTCGATGAATGGAACAACGCACGCCTTTAAATATGGAAATCGGAATTTATCTTTCAACTAGCTTCTGCCCGCGGCTTCGCCCGCATTGATGTCGAAAAATTCACCATTTACCATTTCAAACTACCATTTCACCCTCTTAGGAATGAAATTTCAAAAAACTCTTTCTTAGTGGATACCTACTCCTCACTAAGAACACACCTTTTAAATTTCATGTCTCTAGGACCAGCGGTTTAGGCTGTGCGTTGATAGGTATATCAGTCAGTCAGTCAGTCACTCAGGACTTTGAATTTTATTTAAATAGATTGGAATAATTGTATCTTTAAATTAAATAATAAGACGTAAGACTAAATTATTAATGTATAATAATTAATAATGCTTAAGACTAAAACATAATTATGTTTATATATATTAATGTATACATTAACGTATTATATCGATAAAATTATTATACCTACAAGCTAAAGAGCTTTTGATATTCTCCGCGAAGTAAAATAGCCTTAGTATACACTTACACGCCGTACATTCCTTTGCTTCCCATAAAGGTATTCATTAGTACAATTTTAGTTTTTCTTAACAGATCCATTTATCCTTTTACCATTTTAACTAATTGACAAAACTAAACCCATAAGAACAGAGACTTATAATGACATGTTTATTCTAATTTTAAAAGTTACTAGTTTTAAAAAGTTTATAAGTAAAACCGATGCTTATATTAAAAAATGGTACTGCAGGCGTTATTCAGGCTACTGTAACCGGCGCTCTGGCCTGGTAACGACATGTTAGAGCAGCCATACTCAACCTTTTTTTTATAGGGGCCACAAACACGTTTCAGTCATGGTGTCGAGGGCCGCAATCAAAAATTATTTAGGTGTTAATTAAAACGATGCAGTTACTTTATTAATGAATAAAATATTATTAACAAAGATGTTTATATGTTTTAATTAGATTTTTAATACTGTGAACACTTTCTCAAAACTTTATCAAGATAGATAAATAGAT
The DNA here is from genome assembly GCA_932294355.1 of Aporophyla lueneburgensis. Lineage (NCBI taxonomy): Eukaryota > Metazoa > Arthropoda > Insecta > Lepidoptera > Noctuidae > Aporophyla > Aporophyla lueneburgensis. The sequence goes on from OW028754.1 coordinate 23,957,220, forward strand.
AGATTTTTTTTTAACAGACAACAGACAACTTACAGATTCTATAACAGCATCCAGATGAGAATCTGTAAGTTTGTTTCTGTAAACGTTCTTTGTGTGTTTCATTTTTCTTAAAGGCGATTCGCACACACACTTTTTAGGGTTCCGTTGCCAAATGGCAAAAAACGGAACCCTTATAGATTCGTCATGTCTGTCTGTCTGTCTGTCTGTCTGTCTGTCTGTCTGTCTGTCCGTCCGTATGTCACAGCCATTTTATTCCGAAACTATAAGAGCTATGCTGTTGAAACTTGGTAAGTAGGTGTATTCTGTGAACCGCATTAAGATTTTCACACTAAAATAGAAAAAAAACAATAAATTTTGGGGTTCCCCATACATAGAACTGAAACTCAAAAATGTTTTTTTTCATCAAACCCATACGTGTGGGGTATCTATGAATAGGTCTTCAAAAATGGTAATGAGGTTTCTATTATCATTTTTTTCTAAACTGAATAGTTTGCGCGAGAGACACTTCCAAAGTGGTAAAATGTGTGTCCCCCCCCCCCGTAACTTCTAAAATAAGAGAATGACAAAACTAAAAAAAATATATGATGTACATTACCATGTAAACTACCAACGAAAATTGGTTTGAACGAGATCGAGTGAGTAGTTTTTTTTTAAAACGTCATAAATCGTAAACCGCAATTTACCTTACATTCAATCAACTGAAATATAAAAATTAAAAAATATATATATTTTTAAACCGAAAATACCTACAGGTTTGTACGGAACCCTCGGTGCGCGAGTCCGACTCGCACTTGGCCGGTTTTTTCTAAACTGAATAGTTTGCGCGAGAGACACTTCCAAAGTGGTAAAATGTGTGTCCCCCCCCCGTAACTTCTAAAATAAGAGAATGACAAAACTAAAAAAAATATATGATGTACATTACCATGTAAACTACCAACGAAAATTGGTTTGAACGAGATCGAGTGAGTAGTTTTTTTTTAAAACGTCATAAATCGTAAACCGCAATTTACCTTACATTCAATCAACTGAAATATAAAAATTAAAAAATATATATATTTTTAAACCGAAAATACCTACAGGTTTGTACGGAACCCTCGGTGCGCGAGTCCGACTCGCACTTGGCCGGTTTTTTTATTTATTTCATAAATAGGATGGGTGGGACGGTTTTATATTTTTGGGGAACAACACTCCAAAATTCCACGAATGTGGCGTCCCGCGCATAGGTACCTCTCTATGGTACCTCTCTATGGCTTTGTGGTATTCTATGGCTCTGTTGTATTCTATGGCTCTACGGTATTATTTTATTTTTTGTGATTTATGGGGGAAATTATAATACCTTGGTTATTGACATCCATCCTTTGTAACAATTGTCAGATGGGCCAATAACAAAGGCCCGGCGGCGGGCCGCATGCGGCCCGCGGGCCGCAGGTTGATTATAGCTGTGTTAGATTGTAGAGCAGTGATGGTGGCCCAGTGATAACAGCCGCGGCTTATGAGTTGTTAGTCGTAGGTTTGAACCTAGACAGGGGCTTTACTTTGTGTAAATAAAATAATCACCACTACTCTCAAAACGGTCAAGGCTATATGGTGTTTACTGTATCACTATTGTTTATTAACAAGTATTTGTAAGATGATGTTGAAATAATAAATATTTTTAATTATGATTGTTATGGCTATCAACTACAAATCTTATGTGGTATTTTTCTTTCCCGAAGTATTTGTATTATTTCTCAGTAGCATTCCAGGGATTTATTTTATTTAAAGCATCTGCACTGTGACTAATTTATGACTGCCAACCCTATCATCTCCAAATTATTTATTTGTATGGTCTTCTAAACTTTCAACTAGACCTCGCACTTAATGACTGCTACATTCTTTGTTTGCATTGTCTCCAGGGCCGGCACCATGTTGCAGCAGATCCTGCGCGACATGTGGGTGGACCCCGAGATCCTGGCCGAGCTCGACGAGACGCAGAAGCAGACGCTCTTCTGCAAGATGAGGGAGGAACAGGTAAAACATCTATCTTATTTATTACTTTCGTTTATCTTACCTGAGGTTATCTGGAAGAGATTCCTTTGAGTGGTTCGATCAGGGTTTTGTTATAGTTGTCTGCGAGGATTAGAATGATAAGCAAACCGAAGGTCAAACCAAGGAAACCAAGGTTATGACTGACGAATTCCAGACTATGAAATGTGCATCTAAGAGTCGTTTTGTTGATACTCTCCTTATAGAATAGGCCCTGTCTTCATTCTATAAAGCATAAGACTCATACGTATACCAGCGTGGTAAATACGTAACAAAAAAAAAAAACGGTAGGACTGGCTTCTATTTTGACAGTTCAACAACATTCATTGCGTAATTAACATTGTTGAGCAGTCAAAGTTTTCGAACATATGAAGCATTGTATTAGCAATATTCAGCAGATTTTCATAGATAGTGTAGAATCCAACCTTTTCAAGAAAACTTCACTGGTCAGAAATCCACATCTAAATCTACGTTCATGTTTTAACAAAACTTATTTTACTAAGAGCTCACTTCAATATCTTATCTCTACAGTACATACATATGCATACAGTCATTCGGCACGCCTTCGCTTCCATTAGTTTACGACTTTCGGTGACGCCATGACACAGTGAATGTCAGTTGATATTCCTGTAAATGTGACGTCACTTCCCAAGTAACACAGAAAGCATTTTAACAAACGAATATTAAACTTATGTAAAACTTAAGGTCCGTATAAACTCTTATATAAGTTCACCGAGCATCTTGACGCTTTATATTGGCATTTCAAAACCATTTAGATGCTTTACACTGTATAACGGTTGTATAATGGTATATCAAAATGCTTTTGTGAAGCCTTTAGTTTCAGTGCAGCCAACCACAACGCTGTTGTACAGCTTTCAGCTGTTTTTAGTGCATTTGGATCTACAATAGCATTTTTAAGTATTAAGATAATTTCTAATGCTGGTTAATAGCATAAACTTGTATCATTATGATGCACCGTAAATCCGTTACACGGCTTTGAGCTGTATTTAGTGCCCTTTGTTGTGTAATAGCACTTTTAAGTGGTAAGTAAAAGCCTAGTACTGCTGAACAGCATGAACGTGAATCAATGTAATGCTTGTATTTTTAAAGATCAACTGAGTTCTGTTGTACTGCTAACAGCTCTTTAATCAAATACAAGTGAGTTATTGTAATGTGTAAAGCTGTATATTATACATGCAATTTACTGTGTTCGTAAAACAACATGTCGGCCATATTGGAGAAAAGCACATATTAAATTATCAACAAAACAACAACAAATGATGATAAGAACGACAAATGTCTTTGTAGTTTATTTTTTTTCTGCTCTATCTGCAAGTGAATGGTCCAGCGATATAAGATCTCTTTGATTTTCAATGGGTCTTAGTGTAAAGCTTTCGGTATCTGCAGAGTTTGCATCTTTCAACAAAGTAACGCTTGGGCCCTCTTTTATCTCTGTAATTTGTATTGATATTTATTTTAACTGCACAGATTGATGATTTTCTGCTGGTTTTCGAGAGTGATCGCTTGGATTTGGAGCATATTGTCTATTTTTTCGGATAATATTGTTTGGTTTGCTAAAATTTGGTCGAAGTGCACTGTTTCTGGGCTAATTATCTGAACTATGTCTTCGTGATTAGTAGTGTTTTCAGTAGCTGTAACGTTACTATAATCCGTACACGGGTGTTCTTGATTTTTTTTGATCGCATCTCTGAAAACAATGTAATTATTGAATTATATATTATATCTATATATATAAAAGAAAGTCGTGTTAGTTACACTATTTATAACTCAAGAACAGCTAAACCAATTTAGCTGAAAAGTTTGTTTGTTTGTGTGGTTGAACGCGGTAATCTCAGGAACTTCTGGTCCGAATTGAAAAAATCTTTTTGTGTTGGGTAGCCTGTTTATTGAGAAAGGCTATGTGTATATAACATCACGCTAAAATTAAAAGGAGTGGAGCAGCAACGAAAAATAGAAGAAAATTGTCAGGCAATTCGATGCGACGGGAAGGTTCATGGAAGCAAAACTTTGACGCGGACGAAGTCGCGGGCAGAAGCTAGTTATATATATTGTATTATATATTATATTATATACATTATCTTAATGACGTATAAAGAACGCCACGCACGATGACAACCACCGCACCATGTGAATCTTTGAACAACTGAACTGACAAAGTCGGTTACCGGTACACCGTTATGGGCCGATCTTACACGCCGATCGTGTACACTAGTCTACAACCGCCATCGTCTGAAGACGCCCGATGACGGCCGATCAACCGATGAGCAGCGCAAATTGAGTGTATTTATACCTACCTAGTTTAATAATTATATCTTTATTCTGTTACTAGCTTTTGCCAGCAGCTTCCCCCGCGTGGAGGTTGGAAATTATCCCGCGGGAACATACTACCGGGATAAAAAGTAGCCTATGTCCTTCCTCAGACTCTAAAATATCTGTGTATCAAATTTCATTTAAATCGGTTCAGTAGTTTTAGCAGAAAAGTGAGACAGACAGACAGAGTTACTTTTGCATTTATACACTGTGGATGTGGATTAGTGTGGATGTTTGTGTGTTTTTATCTAAACTATGGATATTGAAAAATTAATTATTTTTTAAATATCCATACGGATTTAAGAAAATTCTGAAATGGGTTTTATTGTTTTGCTCAAAGATCCCCAAAATTCCGTTCAAGTAATGGCTCTAATTCAGTCTACATCAAGTCTACTGGTATACCGGTGAACTCATATAGAACTACTTTATAAACAATGGCACTACAGTGGTTCATCAAAAGTCTTCTCTCTGTTACACGTATGAGTATTTATACTGCTTGCGGCATTAAGTAGCCTTTTTAAACGCTCACCGGGCTGCTATAGACCGACATCATTTGTAATTTTTTTTAACCAATAATTATCCTTCGAACCTATTTATAAAAGTAATAATGATATAACTTAATTGAATACTGCCCAACAAATACTATTATGTTAATTATGCAAAATTCGTTCTATACTAGGAATACACAATTGTTTTGGTTATTTCAAACAATAACATTTTATATTAAAACCACAAAATATCGATGGCGCGTGAAAATTTTCAATGAAACTTATATAGACATTTACAGTAAACTACATTGCGCAAAAATATTACTATATTTGAAGGAATGAAATAAAAAAAAAGTCAAAAACTTACCCAGTATTATAAATTTTGTTTTGATACAAACAAATATGGTGTCACTCATTCAGTTTTGACCGTGTTCGTTCATATTATATTGTGAGACAAAGTAGTTAAATTGCAACGACGTTCAATGTATTATAACATTAGTACCGTGGCATTGGATATGTTTTTACAATGATGTAGGGTTTATTTAAGTTTTAAATGTGAATACTTAAATAGCTCCAATCATTCTTTCACTACATTCTAATGCTAGTCTAATGCTTTTGTAATGCAATTAACATCTTCATTATCAATGTTATTGCTAGTGTAATGCTTTTGTAATGCGATTGGCAACTTCATTGACCGAAATAATTCTTCTTTAATGCGACTGATACTTTCTTTGACCACAATAATGCTAATATAATGCGCCTGTAATGCGATTAAATAACTATTGTGAACCTATTGGGGATTTAAAGCCGTATAATTTGTGCCCAAATAAGCATTACAGTAGCCGTATAAACGTTTGTAATGGTACTATGGAACTAACTCAAAAATGCGAAAACGATACAGAAATGCTGTAAGTCGCCCGTTATAATACTTTGATGTGTTACTTGGGTTGCTAACTACTCAAATCAAATTATTTTATTTCACACTAGCTTTTGCCAGCGGCTTCGTCCGCGTATTATACGTATGTAAATTCCTCTTGAATCACTCTATCTATTAAAAAAAACCGTATCAAAATCTGTTGCGTAGTTTTAAGGATCTAAGCATACATAGGAACAGACAGAGGGAAGCGACTTTGTTTTATACTATGTAGCGATAAACCTACATGGGCACGTATGAAAGGTTAGAAGCTGGGAGCACGGTTCCAATTGGTTGCTTCCAGTTGTTTGTTTCTTGCTTTAGTTGAAATTATTACTTCAATTATAGTATTCCTGATTGTTCAGAATCGTTCATAAAAAGGTTTGTGCTTCCATACCGACACGGACAACAAGGTACTTGATCGTAGAAGAACAATGTTAAAATCACTATTATTGTTAGAAATTATGTTGATCGCAACTTGAAGGTAGTATGATGTCATTTGTTTCCGCGCAGTTCGTTAATGGGCGCGGGCCACACGGAACGTCGCGTCTGCGGCGAAGGGACTTGAGTCGAGGACGGGAACTCGACCCACGCGGTGTCCTTTTAGCATATCTTCATTATTCTTCATACAAGATATAGGTATTATCGCTATCTGGCATAAAACATTCAGAAAAGGCAAGCTGCAGGCGCGTCACTTTTCAATCTTTATACTATTGCCGCTTCTGCGTTCCATCCATGTCTTTTGCGGTGGCGCCCTAGTTGTCCGTTCTCCCCATACGTGAAGGCGTGGTCTACCAGGCGTAGGTGCTAGTTTAGTATCAGATTAATTCAGCGTAACCCCTTCAAATGTGTATACATAGAACTCAAGGCCTTACAATTAGATATGCAATTATATTATAGCGTGAAGTCTTGTAGGATATCGCGAAACGGCTCCGTCACGTCTGGAGATAAGTTCCGTGTTCAATTCTTAACCACAGATTAAAATAAATAAAACGTAGTTAAAACCTAACTTTTTGTCTCGCATCGACCACTACCTGAACATGAGAATATTTATATTTTATGATATTCAAATATGTATGTATTATAAAATAAAATGTATACTATTTATGAAATTTATAATATTTTAATATAATAAAACTGTAAAGTTTGTTTGTTTTATCGTGCTAATGTCTGGAGAGGGAGTGGGCCGTAATCGTGCGGGTTGATAGAAGTCACATTTCTTCAAAATTTTGGTTCTAGGACATACCGGCTTCTTCAAAATGTTCACCATTTTGAGAGCAGTGGTCACGAAATTTTTAACATAAAGTAAAGCCCTGTCTGGGTTCAAACCCACGACCTACAAACTCTTATGATGGGACCGATACCATTGGGCTACCACTACTCGTTCTTATGTTCGTGAATTGTATGTTAAGTTTCGCCACTTCTACACTAATTTGATAGTATACAAGTTCCGTATTAACGAGAACCCGTAACTGACTAGTCATCACGGATATAGACAATTAGACTATATTTAGGAGCAGTGGTTTAAATAGAGCATTTGTTTTTTGTCGTATTTTTATAGCCTATTATAATGATTAGGATTTGATTAGGTACATAAGACAGAAAGGTCATTTCAATAAATGGCTTATTTATAGGTATAGCTTCTGTTAATAAATTGTTGTCTAGTTTTTGTTAAGTTAGTTCGCGACTGCGTGTCTAGCTTTGTAAGCTTTTGTAATTTGTATTGTCTGGGTAAAAAAAAATTGCCATAAGATTAATTTTTCTGGCCTCTGTTTGCCTTTAAAACTGTGTTTTTTTCTCTTAAGTCCGGGTAGACACGATGCTTCGAATGTCATTTTATTATATTACGCCATCTTCAAAAAAAAAATCTGAGATTAGACCACTTAGGTTTTAGATACTCAAAATCCAGATAGTATTACAAACAATATCCTGGCTAATGAATGTGGGCCCTGAGTTGACGGCAGAGGTCAACTCCGCGCAACCTTGATGCAGCATTCCAACAACAGCCTGACCACGACTGGGTTTAGTTTAGCTACGTTTACTAAAGCTAGTTTAGTACCTACACAGCTTTGAATATAATGAAAAGGGACACAGATTTTTATACGGATTTAAGAGTCTAATGTCCCACTTTCTTTATACTATATTTGTATAAATTAAGAAATACATTTTTTTTTATTAATTTGCCTTATTAGTCAATTCGCACGAATTTACTCAGCGAATCGAACAAATTGTCACTTTTAAATAATATAATATTTTCTATAGGCGTCAATCAGTCGGAAATTCGTGCGAGTAGAAAGTTGATTTATTTGCTGGCACATCGACACTTGCAGATATACTTTTTTGATAATGGCACGTTTTGAATTTAACGTTAAAGAAAAGAACACTCACTTTTAACATATAATACAAAACGTGCCAGTTGCCTAATACGTATTTCTGGAATTGTCGATTCGCTAACAAATAAATTATCTTCGTGCGATTCACCTATAGACAATATTTGTATTATTTCAAAATTACCATTCGCCCGATTCGAATGAGTTTATTCGTGCGAATCGACTACACGTTATTAAGAAACTGTGACGGTGTTGGTTCTCTAACGTAAAACTTTATTTTCGGGGATAAGTCTTCTTAATGCGTTATTTAAAAGATGTCTTATCATTATCATATCACACACAAGAACACTTTTAACTTAGAACAACTTCTGGGAATCGAAACTACTACTCACAGAATAGAAAGACCAGTGGTCCTAGTGTGAGTTTATTTTAACCATCTCGATCTAACGTATCAACTGCGTTCGGCGCTCTCATTGGTCCTTCACCAAACTAGGGCCAATCGGAGGGTCGAACGCGATCGATGCGTTTGATCGAGATGGTTAAAAGAAACACATTAAGGCCACTACTCCTGTTTTCTAAAAACTCACTAGAAATGGTAGAGAAATGAAATAATTTCTTAGCACAACTGTTTTTTTTTTTCAAGAATGACAGAAATCTTAAATAAAATAGTAATAATTCCAACCGTAACAAACTTCCTAAGAAACCAACTGCGTGTTTAACTTATTACTACAATCTGTTTGAACAAAGGCATTGTTTACATTTTTTGCAAACGTTCTTGTTATTTACTTATAGCACGCACGTAAATATTATCTCATCCAATTTGAATGCCTTTTCTAATGTGTATAATCAATATCATTGTAGTAAAAACAATCGTCATGAATGTATACATACATGTTATGATAAAAATTAGTTAGGATGTACTATTTTCCTATACCTATTCTATTATTATCAAAATACTTGATTTTAAAAGTATATCCACTTGATAGCCTCATTTTCCGCAATTTTCCGGCCAACCGCAAATATATTTGACAACATCCGAATCCGATCACATACACATCCGTAGTTCGTAAATTAAAAACACAATTGTATACCAAAATAAAATATACAGTTAAAAGCTGAAATAAATTACTTTTTTTTAAATAATTTTGTGGGTAGATGTTAGTTAAGTCAGTTCTGGGTACTACAGTCCCCCGTGGCGTCTACCGGATATCATTATAAACAAGTCCAATGTTTCTTTTCACATATAAATAAACAAGGTTTATCATCTAAAAAAGGATTACATCATTATGAGTAGATAAGTTGACTCTTACTTCCTGTAAAATGTCTCACGGCATTTACCTAAATAAAGTTAATTATTTCTACTAAAGTCTTGAGTTCTACTACAGAACTCTTCATTATATGTATAAATCTTCATCATCATTTCAGCCGAAAGACGTCCACTGCTGGACATAAGCCTCCCCTCGCAGATCGTCGATCGCAGTATGGTGGTAATATGCATTGAGAACGCTGCTGCCCATTCTGTAGTAAGTCCCTAAGTCACCTCTCACGACACCCAAGAAAAAAAAATAGGATGGTGCTATTGTTTACGTCAGGCACTACACGGAACAACTTTATAAATAACGACTTTATGAATAATGATACACAGATACCTCGAATCCCAATAACCCCAACTGATCTACCATTTCAATTAAAAAGACTCCAGTTTTCAATACAACTAAGTTTTGCTATTACAATTAATAAAGCGCAAGGGCAAACATTGCAGGTAGTAGGGGTGCATTTGAAGAGCCATGCTTTTCCCACGGCCAGCTCTATGTAGAATGTTCGCGTGTGTCCAATGCCCAGAATGTAAACGTATTAGCGCTAAATAGAAGGACATACAACAGTCTGTATGAAAGCGTCCCAGAATAATGATCCGTTCTGAGCCCATGATTGCAACGGCCATGCAACGAGTACAACCCGAATTGATTGTCAAATTCTAAACTAACCCGAGTTAAGCCGCGTGCAAAAGCTAGTAAATGAATAAATAATTTAAGCTCCTAATGTAACCGGCACTTGTTCTATGTTCAGTCCGGCTTTCAATTTGGCACAAGGTCGTTTTTTGTTCAGCTCCTAAGCTGAATAGACTGCCGATTCGTGACGCCATAGATTGCATCTAACAATAATACTATTTAATGGCACTGTGATTGTTTTGTTGACCAGCAGTAATTGTGTAACACACTAAAACTAGGAATGGATTTAATTTTGAAAATTCACCCTTCAAACAACATTCATTGCTTTATTTACGTTGTGAGTAGAAAACTTTTTCGAAGTTAAGAAGCAATGGAGTAGCGATATTATTCAAAATGATACAGATTTTAATGGTTGCTGGATGGATTCATTAGCTTATTTAGATTACCAATGCGGATCTAAAATTCGGATTAGAAAGACAAAATATTGTGATTTAGTCTCTTGATACAACAACTTTTTATGATAATGTAGGATATGAACATAAAATCTAGTGGGCCATTAGAGGTTGAAAATCAATGAATATAAAAAAAAAAAAAATGTTTTTGCTTTCCTCATCATAATTTCAGCCGATTGACGTCCATTACGGGACATAGGCCACCCCGTAATACGGGTGTCATCACTTGAAATTCAGTTGTACCCCTTGATAAAGTCTTAACACGGGTTACGACTGTCAAATATCTACGAATTACAACCTGGATCAACGGGTTAACTTGTTTTCCGAGGCACGGAGGGGGCCTGGTATGTAAAGACGGTCACCTATTCACGGACCAACCGTGGCAAGCGCAGATCCTGACCTGATCCATCGAGCCGTGTGTCTGTTATCATTACCTAGCCACCAGCCCCTCTATACTCAGATGTATATTCCAAAATACAGAGGTAAATGAATCAAACTTAACAAATATCTTTGACATTCCAGGTGCGTCGCTGGCAGCTCTGGGACGAGAAGGTGGGCAAAGAGGACGAGAGGCCCAAGTTCCAGAAGAATGGAAAGAAACAGGTGCAGTTCCTCACGGGAGAGGACGGAGAGCCATGGGTGAGGGTCATATACTTTATATTCGATATAAGTAATGCTGAAGGGTTTCAAAGTTTTCAAGCAAGACTTGCAATAACTAATACAGAAACCTGATTGAAATGAATTTAAAGTGAATTAATTGCAAAAATATACACAAATTCTGTGTCTTATATGATCAGATTATTCACATTACGCTACTTCCATTACATAATTATGGTGATTTTGACAACAATCTCTACTTCATCGTAATTTGTCACAAAAGTCAGTTTCTATAGCTAAACAATGATACACATAATTGGCAATATAACTTACATCCGTATTATTCAATAGCTTATTGAAAGACCTTGAAACTTATCATTTGGCCAGCATTTGAAGGTTGCTTCCATTGTTTGGTCAAACATTCAACCTTTGCAGACTACCTCAATTACTATCGTTTTGACGATTATCGTCATCAATATTGTTTTGTAAATTTTATTATTATTTTGGCTCACTAAGGAAATGTTTTGTCTTGACAACTGTTTTGTTTTGAGCTATGTTATCGTTGCTTAACTAGAGAATACAGCAATGTTTTTGAAAATATAGTGTTGTATAACAAAACGTGTGGTAACCGTATCATTGTTTGACGAATAGTTTTATTCTACCAATTGTATTGACATAAGACTTACATACAGTAATCCAGGTTGGTATTAGAAGTCTGCAGAAGAACTAGAAATAATGAGTTGTGCTTTGAATGTTGCAGGTTTGGGTGATGGGTGAGCACTCCGACGACAAGTCGATAGAGAGCATCCTGGCGGAGGAGGCGCGGGAGAAGGCCATCGCGCAGGCGCGGCAGGAGGTGCAGCAGCTCAGGAAGTCCGTGGAGAAGGAGCTCACGCAGCTCATCGAATACAAGCCACTCGATGATTTAGAACAGGTTAGAGAACTGCTATCCAGTTCATTCCACTTGAAGATCTCTAATCCAAGAGTCTTATATCCCAACTGTTGGTGCTCCCTTTACTTGAGACTGTAAGGAGCATGAGAATCTCCAATGCAATCATTACAGATTCTTAAGCCCATCTTCATGTGCTATGGAAGTCCATCGAGTGACACACATGATGTTAGGAGTGCAATATGGTAATGATGGATTTCGCTCATCTTTCATAGGTGAAAGATATCCTTGAGAATTTCTTCACAAAAAAATAGAATGGCGATTTCCACGTCAATTTTCAACACGAAAGTTCCAAAAAGATCTCGTCATTCTAATGCCAACAAAGGGTATTGGACCCAGCTTAGTATTCTAGATTTCAGAAGTGTTATTAGAAATATATTTCCCATTCTATATTATATATTAGTTCAACTAAGTTTACTTCAATTATAATAAAAAACTTCCACTTTTTCCAGAAATTCGACCTATCCCCGAAAACGATAGACCCGTTGGAAGACACACTAGAGATCTACTGCACAGTGGACGAACTGCGGCAGAGGATCGAGGCTCTGGAGCCCGACGTGAAGCTGGAGGGAGACGAGCTGGGAGACAAGCCTGATTTCAACGACTCCCTGAAGCTAGACCTCAACAAGAACACGCTGCACTTTAACTTTATTGAGGGCAAGAGAGACGTACTGCAGGTCAGTTGAAGGCGTAGCTAGTAGCACTGTTGTCATACTAAGTCTAGTTATTTTTAGGGTGTGGTTCTATTTTGTTCGTGTCAGAAACGCTTTCTGCATCTTCTTCTTCTTCTAAAGTATATTTTTTGGCCTCAACCTCTGCTGGAGGTACTTAATCATGAGCTTAACTCACGATGAGATCGCAAGTCTTAACTCTTAAGTTTATCTAACGTATGTCACTTCCTGATTGTCTTTCAAAATCAAGAGCAATTTGTTCAAACTAGGATGAGGGCTGGAACTTTTTGTGTGTCAAAAATTATCTGAAGCGGTCTCCCAAAATTCCCGCCCTACACCAGGTTCCTGGTGCGTTTATGCTTTAGCTGGGAAGAATAACTGGCGCAACAAGCTCAGCAGTACAGCTGTCCGTTAACTTAAAACAGCTTATAACTATGCAATAATTAGTAATAAACTTTACGAAACACTCTCCTTGTGAGATCCTCAAAAACACCGTATATGGTCAAAATTGTGTCTATTGAAGAAATTGCAATTGCGAGAAGTGCAGATTAGTACTGCGCGAACAAAGTAGATGAACACAATTAGATATTAAACTCGCCTTGAAACTGCCCTGAAATTGATACTTACACGCTGAGAATTCAGTCTCTTTTTGTTTAATTTCGAATACACTTGTACTTGTTTACTTATCCTTTCGCAATTCTTTACTTGACTATCTGCTAGGCAGTTGAGGTTTTATAAAATAGTCCCAGCCTAGCGTGGGACGAAGAACAATTGTTAATTGAATGTAAACATGCTTATAATGTGCAAAATATTTTTGTAATAAGTTTTCTCATGTAAGAATAACTTATGTGTATATTATACGAATGAATAAATAATTTTAATTAATTATAGATTTTTGTAAAACAGTACTGTCGTTTTAATGCACTCTCCCTGACGATATCAAAAATAATCACAATGCATGATATCATTACCATTTTCATATTGCACTAATAAGTTAGAATCATGAGAGGTCTATAGCAATATAGATCACGTTAAGGAGACCTTCCAACGAGATTGTTTTAAATTCATTTCTTTCATTTTTCATTCCATAAGTATACTTTTCCATTGTTAGACATAGGCCCCCTAAGCTCCACCCCTTCGACCGGTTTTGTGCTTTCCGCATCCGTTTAATTTTTCTGCGGTCAAAAAGGAGAACTGTTCTTCACAGGAGGATAATGTGGCATAAAAACCAGTTACCTATACATTTTAAGTCCTCCCTGCATCATTTTCATTTTCGCATGTTACTTCTGCTAACCATAAGCTTGTTTTCTTCTCACTTAAGCTACACAAGTTGAAAATCTACCATGTTTCTAGCAAACTGTCTAGTCTTTACGAGTGTCTCCAAAGACGCCCCTGTGTGTTCAGGACATGGGCGTGGGCGCAGGCGGCGATGGCGTTAGCGTTCTGGTGGCGGCCTGGGAGCGACGTGTGGCCGCCGCCAGGGCTGGCGACATACTGCGGGGACTGCGGGCCAAGCGAGCGAGGGCCATGAGGCTCGCGCACCATGCTGCGCAGACGCACGACGCGACCTGGCGGGACCAGGGTGCGTACATACATACGTCTTTTATTTTATGTTCTTATGGTACTCGGTGCTTGGAATTCTGGAACAGTACTTCGACATTCGCTTCTCCGGTAAACGGTTCGCCGACTGAACAATTGACTTTTGTGAACTTCATCGATTCAATACCAAGTCGAGCTTCCGAAAGAGACTGCGACTGAGAGAGGACAGCCGTTTTGCTGCTTTAATAGTATTCATTTTGATTCTTCATTTCAGAGCGCAAAGCAAAAGAAGCGGAAGCAAGCATGCGAGAGATAGCTCGCGCAGCAAGAGAAGCACATCGGCGAAGTGCTAATTTTCCTGCACCACCAGACACCACACAAGGTAAAAATGAAAATGGTATGGATGTCATTTAAGATAGCAGATGTTAGTCAAACAAGTTGGAACCTAAGGCCTGGATGACAGATCAGATACTAAAAGCAAGATGGTCGCTAATTAGGTATTTGGTGTTTTGTTATAGCAGGCAAACCACCTAGCAGAGAGGCGGTGGTGGAGTGGTTTCAGACTCACGAACTAAAACGGGGAGTTGGACTTGACGAGAACAACAAGCCTGTTGACTGGTTCCATGGTAAGACCTCACATGACACTGTTCATCTGTGTTTCATGAGATTATATATATTCAAATTGAGTGATTTTTGTTTGATGAGAAGTTCAGTAGAAATATCTGGGGTCTCTCCTACTTTGTTCTATAATGCTTAAAGTCCATTTAAACAAATGAGGGTTGTTTTTTCGCCTCAGCGGAGGTAGATGAGGCTGCGGTCATATTTTGAAGGTCTCCTACTAACTAAGATAATTTTTTTTTGTCAAGGTCTGATTAGCCGGTCAGAAGCTGAGGCGGCCCTCTCGGGCTGCGCGGCCGGCAGCTTCCTAGTGCGAGTGTCAGAGCGCGTGTGGGGCTACGCCGTGACGTACCGCGACCCGGTGCGCTGCAAGCACTACCTGGTGGAGGCGGCGCGCGCCTACCGCCTGCTGCCCACCGGACACGTCGCGCACGACACGCTCGGTATGTACTCACAACATACTGCGGCACAGTGTGACGTCACGTACCGCCACCCGGTGCGCTGCAAGCACTACCTGGTGGAGGCGGCGCGCGCCTACCGCCTGCTGCCCACCGGACACGTCGCGCACGACACGCTCGGTATGTACTCACAACATACTGCGGCACAGTGTGACGTCACGTACCGCCACCCGGTGCGCTGCAAGCACTACCTGGTGGAGGCGGCGCGCGCCTACCGCCTGCTGCCCACCGGACACGTCGCGCACGACACGCTCGGTATGTACTCACAACATACTGCGGCACAGTGTGACGTCACGTACCGCCACCCGGTGCGCTGCAAGCACTACCTGGTGGAGGCGGCGCGCGCCTACCGCCTGCTGCCCACCGGACACGTCGCGCACGACACGCTCGGTATGTACTCACAACATACTGCGGCACAGTGTGACGTCACGTACCGCCACCCGGTGCGCTGCAAGCACTACCTGGTGGAGGCGGCGCGCGCCTACCGCCTGCTGCCCACCGGACACGTCGCGCACGACACGCTCGGTATGTACTCACAACATACTGCGGCACAGTGTGACGTCACGTACCGCCACCCGGTGCGCTGCAAGCACTACCTGGTGGAGGCGGCGCGCGCCTACCGCCTGCTGCCCACCGGACACGTCGCGCACGACACGCTCGGTATGTACTCACAACATACTGCGGCACAGTGTGACGTCACGTACCGCCACCCGGTGCGCTGCAAGCACTACCTGGTGGAGGCGGCGCGCGCCTACCGCCTGCTGCCCACCGGACACGTCGCGCACGACACGCTCGGTATGTACTCACAACATACTGCGGCACAGTGTGACGTCACGTACCGCCACCCGGTGCGCTGCAAGCACTACCTGGTGGAGGCGGCGCGCGCCTACCGCCTGCTGCCCACCGGACACGTCGCGCACGACACGCTCGGTATGTACTCACAACATACTGCGGCACAGTGTGACGTCACGTACCGCGACCCGGTGCGCTGCAAGCACTACCTGGTGGAGGCGGCGCGCGCCTACCGCCTGCTGCCCACCGGACACGTCGCGCACGACACGCTCGGTATGTACTCACAACATACTGCGGCACAGTGTGACGTCACGTACCGCGACCCGGTGCGCTGCAAGCACTACCTGGTGGAGGCGGCGCGCGCCTACCGCCTGCTGCCCACCGGACACGACGCGCACGACACGCTCGGTATGTACTCACAACATACTGCGGCACAGTGTGACGTCACGTACCGCCACCCGGTGCGCTGCAAGCACTACCTGGTGGAGGCGGCGCGCGCCTACCGCCTGCTGCCCACCGGACACGTCGCGCACGACACGCTCGGTATGTACTCACAACATACTGCGGCACAGTGTGACGTCACGTACCGCCACCCGGTGCGCTGCAAGCACTACCTGGTGGAGGCGGCGCGCGCCTACCGCCTGCTGCCCACCGGACACGTCGCGCACGACACGCTCGGTATGTACTCACAACATACTGCGGCACAGTGTGACGTCACGTACCGCCACCCGGTGCGCTGCAAGCACTACCTGGTGGAGGCGGCGCGCGCCTACCGCCTGCTGCCCACCGGACACGTCGCGCACGACACGCTCGGTATGTACTCACAACATACTGCGGCACAGTGTGACGTCACGTACCGCCACCCGGTGCGCTGCAAGCACTACCTGGTGGAGGCGGCGCGCGCCTACCGCCTGCTGCCCACCGGACACGTCGCGCACGACACGCTCGGTATGTACTCACAACATACTGCGGCACAGTGTGACGTCACGTACCGCCACCCGGTGCGCTGCAAGCACTGCTTCATATCTATGGGTACCTACGTCGAGCCTTTTTTTCTGGATGGGAAATAATCAAACGACGTCTCCCGCCCTGGGCGGAGCGGGAGGGCGTGTGAGACTTTTACTGACTAAAACCCACCCGTGTTCCTTCAGTTGCCCATATGCCAGGGCCACGGTAACTCTTTCAAACGAATCTCGCGACCTTGGCAGATGTCGAGCCTTCCATCTTACTCTACTAAGCCGTCCTTTCTCCCTAGAAAACTTCCTCCTTTGGAAGCCTTTTAAATAATGTCTAATTTACAACATTTTGTTCACAGCTGATCTCATAAACTACCACAAGACGGTGCCTATCACGGAGAGCGGTGGCGAGCTCCTGGTGGCGGCGTGTCCTCCCTTACGGACGCCCGACATCTTGTGCGCGCCGCCATCTTGAATATACGCGTGACGTCACGTGACCGCACACTCGATGCGTTCGTTCTTGTATTCACTTGGTTCATAAGGTGGAAACTTCTACTTGCATTGTTGCCGTTGATTTTGAAGAGATATGTCTGTAACTGCGCAGTGTCTGTTTTTTTTCTCAGTCTTTGTTATAATAAGGGCTGATTTTTCATTTAATTTTTAAGTGATGAATAAATATTGCGATTTGACGGCCCTTGTATAGAAAATATGTCAATTTGTCAGATTAATTCTTCCGATAAAAGTTAACTGACTTTTGAAAAATCAGCCCTAAATCGAATAAAAGTCAAATTGTAGTACGGGCTACTTATTTAAATTGGAATGAGCTGTCCTTACTGGACAGCTCATTCCAATTTAAATAAGTAAGTAAATAACTTTGCTTTCTAATTCAAAAACTTGAACGGATTGACTGATACAGCAGGCCTTTTTAAAGGACAAAACAGTAATTTTGAGTGTACATTTTCTTGTAAATATAGAGTGAAAAATCGTCAACTATGTTTTGTCCTATATCCTGTTTGGTAAGGCTATTCCTATTTGGTATTATGTACGGCAACATTGTAGGTAAAGTATATTTGTAATGAGTCGAATAGCAATAAGCAGTCAGGTTATAGCTGTCGCAGTTAATTCGATCTACCGTGAGCACTTTCCCTGCCACAGCCTAAATACTTAGAGCATAATCTACCTAAATGTCAAAGCAATACAGTTATCACAAGTGTAAAAACATTCCAAAAGTATACAATCAGTAATTGTTCTACTGACCAACCCACACTGTGACGATTGAGCAAGAAAATGCAAGGACTCCAAAAAATACCCATATATTTTGTGTTACATTCAAGTAACGCAATATTGGTGCTAATTACTCGTATATTAATTAAGTTGATCTCGATAGTTCGAAAACTCTTATATTTAAAACATGCATTTCGTTAGCAGTAACTAATTAATGAACAAAATTGTAAATTAGTTGTCGTGTAGGCTAATGTGATATTTACCAGTCCTTCATATATATAGCGCTTCAGTATTACTGCTTCGAAACGAAAATATATTGAAGCTTATGGAACAAGACTTTTCACCATCAGTTCCTGTATTTTAAACTTGTATGGTCGGGCAGTCGCCGGCCACAAGGGATAAACGCTGGAGGATAATGAAATGTATTGGTCTTGGGCAATTTAAATAGTATTCTTATAAATTGGACTGTTCAAAAATTCGTCTAGTAGTATATTGGACTATTCAAGGGACTATTCAAAGTATTGTTCTTAAATATTGGACTATAATTTGAGGTATTGATTTTATTTTGGACTATTCAAATATTGGTCTAATTTATTTGGAACATTCAAGCATTGGTCTAATAAATTGGACTATTAAGTATTGGTCTAATATATTGGACTATTAAGTATTGGTCTAATATATTGGACTATTAAGTATTGGTCTAATATATTGGTCTATTAAGTATTGGTCTAATACATTGAACTATTAAGTATTGGTCTAGGTATATTATTTTGGACTATTTAAGCATTGGACTAATATATTGAAATATTTGTCTAATAAATTGGATTGTTCGAGAATTAGTCTAATATATTCAACTATTCAAACAATGGTCTAATACATTGAACCAATCCAGCATCGGCCTGAAATAAGCTAAATATATTTTCGTATAATGTAAGTCCGGATTCTGATAAATTAAGCCAAAGTTAACTCTAACGCAGAATCGGAATCTTCATGATAAGCTGTTATTTTATAGCAATTTTGTATGCCATTTGTATCGTTCATAGGTGACGTACGTCTATGATATTATTGTACTATAGTCATTAACTGCCAACTAGAATAATATTATAATTATGAAAATTATTGTGCGCAGTTTTATTTATAACCTAGCTTTCGCCCGCAGCTTTGCCCGCGTGGATGTCAAAAACAACATATCTGTGAAGTTTTAAAAAAGTCAGTTTAGTTTAGTCTTGCTTGTCCATACAAACTTAGGACCCCGTTTCATCCTCTTAGGGGTGAATTTTAGAAGGATTTTCTTTTTCTTAGCGGATGCCTACGTCATAATAAGTATCTGCATGCCAAATTTCTGAGCAATCTGTTTAGTGGTTTGAGCTGTGGGTTGATAGATCAGTCAGTCAGTAACGGTTGCCTTCTATATGTAGGGGAAGTACGGCCAAAATGACATATACGGACAAAATAACACACCGGGCTTTTTTCGAAATTGGCGGGCTATAATCCTGCAGTTGGCATATCATTATGTGACGCCGGCCATGGTGGAATACCTGTTAAGTTTATATCGCCATTGACTTGGTCACGCCGAAGTTACTTGCAGGAAAGCGTTCGTGCGGATAAAAGTTTTTTATTTTTATTGATTTCATCCTGTTTTTGATCAGTTTCTCGTGGTTTTTATTACATCTTTTGTAGTAAATTCAAAAAGTGTAGCATTATGCTGCATTACTTAAAAGTATTTATTTATAAATCTCGTGTTTATAGTAATTATGACTTAATTAGTGTTTAGATAAACTGTGGGGCAAAACGACATACTTACATTCGGGGCAAAACGACATACCTTTATTCAATGATGAGGTTTTCAATGTTGAATCGAACTACGATAATGATCCTTAAAAGCAGTAAGAAAAAAGGTAAACCCAAGTAGAGAAGACTCATTACGCTGAGGACTCGAATGTAGAAGATTTCCAGCTGTGTCGAACGGTGATGATGATGACTGCGCATGCGTTTACTGTAACGACCTCTTTTCCCGTTCCAAGCCCAACGAGTGCTGGCTACGGTGCAACAATTGTTCTCTTTGGGCTCATATTTAATACTTTGTGAAATATGTACTTCTTAATTTTCGTTTTCATTATGTATGTCATTTTGTCCGTACACTATGGACAAAATGAATTTTCTTAGAGGCTTCGATTAATTTAAATTATATTTTTATATGGGTCCTATTCAATTATGAGTTTACGTAGGTTAAAACGTATGAACCAAAGATGATTATTCAACCTAAACAGTGATTGAAACTATGTTAATTAAAAATATATGATTAAAAAACAAAACCGTATGTCATTATGGACGTACTTCCCCTATATACAGAAGATTCTACCGGAGTGGGTAAGTACCGACGATTAGACTCTGTCTTCCCCAAATAGATATACAGGGTGTCCAAGAACCTGGCGTCCAACTGGATTCCCACGATGCCCCAAGTTCTAACAGTACTCAGAAAAATATTTTAAAAAATCCACCCCATGTACTTACAGAATTATACTGATTTCAAAAAAAAAGGGGAAATGAGCACCCTGTGACATACTTTTGAATGCTGTGACTGCTAATGCTGATAATTTCGATATTTCTTGGAGGTTTTGTAATCTAGGGTATTGCTGTGTCTAAATAGAATGTAAAAATAAAGTACTTATTGTACCATTTTAAAATAAAATATTATTTTAACTAAAGGTGATATGGAAAACTATTGAATTTCGCAACTTTGACCGACTGTAGTGTAAAAAAAATGTACCAAAATAGTATGGCAAGTGACGTCAAATTTTGACGCGTTTATTCCTCTTTTTAAAAAGGTATAATACTTACACGTTAATTTGAAAAAAAAAAATTTGATAATATTTTTACTCAACAACCCAATTTTTACGAAGTGCCTACCTACTAACGGTAACTGTCGGACCCTTTCTTATCTTAGAAACTGTTATGTTACTACTATTATTTACTTCGGTTCCAAGAGTGAGCAAGAAGGAAATACACACAGGTAGATGGGTTCCCAGTAGAATAAAAGCAAAGAATGTTAGTTTAAAGATATTTTATTACAATAAATGTTCAAAATGTTGACCACCCGCGGCAATACAAGCTCTCACTCTCCTTAAAAAGGACCGCTTTATGTTTCGCGAGTAACTTTTTTGACGTATCACCTGCACTGCTTGTGTTATCTTCTCACGAAGGTCAGCGATGTCATTAATGGGCTTCGCATAAACGAGCTCCTTCATAGTTCCCCAGAAAAAAAAATCCAGCGGATTTAAGTCAGGTGAGCGGGCTGGCCACGGGATTGTTCCTGATCGCCCAATCCACCTGTTCGGGTATTGCTCGTCCAAAAACTCTCTAACGGATACGCGAAAATGTGCTGGACAGCCGTCGTGTTGGAACCACATATCTGGTGGGGTCTCTTCTAGTAAGTTTGGCAAATCATTTTGAAGAAAATTTAAATATGATTCACCAGTCAAATTCTCGGGCATCTCAAATGGACCAATAATATTCCCACAGAGAATACCGGTCCACATGTTCACTTTGAACCGGTACTGGGATCTATCTTCTCGCATCAAGTGCGGATTTTCCACATGCCACTCGTGCAAGTTGTGTAGGTTCATGTAGCCATCCTTCTTAAATGTTGATTCATCTGACCACAAAATTTTGTCGATAAAGTTTTCGTCTTCTCGATGTTTTTGCAGGATTGTTTCACAAAACGCGACTCGGCTCGGATAGTCTCGAGGTAAAAGACTTTGCACTCGCTGTACGTGGTACGGATGATATTCTTCTTTTTGGAGAATACTGTATGCTGTGCTCTTCGGTATCCCCGTATCAGCTTCTATTCCTCGCACAGAGATGCTTGGATTTGCCGACACCGCCTCTAAAACTTCATCGCGTATGAAGTCATTTACGGGTCGTCCTTCACCAGCTACTTGATTGGGGAACCGCCCGTCACATAGTGATCTGTGCACATTAATGAAAACTCGATGGTCGGGATATCGCGTAGCCCTCGGATACCTTTCTCTGTAAAGTCTCGCTGCAGCTCGTCCATTACCTCTACATTCTCCATAAATGTAGTGCATATTTGCGTATTCTTGCGGAGTGTAGGTCGCCATGGTAGCACACACAAAACACAAACTGTCCAAACACAGGCAAAGGTCGTCGTAAAGAGTTCGTTTCAAAGTCCAGAGCACAAAGAGTAATCGAGTCCAATAAACAAAGCTTTAAATCGTAGTACGTGATCAATGGTAACAATAAGAGAGAGGTGCGTAGTAACGGCAGGAGGCAGTGACGCGTACTGACCGTACTGTTATCCTAAATAACACGATCCCAGATAGCGTCACTATCTATCTCACTCGCACCTCTAACCTTTTTCTCCCTCACTCTTACCTGAATAATGGGGTACCATAAAGAAGAACCAGCAAATCGCAAAGATAGTTTCTGTCTTGCTCCCTCCTGTTGTAATAACGAATCACTATGGTGAGATGCATGCACATACCGTCCCTTACGGTCTAACCTGTTTTTTGAGAGGCCTGTTGTTATTTTTATGAGCATACAATAGTAATTCTTTAGAGGTTAGATTCAATTCGTCGTAAATTTTTCTTTCTAAGAATTCTGTAAGACATCGTAAAAATTGGGTTGTTGAGTAAAAATATTATCAAAAATTTTTTTTTTTCAAATTAATGTGTAAGTATTATACCTTTTTAAAAAGAGGAATAAACGCGTCAAAATTTGACGTCACTTGCCATACTATTTTGGTACATTTTTTTTACACTACAGTCGGTCAAAGTTGCGAAATTCAATAGTTTTCCATATCACCTTTAGTTAAAATAATATTTTATTTTAAAATGGTACAATAAGTACTTTATTTTTACATTCTATTTAGACACAGCAATACCCTAGATTACAAAACCTCCAAGAAATATCGAAATTATCAGCATTAGCAGTAACAGCATTCAAAAGTATGTCACAGGGTGCTCATTTCCCCTTTTTTTTTGAAATCAGTATAATTCTGTAAGTAGGTACATGGGGTGGATTTTTTTAAATATTTTTCCGAGTACTGTTAGAACTTGGGGCATCGTGGGAATCCAGTTGGACGCCAGGTTCTTGGACACCCTGTATAATGGCATAGAGAACAGGGTTTTAAGTTCCTTATACTCTATTAAAATGGTAGGATTCTTCCACCACACAGGTATTGTGTCTGGTGGTTTACTGTCGATACTCTTCGCGCGTCGAACTTTGCTTGCTTGTTCGACTTTCATCGGTACCACTATAGTACATTATGATATTAGTGCGTTATGATGGTTATAACATGCGAGGCGGAATTTCAGCCCGAGCCGAAGGCGAGGGCGTAATTGAGCCGAGCATGTAATAACCAATACGCACGTATATCGTACGACGTTTTTTAACACATTTGCGAGGAAACAAAAAAAAAAAAACATTTTCCACTTCAAGAAATCTTCATACGTGGTTATGTATCTGGCCTTGGATATTGACGGCAGCAAGCTGTCGCATGCGGTTCGCGCTTCTGTTAGTATATCCGGTGGAGTTGAAGTACTTAATATATTGCTCATCTTCATTATTGAAAGTTGTCATTTTTAGATATTCACAATACAAGTACAAAGAAAAGAAAATTTGAGAAAAATGGTGCGAGGATTATTTTCTGCTGTCATCATCATCATCATCAGCCTATAGCAGTCCACTGCTGGACATAGGCCTCCCCAATTGCGCGCCATTCAGCTCGATTTTCGGCAACTCTCATCCAGTTGCTGCCAGCCACCCTGCGAAGATCGTCGCTCCACCTAGCCTGAGGGCGTCCTACCTTACGTTTGCCGATTCGCGGTCTCCACTCAAGAACACGTCTACCCCAACGGTCATCGGTTCGACGGCTAATATGGCCGGCCCACTGCCACTTCAGCTTGCTAATCCTATGAGCTATGTCGACAACTTTGGTTCTCTGCCGGATCACCTCATTCCGGATTCTGTCCCTCAGAGATACTCCAAGCATAGCTCGTTCCATAGCTCGCTGAGCGACTTTAAATTTGTGGACCAGCCGTACCGTGAGTGTCCACGTTTCGGCTCCGTAGGTCATAACAGGTAGGACGCACTGGTTGAAGACTTTCGTCTTTAAGCTCTGTGGAATACGCGACGAGAAGACTCGACGAAGCTTCTCAAACGCTGCCCAGCCCAGCTGAATTCTCCTGTTAGCCTCCTTCTCAAGGTTGTTCTTACCAAACTGCAGAGTTTGCCCGAGGTAAACGTATTCTCGAACAACCTTGAGGGCACCGCCATTGACCGCAATCGGTCCCGGAGTCGCGTGATCGTTGAACATAACCTGTGTTTTGTCCAAGTTCATCCGGAGACCAATGCGTACAGAAGAATCAACTAGGCCGTCCAGCATCTGCTGCAAGTCCTGCAGCGATTCCGCCAATATGACGATGTCGTCTGCATATCTCAAGTGTGAGATGTATTCGCCGTTGATGTTTATTCCGCGTCCACTCCAGTTTAGCGTCTTGAACACATCCTCCAGTGCGTTAGCGAACAATTTTGGGGAGATTACGTCCCCTTGTCTCACTCCTCGACGCAGGGCGATGTGTTCAGTTTGCCGGTCCTGAGTTTGGACGGTCATTGAGGCGTTTTCATAAAGACATCTCAGCACTTGGATGTATCGCCAGTCGACTTGGCATCGTTGCAAAGACTTCAAAACAGACCAGGTCTCAATAGAATCAAAAGCCTTCTCATAGTCCACAAACGCAAGACACAGCGGCCGATTATACTCCTCGGACTTCTGTATAATCTGCCGCACAGTGTGGATGTGGTCTATGGTGCTGTATGCTCCTCGAAACCCGGCCTGCTCCGGCGGCTGAAACTCGTCGAGTCTCCGCGCAAGACGATTCGAGACGACTCTTGAAAACAGCTTATATACGTGGCTTAGGAGCGAAATGGGTCTGTAGTTCTTTAAAAGGGTTTTATCCCCCTTTTTAAAGAACAGTACGACCACACTCCTTCGCCACGCTTCTGGAGTTCTCCCAGAGAACAGTACAGAGTTGAAGAGCTCCCGAAGCTCTTTCAGTACAGGACTTCCTCCTGCTTTCAGGAGCTCGGTCGTAATCCCGTCCTCACCAGGGGCTTTTCCATTTTTAAGCTGTTTGAGAGCCGCCTCGATTTCATCTTGGCTGACTTCTGGCAGGTCTTCTGTGAAGTGGCGGGTTAAAGTGGCTCTAGAATCCTCATTTTCGGGATCAGGTCGAGATGCATGCGATGCGTACAAATGGCCGTAGAAGTTTTCGACTTCCGAAAGGATCTCCGGCTTCGAAACGACGATATCCCCACTAGATGTAGTCAACTTCGTCAGGTGGCTCCTCCCAAGTGGTTGGACAAACACTTTCGACCCCCGATTTTGCTCAATCGCTTTATCTATGAAGTGTGTATTAGAGCGTCGGAGGTCGCGTCGTACCAAAGATCTTGTCTTATTGTTGAGTGCCCGATGTTCTGACGAAGTGACAGGTGGGTTTTCACGTCGTTTCGTCATAAGCTCCAGAGTCTCTTCCGAAAGTTTGGACTTCCTGCCCGTACGCCGCATTTTGCAAAACCTCGCACCTTCTTCCCTGAGGATTCCCACCATTTGGTCGAACGCCTGGTCGACGTCATTTGTGGTTTCCACGGCAGAAAATCGGTTTTCCAGGTCTAACTGGAATGCTTCAGATCCTAGCATAGTTTGGAGCATATTTGGACGGAGCCTAGACTTCATCAAACGAGTTCGCTCGAGCTTGTAGTTGATATTCAGAGAGCCTCGAACAAGTCTGTGATCACTGCCGGTATTGAACCTGTTGATCACTGAGACATCTCTGAATATGTGCTTCCTATCCGTTATGATGAAGTCTATCTCTTTTTTGTCATAGTGTCGGGGCTTCGCCACGTCCACTTCCTTTGGGGCTGTTTCTTAAAGAAGGAATTCATCAAGAAAAGCCCCTCCTTCGCAAGGAAGTTAACAAGCATTTGCCCCCTATGATTTCTGCTTCCAAACCCGTAGGATCCTACTACCGATTCACTGCAATTCTGTACTCCCACTTTAGCGTTAAAATCCCCCATAACTACGTTGTAGTGGTGGAATGCAAGGCCTTGGAAATGTCCTCGTACATTTCCTCCACTTCGTCATCCGAGTGTGCCAAGGTCGGTGCGTATACCTGGATAACCTTGAGGCTATACCTCTTGGTTAGCTGAACTACGAGGTACGCTACCCTATTCGACACACTGGAGACTTCCACAACGTTGTCACAAAGGGATTTGTTTACCAGGAACCCGATTCCGCCTTGGGATAGCTGGTCTCCCTCTCGAAAATACAGGAGGTGGCCCGATTCAAGGGTTATGGTGTCCTCCCCCTCTCTTCGGACTTCACTCAACCCAAGAATGTGCCACTTTATCTTTCCGAGCTCTTCTTCTAGCTGCACTAGGTGTTCGTCGAGCCGTAGCGTGCGTCCGTTGTACGTAGCCAAGGTCAGTTGGGTTTGGCGGCTATTCGTAACCCGGGGATTCTTCGCACCCCCTACCTTGCCGTTACCGTGACCGCCGCCAAAATCAGGAATAGCAAGGCGGCCGGGAACTGGGGGCCGTGGTTCATTTTGGCTTGCCATTGGAGGGTTTGCCCATAATCGCCACGCTGGGCATGCGGGTTGGCGATCGCAGATCACAGCTTCTTGCGCTAGTGACGCTGCTGCCCATCACTAGTCTGTGCCATTTAACTGCGAAGTTTTTATAGAAGTGGTTATCCCGCCACTTGTCGGTCGTCAGAGCCTCGTTTGTTATTCAGCAGGGTGCACCACGTGCAGGTGAGGTTGACCTGGGGCACTGAGATGGTAAGTGTGCCCCCTTACACCCCTTTTTCTGCTGTGGCTGCGTGAAAATGTTGGCAAAGACGCTAGAGCATGCAGCCAAGTTTTTAAATTACCGAATAAACTGTTTTTATTTTTATTTTAAATAAACTCAATCTGTGAATGCACACTGTTGCTTTCCCGCCATTTTAACAGCGCGCTAGCGCTGCCTACTGACTGGCGCCGCGCGGCGATTAGTTCGAAATTTGAATAGCAACAGCGCGCTGCTCACTAGCTGGAGTCGTGCGGCGGCGATCAGTTCCATATTTGAAATGGCAAATAATACTGTTATGGAATTTGTATGGACTATAACTTAACTATTTGCTTTGGTAACACACGCGTTTTTTTTGACCCGCTTTACATATTTAAAACTGGTGGAATTACATCAGCTTTACGAGCAAGGGTGTTAAAAATATGTTTTTATAACTTGTGTAATTTCTTAGATAGCTGATTAAACGAAGATGTTTCTCTCGTAATTTGTACGAATAACTCAAATTTTCAGATTACTAGTGTCAGATTTCATGTACGTAGATGAGTTTTGAAAATAGTTCCTTTTAGTTTTATTGTTTTTTTTTGTGTTGTGTGTGTTGTTTATGTTTTTAGTTTTTCTATAACTTAGAAAATTTGAATACATGGAAAGGTTTATTTAAAGTAATAGGTATTCAATGAATCAGCACTAAATACCATTTATCAAATTAAATTAGAAGATAGCATAAATATATATGAAATAGACACTCAGCGCTTACAGTCTGAAATTCAAGTTCTTGATGAATCCCTTAAGTCACTTTATAATAAATATGTATGCTCTAAGCACCAAATTAAGGAACATATCCTTGCTACAAATGAATTGGTAGACAGGGTGGATTTGCTGACTCTCAATAACACTCAGTGCACTTGTCGAAGGGTATCCAACCTTGATGCCCTCCAGCCTGATGCAACGGTGAACCCCTCCCAAGTTGTGAGTAGTCTGCACTGTATCTCCATTCAAAAGATACCTGATACTGTGCACGAACAATCTCAAGGGGTACAGGTAGTAGCTAGTAGTGTTACCCCTTGTTGCAGTCAACTTGGTTTTCAGTCTGTTATGTTTTCAGATAGTATAGGAAGAGGTTTAGGGAAATTAGTTAGTAACAAGTTGAATATTTCTAATCAAAATAATTGTTTGCCTGGGAAATCCTATACAGAAATAATGACATCAATTATGAGATATCAATATGATTGTAATACCAACATAACTGTATTTGTAGGTAATAGTTCACAGGTCAAACATGATGATATAACTGACAGTGTTACTCAGCTTTTAAAGATTAATTGCAACAAAATTATTTTGTGTGCATTTCCATATTTTGAGAAATTATCCAGTAGAAAAAATAAATATATTCACATGCTTAATAATCATATGCAGTTTTTGGCCAGTCACTACAGTGATAAACTTATATTTTTTGACACTAACTTTTTTGTTGATAAGTTAAAATCGACAAGGAATACAGTGTATCTTCCCCTTAGGTTTAGACATCAAATAGCGAGGCTATTAGCTTATATTAACACAGACATAAGTAGTATGTCAAAGTCTTGTATAATTAGTGTTGGTAGTGATACTAACACTACTATTGATACGCCTAGTAGTTTAAACTACT
Organism: Aporophyla lueneburgensis; assembly: GCA_932294355.1. Taxonomy (NCBI): domain Eukaryota; kingdom Metazoa; phylum Arthropoda; class Insecta; order Lepidoptera; family Noctuidae; genus Aporophyla; species Aporophyla lueneburgensis. The sequence continues at coordinate 23,986,025 of OW028754.1, forward strand.
AGGTGCGACAACGGATGAGCTGCATATGTTGAATGTTGTTCATCAAAATATGCAGGGTCTGTCCGGCAAAGAGTTAGAGTTAAGTTTATTTATAGAGAACCATGATGTTCAGGTGTTATGTTTAACTGAACACTGGTTGAAAGAACATGAAATAGTGTTTATCAATGATGATCATTTTACTGTACAAAGTGCATTTGCGAGAAAAAGGGCCATCCGTGGTGGTTCTTTAGTTCTTGTTTCAAACAAGCTGAAATGTAAGCAACGTTCAGATTTAGTAAATCTCTCTATTGAGCGCACTATTGAGTTGTCTTGTGTTGAACTCGAGCGATACGTTATAATTTGCGTTTATCGACCCCCCTCTGGGGATTTCGTTTGTTTCGAATCAGTAATGGAGGATTTACTCAATAAGTTAAAATCAAGTAATAAAAGTATAATTGTATGTGGCGATTTTAACATTAATATTTTAGATGTTACTCCATTGAGTATTAGACTTCTCAATCTTTTCAGGTCTTTTAATTTATTTAACTTGTTTTTTGAACCAACTAGGATCACAGCTTCTTCGTCAACTTGTCTTGATAATATATTTAGTGATGGTGATGCCAAAAATAAATTAGTGCTAACTGATTTAACGTCCGACCACTGTGGTTTGCTATCTAGCTTCCCTATGTCATTGTTTAAAAAGGCACATAAACTTGAATGCAGGCCTTATACAGCTAGTCGTTGCACCAAGTTTAAAAATAATGTAGCTCGTAGAATTACACCATCCATAGTAGAAAACGAGAATCCTAATGCAATTTATGAAGCCCTCTTTAATGTAGTGCAAAAAGAGTACAAATCTACTTTCAAGACCAAAACCATTGACATTAATGGCACCTCCGTCGGCTTTAACCAATGGGCTACTCCAGGTATTTATAAAAGTAGAGCGAGGCTATACGAGTTATATGGTTTAAAAAAATACAGGTTTGATACTCCTTTCCTAGAGTATGTAAAAAAATATTCAAAATTATTTAAACAGGTTAGTGCTTTTGCTAAATCTAAATTTTTAAGCGATCAAATTAAAAATTCAAATAATAAAATAAAAACCACTTGGAAAATCATTAACAATGAAACGGGTAAATCGGTTAAACAAGAAAAACAACTTGAAATTATGGTCGACAACAAATTAGTAAATACGGCAGCTGACGTAGCACAGGCATTTAATGAGTTTTTTGCCAACATACCTATAACTACGACTCGCTCCTTAAATTCCTCCCCGTCTAAAGCTGAAAACCTTTTGCATAGTAGTGTGCCTAAAAGTAGTTGCCTATTCAATTTTGAACATGTAACGCCTCGTGATGTAGTTAATGTTTTTAACACACTTAAGTCTAAAAACACTGGTGATTTCTGGGGCATTTCCATCAAACTATTAAGTAATATAATAGACATCGTAGCCCCCTATTTAGCTGTTACTTTTAATAAATGTGTTGATGTCGGAACTTTTCCTGACCTCATGAAGAGTAGCAAAGTCATACCATTATTTAAATCAGGTAATAAAAAAGACGTTACTAATTTTAGGCCTATTTCTATCTTACCTGCATTTAGCAAAATATTTGAAAAGTTAATACTCAAGCAGTTGCTAAGACATTTTAATTTAAACAGCCTCCTTCATAATGAGCAATATGGCTTTACGAAAGGTCGTTCAACTACAGATGCGGGTGTTACTCTCTTGAAACACATTTTTAACGCATGGGAGAACTCACAAAATGCTATCGGAGTATTCTGTGATCTCTCCAAAGCCTTTGATTGCGTGCACCATGACACGCTTTTGCGTAAACTACGTCATTACGGTGTCCATAACGAAGCTTTAAACGTAATAAATTCTTATTTACATAATAGGTTCCAATGTGTTGATATTAATGGTGTAAAATCTACCGGGCTACCGGTTCAGTTAGGTGTGCCTCAAGGCTCTATACTCGGCCCATTCTTGTTCTTAGTGTATATCAATGACTTACCATTCTTTTTAAAGGGTATTTGTGACGTTGTACTGTTTGCAGATGATACTTCTCTTATTTTTAAAGTAGATAGGAACAGACATGATTTTGAAGACGTAAACAGTGCACTCTCAATGGTTACGGATTGGTTTACGGCAAATAACTTAGTTCTCAATGCCAAGAAAACGAAATGTGTGAAGTTCGCCTTACCGAATGTTAGAAATCTAGGTCCCGAAATCGTCTTAGATGAAGAGGTTCTTAAAACTGTAGACTCGACAGTTTTCCTGGGCATAACAGTAGATGGCAAACTACAGTGGGGCCCACATATTTCAAGTCTAGCGGGGAGGCTCAGTTCAGCCGCCTACGCCGTCAGAAAAGTAAGACAGTATACTGACGTTGATACAGCTCGGTTAGTCTATTTTAGTTATTTTCACAGCGTTATGTCTTACGGTATTCTACTGTGGGGCAAAGCCGCTGATATTCAAAATATTTTTGTCCTTCAGAAACGAGCTGTTCGAGCAATTTACCAGCTAGGTGCCAGAGTATCTTTAAGGGACTTTTTTAAAGATATTGGTATTCTTACGGTAGCATCACAATTCATCTTCGCCAACATCTTATATATTAGGCAAAATTTACACTTACATGCTAAAAACAGTGATTTTCACACTGTTAACACTAGAAATAAGGACAAACTACGTGTTCCCTTTCACCGGCTACATAAGGTACATAACTCATTTGTTGGGCTTGGTATAACATTTTACAACAAGCTACCACCTTCTTTACTAGAATTACCTTTTAATGCGTTTAAAGCTCAAGTAAAATCCAACCTTTGTCTAAAGGCATATTATTCCATCAACGACTATTTAAATGACAAAACTAGTTGGTCGCTGTGATTAACTCAAGACAATGTTTGTGTTCTTTCTCCAGTACTAGCGTACCTAGTGATAGGTTATATAGCTGTAATATAATTGTTATTATATTATTATTTTTTACTGTGTTAGTCATTTTTTTTTTGTGTATTTATTGGTTTTGACATGTTCTATGCTTTGACATATTATAATGATTAGTATTGCATAAAATGATTAGCTAGCGACCTCGACAAGTTGTCATTCAATTCTTGCCTGAGCAACCGGCAGCAAGTTCGTCATGCTCCCTTAGATGTCAATGCTTGCGGTAGCGTCAGGGGTCGGGTTACCCCCTTCCCTCAAATAAGGCGAGGGGGGTAATGGCTGATCTTTGCGTTATGCTCGTGAACGGGTGCTGCTTGTGGTGACTGGTCGTCTTGCTGACCTTGATGTTGGTATTGTTGTTAATTACCTACCTGTTTATTAGTTTTTACGCCGATGGTCCTAGTTGTCATTTTGTGGCCTCGACTTGTAACTCGGGTCGTAAAAGCTATGTGAACGTGATTCAGCATTGCATATGTAAGCTGTCACGCCCTTTATGCCAGGAGGCTTTTATTTTGGTACTTTTATTTACCTTATAACAATATTTTTTGCTTTTGCTTGAGTATAGATTTCAGTTTATTTCTTGGAATATTGGGTTGGCTAGCTGACATAAGGCAAATCATTTAATTTAATATTTTGTGTCTCGTAATGTTACCTCCTTACAATTGTATAGAATCAAGTTCTTCTAACTTAACAGACAGCTGTGCTGCTGGGGAGTTTGTTCCGCCACTTCTTCTTCCCAGCTAAAGCACTAGGAAGTGTCGAAGGGCGGGCGTTTTGGGGGGACTGTCTTTTGTAACTTTGACGTTCAAAAAGTGCTGACTCTCAGCCTAGTTTGAATAAATGACTTTTGATTTGATTTGATTTGATTCATTCAATTTGAGAAAAGTGATATTTAATTACAAATTCTAAGATATTTAAAAAAAAAAGGTTTTGCGTCCCATCAATGTTCGCTTAGTCTTATCGGGTGCTTAATTGTTGCAATTGAGTCACACTACGACGTCCAATGTCTAATGTGTGAAAATGTCAAATTACAAGTTACCTTATTTTTTAGTAGGTACGTGAATAAAGTCCGTCATGTCTTTCATAATTTGTACTTTACCAAAAGAGAGTAGTTAAAAGCTTATCAGTTATTATACAATGAAAACGAACAAGGTATTTATAAAGTGTTTATTGCGTGTAATAAAATGTAACACTATACATATTTACAAACAACTTTCCCTGTCACCGCTTCTCTTAGCGGTAAAACTCGTCGAAATAACAAAATTCTATTCTCTAAAAATCCTTTTGGCATGTCTGTTTGCGACAATACAATCCGTTTCAACCATGTTCAGAAATTAATTAATAATAACAATTAAACATTTTTTTATTTAAATAACAAAATTGATAATCTAAAATCTAATAACTATCTATCGGTTGTTATTCTAAGTGGAAATTAAAATTTAATTGATAATTCAATCGAGTAAAAATTTTTGGTTTATTGTTTACAAAATTCTGTAGCCCTATGTCTCTCTTACTTAGTTAATGCAGATAATGGAGTAATTTGAAAATCGAACAACGAATAGATAAACCGTAAATTCGTAATCGATTGAAAATCGATAAACAATTTGGGATGTTAAAAAGATATCTAATATAAAACTAAATTAAAATAATATTACACTTTTGATTTGTAAAGTTCGTAACGTGAATGCACGATAACAGCAGTCTTTGTTCGCGGTGGTGACGACGGTTCCTGTTAGTTACCGGTGGGTGGGCCACCAGTAGCTGCGGTACGGTCACATGTAGGGCAGGTTAGTTGGCGATCGGCTGCTCGAGATCTCCATGCCGCTACGCTGTGTACGAGAACAACTCATTTTAATAACAAAAAATATTGTAAGAAGTAATTTGAAAAACTAGAAATATTTTAAGAAGTAATTTGAGGAACTAGATATGTGAAGTCATTAGAGCAATTAAATATATTTTAAGAAGTCATTTGAGGAACTAAAAACATTTTAAGAAGCTATTTGAGCAACCAGAAATATTTTAAAAAGTAATTTGAGCAACCAGCCATATTTTACGAAGTCATTTGAGCAACCAGAAATATTGCAACAATGGTAAGAGTCATTATAATAGCGGCACAATTAAAAGGGAAGAGGGCAACTATGATGAAACAAATATATTAGGTAGACGAGTTCTGAATCTTAATTTAAGGAAAGGAATATAAAGATAGACTGAGAAATGGACCATAAACACATAATAACAACAAAATCGCTTTCAAAACGAATCACTGACTATTGTACGCATTTTTCAGTAATCGTGATGAGTAAGGTTCCATTGACTGGATCTGTACAGTCGGACAGATCCACTCGAATCAGTGTGTGGTTCTTTCCCCAAAAGACCATTTCAGATACTAATAATAATATACATGTATATGATCATGTGTATTCACATGATCTGACGAAAATTATGTCTTGATTTTAAAAGAGCCTGAGTTCCGAGTTAACTTTTCAGAGTAGTCAGATAAGAAACGCCGACCTTCATCTCAGTGTTTAGTGTGTTTTTACAAACCTGTTTACAGAAATAAACCTATTTATAATATCACTAGCTTTTGCCAGCGGCTTCGCCCGCGTGGAGGTCCGGCGTGGAGGTCCGAAAATAACCCGCGGGAACGTACTACCGGGATAAAAAGTAGCTTATGTCCTTTTTCAGGCTCTAAACTATCTGTGCGCCAAATTTCATTTAAATCGGTTGAGTAGTTTTAGCAGGAAAGCGAGACAGACAGACAGACAGGAGTTACTTTTGCATTTATAATAGTAGTGTGGATTTAACGATAATGTTAGTAGAAGTAGCTCTGGCTTTTTTTATTTTTGTGGGTGGGAAATCACATCAAATGACGTCTCCCGCTCTTGGGTGAAGTGGAAGGGCGTGTCAGACTTTTACTGACTAAAACCCACCCGTGTTCCTTCAGTTGTCCATATGCCAGGGTCACGCTATCTCTTTCGAACAAATCTCGCGACCCAGGTAAGAGAATTAGCTGGCTGGTGTACAAAGAACTAGGAAGAATTAAAGTACAGACTCACAATCCCGTCCCAATTGTCGTACGCCTTCGAGACGGAGTGGTATACCTGGATCGGCTTCTTCACCTTCTTCACTGGACTGTTGGTAGCTGGAAAATGATTAAAATATTGTGACTATAATTTATATGTCAATCGAGCTGAATGGCGGGCAATTGTATAGGCATATTATGTTTAGCAGTGCCTGATGATAATTTATATTAAAAGTGGAACAAAAGATTTTCTACCTGGGGCGGGTAGCCGGCTTTCCGGCCATAAGCTTGCCCAGTGGTCTTAATCACCTAATGATAAGGGTACATAAATGATTTTTAGAGACCAAATCGTAATCGCTCGTTGCTCCTTTCGTGAAAGATAGGCCAGGCCAATGATATTTCGTCGTGCACTGCGAGTATGTTCGGCAAAACAACTGTTTTTACCATGATCGTGTCAAAAGCGGTCTCGACTTGGTAACATTTCTATCTAAATACATATTAAAAAAAATAAAGTCTGTCTGTGACCGAGATGTCGCACAATAGATGTTGATGTCGTTTTCTTTCCATCATTAAAAGAATTTACTTCGGAAGGAGGAATATATTATAAACTTACCTACATATTATAAAAAAGTAAACTATTTTCTGTCAGGTCTTAATAACCAGGTGAAACAGGGGCGGGTGGCAACCAAGATTTTACGTAATCAAGACACCATAGAGGAAAATATAATTGACAATTAAGCACCCAGTGTTCTTCCTCCTCTCTCCTACTTGGTCTTGCTGTGCCCGACAGGGTCCATAATTGTGACTAAAATAATAATTTCCTTTCTAACTATGTTTTAACATTATGGTATGCAATAAAGAATTGAGAATTGAGAATGGAGGTTGGTACACCTACCTCTGGTGCCGCCAGTCCTGTTCTGCTGCTTACCGCCCGGCACGTAAGGTAGCGACAGTTCGGGCGCGGTCTTCTTGTTCCCTTTCTTAGCGGCCGCACGGCCTCGGAGCAGCTCCTCGTCCATCACCAACTTGTTGTTCACCCTGAATAATGTCAGAAGATAAGAGGTTAAAGATAATGTAGGCTGAAGTGCCGGATCTACGTATTACGTAGATCCGGCTAAGCGAAATGGCTAAGTTCATTAAATCACTTCAAAACCACGAACAATCGAAATCGGTCTAGAAGCATACAATTTTGCATAGGACTTCCTTATACAGTATGGAAACCAAATCTATGCTATAAATAAAACCACTTGTTATTCAGGCCTACAAAATTTTAACACAGAGACTAGACCTAACGTACCCGAAGGATTTTGATGCGTTGAATCCGAATCCGTGTTCAGAATGGCTCCTACACGTCTGGTTTTCGAGATATCCTAACCTAAAAGTGCAAAAATCGCAGTTTTTGAGGTTACATGACAGAAGGAAATAAATGATTATCAATAAACGTTGTAAGGGAATTGAAAGTACTACCCTTCCCCTTTTAAACCTATTTGGATTTTTCAAATATCTTTTTTTTTTCACCAAAATTTCGCTATTTGAAATTTTACACTTTAGCAAAAAAAAAATCGAAAAATTTCTGCCCGAGATCAGACCATGTTGATCTTGTGTTTTTGGGGTCGCTGATTCCGAATCCGAGGTCTAATTCACCCTATTAATATAATAACTTGCTGTTTCCAGGGTCAGGTGGGTTAGCCTGCTTATGGTTTGGTAGGGATGGTTTTTAGGGGTTGTTTTTGAGCTTACGAAAAATTCTGACCTTATAGGGTGAATTGGACCTAGGATTCAGAATCAGCGACCCCAAAAACACAAGATCAACATGGTCTGGTATCGGGCAGTTTTTTTATTGTGGGTGGGTTTATAGGAGCAATTCTGAGTAGTCTGGTCTCTGTGTCTGGACTTTTGTTAAATTTTGTCGGCCTGTATTGGCTGACGACACAAAAAAATATAGAAGTCGGTCCTGTTTTTATTGTATTTTATTGTATCATGAATATTTCACAAATATATAGGTATACCTGATACTTATATACTTAAAAAAATTACATCAAACATTAACCATTTTTGTTGTGTGGGTAATCGTCGCGTCGGTTAATATAACTCATTAGAAGTAAGTATTTTCTCGTATAAGTGAATGTAATTTTATTTGAGACATCATCATTCATCATTTTAGCCGAAAGACGTCCACTGCTGGACATAGGCCTCCCCCATGCTCCACCACTTCGATCTACTTTGTGCTTCCCACATCCAGCGGATTCCTGCGGCCTTCACAAGGTCATCGGTCCACCTTGTTGGCGGCCTTCCAACTCTACGTCTTCCGGTACGCGGTCGCCACTTCAGAACCTTTCGGCCCCATCGGCCATCTGTTCTGCGAGCAATGTGCCCTGCCCACTGCCACTTCAGTTTAGCAATTCTTCGGGCTATGTCTGTTACCTTGGTTCTCCTGGGGATCTCTTCATTTCTGATTCGATCGCGTAGGGAAACTCCAAGGATAGCCCTCTCTATCGCCCTTTGGGTGACTTTCAGCCTTCTAATAAGGCCCATTGTGAGCGACCACGTTTTTGAGACATAAACTTAATCTTTTATTAACTTTTGAACCATAATTAGATTTAAAAAAAAAACGAATTTTCATTTTGAACAAATTTTAAACTCTTTAGAATTGGATCACCAGGTCAATGATTCAATTTCATTGAATCCTTCAACATTGAAATTGCTATTCGATTTATTTATTTATTTCCCTAAAATGTAAAATCAGTATACCTAAACGACAATACACAGAAAAAAGGAGAGTATTTTTGTAGGTTCCTATGAGGAATAGATTGTAGGTAAAGTTCACTCATACCTCCGTAAAAATAGGAGGATACTTCGACCAGACGACGTGTGTCGCGGCTGGCGGGCTTCTTTTTGTAGAACTCCTATGTTGAATCTATTTCCTTAACTGTAGCCTGACTGTTACTGGGTTTGTCTATTACTAGAGCTGTACTATAAAGGACCCTATTACTTGTGACTTATGACTTACTTTTTAATATACGGCGTCCTTGGGTACGTATTCACTGGCACAGGAAATGTCTGAAAAATTAACTACATTTTAAAATATTTATTTATTATTATTATTTATTTAACGCACTGGATTTTCTACGCACTACCTAGTGCTGAGAGTTGAAAATCGAACATTCAATCACGCGTTTGTACCTAATATTGAAAATATTTTTTTCGGGGTGGCATTTTTTTTTGTAGTTGGGAAATCATCAAATGACGTCTCCCGCTCTTGGGTGAAGCGGGAGGACGTGTCAGACTTTTACTGACTAAAACCCACCTGTGTTCCTTTAGTTACCCATATGCCAGGGCCACGGTATCTCGTTTGAACAATCTCGCGACCCCGGCAGGCATCGGTCCTAGCAGACCCCTCCAGTGCTGCTGACATCTCTATGAGGCGCGCGTGGAACATTACGCGCCGTCGACATTGGCCTAAGCCTTACCGGGCGGCGAGCTACCCATTGCTCGCCGCTCGCAAGCCCGCGCCTACGGTGGCCGGGAGTATGTGATCGACTCCCGACGCCCGGGGCGTCTCCTCCTGCGGCAGCTAGGGACGCGAGGGTGCAGAGACTACCACTCCCTCACGCGCCCCGCCTCCTCCTTCGCGAGCATTACTGCTTCGCAGAAGGATGGTGATGGCTTCCCATGCCCTTTTTTTTTTTTTTTTTTTTCAGGATGGGAAATCATCAAATGACTTCTCCCGCTCTGGGCGGAGCGGGAGGGCGTGTCAGACTTTTACTGACTAAAACCCACCCGTGTTCCATCAGTTGCCCATGTGCCAGGGTCACGGTATCTCTTTCGAACAATCACGCGACCCCGGCAGGCATCGGTCCTAGTAGACCCCTACACTGCTGCTGACATCTCTTTGAGGCGCGCGTGGAACACTGCGCGCCGTCGACCCGAGCTTGGTCCTTACCGGGCGGCGAGCTACCCATTGCTCGCCACCCGCAAGCTCGCGCCTACGGTGGCCGGGAGTCCGCTATTGACTCCCGACGCCCGGGGCGTCTCCTCCTGCGGCGGCTAGGGACGTGAGGGCGCAGAGACTGCCACTCCCTCACGCGCCCCGCCTCCTCCTTCGCGAGCATTACTGCTTCGCAGAAGGAGGTGACGGCTTCCCATTCCCTCTCGCTCCGTACCATGGCTCGCACCAGGGCCGGAAGCGAGAGGTCGCCGCCGCCGATCGCCTCTACGAGGACGCGGCGGTGCTCCGCCCAGGCAGGGCACACCTCCACCGTATGCTCCACCGTGTCCTCCAGACGATCCTCGCAATGGAAACACCCGGACGTATCCTCCCGCTTTATCCTGAACAGGAACCCACCGAAGCACCCATGCCCGGTGAGAACCTGCGTCAGGCGGAAGGTGAGGACGCCGTGACGCCTCTCTATCCACTCCTCAAAGAGGGGACTTACCGCCGCAATTGTGGCGTGCCCAGCTTCCCATGCCCTCTCGCTCCGTACCATGGCTCGCACCAGGGCCGGACGCGAGAGGTCGTCACCGCCGATCTCCTCCACGAGGACACGGCGGTGCTCCGCCCAGGGAAGGCACACCTCCAACGTGCTCCACCGTGTCCTCCAGACGATCCTCACAATGGAAACACCCGGGCGTTTCCTCCCGTTTTATTCTGAACAGGAACCCCCCGAAGCACCCATGCCCGGTGAGAACCTGCGTCAAGCGGAAGGTGAGGACGCCGTGGCGCCTCTCTATACAGTCCTCAAAGAGGGGACTTATCGCCGCAATTGTGGCGTGCCCAAAATAAAACCGGCTTTTTTTTGGGTGGGAAATCATCAAATGACTTCTCCCGCTCTGGGAGGAGCGGGAGGGCATGTCAGACTTTTACTGATTAAAACCCACCCGTGTTCCTTCAGTTGCCCATGTGCCAGGGTCACGGTATCTCTTTCGAACAATCTCGCGACCCCGGCAGGCATCGGTCCTATTAGACCCCTTCAGTTTTGCTGACATCTCTTTGAGGCGCGCGTGGAACACTACGCGCCGTCGACCCGAGCTTGGTCCTTACCGGGCTGCGAGCTACCCATTGCTCGCCGCCCGCAAGCTCGCGCCTCCGCTGGCCGGGAGTCCGCTATGGACTCCCGACGCCCGGTGCGTCTCCTCCTGCGGCGGCTAGGAACGCGAGGGCATAGAGACTGCCACTCCCTCACGCGCCCCGCCTCCTACTTCGCGAGCATTACTGCTTCGCAGAAGGAGGTGACGGCTTCCCATTCCCTCTCGCTCCGTACCATGGCTCGCACCAGGGCCGGACGCGAGAGGTCGCTGCCGCCGATCTCCTCCACGAGGACACGGCGGTGCTCCACCCAGGCAGGGCAAACTTCCACCGTATGCTCCACCGTTTCCTCTAGACGATCCTTACAATGGAAACACCCGGACGTTTCCTCCCGCTTTATCCTGAACAGGAATCCACCGAAGCACCCATGCCCGGTGAGAACCTGCGTCAGGCGGAAGGTGAGGACGCCGTGACGCCTCTCTATCCACTCCTCAAAGAGGGGACTTACCGCCCCAATTGTGGCGTGCCTAGCACTGGAAATAAAACCGGCTTTGAACGTTAGTTGAATACTGAAATAAATCAGTATTGAACTAACGTTCAAAGCCGGTTTTATAGCACCATCCCAATAAAATCGCAATCGTAATGGTTTCAATAAATAATTAAAATCTGAGTATTTCTGCGTTACCTGGAACGTATCGTTGATGGCTCTCGCGAGTGACCGCGGCAGCGCGGGCCGGGACGCCGGTGGGAGCGCCGTCACAGACGCTGGTGGAGTTGTGTGCTGAAGACGAAAAAAAACATCTATAGCCGCGGCTGGCTGCAGGTAGCCCGATTGTTAACGTGGCGACGCGTCTTTGATTTACTTACTGGTTCTTGTAGTTGGTTTGCTAGGTTAAGCTACACTTCTCAAGATCAGCCTTTGTATGGGTGACTTTTTTGTTTTGCCTTGTGTCGCGCGTAAAGTAGATTCACTAGGTTAAGCTACACTTCTCAAGGTCAGACTTTGGATGGGTGACAATTTTTTTTTTTTTAAATTATAATTGTTACTTTTTGGCAAGGCAATAGCGGTCACACCCTTTCCCTAATATCACAGATCGTAGGAACCAAAAGTATGGGGTTTTACATGTTGGAGAGAATAGTTTTACGTCGAAACGTGAATGTCCCACTTTACAGTGGTTTGAGCCTATCAATATTTACCCACCTGTGTTGTTTCTTGTGTGGATTCACAGATAGTGCGGATGCACAGCGGCTTCTTCTCCATTGGACTTGTCTCCATCTGGGCTTCAGAATCTGTGAAATATATATATATTTAAATGTCATATGACATTATATATAAGTGATCCATGAATTCAATGGAGATATTTGGGGGAGGCTTGTATTCAGCAGTGGGACAGTGTAAACTCATAAAAAAAAAACAGTTTAAAGGGTTTTGGTTACATTTACTAATTTTAATGAATAACTTCTGCAGTACTTTGTCAGCAAACAAACGTGTGGAGGAAATCATAGGGAGGGGTAAAAATGTCTGATGGTCTAACTTTACGGTAAATATTTCTTCTGTAATTTCAGCAGTCTTCGACAAAATTGTTAGTTATCGCGCGGATATTATAGCAAGAAAGAAAAAAACTATACTTACGGGGTGTTGTATAGTTGTAGTCGATAAGCGACTCGCCCGCCGTGCTGTCCGTCCGTGATCTGGAGGTGTCCTATATAAGTGAACATCCAAATGAAGATCGAAACGTTAATGAAAATTTTCTTAGGTTTCTTTTTTTTTAATTTGCACGTCAGTGTTAGGCTGTATGTTGAACGAAATATGAATCGCGATCGTAAGACGTAGATATTTATGTCTATTTCATCAAATAGTACTTTAATGGGATTAAATTTGATTTTAATGATTACAATTATGTTAATCCATATTTGATAAGGTTGCGAATCATATTTTGATAAAAAATAACCAGCAAATTGCAATAAACTTCTGAAAACTTGAAAATCGTGGGCTACCGTAGCGCAAGGTATGTCCAAAAAATAGAAACGAACATAAAACGACATGACATTTGACATCAAAATGGCAAAAAATATCTTTTTTCCATGTTTGGCTGTTTAAGTCAATTCATGTAATGTTTCGCAAAATCAGAAGTTTTATTAAAAAAAGTGAAGGGCAAGGAGATATTGCGTGTATTTATGCATTCTGAAGAGCGAAGATGTCTCCTTATTAAGGTAGGCATCGGACGATGACGCTGGCTTGAGGATTTAGATTCGTTTATGAAAGATTCAGCAGAAAATATCATTGTGAACGGTGAAAACGAGTCAGGAGGGAGAAAGGGAGAGAGAGGGGGAAGGGGGAGAGAAAGAGACAAAGATGTGAAAACCTGCCGGAGTATATTGCTATACATTGGGACAGTTTGGTTAAATGAGAAATATTCTGTACATACTGATATAATGTTGAGCGTCCATTGTTGCCGGGGCTTGCCTGCCACGCGCGCTGTACTTCCTGGCTGCGACTGCGGTGACATTTACATGATCACATACTAAGCTTTAATATTGCAATATAAAACGAATGGCAACTTGGAAAGGGGTTACCTCAATCTCTTTTCCCAATTTTTTTCTCAATTCGGCATTGAAATTCTCCGCAAAATTATCTGTACTGAAGTATCTGAAATGTCAAAAATAAATGTTAGCTTCCGAAGACGCATCAAGAGTTTGACATTGGAAAACACTTTATTAGTAAAAGATATGTATATTAGTAACGACTCCAGGTTACGAATTGCAGATTTTGGGTGAAATTTCAAAGTACAACTTCAAGAAATGTCCTAGAACTATAAATTCAAAGACATTTTCCCATCACCCCCAACCCACACTCGAGCCACGCGCACGTGGTGATTTACGGATTACTACTTCTATCAGAAAGGAGTCCGTGGGCAGTGGGAATATTATAG